>CM061752.1:219970134-220570134 GCA_030979885.1 Lolium multiflorum
CGAAGAGGATGGACCCCAGAACGTCTACGACAACTAGGATCGCTCCTGACGTCAAGCGTTGGCCTGTGGATTAGAGAATCCGCTACTACTCCGCTTCCGCTATTTGTGTGTTCGTTGATCAATAGAATCAACTACTATTGTAATATTGGATCATGTGATCTCCATGTGTAAGACGATTATGCGTTGTAATAAATGATGACTCTATGATATTCAACTATTATGTCTCGCAACAACACTATTCCTGGGATTGCGAGGAATGACATAATAGGCATCTGGACTTAAAAATCCGGGTGTTGACAAGTTGGTATCAGAGCTATTATTTTTCTCTTTTCCGGTTTCTGCTTATAAGCTTATTTATTCCGGTATCATATACTTAGCTTTCGTTTGTCTTGCAGGGCTCTTTCCGGATTCCCAGGCACACGCTATAAAGAAGGTTGCAGAGCACCGGGCGCAGCAGGCTGGCGATAACTTGGGTGCACCTTGGGATCCCTATGATCACTTGGTTGCTCTAAACGCGCGGGTCTCGCACATGCGCTCGGTGGACCGGAACCTTTCCGACATCCCTGAGGTGGCCTCCCAGCTCTTCAAGACCCTCTGGCCCGGCGAAGTGGTGCCCGACACCTTCTCCCTTATCAGCGATCGCTTGAAAGGTGCCTGCCGGCGGATCCGGGAGTGGCAGTGCTCTGCTGCCCGCGCCGGAGCGGACTCGGCGCTTCGCGTTGCCTGCTCCTGGTATCCGGAGTTGGATCTGGACGCCCTCCTCGGCGTGCGTGAAGGCGCTCCCACCGATCTGGACCCGGTCCTTACAGCTAAGCGGCAGGACCGCGCGTACCACATCGCGGAGTACGCTGAAATGCGCACCTTCATCCCCCCTCCTGAAGATGTCAAAGATTATCTGAGCGAGGAGGAGGAAGATGAAGGCGAGGATGTGCCACCGCCAACTCCTGATGCCGGCGCTGCTCCCCCGGAAGCCCCTGCTGCCTGACCTTGTCAACAGATGTTACCTGCTCCTGCTTGCTTTGTAACAAAACTTGTTAAATTCTACCCCGGTATGCCGGGGTTTATGATGTAAGATAAAACTTATCCTTTTGGTCTGTGGTACAACATTTTATGCCGGTAGGCTATACCGGTAACTTATTAAGTTAAGTTTGTCTTAACATATTTGCTTGTTGAGTTGCTTTTTCTTGCACTGCAATGATTTCGAAATTGTTTCCGCATCCAATTGATGCATACTTGGCTCTTTTGCCTTGGCTCTGCCTACCTTCTCTGGGCATTTTTGGCGTATGAGCACAAAGTTCTTTTACCAAGCAAGCATTTTCTTGAACTTAGAAATAACTCGAAATTTTTGCAAAAAACCGGTATAACCAGGGTTAGTTAAACTTTTCCGGATTGTTCTTTCCTGCTCTCTCTTTCCGCAGTTCATGTGCTTATCCCCTACCGGTTTATCTTGCTTGCCATGAAGCCAAGTTATGGACAACAGCAGAGTCGAAGACTCAGTCCTTTTACTACTAAGCTTGAAAAAAACATTCAATAGGCAGCCGGCGGCAGAAAAAAATAGACATGTTTCATGCAACTTGTGGAGTAGTCCCGAGATTCATTCGAGGGTTAACGACATCTTTTATTCACATGTAAAATGAGGTACAAAAGGAACTTCTTCTGACACCACTTCAAGAGTAGAAGAGCGCAACAAAGCTACGTTCCGCTGGGCGTTTGGTCTCCTCTCCTGACTTGTCCGCCTTTCCTTTCTCATTCCTGTGCATCAATCAGGTAATAGGCATCATTGTGGAGAGCCTTGCTCACAATGAAAGGTCCTTCCCACGGAGGGGAAAGCTTGTGCCGGCCGATGCTGATACGTCTTCAACGTATCGATAATTTCTTATGTTCCATGCTACTTTATTGATGATACCTACATGTTTTATGCACATTATATGTCATATTTATGCATTTTCTGGAACTAACCTATTAACAAGATGCCGAAAGGCCCATTTGCTGTTTTCTGCTGTTTTGGTTTCGAAATCCTAGTAAAGAAATATTCTCGGAGATTGGAGCCAGAAACTTCGCCGGGCCTATTTTGCACGAAGCTTCCAGAAGAACGAAGAGATAACGAAGTGGGGCCCCACGGGCAGCCGGGAGGGTGGCCGGCGCGGCCAAGCCCCACTGGCCGCGCCGACCTACCTGGGCCCCTCGTGTGGCCCCCGCGTTTGACCCTCCGCCTACTTAAAGCCAGTCGCGAAACCCCGATACCGAGAGCACGATACGAAGCCTTACGACGCCGCCGCCGCAGTCCCATCTCGGGGATTACGGAGATCGCCTCGGCACCACTGCCCGGAGGATTCATCTCGGAGGACTCTACACCGCCATGGTCGCCTCCGGAGTGATGGTGAGTAGTCCACCCCTGGACCATGGGTCCATAGCAGTAGCTAGATGGTCGTCTTCTCCTTGTTGTGCTTCATTGTTGGATCTTGTGAGCTGCCTAACATGATCAAGATCATCTATATGTAATTCTATATGTTGTGTTTGTCGGGATCCGATGGAGAGAGAGTACTATGATTATGGTGATTATCAATCTATTGTTCATGTGTTGTTTATGATCTTGCATGCTCTCCGTTATTAGTAGAGGCTCTGGCCAAGTTTTACTCATAACTCCAAGAGGGAGTATTTATGCTCGATAGTGGGTTCATGCCTCCATTGAATGTGGGACACAGTGAGAGAAAGTTCTAAGGTTGTGGATGTCTTTGTTGCCACTAGGGATAAAACATTGATGCTATGTCTAAGGATGTAGTTGATTCATTTCGCACCATACTTAATGCAATTGTCTGTTGCTTTGCAACTTAATACTTTGGAGGGGGTTCGGATGATAGCCTTGAAGGTGGACTTTTTAGGCATAGATGCGGTTGGATGGCGGTCTATGTACTTTATCCTTAATGCCCAATTAAATCTCACTATATTTATCATATCATGTATAGCCATTGTTATGCCTTTCTCTATTTGTCAATTGCCCGACTGTAATTTGTTCACCCAACATGCTTTTTATCTTATGGAGAGACACCTCTAGTGAACTGTGACCCCGGTCCTATTCTTTACATAGCATACAATCTACTTGTTTTGTTTTCTTTGCAAACATCTTCCACCTCGTTTAATCCTTTGTTACAGCAAGCCGGTGAGATTGACAGCCTCATTTCGTTGGGAGCAAAGTACTTTGGTTGTGTTGTGGGTTCAGCGTTGGCGCCGGAATCCTGGTGTTGCGCCGCATCACATTTCACGACCATCAACCTTCAACGTGCTTCTTGGCTCCTCTGGTTCGATTAAACCTTGGTTTCTTTCTGAGGGAAAACTTTGCTGTGCGCATCATACCTTCCTCTTGGGGTTCCCAACGAACGTGTGAGTTACACGCCATCAAGCTTTTTTCTGGCGCCGTTGCCGGGGGGGAAAGGTAAAAGGTACTCACACTCAGACCTCGGCTACTAAGCTTACTCGTTGTAAGTGCTCAAAGCTATTTCCTTTAGATTCTGCAATTGCGACATTTGGTTTCTTGTTTACACTAGTTAGGCATAATGGAAAACACCAAAAATATGAGAGATCTTTATGAACTTTATCTTGAATTAGGACATGATGTGTTTGAAGAAAGAATTAAAAAACCCATGGAACTTTATATGCATGATAATGGGAATGTTATTAGTATGAATGCTTTGAACACCATTGTTGCTAATGCTATGGAAAATTCTAAGCTTGGGGAAGCTGGCTTTGATGAGCATGATATTTTTAGTCCCCAAGCATTGAGGAGAAAATTTACTTTGATGATACTTTGCCTCCTATTTATGATGATTATAATGATAGTAGTCTTTTGTTACCACCTGTTATGGAGGATAAATTTGATTATGATTACAATATACCTCCTATATTTGATAGCTACTTTGTTGAATTTGCTCCCACTACAATTAATAAGAATGACTATGCTTATGTTGGGAGTAGTAATTATTTTATGCATGAGACTCATGATAAGAATGCTTTAAGTGATAGTTATATTGTTGAGTTTGCTCATGATGCTACTGAAAGTTATTATGAGAGAGGAAAATATGGTTGTAGAAATTTTCATGTTACTAAAACACCTCTCTATGTGCTGGAATTTTTGAAGCTACACTTGTTTTATCTTCCTATGCTTGTTACTTTGCTCTTCATGAACTTGTTTATTTACAAGATTCCTATGCATAGGAAGCATGTTAGACTTAAATGTGTTTGAATTTGCCTCTTGATGCTCTCTTTTGCCTCAAATACTATTTCTTGAGTGCATCATTAAAACTGCTGAGCCCATCTTAATGGCTATAAAGAAGAACTTCTTGGGAGATAACCCATGTGTTTATTTTACTACAGCAATTTTTGTTTTGTTGAGTCTTGGAAGTTGTTTACTACTGTAGCAACCTCTCCTTATCATGTTTTTGTGCCAAGTAAAGTTTCTATGTCAAAGTTGATGTTATATTTGGGATTGCTGCGCAGAAACAGCATTGCTGTCTGTCACGAATCTGGGCACAATTCTCTGTAGAAAATTCGAAAAATCTGCCAATTTACGACCGTGATCCTCAGATGTACGCAACTTTCATTAGTTTTGAGTTTTTCATTTGAGCAAGTCTGGTGCCATTTCTAAATTCGTCTTTACGGACTGTTCTGTTTTTGACAGATTCTGCCTTTTATTTCGCATTGCCTCTTTTGCTATGTGGATTTATTTCTTTGATCCACTAATGTCCAGTAGTATGCAATGTCCAGAAGTGAAAAAAATGATTGTGTCACCTCTGAATGTGTGAATTATTAATGATGCACTAACCCTCTAATGAGTTTGTGAAGTTTGGTGTGAAGGAAGTTTTCAAGGGTCAAGAGAGGAGTATGATATACTATGATCAAGAGGAGTGAAATCTAAGCTTGGGGATGCCCCCGTGGTTCACCCTGCATAAGAAGACTCAAGCGTCTAAGCTTGGGATGCCCAAGGCATCCCCTTCTTCATCGACAACATCATATCAGGTTCCTCCCCTGAAACTATATTTTTATTCAATCACATCTTTTGTTCTTTGCTTGGAGCGTCGGTTTGTTTCGTTTTTGTTTTTGTTTGAATAAGATGGATCCTAGCATTCACTTTGTGGGAGAGAGACACGCTCCGCTGTTGCATATGGACACATGTGTCCTTAGGCTTTACTCATAATGTTCATGGCGAAGTCTTCGTTAAATTGTTATATGGTTGGAATTGGAAAATGCTACATGTAGTAATTCTAAACTGTCTTGGATAATGTGATACTTGGCAATTGTTGTGCTCATGTTTAAGCTCTTGCATCATATGCTTTGCACCCATTAATGAAGAAATACATGGAGCTTGCTAAAATTTGATTTGCATATTTGGTTTCTCTAAGGTCTAGATAATATCTAGTATTGAGTTTTGAACAACAAGGAAGACGGTGTAGAGTCTTATAATGTTTACAATATGTCTTTTATGTGAGTTTTGCTGCACTTGTTCATCCTTGAGTTTGCTTCAAATAACCTTGCTAGCCTAAACCTTGTATCGAGAGGGAATACTTCTCATGCATCCAAAATCCTTGAGCCAACTACTATGCCATTTGTGTCCACCATACCTACCTACTACATGGTATTTCTCCGCCATTCCAAAGTAAATTGCTTGAGTGCTACCTTTAAAATTCCATCATTCACCTTTGCAATATATAGCTCATGGGACAAAATAGCCTTAAAAACTATCGTAGTATTGAATATGTACTTATGCACTTTATATTTTATTAAGTTGCTTGTTGTGCGATAACCATGCTTCTGGGGAACGCCATCAACTATTGTTGAATATCATGTGAGTTGCTATGCATGTCCGTCTTGTCTGAAGGTCTATCATTTTAGTGGTTGGAGCATGCAAAATTGTTAGAGAAGAACATTGGGCCGCTAACTAAAGCCATGAATCATGGTGGAAGTTTGTTTTGGACATATATCCTCAATCTCATATGAGAATAATAACTTTGCTACATGCTTATGCATTTAAGAGGAGTCCATTATCTGTTGTCCATGTTGTCCCGGTATGGATGTCTAAGTTGAGAATAATCAAAGCGAGAAATCCAAAATGCGAGCATTCTCCTTAGACCTTTGTACAGGCGGCATGGAGTACCTTTGTGACACTTGGTTGAAACATGGCATGCGAAGATCCGGTAGTCCAAGTTAAGTAGGACGAGGTGGGGCACTATTAGTATACTATGCGTGAGGCTTGCAACTTGTAAGATATAATTTTCATAACTCATATGCTTTATTACTACCGTTGACAAAATTGTTTCATGTTTTCAAAATAAAAGCTCTAGCACAAATACAGCAATCGATGCTTTCCTCATTGAAGGACCATTCTTTTACTTTTATTGTTGAGTCAGTTTACCTATCTCCTTCCACCTAAGAAGCAAACACTTGTGTGAACTGTGCATTGATTCCTACATACTTGCATATTGCACTTGTTATATTACTTTATGTTGACAATATCCATGAGATATACATGTTATAAGTTGAAAGCAACCGCTGAAACTTAATCTTCCTATGTGTTGCTTCAACACCTTTACTTTGATTTATTGCTTTATGAGTTAACTCTTATGCAAGACTTATTGATGCTTGTCTTGAAGTACTATTCATGAAAAGTCTTTGCTTTATGATTCAGTTGTTTACTCATGTCATTACCTTTGCTTTGATCGCTGCATTCATTACATATGTTTACAAATAGTATGATCAAGATTATGATGGCATGTCACTTCAGAAATTATCTTTGTTATCGTTTGCCTGGACGAGCAGAACTAAACTTGGGGATGCTGATACGTCTCCAACGTATCGATAATTTCTTATGTTCCATGCTACTTATTGATGATACCTACATGTTTTATACATTATATGTCATATTTATGCATTTTACGGAACTAACCTATTAACAAGATGCCGAAGAGCGAGTTCTTTGTTTCTGCTGTTTTTGGTTTCAGAAATCCTAGTAAGAAATATTCTCGAATTGGACGAAACTTTCGCCCGGTCCTATTTTGCACGAAGCTTCCAGAAGACCGAAGAGATAACGAAGTGGGGCCACGAGGCAGCCAGGAGGGTGGCCGGCGCGGCCCAAGCCCTGGCCGCCGACCTACCCCCTGGGCCCTCGTGTGGCCCCCGCGTTGACCCTCCGCCTACTTAAAGCTTGTCGCGAAACCCCGGTGAGAGCCACGATCGGGAAAACCTTGCAGAGACGCGCCGCCGCGAATCCCATCTCGGGGGATTCAGGAGATCGCCTCCGGCACCTGCCGGAGAGGGGATTCATCTCCCGGAGGACTCTACACCGCCATGGTCGCCTCCGGAGTGATGAGTGAGTAGTCCACCCCTGGACCATGGGTCCATAGCAGTAGCTAGATGGTCGTCTTCTCCTTGTTGTGCTTCATTGTTGGATCTTGTGAGCTGCCTAACATGATCAAGATCATCTATATGTAATTCTATATGTTGTGTTTGTCGGGATCCGATGGATAGAGAGTACTATGATTATGGTGATTATCAATCTATTGTTCATGTGTTGTTTATGATCTTGCATGCTCTCCGTTATTAGTAGAGGCTCTGGCCAAGTTTTTACTCTTAACTCCAAGAGGGAGTATTTATGCTCGATAGTGGGTTCATGCCTCCATTGAATCTGGGACAGTGACAGAAAGTTCTAAGGTTGTGGATGTGCTGTTGCCACTAGGGATAAAACATTGATGCTATGTCTAAGGATGTAGTTGTTGATTACATTACGCACCATACTTAATGCAATTGTCTGTTGCTTTGCAACTTAATACTAGTGGGGGTTCGGATGATAACCTGAAGGTGGACTTTTTAGGCATAGATGCAGTTGGATGGCGGTCTATGTACTTTGTCGTAATGCCCAATTAAATCTCACTATATTTATCATATCATGTATATGCATTGTTATGCCTTTCTCTATTTGTCAATTGCCCACTGTAATTTGTTCACCCAACATGCTTTTATCTTATGGGAGAGACACCTCTAGTGGTGGACCCCGGTCCTATTCTTTACATAGCATACAATCTACTTGTTTTACTGTTTTCTTTGCAAACATCTTCCACTCGATACGTTTAATCCTTTGTTACAGCAAGCCGGTGAGATTGACAATCTCACTGTTTCGTTGGGGCAAAGTACTTTGGTTGTGTTGTGCAGGTTCCGCGTTGGCGCCGGAATCCCTGGTGTTGCGTCGCATCACATTTCGCGACCATCAACCTTCAACGTGCTTCTTGGCTCCTCCTGGTTCGATTAAACCTTGGTTTCTTTCTGAGGGAAAACTTGCTACTGTGCGCATCATACCTTCCTCTTGGGGTTCCCAACGAACGTGTGAGTTTCAGTGCGCTGCACTAGGCGTAGCACTAGGTCTCCTTCTCGGAATACCCTCGGGTTAACCTTCCGGCTGTGATAGCGTCTGAGGTTTTGCTGGTAAATGGCTGTTCTTGCCAGAGCTAGTTCTCTTGCTTCTTCTAGCAAGTCCACATCATTTTCTCGGGCCTCTTTTACCTCTTCTTCGGTATAGAGCTGCACCCTTGGGGAATCATGGAGAATGTCGGTTGGTATGACCGCTTCTGCCCCATAAACCATGAAGAATGGCGTGTATCCGGTAGACCGGTTCGGAGTTGTTCTTAGACTCCACAGCACTGATGGTAGCTCATCGATCCAACATCCCGGCGATTTTTCCATTGCATCAATGAGTCTTGGTTTGATACCGGAAAGTACTAAAGCATTCGTTCTTTCAACTTGGCCATTGCCTTGTGGGTGCGCCACTGAGCACAAATCCAACCGGATGTTCTTGTCTTCACAAAATCGCTTGAATTCTCCTTGAGCAAAGTTTGAGCCATTGTCGGTTATGATACTATGTGGGTATCCATACCGCAGAATTACATCTTTCAGGAACTTTACTGCTGTGTGGCCATCACATTTTGCGATAGGCTTCACTTCCAGCCACTTGGTGAATTTATCCACCATTACCAAGATGTGGGTCATGTTTCCCCTTGCGGTTTTAAATGGTCCAACCATGTCCAGGCACCAGACAGCGAATGGCCAAGTTAGCGGTATGGTTTTTAAACCGGATGCTGGGGTATGGTTTTGCTTGGCGTACCTCTGGCACCCATTGCATTTTCTTACCATATCCTCCGCATTTTCCAAAGCCGTTGGCCAATAGAATCCATGCCGGAACACTTTTGCCACCAGCGCCCTTGACGAGGCGCATTCTCCTCGGTGAATTTCCTCAAGCATTTCTCTTCCCTCTTCCGGCTCCACACATCTTTGGAGGACACCGGTAACACTTCTTTTGTATACCTCACCATTGATGATGGTGTAAGCTTTGGACCTCCTCTGTATCCTTCTGGATTCATTTTCGTCAACCGGCAAGGTGCCGTTGATCAGGAATTCCTTAATAGGTTTAACCCAAGATGGCGCTTCTCTAACCACAAACACCGGCATGTCTATGTCCATGCTGTCCACGAGCATTGCCTCTGCCGGCATGGGCGTCGCAGTCCCCGAGCTTACCGGTGGAGTCCCCGGCTACAGTCCCCGAGTGTGCCGGAACAGTCCCCGGGTTTCCTTCATCGATATCCATTGGCACCACATGTGATTCCGGTACGAAAATTGACTCCGATTCCGGACTTGGTTTGATTGATGGAACTCTTAAGTGTGCCAAGGCTATTCCGGGGGGAATTTCTTGCCTCGATGAGCCTAGCTTGGATAAAGCATCCGCGGCTTCATTTTCAGCCCGCGGCACATGGTGAAACTCACACCCTTCGAAGAAGCCGGCAATCTTTTGCACATGAAACCGGTATGAGGCCATGTTGGCATCTTTTGCATCCCAATCTCCGGAACACTGTTGCACCACCAGATCTGAATCGCCGTAGCAAATGATCCGGAGCGCTCCGATTTCTTTTGCGACCTTAAGCCCATGTATCAGAGCTTCGTACTCAGCGACATTGTTTGATGCCCTGAAGTGCACTTGTAGAACATACCGGAGGTGATCTCCCTTAGGTGAGGTGAGCACCACACCGGCACCCAGACCCTCCTTGAGTTTGGATCCGTCAAAGTGCATCTTCCAGTATTCTATTTTGTGTTCTGGCGGCTTGTATTGTATCTCCGCCCAATCGACCAAGAAATCAGCTAAAGCTTGCGATTTTATGGCATCTCTTCTTTCATACACCGGTACATATGGTGATAGCTGAATTGCCCATTTTGCAATCCGGCCGCTGGCGTCCTTGTTGCCCATGATATCGGAGATGGGTGCCTCACTCACCACCTTCATGGGGTGCTCCTCAAAGTAATGCTTGAGCTTCGTGGCGGCCATGAACACGCCATAAGTCATCTTTTGGAAGTGCGGGTAGTTCTGTTTTGAGGAGGAGAGCACCTCGCTCAGGTAGTATACCGGCCTTTGCACGGTTTTTCCTTCCTCTTCTCGTTCCACCACAACCACAACACTAACCACCCGGTTTGTTGCCGCTATATAGAGCAGCATAGGTTCCCTTTCCAAAGGTGAGGCCAGTATTGGTGCGGTAACTAGCATTGTTTTTAGCTCTTTAAATGCTGCGTCTGCCTGAGGGGTCCTGATACGTCCAAAACGTATCTACTTTCCCGAACACTTTTGCTATTGTTTTGCCTCTAATTTGTGTATTTTGGATACAACTAACACGGACTAACGCTGTTTTCAGCAGAACTGCTCTAGTGTCTCGTTTTTGTGCAGAAATCCAACTTTCGGGAAAATCCTCGGAATTTATGCAGAAGGCCCTATTTTACCAAAATATTGACGGAGCCAGAAGGGCAAAGGAGGTGGAGGCCCGAGGGCCCCACACCACATGGCGGCGCGGCCCAGGGGGGCCCGCGCGGCCATGTGGTCTGGCCCCCTCGGCCTCCGCCGCCCCCCTTCGGACTACTTATTGGTTTCGACCTGAAAACGCACGGGAGAAGTCGACGCCAGAAACCCTCCAGAGAGCCGCCACATCGCGAAACTCCGTCGCGGGAGCCAGAAGTCTCCGTTCTGGCACTCCGCCGGGACGGGGAATTGGAGGAGATCTTCACCGCCATCACCGCCAACGCCTCTCCATCAACCAGCAATGTTTCCCCCATCCATGTGTGAGTAATTCCCCCGCTGTAGGCTGAAGGGGATGGTAGGGATTGGATGAGATTGGTCATGTAATAGTCATAAGATTGTTAGGGCATAGTGCCTAGTATCCGTAGATGTCACTTTTATGATATTGTTGCAACTTGTTATGCTTAATGCTTGTCACTAGGGCCCGAGTGCCATGATCTCAGATCTGAACATGTTATTGATTCATGAAGATATTCGTTGTTTATGATCTTTGCAAGTTGTATACACATGTCATTGTCCGGAACCAATGGCCCCGAAGTGACAAGAATCGGGACAACCGGAGGGGATGGTAGTGATGTGAGGATCACATGTGTTCACGGAGTGTTAATGCTTTGCTCCGGTACTCTATTAAAAGGAGTACCTTAATATCCAGTAGTTTCCCTAGAGGCCCGGCTGCCACCGGCTGGTAGGACAGAAGATGTTGTGCAAGTTTCTCATTGCGAGCACGTACGACTAAATATGGAACACATGCCTATTGATTGATTAGTACTTGGATACCGTTTTATTATTATCTGCAAATGCCCATGCTTTGATTGTTACATGAGTTTCTCTCATCCATGCAACGCCGTTAAATCCGTCCCTGTGCCTACGTATTTTAATCCTGCTGTTTACTATAATCACTCTGCTGTCTTTATTTCACCGCTGTTATTTCGCTATTTCCACTGCCATAAAACTGTTACTAGATAAACTCTTGCGAGCAAGTCTGTTTCCAGTGCAGCTGAATTGACAACTCCGCTGTTAAGGCTTACAAGTATTCTTTGTCTCCCCTTGTGTCGAATCAATAAATTGGGTAATACTTCCCTCGAAGACTGTTGCGATCCCCTATACTTGTGGGTCATCAAGACTATTTTCTGGCGCCGTTGCCGGGGAGCATAGCTTTATTTGGAAGTTCACTTGGATTGATATTGTTCGCTGCAAATTCTCCATTATGGGTAAACCTCGCGATACTAAGATCGCCATATTACCATCCACTACAAGAAAAGGTACAACTCTGAGTACCTCTGCTGCTCTTGATTCACCATCTGTGATTGATAAACTTGTTTCACCGCCACATGCTTCACATGCTGGTACTTCTGCTGAATCTGAAAATTCTCATAATATTGATAATGTTTCTGCTGTGCTTGATGATAGTGGTTCATTGGGATCTTTTCTAGATGCTACAATTGCTAAGTCTAGACAAATTGAAAATACTGAAACTCCTAATGCTACTACACCTGTTAAATCACCTGAACTTGATTATTCTAGTGATGATCCTGATGAAGATTATGTAGAGCTTGATGATGATTTTATTGAAAAATGCAATGCTACTACTGATGCAAGAAAAATTAAAAAGTTGCTTGCAGAACATGCTGTTAGATATAAACCATCTCCTGATCCTAAATTTGCCACATCTCCTATAAACATTAGGGATAAAGATTATGATTTTTCTCTTGACCTATCTCATATAGCTATTGTTGAGAAAACACCCTTTTGTGGTACTGAAAAAGAAAGTGCTGTTGAACACTTGACTGAGTTATCTACTCTTAGTGGCGTGTTTTCTGATGATGTCAAGATGCGTACTTATTTTGTCGCTAAAATTTTTCCATTCTCATTAAAGGATGATGCTAAAACTTGGTATAATAATTTGCCTCCTGGTTCTATTAAAAGTCCAACTGACTTGCGTGATGTTTTCTTTCGAAAATACTTTCCTGCTAGTGCTCAACATGCTGCTTTGCAGAGAATTTATAATTTTGACCAGGAAGATGGAGAGAAATTGCCTGAGGCTTGGGCGAGATTTTGCTCTCTTATTAGAGCTCAGCCTGACCATGATTTGGAAAAGCATGATTTACTTGATATATTTTATAGTGGACTAACCATTGAGTCTAGGGCATACCTGGATAGTTGTGCTGGTTGTGTTTTCAGGAAAAGAACTCCAGACGACGCTGAAGAATTATTGGCTAAAATAGGACGGAATCATGATGATTGGTCTACACCTGAACCAACCCCGACACCGATAGTGAAGAAGAGGGGTATGATTAAATTAAATGATGAAGATATGAGGGAAGCCAAGAAGTCTCTTAAGGAGAAGGGTATTAAACCTGAAGATGTGAAGAATTTACCTCCTATAGAAGATATATGTGAGACAATTCCCCCTTCATCCATGATTGAGGTACACTCTCTTCAACACTTTACTAGGGAAGATATTCCGTATTCAAAATCTCCTGCTCAATGCTTAGATGAATTTGATAATTATATTGTTAAGCAAGAAAACTTTAATATGAGAGTGGAGAATCATTTAATGGAAAATTCTCGAGCTATTAGTGAATTGCATGGTATTGTGGAGAGAACCTCCAATGATGTTAAGATACTTGTTAAACATTTTCAAATGGTTCAAACTCAAATTGATCAACTTACTAAAGTGCAAAATGACTTGTTGGGAAATAATTCTAAAGAAAAATATGCTTGTGAAGTAACAACTAGAGGTGGTGTTTCTACCCAGGATCCTCTATATCCTGAAGGGCATCCCAAAAGAGTTGAACAAGATTCTCAACTAATTAAAACTAGTGCTCCATCTAAGAAAAAGAAAAAGAAACATAAGAATGTTGTAGAATCCTCTGAACCTGTTAATGATCCTAATAGTATTTCTATTTCTGATGCTGAAACTGAAAGTGGTAATGAACATGAGGAAGATAATGATAAGAATGATGCTCCTGATAAAGAAGAAATTGAAAAAGAACCTGAAAAGCATGCTAAAAATAAAAAGTACACTAAAGAAGATTTTATTACAAAGAAACATGGTAATGAAAGAGAACCTTGGGTTCAAAAGCAAATGCCTTTTCCTGCTAAGAAACTAAAATCAAAGGAGGAGGAACATTATAATAAATTTTGTGATTGGATGAAACCTTTATTTTTGCAAATCCCTTTGACTGATGCTATTAAATTGCCTCCTTATTCAAAGTATATGAAAGATATTGTTACTAACAAAAGGAAAGTCCCCAATGAGGAAATTTCCACTATGCTCGCTAATTACTCCTTCAATGGTAAGATTCCAAAGAAGCTTGGAGACCCAGGTATACCGACTATTCCTTGTTCCATCAAGAATAATTATGTTAGAACTGCTCTATGTGATTTAGGAGCAGGTGTGAGTGTGATGCCTTTTTCTCTTTATAAGAGACTTGATTTAGATAAATTGATACCAACTGATATATCTTTGCAAATGGCTGATAAATCTACTGCTATTCCTGTTGGTTTATGTGAAAATGTTCCTGTTCAAGTTACTCAGCATTGCTTGATATTAACTGATTTTGTTGTGTTGGAAATGCCTGAAGATGATAATATGTCCATTATTCTTGGAAGACCCTTTCTTAATACTGCAGGGGCTGTTATTGATTGCAATAAAGGCATGGTTACTTTCAATGTTGATGATAAGGAACACACTGTCTATTTTCCCAAGAGGATTGATAAAGTATGTGGAGTCAATACAATTTTTAATGTGAAAACTATCAAAGTGGGATCCATTGATTGTCCTATATATGAGCCTAAAGAAGAATATCAAACTCTTGTGATTGGATCCATATCAATTCAATATAAGGTAACATGATTGATTTGAGGTTTATTTCTTCTTATGTCATATAAAATTTATTTGATAGCAAGACTTGATCAACCTTGTTAACAAGTATATTTTATTGCATAAAAGAGCTAAACAACACTTCTTTCTTTCTTTCTCCCTTCACCTATTTTATTTGCTGTAGCACTTTTGTTTTGCAATATGCTTTAGTCATTTAAGATTTTAGAAATCATTTTCCTGCGCAGTAATCATTAATTTAATACCCAGAAATGTGCATTTTTCAAAGTTCTCTAAAAATTACAAAAATTACACCGTTGGTCCTATTTTTCGACGAGGCACCTGGGAGCACCAGAGGATGACCTGTGGGGCACCAGGGGGTGCCACACCATAGGCCGGCGCGGCCAGCAAGGGGGCCGCGCCACCTTGTGGTGTGGGCCACCCCTTGCCCCACTTCATCATCTCTTCCTCCCAGCATCTTCTCTCTCCCGAAAAAGCTCGTACCAAGTTTCTCTCACTCGTGTTTCTGCTCAAGAACTCACGATTTTTCGATCTCCTTGCTCAGCCCAGATTTCTGTCTGAAATTTGGCACATTTACTCCTTGGTATGTGACTCCTTTGATTGTCCAATTAGAATTTCATTTGGTTGAGTATATCTTGAATATTTTGCTGCTGTAGATAACATGTTTAGTGAGCTTGCATGCTTGTTCTAAGTGGAAGAAATTAGTTTTGATGCATGTTTAGTACTCTAGCAAGTTCCTATAGTAGTTCCCTTCAATTACACACCTTGAAATCAAATTTTATAATGATTGTTGAAAATTTCAGAAGGGGAAGATGAAGAAATTCAAGTTTGGAGAGTTGTTCAAGAAAGCAACAACCAGCACCGGTAGGCCCTCAAGGGCGTCTACTCAAATTAGGCGATCCTACAATGAGGATGTCATCGCGCCTAGCTTCGCGCCCGAGGAGGACCATGGGGCTCCTAATGCTTCATCCTTCCCCTGTTATGAGTTTCTGACCAATGCAGGGATATTGGATGACTTCTTCACCCTTGTCAACAGGGCAGGCCTAGCCACCTACGTGGGAGACGAGAGGGGACAATATTACAGGCTCACCAAAGTTTTCGTTGAGAGCTTCAAGTTCCACAACACGGAATATGAGCCGACAGTCGCATTCAAGATCTATGATATTCCTGTTACCATGAAATTGGAAGAATTTTGTTGTGCATTGGGTATTGCCCCTGTAGGTACAGCAAGGAGGATTGATGACAACCCCCGGGACTTATTGGAGCTCTACCGAGGGATCACCGGGGATGATTGCCGCACCATCCAGCGAGGGAAGATAAGAAACATTCAACTCCCCGCTATTAAGTATTTCGCATATTACATTGGTACTAGCATTTTGGGTAGAGAAAATACTAGTAACATCTCTAGCTACCATCTTGCTTTCTTGAATGTTGCACTTACTGGAGAGACACCTTATCATCTTGGTTCTCTTATTGCTCGCCGCCTGTCTAGCAGGGGGCCTATTTTTGGAGGAACTATTGCACTGCGCATTTTAACACATCTAGATATTCCTCTTGATTCTAATGATGTACCATTAACCCCTAGGAAATTAGATATTGCTGCTATGAAGAGCCATCGTTTTGTTACTACTGACTCCACTATAGATAATATGGTTTATAGAATGTTGTTTGCTGATGGGAATGAGAAGGAAATCCCTCTTCCCCAGCAGGGTTTGTTTAATATTGACAGGCAATCATGGTCACTCACTAAGGAGGTGGTGGAGGAACATATGAAGATACAAGAATTCCACCAGCAACATGACTCCGAGAACGCCGAGCCCTCCTACGACTACACCGTCACGTACCCCGACGTTTCCTCCAGCACATACATGGAACCGGGTCGTTCTTCGTCATATTACGAAGACACCACTTCATGGGGACCGTGGGAATGAACTCCACTTAGGCCAAAAGCCTAAGCTTGGGGGGAGGTATACCGGCATCACTCATTCTTTGCATATTATGGTTGCTGGATACTTGTACATATTTGTTTAGTCTCTAGAGTGGTTTTCTAATGAGAGGGAGATGATATTTGGGGAAGTGCTGTCCAAAAACAGATTCTGTGCTGTTACCAAAAAATTCGTACGCACAGCCAGAACGTTATTTTGAGTTGCCAATTTTTGAGCATGTTCCCCAGGTTGTTATCTAACTTTCATTAGTTGAACACTTTTTGGTCTGAGCAATGGAAGATTTTTGTTATTTTCGATTTCTGTACTGCTGTCAGGATTTGGCAGATTTCTGTCATCCTGCTTTTCTGTGTTTCTGTTAGTTTGCATTCTTTTGTTTTCACTTTGTTTCTTTCCTAAAACACAAAAAGACCAAAAATATTTCTGTTGTTTCTCTTCACCATTTGTTTATTTGGTTCCTCGCTCTTAGTTTGCTTTATTTGCTATCGTTAGTTTGCTATAAGAAAACCCAAAAAGATTTTACTTTGTTTGCTTGTTTTCTTTCGTTCTTGTTTCTAATTCGAAAACACCAAAAATATTTGCTGTTCTTCTTTGGTTTGTAAAGTTCATCATGAGTTCAATGGTCTTCGGTGGCTGGAGCGTGGTTTTCATTTCATATTATCCAAGCTACACAAGTGAAAAGGCAATAATGACGATCTACGACAATCTGATTGTGGTGAGAGGCTGGTATGAACTCTATTTGCTTTCATTTTTGTACATATACTCATCCATATGAGCATGCTTAGTTGATTCATGTGAGGTATATGTTATTTGAGAAAGTCTAGTAGTTCATGATCTCTCATGTTTAGTTCCAATTTATTAATATGAGTAGCATGTCATGGATGTTTGCTTGCATTGTTTTATTCATAACTAAGTATGGCATTGTGGTATCCTCCTCTGAATAATTCATTTATATCGACTTGGCACATGCTCACGCATGCATATGACTGAACAAAAAGTCAATTAAGCCTCGATGATTTATATTGCTTCAGAGTTCTTGTATCACTTTTATGCCTCCGTTAATTTATTTTGCCGCAAGCATGATTATGACAGTTATTGCTCTCTTGATTTGTCGCTCCCTAGTCTTTTGCTAGCCTTCACTTGTACTGAGCGGGAACGCCGCTCGTGCTTCCAAACACCTGAAAACCAAGTTGTTCCAAAAGTGTCCACCATAAATACCTATGCATGGCATTTCAAACCATTCCAAGTAAATTCTCATGCGCTACCTTTAAAACTTTCAAAATGCTTCTCAATTTGTGTTAATGTTTCATAGCTCATGAGGAAGTATGTGGTGTTTAGCTTTCAACCTTGTCATTTACTTTTGACGGACTCTCATATGGACTAGTGGCACATCCGCTTATCCAATAATTTTGCAAAAAGAGCTGGCAATGGGATTCCCAGTCCCAAATTAATTAACTAAAATAGACACTCCTCCATGGTTTGCGATTGTTGGACGGCACCCGAAGGATTCGGTTAGCCATGGCTTGTGTGAGCAAAGGTTGGGGGAGTGTCATCATCATAATAAAACTTAAATAAAAAGGCACTCCTTCATGGTATGTGATTGTTGGCAGGCACCCGAGGATTCGGTTAGCCATGGTTTGTGAAAGAAAGGTTGGAAGGAGTGCCACCCAAAAATAAATAAAATGGGAGCCGCTCTTGTGAGTCCGGTTGATGAGGTAGTTAGTGTACCCATTACCATTCGTTGACAACAACAAACACCTCTCAAAATAATTTTACTCCTGTTTTACAAATGAAAAGCTCTAGCGCATGTTAATCTCTGCTTCCCTCTGCGAAGGGTCAATCTTTTACTTTTATGTTGTGTCTCCATTCTTTCTTTGAGCACTATCTTGAGAGCACAACTGTCATTCTTAGTATAATATGCTTGTCTCAAAATATAATTGATTGTGGTATAACTTTGATGCTTTTATCTTTGACAATCATTACTTCTAGTCTTTCTATGAACTCAAGAGGTGCCTCGGCATTTATGTTTTGCCGATCAAATACAGGCAAGCGAGATACCACTTTATCATATTCTCTTATGAACATTGCAATCCTGCTTATATACATGATTCATGGTGCTTATTATTAATTATTGGTACTTCTCCATGATTGACATAGCTGTTGGATGATCTTATTTGCATGTATCTCATTATGAACTGCTTAAGTATTAGCCATAGCATGAGAATATATACATCATATGAGCAAATGTGTTCGTGAAAGTTCTTTTATCGCTCAGTTGTTAACTGAATTGCTTGAGGACAAGCAATAAGCTAAGCTTGGGGGGAGTTGATACGTCCAAAACGTATCTACTTTCCCGAACACTTTTGCTATTGTTTTGCCTCTAATTTGTGTATTTTGGATACAACTAACACGGACTAACGCTGTTTTCAGGAGAATTGCTCTGGTGTCTCGTTTTTGTGCAGAAATCCAACTTTCGGGAAAATCCTCGGAATTTTGCAGAAGGCCCTATTTTACCAAAATATTGACGGAGCCAGAAGGGCAAAGGAGGTGGAGGCCCGAGGGCCCCACACCACATGGCGGCGCGGCCCAGGGGGGCCCGCGCGGCCATGTGGTGTGGCCCCCTCGGCCGGCCTCCGACGCCCCCCTTCGGACTACTTATTGGTTTCGACCTGAAAACGCACGGGGAGAAGTCGAAGTCGCCAGAAACCCTCCAGAGAGCCGCCACATCGCGAAACTCCGTCGCGGGAGAAGTCTCCGTTCTGGCACTCCGCCGGGACGGGGAATTGGAGGAGATCTTCACCGCCATCACCGCCAACGCCTCTCCATCAACCAGCAATGTTTCCCCCATCCATGTGTGAGTAATTCCCCCGCTGTAGGCTGAAGGGGATGGTAGGGATTGGATGAGATTGGTCATGTAATAGTCATAAGATTGTTAGGGCATAGTGCCTAGTATCCGTAGATGTCACTTTTATGATATTGTTGCAACTTGTTATGCTTAATGCTTGTCACTAGGGCCCGAGTGCCATGATCTCAGATCTGAACATGTTATTGATTCATGAAGATATTCGTTGTTTATGATCTTACCTGCAAGTTGTATACACATGTCGCTGTCCGGAACCAATGGCCCCGAAGTGACAAGAATCGGGACAACCGGAGGGGATGGTAGTGATGTGAGGATCACATGTGTTCACGGAGTGTTAATGCTTTGCTCCGGTACTCTATTAAAAGGAGTACCTTAATATCCAGTAGTTTCCCTAGAGGCCCGGCTGCCACCGGCTGGTAGGACAGAAGATGTTGTGCAAGTTTCTCATTGCGAGCACGTACGACTAAATATGGAACACATGCCTATTGATTGATTAGTACTTGGATACCGTTTTATTATTATCTGCAAATGCCCATGCTTTGATTGTTACATGAGTTTCTCTCATCCATGCAACGCCCGTTAAATCCGTCCCTGTGCCTACAGTATTTTAATCCTGCTGTTTACTATAATCACTACTGCTGTCTTTATTTCACCGCTGCTGTTATTTCGCTATTTCCACTGCCATAAAACTGTTACTACTGATAAACTCTTGCGAGCAAGTCTGTTTCCAAGTGCAGCTGAATTGACAACTCCGCTGTTAAGGCTTACAAGTATTCTTTGTCTCCCTTGTGTCGAATCAATAAATTGGGTAATACTTCCCTCGAAGACTGTTGCGATCCCCTATACTTGTGGGTCCAGACGAAAGTATCGGATTTTTTCATTAGGGCATAAAGCGGCAAGGCCTTTTCTCCTAGCCTGCTTATGAACCGGCTTAGCGATGCCAAGCTTCCGGTAAACTTTTGCACATCTTTGAGTTCTCGTGGTATTGTCATTCTTTCTATTGCCCGGATTTTTACCGGATTCACCTCAATGCCCCGGCTTGATACAAGGAAACCGAGTAGCTTACCGGCAGGGACACCGAAAGTGCATTTTGCCGGATTGAGTTTCATCCGGAACCGTCTTAGGTTGTCAAATGTTTGCCGGATGTCATCGATTAAGGTGTCTTTTACCTTAGTTTTTATCACGATATCGTCCACATAGACTTGCACATTCTTTCCGATTTGATCAAACAAGCATTTTTGCATACAGCGCTGGTACGTTGCACCAGCGTTGCGCAAACCAAAAGGCATTGTCACATAGCAATAAGCCCCGTGCGGGGTAATGAACGCAGTTTTTATTTGATCTTCCTTTTTCAGAGGGATTTGGTGGAAGCCGGAATACGCATCCAGGAAAGACAACAACTCACACCCAGCAGTAGAATCAATCACTTGATCGATTCGGGGCAAAGGGAAAGGATCTCTTGGGCAAGCTTTGTTGAGGTTGGTGTAGTCGATGCACATGCGCCACACCTTCGGAGCTTGTGCCTCCAGGTTCTCATCTTTTTTCTTCTCGACCATCACCGGATTGGCCAGCCACTCTGTGTGCGTGACCTCCACGATGAAACCGGCAACCAACAGCTTTGTCACTTCTTCTCCAATGATTTTCCTCCTATCTTCTGCGAACCGGCGCAAAGGTTGTCTCACCGGCTTGGCATCCTTCCGGACGTTTAGAGAGTGCTCAGCCAGCTCCCTCGGAACTCCTACCAAGTCATCAGTAGACCAGGCAAAAATGTTCCGATTCTCACGGAGGAAGCTGACGAGCGCGCTTTCCTATGCTTGACTGAGGCCGGCACCGATACGAACGGTGCGCTCTGGGTAAGCCGGATCCAGCACAATGTCCTTTGTCTCGTTTGTCGGCTTGAATGCCGGTGAGGCCAAGTTTCCACTCATTGCCGCTAAGCTCAACTTTGAGGACTGAGCCAGCGCAACAGCAGTTTGCATTCTTTTCTTTTCCTCCGCTATCACCAGTGATTCTGCCAGGTTTGATCCGGCGGAAGCGGTTTCCATCGAGACTTTATAGTTTCCCACCACGGTCAAGGGTCCACGAGGTGCCGGCATCTTCATCTTGAGGTAAGCCGTATGGGTTGAGGCCATGAAAGCTGCCAATGCCGGCCTTCCCAGCAACGCATGGTAAGGACTATCTAAGTCCACCACCTCGAACTCAATGTTTTCAACACGACAATTGTCACGTCCTCCAAACGATACATCCACCCGAACTTTTCCTATTGGAGCACAAGACAAACCCGGCACGATCCCATGGAAAGTTGTGCGAGTTGGCTGCAGCATATTCTCTGTTATGCCCAGTGTACGCATGGTATGCTTGTACATGATGTTTATGCTGCTGCCGTTGTCTATCAGCACCTTGCTGAACTTTACCCGAGTTTCCGGCCCCTTCATGATTGGGTCCACAACAAGAGCGTATCCGCCCGGATTCGGCATGATTTTGGGGTGATCCTTGAACGACCAGGTGATTTCCTGATCTGACCATAGCATGTACTTGGGTACTGCCGGCATCACCGCGTTCACTTCCATGGAACGGCGATGCACGCTCTGCCTGTCGGTTGGTTCGGTGACAAAGACAACCATGCACAAATGTGGGTCTTCGTAAACATTCCGGCCCAAAGGTGCCGGTGGAGGTGGTTGATCACGATTCTCCTCCACCCGGTTAACTTGCTGGTATTGTTGCCTGTTTGGCTGAGGCTGTACCGGTAAAGCATTTGCTCCAGTAAGCGGTGGTGGTGGTGGTAGTTGTTGTTGGCGCAGCATATCTTGCGGCGGCGGCAACATTGTGGAGCACCCTTGTCCTTGTGCATCCTTCACTGCCCCCTTTTGCATTAAGTACTTAGTCCAAGAACAATCCTTCGTCAGATGGTTTGATGGGTGATCCGGGTTCGGCGTGTGCCACCGGCAAGGTTGGTCCATGGCGGCTTCCATGGTGTATTTCACAGGCTCTTGCCAATTCTTTTTCTGGCCCCAGGGTTTCTTCTCGACCCACTGCTTCTTAGGACCCGCCCATGGCTGCGATCCGGTTTTCTGTCTCTGGCTGCCGCTGGCATCATAATTTTCTTGCACGGCAGCAACTTGCTGTGGTGCATACCTTCGATCCGGGAAATCTTCCCTTCTTTTGTTGTTCCGGTTGTCCCGGTATTGCTCTTGTCGCTGCTGAGGCGGATTCGACTGCTCCGGCTCAGCTTGTACTGCCGGTTGCATTGGGTCTCCCAACGCATAATTTTCCGCCACTCGCATCATTTCTGCCAATGTGCTTGGCATATTCCTCTGCAGCCTTTGCCACAGTGGTGATCCCTCCGGCATCCTTGACTGAACCAAGCGATCGCTTGTGCTTCAATCACTCCTTCACATGTGTTTCTCATTGAGTTCCACCGGGTAAGATAATCCCGGTCCGTTTCTCCTGTACGCTGATGGCACAGAGCGAGCTGTTGGGGCCGGTTTGGCCTCTTGTAAGTGCTACTGAAGTTGCTCACAAAGGCTTCCTCAAAGTCCAACCATCCATTAATGCTTCCTGCCGGCAAGTTGTTAAGCCAGATCCGCGCAGGTCCTACCAGGTAGGATGGTATGATTCTTACCGCCCAACGCCGGTTTACTCCACCACCTGCTACATAAACAGCAGTGACATAGTCCGCCAACCAGTCTTCCGGCTTGGTCGTGCCGTCATATGTTTTTGTATCCCGGGGCAACTGGAAATTGCGTACCGGTGGCTCTTCTCTCATGATTCGTGGGCCAAAGCACTTTGGGCCAGGAGGACCCTCAGATTCAATCATCTCAGAGAGATACACTCTGTCCAGCCTGTGCCTCGCATCCTGGCTTGGTAAGTATCTTTCCCCCAGCCGTTCCCCCAAAGGGTTCCGGCGGGCTTTGGTTCGTTCCACCTCGGAATCTGATTCGCCATATCCTTCCGGTTCCGCGGCTCTTGCCTGCCGGTACCCTGGTGGTGGCATTTCTTCATCGACATACGCCGCCCTTGCAGCTCGATAATTTTGCCCGGTTTCATATCTACCGGCATGATTGTTTCCGGCATAGCCTCCCTTGGCGTAGCCCCGATCTGCCCCTTGGCTTTTTCTACCGGCATCTTGTTGCCCGGCTTTTTGCTTTCCGGCAAGGACCGGATCATACACAGTCATCTGCCGTGCGTTCTTTTCTCTTTCCCTTCTTTTGTCCGGATGGGGGGACGAAGCCTGCCCATGGGACTTGCTTCCGGCATTCTTTGTTGAACGCGCGGATTTTGAGGCCACTGCCTCGTTCAGCTTAGCTAGCTGCTCAGCATGCTGCTCGATAGTTTTCAGCAGCTCTTTAACACGCTCTTGCTGTTTTGCCAACTCGTCTCCGGAAAGCGATTCACATAGCTCTACTGCAGCTTTAGCGGCTTTTATAGTTTTATCCGGGCTACTGTACTTAGGCTTTTCTACAATGCTCACAGATACAGATGCACTTTTGCCGGCAAGAACTTCTTTGCGCAAATCCTGATCTAGATTGCGAGCCTTAAGCCGGTTTTCCGGTATCCTAGCAGCATGAGCACTAACTGAAGCAAAGCCATGGGCTGCGTTGTACTCACGTAGGGTTAGGTTCAGCTCGCGCTGCGCCCGGATGATGTCGGCGCCACCGGTAAGCAGGGCCTTGCGCGTGGCCTCCAGCTCCTCCTGAGCCTTTGCCGGGTCGATGTTCTGCGCGATGGGCGTGGCCAGCGTGTGCATCGCCGCTTGAAGAGGGGTTGCCGGTGGCGCTGAAGATGCTCCCGCGACGCCTGCGTCACGCTCCAGCGGTGGTTTTGCCGGGCGGGTCGATGCCGCACGTTCATCTCCTTCCTCCACAGCTCCTTTGCCGGTGTTGACCGCACCAGCCATCATGACCTCCACGCTGCCGGCGGCGCGGCCAGCACACAGCCACCTTGGCGGATCCGGCGCCACCAGCACCGGCGAGAGGCGCTGGCGCACAGGAACGGTGCCGAAATAGACGCGGAGGCTGCCGAACTCGATGGTGCGGCCGTTCTGCGGGAACTTGCCGCCGTTGGCGAAGCAGCCTGCGTTGTCGTTGATGAAGTCCATGTTGTAGATGCGTTGCACGAGCGCGGACACCGTGCGCTCGCCGTTGATGTCGAGGATGCCCGCCCGAATGTGAACTCCAGCAAGCGCCACTTCATGCCCCACGGTGGGCGCCAACTGTCGTCGTGGTGAACAAGACAGATGCCATAGGATGGCTTATGTTGGGGCCGAATGGACGCTAGAGGATTCGGGGGAGGGTTTATGACTAGATGGGATGAACTTCCGGATGGTTTCCTCAAGAACTTGGCCAAGGCCAGAGGTTGAAGAAGAAAGACACAAGGAAGAACTCGCTCTAGATCACTATCTTCATTGATCTCCACAGGTTACAGGTTTGAGCTTACAAGGTTCCTCTCTCTATGTTCCGCGCGTATGAATGGGGCTCCCCCCTCTCCTTATATAGGGGAGAGGGTGGCTTACAGGGCAAGAAACCCTAATGGCATCTTTGACTAGACAAACTACTTTACAAAGATACTTTACAAAGCTACTTTAATCACAGATGACGCTGATACGTCTCCGTCGTATCGATAATTTCTTATGTTCCATGCCACTTTATTGATGATATCTACATGTTTTATACACATTATATGTCATATTCATGCGTTTTCCGGAACTAACCTATTGACAAGATGCCGAAAGGCCAGTTCCTGTTTTCTGCTGTTTTTGGTTTCAGAAATCCTAGTAACGAAATATTCTCGGAATCGGACGAAATCACCGCCCAGTTCCTATTTTTCCCGGAAGCTTCCAGAGCACCGGAGAGGGACGAGGAGGCAGGGGGCCCCACACCACACCTCGGCGCGGGCCGGGGGGCGCGCCCCCTAGGGTGTGGGCAGCCCGTGGCCTCCGACTCCCTCTCTTCGCCTATTTAAGCCTCTCGACCTAAAAACACCGATGGAGAGCCACGATACGGAGAAAACCTTCCCGAGCCGCCGCCATCGCGAAATCAAGATTCGGGGGACAGAAGTCTCTGTTCCGGCACCCTGCCGGACGGGGAATTGCCCCGGAGTCATCTCCACCGCCGTCTCCACCGCCATCTTCACCGCCATCGCTGTCTCCATGATGAGGAGGGAGTAGTTCTCCCCGGGGCTGAGGGCTCCGGGTAGCTATGTGGTTCATCTCTCTCTTTATGTGATCTAGTTGAATATCATCTATGTGCTACTCTAGTGATGTTATTAAAGTACTCTATTCCTCCTCCACGTGTGTAAAGGTGATAGTGTGTGCACCGTGTGAGTACTTGGCGTAGGCTATGATTATGATCTCTTGTAGATTATGAAGTTAATTATTGCTATGATGGTATTGATGTGTATTATTCCTCCTACATATGCATGATGGTGATAGTGTGCATGCTATGTTAGTTCTTGGTGTAATTATGTTGATCTATCTTGCACTCTAAGGTTATTTAAATATGAACATTGCATTGTGGAGCTTGTTAACTCCGGCATTGAGGGTTCGTGTAATCCTACGCAATGCGTTCATCATCCAACAAAAGAGTGTAGAGTAGTCCTATTATGTGATCATTGTTGAGAGTGTCCACTAGTGAAAGCAGGATCCCTAGGCCTTGCTTCCAAGCATCGAATCTCCGTTTGTTTACTGTTTTGTTGCATGTTTACTCGCTGCCATATTTTATTCAGATTGCTATTACCACTCATATACATCCATATTACTTGTATTTCACTATCTCTTCGCCGAACTAGTGCACCTATACACTGACAAGTGTATTTGGTGTGTTGGGGACACAAGAGACTTCTTGCTTTGTGATTACAGGGTTGCTTGAGAGGGATATCTTTGACCTCTTCCTCCCAGAGTTCGATAAACCTTGGGTAATCCACTTAAGGGAAACTTGCTGCTGTTCTACAAACCTGCTCTTGGAGGCCCAACACTGTCTACAAGAATAGAAGCACCCGTAGACATCAAGCACTTTTATGGCGCCGTTGGGGAGGAAAGGTAAAAGGCACTAATACTCCGGTTCCAGGAGTACTTTTCTGGCGCCATTGTGTGTGTGCTCGAAGCTATTTCCTTTAGACTCTGCAATTACATCTTTTTGTTTCTTGTTTACACTAGTTAGGCATAATGGACAACAAAGAGCTTCTTATTCTATTTCCTGATTTAAGACATGGATGGTTTGATACAAAAATTAAAAAACCTATGGAACCTTATTTACATGATAGTAGCAATGTTATTAGTATGAATGCAATTACTGCTAATGCTATGAAGAAGTCTAAGCTTGGGGAAGCTGGTTTACATAAAAATAATCTTTTTAGCTCCTCCGCTTTGGAAGAAATATTTTGTTCTGATAATGCTTTATCTCCCATATGCGATAACTTTAATGATGCTTCTGATATTTTAAATCCACCTGCTGAAAGTATTCCGTATAAAATACCTATGGAAATTATTGAACGTGTTATGGATAACCGCTATGAAGGGGATGGAACTGTCCATCCTAGGAATCATTTACTGTTTTTGCATGAATTATGCGGGTTATTCAAGTGTGCAGGTATTTCAATGGATGAAGTTAGAAAGAAATTATTTGTTATATCGCTATCTGGTGAAGCGGCGCATTGGTATAAACTATTGAAGGACGGGCGCTCTCTTGATTGGAAGGATATTGTGCCTCTATTTTATTCCAAGTTCTATCCTCCAAGTGAAATTCACAAAGATCGAAACCATATATATAATTTTTGGCCTCATGATGGAGAGAGTATTGCCCAAGCATGGGAGAGATTGAAGACTTTAATGCTCAAATGCCCCAATCATGAGCTTCCAGGTAATATCATCATTGATAATTTCTATGCAAGACTTTCTTTTCAAGATAAGACCTTGCTGGATACTACTTGTTCTGGATCATTCACGAGCAATAAAGAAGAGTTTAAAAGGGACCTTCTTGATCGGATTAAGGAGAACGCTGAAGATTGGGAGAACGACAAAGGTAAAGAGTCAGGTATAAACTATGATTATGAATGCATTGAAACTTTTATGAATACTGATAAATTTCGAAATATGAGTGCTACTTATGGTCTTGACTCTCAAGTTGCTGCAAATCTTTATAAAGCCTTTGCTTCTCATTTAGAATTGCCTAAAAAGAATTTTTATAAGTATCATGAACCTTTTAAAGAGGCTTGCATGAAGAATGACATTGTTGTTAATGATTGCAATAAGCATGCTCAAACTCCTAAGAATGCTATTTCCTATAAGCATGTTAATTTTTGTGGAATACATAGACCTTGTGGAATTAATCAAATAGAAGATGAATATTGTATCCATCACAGAAATGAAAAAACTAGAAAGTGGTCTAGAGCTCTAGATGATCTTGGAGAAAAAGTGTGTGCCCTCTATCCTTTTATTTGTGAACTTTGCCATAGAGTTGGTCATTTTAATTTTCAATGCTCCTCCAATGATAATTCAAACCCCATGAGTGCTGCAAATTTGTATTGTGATGATGAAATTATTCCTAATCAGCATGATGAACTTACCTTATTTTTGAAATGTGAAGAGTTATCAAGAAAAATTTCTTTGTTAAATATTAACGATCTTGATATTGATGATGTCCTGCATGGTTTTTTTACTGCATTAATAATTGCCATACAAATACTTACATACAGAATATTTTAGAAGATGACACCTTGCCAAAATATGATAGGACCGCTGTGTGTTTTCAATTAATTAATGAAAAGGAGGGATCCTCCCAAGTTTCTTCTATTGTTTCTAAAAGTAAATCAGGTTATGCGGACAAGCCACCCTTCAAGCCTCTTCCTCCTAAAGAAGGGAAGCGAGGAGAAGGAAGAAGAAGAAGAAGAAGAAGAAGGGAACGAAGAAGAAGAAGGAGAAGGAGAATAAAAAGAAAGAGGTAACGGCGTATCCCCGCGTGAATGAGATAACGCTAGGTAACCGTAAGTATGTTGCTCCTAATGATTATTATGATAATGAATCTGAATACGATGATCTTCCTATACCCTTTACCCATATTAGTGATCATGATTTGGATGAGCACACTGCCTTTGATATTGAAAATCTCTTTGGTACTGATTATGAAAGTAATGATGATAGCATTATTCATGTCCCCTTAAACGATGATATTGAAAGCCCTAAGCTTGGGGATGTTGTGCTTGAAGATCCTATATTTGAGACTTCTACTTTTAGTGAAAATGATGATATTACATATTCTGGTTTAGATAATTGCTATAGAGATGTATATGACACATGTTACAATTATCCTTATGAAACTTGTCATAGTTATGATGGGCTTGCTAAAAACCATTCCCTTAGTATGCAACTTGTTTACCATGTTCAAATTCTTGATAATAATCTTGCTCCAATTACTATTAATGAGAATAACTCTTCTTATGCCAAAATTAATGATACTTCTATGCATATGAACCATGATAAGAATGTTTTAAGTGACGGGTATATTGTGGATTTCATCAATGATGCTACTGAAAGTTATTATGAGAGAGGGAAATATGGTTATATGCATCTTAATAATATTAAGTTTCCCTCTTTATGTTGAGAATCTTTAAGTTACTCGTGTTTTATCCTCTTATGCTTGTCACTTTGCTCTTCATGAATTCATTTGTGTATAAGATTCTTCTGCATAGGAAGCATGTTAGGCTTAAATGTGTTTTGAATTTCCTCTTGAAGCTCTCTTTTGCTTCAAATACTATTTCTTGCGAGTGCATCATTAAAATTGCTGAGCCCATCTTAATGGCTATAAAGAAAGAACTTCTTGGGAGATAACCCATGTGTTATTTTGCTACAGTAATTTGTTTTATATTTGTGTCTTGGAAGTTGTTTACTACTGTAGCAACCTCTCCTTATCATGTTTTTGTGCCAAGTAAAGTTTCTATGTCAAAGTTGATGTTATATTTGGGATCGCTGCGCAGAAACAGCATTGCTGTCTGTCACGAATCTGGGCACAGTTCTCTGTAGAAAATTCGAAAAAATCTGCCAATTTACGAGCGTGATCCTCAGATATGTACGCAACTTTCATTAGTTTTGAGTTTTTCCATTTGAGCAAGTCTGGTGCCATCTTTAAATTCGTCTTTACGGACTGTTCTGTTTTGACAGATTCTGCCTTTTATTTCGCATTGCCTCTTTTGCTATGTTGGATTTATTTCTTTGATCCATTAATGTCCAGTAGCTTTATGCAATGTCCAGAAGTGAAAAGAATGTTTGTGTCACCTCTGAACATGTGAATTTTGATTATGCACTAACCCTCTAATGAGTTTGCTTGAAGTTTGGTGTGAAGGAAGTTTTCAAGGGTCAAGAGAGGAGGATGATATACTGCGATCAAGAAGAATGAAAAGTCTAAGCTTGGGGATGCCCCGGTGGTTCACCCCTGCATATTTCAAGAAGACTCAAGCATCTAAGCTTGGGGATGCCCAAGGCATCCCCTTCTTCATCGACAAAGTATCAGGTTCCTTCTCTTGAAACTATATTTTTATTCTCACATCATTATATACTTTACTTGGAGCGTCTGTATGTTTTTGTTTTTGTTTTTGTTTGAATAAATGATTGTTTGGGAGAGAGACACGCTCCGCTGGTTCGTATGAACACATGTGTTCTTAGCTTTTAATTTTCATGGCGAAGGTTGAAACTGCTTCGTTAATTGTTATATGGTTGGAAACGGGAAATGCTACATGTAGTAATTGGTGTAATGTCTTGAATAATGTGATACTTGGCAATTATTGTGCTCATATAGATCTTGTTTAAGCTCTTGCATCATGTACCTTGTACCCATTAATGAATAATTACATAGAGCTTGTTAAAATTTGGTTTGCATGATTGGTCTCTCTAAGTCTAGATATTTTCTGGTTGAGGTGTTTGAACAACAAGGAGACGATGTAAAGTCTTATAATGCTTACAATATGTTTATATGTGAGTCTTGCTGCACCATTTTATACTTGAGTTTGCTTCAAATAACCTTGCTAGCCTAAACCTTGTATAGAGAGGGAATACTTCTCATGCATCCAAATACTTGAGCCAATATTCATGCCATTTGTGTCCACCATACCTACCTACTACATGGTATTTCTCCGCCATTCCAAAGTAAATTGCTTGAGTGCTACCTTTAAACAAATTCAAAAGTTATTACCTCTTATTTGTGTCAATGTTTTATAGCTCATGATGAAGTATGTGGTGTTTATCTTTCAATCTTGTTGGACAACTTTCACCAATGGACTAGTGGCTTCATCCGCTTATCCAATAATTTTGCAAAAAGAGCTGGCAATGGGATTCCCAGTCCCAAATTAATTAACAAAAATAGACACTCCTCCATGGTATGTGATTGTTGGACGGCACCCGAAGGATTCGGTTAGCCATGGCTTGAGAAAGCAAAGGTGGGGAGGAGTGTCATCATAATAAAACTAAAATAAAAGGGCACTCCTTCATGGTATGAGATTGTTGGCAGGCACCCGAGGATTCGGTTAGCCATGGTTTGTGAAAGAAAGGTTGGAAGGAGTGCCACCCAAAAATAAAATAAAATGGGAGCCGCTCTTTGAAGGTTTGTCTGGCAAGGGGTTAGAGTGCCCATTACCATTCGTTGACAACAACAAACACCTCTCAAAACTTTATTTTTATGCTCTCTATATGTTTTCAAAATCAAAGCTCTAGCACAAATATAGCAATCGATGCTTTCCTCTTTGAAGGACCATTCTTTTACTTTATTGTTGAGTCAGTTTACCTATTCTTTCTATCTTAGAAGCAAACACTTGTGTAAATTGTGTGCATTGATTCTTACATGTTTACCTATTGCACTTGTTATATTACTTTGTGTTGACAATTATCCATGAGATATACATGTTAAAGTTGAAAGCAACCGCTGAAACTTATATCTTCCTTTGTGTTGTTTCAAAGCTTTCTACTAAGAATTTATTGCTTATGAGTTAACTCTTATGCAAGACTCATTGATGCTTGTCTTGAAAGTATTATTCATGAAAAGTCTTTGTTATATGATTCATTTGTTTACTCATTGTCTTCATCATTGCTTCGAATCTCTGCATTTATCTCATGTGCTTTACAATAGTATGATCAAGGTTATGATGGCATGTCACTTCAGAAATTATCTTTGTTATCGTTTTACCTGCTCGGGACGAGCAGAACTAAGCTTGGGGATGCTGATACGTCTCCGTCGTATCGATAATTTCTTATGTTCCATGCCACTTTATTGATGATATCTACATGTTTTATACACATTATATGTCATATTCATGCGTTTTCGGAACTAACCTATTGACGAGATGCCGAAAGGCCAGTTGCTGTTTTCTGCTGTTTTTGGTTTCAGAAATCCTAGTAAGAAATATTCTCGGAATCGGACGAAATCACCGCCCGGGTTCCTATTTTTCCGGAAGCTTCCAGAGCACCGGAGAGGGACGAGAGGGGAGCCAGGGGGGCCCCACACCACACCCCGGCGCGGGCCAGGGGGGGCGCCCCCTAGGGTGTGGGCAGCCCGTGGCCCCTCCGACTCCCTCTCTTCGCCTATTTAAGCCTCTCTGACCTAAAAACACCGACGGAGAGCCACGATACGAGAAAACCTTCCAGAGCTGCCGCCATCGCGAAATCAAGATTCGGGGGACAGAAGTCTGTTCCGGCACCCTGCCGGACGGGGAATTGCCCCGGAGTCATCTCCACCGCCGTCTCCACCGCCATCTTCACCGCCATCGCTGTCTCCATGATGAGGAGGGAGTAGTTCACCCCCGGGGCTGAGGGCTCCGCTGTAGCTATGTGGTTCATCTCTCTCTTTATGTGATCTAGTTGAATATCATCTATGTGCTACTCTAGTGATGTTATTAAAGTACTCTATTCCTCCTCCACGTGTGTAAAGGTGATAGTGTGTGCACCGTGTGAGTACTTGGCGTAGGCTATGATTATGATCTCTTGTAGATTATGAAGTTAATTATTGCTATGATGGTATTGATGTGTATTATTCCTCCTACATATGCATGATGGTGATAGTGTGCATGCTATGTTAGTTCTTGGTGTAATTATGTTGATCTATCTTGCACTCTAAGGTTATTTAAATATGAACATTGCATTGTGGAGCTTGTTAACTCCGGCATTGAGGGTTCGTGTAATCCTACGCAATGCGTTCATCATCCAACAAAAGAGTGTAGAGTAGTCCTATTATGTGATCATTGTTGAGAGTGTCCACTAGTGAAACAGGATCCCTAGGCCTTGCTTCCAAGCATCGAATCTCCGTTTGTTTACTGTTTTGTTGCATGTTTACTCGCTGCCATATTTTATTCAGATTGCTATTACCACTCATATACATCCATATTACTTGTATTTCACTATCTCTTCGCCGAACTAGTGCACCTATACACTGACAAGTGTATTTGGTGTGTTGGGGACACAAGAGACTTCTTGCTTTGTGATTACAGGGTTGCTTGAGAGGGATATCTTTGACCTCTTCCTCCCGAGTTCGATAAACCTTGGGTAATCCACTTAAGGGAAACTTGTTGCTGTTCTACAAACCTCTGCTCTTGGAGGCCCAACACTGTCTACAAGAATAAAGCTACTTTAATCATAGATGACGCCGGGGTCTTCTTTAAACAGGGAGGCTGACGTCCTCCGGCTTCTTTGACCGTCATCCTCCTCTTTATCTTCAGGCCTTCGTTTAAAGCCACTTTGCTTAGCTCATCCTTGTCTTCTAGCTCTGAAGAGAATCTTTGACCAGTCCTGCCGACATGCTCTTCCTTCCGGTCTCCGGCATCCTTTCTATCCGGTCCCGGTATACCCCTCTTGGGGATACCGGCTTAGCCTTACTTAGCCAAACTCTTATCTTTGAGCTCCGGTATAAATATTAAACCGGTATCTTGATGGATAAGACCATCCGGTTTGGCATGCCTTTGGCATACCGGGGGTCATCCCCCCAACACCTAGAGGGGGGGTGAATAGGCGGTTTAAAACTTTTACGAGATGTGCTTAATAAATGCGGAATAAAACTAGCGTTTACTTTGTCAAGCCCAAAGCCTATATACTATGGTTCACCTATGTGCACCAACAACTTATTCTAAGCAATGAAAGCAACTATGTGATAGCAAGATACATAAACTTATGCTAAGCAATACAAGCAACTATGTGATAGCAAGATATATAAATTCAAGCACGATGGCTATCACAAGGTAAGGTGCATAAGTAAAGAGCTCGGGTATAGAGATAACCGAGGCACGCGGGAGACGATGATTTATCCCGGAGTTCACACTCTTGCGAGTGCTAATCTCCGGTGGAGAGGTGCGGTGGCTTAGTGCTCCCGAACGCCACAAGAGGCTCACCTTGAGGTGTGGTTGCTCGATGCACACCAACGCCACAAAGGCCTCACCCCAAGATGCGGTACTCACACCACACACCGAGCGCCACGAAGGCGCCTCACCTAAATCTCCGGTGACCCTCGCCACAAAGGCCTAGGTCACGGTTCCACTAAGGGATTTCCTTCGAGGCGGAAACCGGGCCTTACACAAAGGTTGGGGCACACATCCACAACTTAATCGGAGGCTCCCAACAAATCACCACAAAGGTCTAGAATCCGTCTAGGGTTCCAAGAACCCAAGAGTAACAACCTTCTTGCTTTCACCACCACGAATCACCGTGGAGAACTCAAACCGATGCACCAAATGCAATGGCAAGAACACCACAAAGATGCTCAAGTCCTTCTCTCTCAAATTCCAACAAAGCTACAAAAGCTATTGGGGGAATAAGAGAGGAAGAACAAAGAGGAGAACACAAAATTCTCCAAGATCTAGATCCCAAAGATTCACTCACAAAGAGATGATTTGGTTTGGTCAAAGTGTGGATCTAGATCCCCTCAATCTTTCTCTCAAATAGATGCAAGAATCATGGGAAGGGGAGAAAGATCTCAAGCTTCAAAAGGTCAACAACAATGGAGGAGAGAGGCTTGAGAGAGAGGAGGAAGAAGCATGCTTCAAGGCGAGGGGGAGAAAGACTTAAGGCGAGGCCCCCAAATTTCGCCGTTGGGCCTCGATTTGGGGCCGTAGTACCGGCCAGCTAGGGACGGTACTACCGCCCGTGTGTTGCGCGCGTGAGGAGAGCGAGGTAGATGGAGCTGCGGGCCGGGAGGGGAGGCCGGAGCCTCCGGCCGAGGTACGGCCGGGGTACCGCGAGCGCCCCAAACTCCCTGGAAACCATCTGTGAGGCACAACCTCTTTTCCGGTACTGGCGGTACCTCGGGCGACTACTACCGGCCGTGCCGGTACTACCGGCCGTGCAACGGTACTACCGGCCGTGTTCGGCGTACTACCGGCCAGCCCAAGCTCCTCTCTTTGGGCAACCTTAGAAAAACAATAACTAGAGTTTGGAAACTCCGATCAACATGAAACCAATTTTGTTGGAAAGAGGACGAAAAGAGCTACCCCAACAAAGAGTGAAAATATGGAAACTAGTGGGGATGATTTTCTATGTATTTTAGAGTGAAACCTCTCAATACGAGAAACCGAGAAAAACTCCAAACTCGAAAACGCAACAAGTGATCTATGCGGAATCCGTTTTCGATGAACTAGAGCTTGTCATGAGAATAAGCACAAGCTCTAAAACATCACATGGATAAGATCCAAATAACAACCAAGAAATATGATGCAAGGATGCAAAGGTTTGAGCTCTCCGAAGGATACGATCGAGTTACTCACTCGAGAGCCCTCTTGATAGTACGGCAACTAAACTATAAACCGGTCTCCAACTACACCATGAGACCGGTGAGAAAGAAACCCTATCAAGAGCAAACCTTATCCTTGCGCGTTCCTCTTGAGCTCGATGATGACGATCTTGATCACAACAAGATGGAACGCCTTTCTTGATTGTGCTTGCTTGACGAAGTCTTGTGGATTGCTCCCCCATAATCCACCATGGGAGAGCTTCTTCTTCGGCACATCTTCACATATCCATGATCACCATATGGATGGCAAGCTTCAAGCAAATGATCTCTTCAAGATGGCTCATCTTGAACTTGCACTTCATTTCTTCATTCTTCATCATGTTGATGTCTTGAAGTTAACTTTGAGGGCTCACTTCATCTTCATCTTCAAGACATACTTGACACTTCAAATTCTTCATCAATTTCTTATTATTGCAACCTTGAAGCCAACATATGGTTCAAGCATTGCCTATGGACCACACCTACAAATATAACTTAATGCAAACATTAGTCCATAGGGATTGTCATCAATTACAAAACCACACATGGGGGCTCCATGCACTTTCGGTGGGACGATCCCGCCACCTCGACTGCTGCTAGGGCAGATACGACAGCCACGCTCGTCACGACCAAGGCCGCAGAGGATCGCTCGGGAAACCGTGATGGTGATCACTCCGGTGGAAGCGCAGGGCATCCAGCGCAGCCGCCGGTCTTCTTTGCGGCAGGGACCGGCAATGCCGCTCCCGGCCATTCTGGGCTGCTGCACACCTTCTCTGGCTGCTCCTGGCAGTTAGCTCGTGGCCTTGCCTGGTGCGAGGGCCCATGCCACCTTGTCTCCTACAGCTGCTCACGCTGCCGTGGAGCCCCTGCTCGAGCTGCTGTTGGCTCCCGCCATCGACACAAGGCAGGATGCGCCCCCGGAACTGGGCATGCCACGTTCCCTTGGAATGGCACTCCCGCACCCCTCTCTGGTGCCCTCGCTGGATGCTGCTGCTGATGCCGCACGGGTCGACTGGGCCTTGGAGCTGCTCGCTGCTCCGCTTCCACGACATGCGATTTAGGCCAATTAGCCTCATTCATGGGATCGCCAAGATTATTGTCAAAGTGCTTGCCCTCTAGTTGGGGTCTCTCATGGACGACCTCGTCTCCAATGCCCAAAGTGCCTTCATCAAAAAGCAGAGCATACACGACAACTTCCTCTATGTCAAAAACCTCATCAAACGTTTGCACATGTCAAGACGCCGGGGCTCCTCTTCAAGCTTGACATTAGCAAAGCTTTCGACTCCATCCGGTGGGAGTACATTGTGGACCTTCTCCAACGAAGCGGGTTCCCATGCCATTTCCGCAATTGGATCACCGCTCTTCTAACCACGACCTCCTCTTGGGTGCTTCTCAATGGCATTGCGTGCTTGCCCATCATGCATGTCGGGGTCTAAGGAAGGGGGACCCCTTCTCGCCGCTCCTTTTTGTGCTCGCCATCGACCCTCTTGCCCAAATCCTTGATGCCGCTACCCATGTTCTCCTCCACAAAATTAGGGGCCACGGAAACATTCTTCGTACCTCGCTTTATGCGGACGATGTGGCTATCTTCGTTGCTCCCATCAAGGAAGACATTCAAAACTTGGTGTCCATCCTCCATAGCTTTGGAGAAGTCACCGGCCTTTGCACAAACTTTCTCAAAAGTTTCGTGGTTCCTATTCGTTGCGGGGACATTAATCTTGATGACATCCTTGAGGGCATTCCGGCGGCCCGAACCTCCTTCCCTATGAGATACCTTGGTCTACCTCTCTCGGTTTGGCAACTCAAGCGCGTGGATTTCCAACACCTTGAGGACAAATGCGCCGGCAAAATCCCCACTTGGAGCGGCAAATTCATCACCACATCCGGCCGTACGACTCTTGTCAAGTCCGTCATCACCTCCCAAGCAACCTACTACCTCACTCCCCTTGCCATTCCTCCCGGTACACTCAAGTTCATCAACAAGCTCCAAAGAGCCTTCCTATGGTCGGCTAAGGAAACAACCACCGGGGCAAAATGCAAAGTTAATTGGAGATTGGTTTGTCGACCCGCTAAGCTTGGAGGCCTTGGTGTGAAGGATTTGGACAACTTCGCCACGGCTCTCCGACTTAGGTGGCCTTGGCATGAGTGGAAGGACCCCCAAAGATATGGGTGGGGTATGGCAACACTTGCACCGACTATGACATGGAGATTTTTTATGCCTCGACTACCATCACCGATGGCAATGGGAAGAAGACCCCTTTTTGCGAGGCCCCTTGGATCGGGGGTAGGAAGCCCAATGACATTGCACCACTCATCTTCGGCACCTCCAAGCGCAAAAAGTGGAATGTCAACCAAGCCTTAAATGCAAATGCTTGGGTCAATAACATCAACTTGGGTGACGATTTATCCATGGACCACTTCACGCAATTCCTCGACCTTTGGGTCCTTTGCCAAGATGTGCACCTTGATGCGGAGGTGATGACATTACTTGGGACCTCACGACAAGTGGCAAATACTCCGCCAAATCGGCATATGTGGTGCAATTTATGGGGTCCGTCACCTCCTTTCTCCACAAGTCGTTTGGAAGCTTGCCCACGATACGTTCAAACGTATCTACTTTCCCGAACACTTTTGCTATTGTTTTGCCTCTAATTTATGTATTTTGGATACAACTAACACAGACTAACGCTGTTGTAGAATTGCCTTTGTCTCGTTTTTGTGCAGAAACTCAACTTTCAGGAAAATCCCCGGAAATAATCGCAATGGGCCTATTTTCACCGTGAAGATGAGAGGCCAAAAGGGCAAGCCAGGGGGGCCATGGCCCCCACACCACAGGCCGCGCGGCTGGAGGGCGTGCCGCCCTATGGTGTGGGCGCCTCGGCGGCCCCGACGCTCTCCTTCGGGCTACATAACCCTTTCGACCGCCGAGGGGGTTCGGCCATATTTCCAGAAGACGTCCGAACTCCGCCGCCATCGCGAAACTCCATCTCGGGACCGAAACTCCGTTCCGGCACTCCGCCGGGACGGGGAATTGGAGGGATCATCACCGCCATCACCACCGACGCCTCTCCATCAACCATCCATGACTCCCCCATCCATGTGTGAGTAATTCCCCGCTGTAGGCTGAAGGGGATGGTAGGGATTGGATGAGATTGATCATGTAATAGTCATAAGATTGTTAGGGCATAGTGCCTAGTATCCGTAGTTGGTACTTTTATGATATTGATGCAACTTGTTATGCTTAATGCTTGTCACTAGGGCCCAAGTGCCATGATCTCAGATCTGAACATGTTATTGATTCATGAAGATATTCATTGTTTTATGATCTTACCTGCAAGTTGTATACACATATTGCTTTCCGGAACCCGAGGCCCCAAAGTGACAGAAATTGGGACAACCGGAGGGGAAGGCGGTGATGTGAGGATCACATGTGTTCACGGAGTGTTAATGCTTTGCTCGGTACTCTTAAAAGGAGTACCTTAATTTCTAGTAGTTTCCCTAGAGGGCTGCCACCGGCTGGTAGGACAAAAGATGTTGTGCAAGTTTCGCATTGCGAGCACGTACGACTATATACGGAACACATGCCTATGGATTGATTAGTACTTGGATACCGTTTTATTATTATCTGCAAATGCCCTACCTTGATTGTTACATGAATTCTCTCATCCATGCAACGCCCGTTCATCCATCCCTGTGCCTACAGTATTTTAATCCTGTTGTTTACTAAAATCACTACTGCTGTCTTTGTTACACTGCTGTTGTTATTTCACTACTCCTACTGCTATAAAACTGTTGCTACTGATAAACTCTTGCGAGCAAGTCTGTTTCCAGGTGCAGCTGAATTGACAACTCCGTTGTTAAGGCTTACAAATATTCTTTGGCTCCCCTTGTGTCGAATCAATAAATTGGGTTTACTTCCCTCGAAGACTATTGCGATCCCCTATACTTGTGGGTCATCAAGACTATTTTGGCGCCGTTGCGGGGAGCATAGCTTTATTTGCAAGTTCACCTGAATTGATATTGTTCGCTGCAAGTCCTCCATCATGGGTAAACCTCGCGATGCTAAAGTCGCCATATTACCATCCACTACAAGAAAAGGTACAACTCTGAGTACCTCTGCTGCTCTTGATTCACCATCTGTGATAAGTCAACTTGTTTCACCACCACAAGCTTCACGTGTTGGTATTTCTGCTGAATCTGAAAATTCCTCTGATAATTTTGATGATGCTTCTACTGTGCTTGATAATACTGGTTCATTAGGTCCTTTTCTAGATGCTACAATTGCTAGGTCTAGACAAATTGAAAATACTGAAACTCCTAATGAAAATACTGCTACACCTGTTAATTCACCTGAGTCTGATGATCTTGATGAAGATTATGTGGAACTTGATGATGATTTTATTGATAAATTCAATGCTACTACTAGTACAAGTAACCTTAAAAAGCTTATTGCACAACATGCTGTTAGATATAAACTGTCTCCTGATCCTAAATTTGCCACATCTCCTATAAACATTAAGGATAAAAATTATGACTTTTCTCTTGATTTATCTCATATATCTATTGTTGAGAAAACACCTTTATGTGGTACTGAAAAAGAAAGTGTTGTAGAGCACATGAATGAGCTTTCTACTTTAAGTAGCTTGTTTTCTGATGATGTTAAGATGCGTACTTATTTTGTTGCTAAAATTTTTCCTTTCTCATTAAAGGATGATGCTAAGATTTGGTATAATAGTTTACCTCCTGATTCTATTGATAGTCCAAGTTGTTTGCTTGAAGTTTTCTTTCGGAAATATTTTCCTGCTAGTGCTCAACATATTGCTCTGCAGAGAATTTATAGTTTTGATCAAGAAGATGGAGAGAAATTGCCTGAAGCTTGGGCAAGATTTTGCTCTCTTATTAGAGCTCGGCCTGGACATGATTTGGAGAAGCATGATTTACTTGATATATTTTATAGTGGACTAACCATTGAGTCTAGGGCATACCTGGATAGTTGTGCTGATTGTGTTTTCAGGAAAAGAACTCCGGACGAAGCTGAAGAATTATTGGCTAAAATAAGCAAAAATCATGATGATTGGTCTACACCTGAACCAACCCCAACACCAGTATTGAAGAAGAGGGGTATGATTGAATTAAATGATGAAGATATGAGGGAAGCCAAGAAATCTCTTATGGAGAAAGGTATTAAATCTGAAGATGTGAAGAATTTACCTCCTATAGAAGACCTATGTAAGATAATTCCCCCTTCATCCACGATTGAGGTACATTCTCTTCAACGCTTTGATAGAGGAGATATCCCTTACTCAAAACCTCCCAATCAATGTTTAGATGAATTTGATAATTATGTTGTTAAGCAAAATAACTTTAAATAGTAGCTTTCTCAAAAACTCACTCCAGCATCCGCAAAATATAACTGAACTGTCTTCGCTACTTCGTGCCTCAACTTGGCAGTCTAGCTACCTATCCGTCTCTACCTCTGGCAATAGATCTATCCGATCCCACTCTGTCCAAGCAGTCGAGTAATATGAGAGTAGAGAATCATCTAATGGAAAATTCTCAAGCTATTAGTAAATTGCATGATATTGTGGAGAGAACCTCCAATGATGTTAAGATGCTTGTTAAACATTTTAATATGATTCAAACTCAAATTGATCAACTTACTAAAGTGCAAAATGACTTGTTAAAAATACTCATGAAGAAAAACATGCTTATGAAGTAACAACTAGAGGCGGTGTTTCTACCCAGGATCCTCTATATCCTGAAGGACATCCCAAAAGAATTGAACAAGATTCTCAACGAACTAAAGAAAATAGTAGTCCTTCTAAGAAAAAGAAGAAGAAACATAAAACTGTTGTAGAATCCTCTGACCTGTTATGATCCTAATAGTATTTCTTCTGATGCTGAAACTGAAAGTGGTAATGAGCATGATAAAGATAAAGATAAGAATGATACTCCTGATAAAGAGGAGATTGAAAATGAACCTGAGAAGCATGCTAAATAAAAAGTACACTAAAGAAGATTTTATTGCTAAGAAACATGGTAATGAAAGAGAACCTTGGGTTCAAAAGCAAATGCCTTTTCCTGCTAAGAAACTAAAATCAAAGGAGGAGGAACACTATAATAAATTTTGTGATTGGATGAAACCTTTATTTTTGCAAATCCCTTTGATTGATGCTATTAAATTGCCTCCTTATTCAAAGTACATGAAAGATAGTGTCTCTAACAAAAGGAAAATTCCAAATGAGGAGATTTCCACTATGCTCGCTAATTACTCTTTCAATGGCAAGGTTCCAAAGAAGCTGGGAGACCCAGGTATACCAACTATTCCTTGTTCCATTAAGAATAATTATGTTAGAACTGCTCTATGTGATTTGGGAGCAGGAGTTAGTGTGATGCCTTTTTCTCTTTACAAGAGACTTGATTTAGATAAGTTGATACCAACTGATATATCTTTGCAAATGGTTGATAAATCTACTGCTGTTCATGTTGGTGTATGTGAAGATGTTCCTGTTCAAGTTACTCAAAATTGCTTAATATTAACTGATTTTGTTGTGTTGGAAATGCCTGAAGATGATAATATGTCTATTATTCTTGGAAGACCCTTTCTTAATACTGCAGGGGCTGTTATTGATTGTAATAAAGGAAAAGTTACTTTCAATGTTGAAGATAAGGAACATACTGTCTATTTTCCCAAGAGGATTGATAAAGTATATGGAGTTAATACACTTTTTAATTTGAAAACTATCAAGGTGGGATCTATTGATTGTCCTATATATGACCCTAAAGAAGAATATCAAACTGTTGTGATTGGATCCATATCAATTCAATATAAGGTAAAATGATTGATTTGAGGTTTATTTCTTCTTATGTCATATAAAATTTATTTGGTAGCAAGACTTGATCAACCTTGTTAACAAGTATATTTTAAATACATAGAAGAGCTAAACAACATTTCTTTCTTTCTCCACTTGTTTTACTTGCTGTAGCACTTTTTGTTTTGCAAGATGTTTTAGTTGTTTAAGATTTTGGAAATCATTTTCCTGCGCTGTAATAATTACTTTAACACCCAGAAATGTGCATTTTTCGAAGTTCTCAAAAATTTACAAAAATTATACCATTGGTCTTATTTTTCGAAGAGCTACCTGGGAGCACCAGGGGCTGACCAGTGGGGCACCCTGGGGCTGGACCCCATGGGCCTGCGCGGCCAGCAAGGGGGGCGCGCCCCTCCTTGCCCCACTAACTCATCTCTTCCTCCCATCTCACTATATCTCCCGAAAAAACTCGTACTCACTTTCTCTCACTCCCGAATTTTTTTTATAATGATTGTTGAAAATTTTCAGAAAATGGAGTGGAATAGGCACCAACTAAATCAACAAGAATTGGAGGTGCAAGAAGTCATGAGAGTTCACCGCGAAGAGGGAGTATACCCCTCTTACTACCCATGCGTTGATTTTATGAGGAATGCAGGAATCTTGCGAGATGTTCAAAATCTGATTTCCAATGCAGGGTTGGAAGGTTTTGTGGTTGGTGAACCTTACCAATATGCAAAACTAACCATGTCAGTGGTGCAGGGTTTTGAATTCAATTGGTCTCAAACTAACCCCATGGTTCGATACAAAATTTATAATAAAACTGTCAACTTGCCCTTTGATGATTTTTGTGCAGCAATTAGAGTGCCACAATGGGGATCATGCGAGAAGGTTAGGGGACTGCCGCAGGAGCTCTTGAGTCTATACAAGATGATTTGTCAAGGGAGGAGCTTCTCCGATGATAGTGGTAAAATCAGTAGTATTCAACTCCCAGCTATTCGCTACTTTGCTTATTTCATCACAAAGTGTGTTCTTGCTAGAAAGAATGCAAATAAGTTATCTATCCAGGATTTGGCTTTCCTAGCTGCTGCATTGCAAGGTGATAGGACTTATAATTTGGGTGCTTTGATAGCCTATAGACTTGCTACTAACCGTGAGAAGGGAGGAATTTGTGGGGGTCTCATCGCCTCTCGTTTATTAGCTATGCATGGTGTAGAACCCCACCATCTTGATATTCAGCTCTCCATAGAGAAACTTGACATTGTTTCCATGATTAAACATGACTTTGTTTCTGATTTGTCTAATTTGAGTAACCTGTTTTATAAGATAACATTCTATAAGAAAAATTGGAGAACAACTAAGAAAACTGAAAAGCTAGTAGGACTGCCTGCACCTGCTTTGTTTAACCTTGATTCCAGGAAAAATTGGTCGGTCACGGAAAATGAACTAAATGCATACATAGAAGGGGAAGGCCATCATGCAGGGGACGACACGGAGGAGGCCGAGGAACACCTCGACTCATCATTCGATGCAGCAAGATCTTCACATCAACATTATGGTCATGTGGAGCCTTCACCCTTTTCTTCTGCACAGGGATCCTATTATGACCACGCCATGTATGATCCACCGTCGTGACCCTCGCTGGGGTTGATCTCCACTTAGGCCAAAAGCCTAAGCTTGGGGGGAGGTATGCCGGCATCACTCATTCATTGCATATTACAATTGCTGGATACTTGTATATACTTGTTTAGCTTCTTAAAGTGGTTTCTAATGAGAGGGAGATGATATTTGGGGAAGTGATGTCTAAAAACAGATTCTGGGCTGTTACTAAAAAAATTCCTGTGCACAGTCAGAACGTTATTTTGAGTTGCAAATTTTTGTGCATGTTCCCCAGGTTGTTATCTAACTTTCATTAGTTGAACACTTTTCGAACTGAGCGGCGGAAGATTTTCGTAAAAATTGATTACTGTACTGCTGTCATGTTTTGGCAGATTTCTGCCATCTTGCTTTTCTGTGTTTCTTTTAGTTTTCATTCTCTTGTTTTTGCTTTGTTTCTTTCCTAAAACACAAAAAGAGCAAAAATATTTCTGTTGTTTCTCTTCACCATTTGTTTATTTTGTTCTTTGTTCCTATTTTACCTTATTTGCTATCGTTAGTTTGCTATGAGAAAATCCAAAAAGATTTTGCTTTGTTTGCTTGTTTCCTTTTGTTCTTATTTCTAACCCGAAAACAAAAATATTTGTTGTTCTTCTTTGGTTTTGTAAAGTTTATTAGGGAGTTCAGCGGTCTCCGGTGGTTGGAGCTTGGTTTCATTCCATATTATTATTCAAGCCGCACAAGTGAAAGGCAATAATGACGATCTACGACAACTCGATTGTGGTGAGAGGCTGGTATGAATTCTATTTGTTTTCATTTTTGTACATATACTCATCCATGTGAGAATTCTTAGTTGGTTCATGTGAGGTATATGTCATTTAATGAAATTCTAGTAGTTCATGATCTCTCATGATTAGTTCCAATCTATTAATAATGAGTAGCATGTCATGAATATTTGCTTGCATTGTTTTATTCATAGATAGGTATGACATTGTGGTATCCTCCTCTGAATAATTCACTTGAATCGACTTGGCACATGCTCACGCATGCATATGACTAAACAAAAGTCAATTAAGCCTCGATGATTTACTTTGCTTCAGAGTTCTTGTATCACTTTTATGCCCCCGTTAATTTTATTTTGTCGCAAGCATGATTATGACAGTTATTGCTCTCTTGATTGTCGCTTCCCAGTCTATTGCTAGCCTTCACTTGTACTGAGCGGGAACGCTGCTCGTGCTTCCAAATACCTTAAAACCAAGTTGTTCGAAAGTGTCCACCATAAATACCTATGCATGGCATTTCAAACAATTCCAAGTAAATTCTCATGTGCTACCTTTAAACCTTCAAAATACTTCTCAATTTGTGTCAATGTTTTATAGCTCATGAGGAAGTATGTGGTGTTTTACCTTTCAACCTTGTCATTTACTCCTGACAGACTTTCACCAATGGACTAGTGGCACATCTGCTTATCCAATAATTTTGCAAAAAGAGCTGGCAACGGGGTTCCCAGCCCCAATTAATTAACCTTCATTAATAATTCTCTTCACGTGTTTTTCTCTGATTCATCAGTAAGCAACTTAACCTGCAAATAGATACTCCCCCATGGTATGTGAATGTTGGAAGGCACCCGAGGATTCGGTTAGCCATGGCTTGTGTAAGCAAAGGTTGGGGGGAGTGTCATCCATAATGAAACTAAAATGCATGTGTAAACAAAAGAGAAGAAGGATGATTTACCTTGCTGGTAGAGATAACGTCCTTCATGGGAGCCGCTCTTGAGAGTCTGGTTGGCGAGGTAGTTAGAGTACCCACTATCATTCGTTGACAACAACAAACACCTCTCAAAATAATTTTACTTCTATCTTTGAAAAAATGAAAAGCTCTAGCACATGTTAATCCCTGCTTCCCTCTGCGAAGGGTCAATCTTTTACTTTTATGTTGAGTCACCATCCTTTCTTTGAGCACCTTCTTGAGAGCATAACTGTCATTCTTAGTATAATATGCTTGTCCCAAAATATGATCAGTTGTGGTATGACTTTGATGCTTTTATCTTTGACAATCTTTACTTCTAGTCTTTCCATGAACTTCAGAGGTGCCTGGGCATTTATGTTTTGCTGTACAAATACGGGCAAGCGAGATACCACTTTATCATATCTTTCTATGAACATTGCAATCCTGCTTATGGAAGTGTTTCATGATGCTTGTTATTAGTTTATTGGTATCTCTTTCATGATCGAAACAGCTATTAGATGACCTTATTTGCATGTATCTTATTATGAATTTCTTAAGTACTTGCCCATGTCATGAGAATATTTACATCATATGAGCAAATGTGTTCGTGAAAGTTCTTTTATCGCACTCAGTTGTTAACTGAATTGCTTGAGGACAAGCAATAAGCTAAGCTTGGGGGGAGTTGATACGTCCAAAATGTATCTACTTTCCCGAACACTTTTGCTATTGTTTTCCCTCTAATTTGTGTATTTTGGATACAACTAACACGGACTAACGCTGTTTTCAGAATTGCACGGGTATCTCGTTTTTGTGCAGAAACTTAACTTTCAGGAAAATCCCCGGAAATAATCGCAATGGGCCTATTTTCACCGTGAAGATGAGAGGCCAAAAGGGCAAGCCAGGGGGGCCCATGGCCTGTAACATCCCAAATTTCAATAAAAGAAAAGAAGAAGGATTCCAGAGAGCAAAATTTCAAACCAACAAAAACTTTTTCTTACATATAGTGCCATGCATAGGACTTGTGCATTTGAGTGATATGCCATGATGATTGTTAATGTGTTATTATGCTAAACCCTAAAACCCTAATGTGATCAAGTGAAGATCACAAACCAAATAAAATAAAAGAGAAAGAAATCAAATAAGAAAAACCCTAAAACCCTCACATAGGCTTTATGCCATTTTTATAAATCTTGACCCTAGACCAATTTGGTCTTCACCATTAGTTGGAGTATGTTACTAAACACTTATTACAACTATTGGAACCAAAGAAACACAATTCAAATCAAATTCAAACTCAAATGGTGATCACATATGATGATGGTCAAATCTGCCAATTATATTCTGGTCACTACTTTGAGCCCTTGTATCTCAAGATTTTCAAACTAAACTTTCTCAATTCTTTGCATGTCATCCAAGAGGACATCAAGATGAACAACTTTTGTAAAGACCACCATGCCAAATTCACTTTGGATCAAAATCTATGCTCATGTAAAGTTAGGACTTTTTATTATGTGGAACAATCTCACTTTGTCAAATTTTGCAATACTTTGAATTTTAAAAATTTCACCAACACACATAGTTGTCTCTGGTCATTTCCAACTTAACCAAACTCACCACTTTCAATTTCTGAATCCATTTGAACTCAACAAAATTTGGGCAAAAATTGCAAAATTCAAATCTGGAGAAATCCAAAACACTATTTTGAATAGTGTTGGCCCAACCCTACTACCCCATCTCCACCCTACCTGTCCCCTTGCCCCCTCTCTGCCTCACACCACCACAGAAACCCTAGGAGGGGAAGCTAGCTAGCAAAGACATGGCCATGCTGGCCATGTCACCACCATGCCGTGCTCCCCCTCTTCTCTTCTCCCCACCCTGGCCCTCTGTCCACCTGCCACCGCACCTCCCTAGGTCCCCTGGCCACGCCGGTGACCACCGGAGATCGCGCGCCCAGAGCGGCATTGCCATGCCGATGGCGTCGCAGCAGTACACGCGCGGACACGCCCTGGACACGCGCCGCACGGCCACCTCGCGCCCGCCCTGGACCCTCTCGCTGCTCGTCGAGCCTCAGCATGCCACCGCAACACCGCCAGACACGCGCGCGACCACGACCCGTGCCCGCCGTCGCCGGAGACGAAACCCTGCCCGCCGCGGACGCGGAGACACGGAGCAACGCGGCCTAACCAGACGCCGCCGACCCCGCTGTCGCCACCAGGAGGACCGCCATGATGCCCTGAACAGCCCGCGCGCCTAGCCCTCTAGCTCGCCGGAGACGCCGCGCGCATGTCGACTTGGCCACTGCCCCGCAGCACCCAAGCTCCTCTAAATACGGCGTTCCCTGGACGCCATTGAGCACACCACCCTTCTCCTCCCATCCCTGACTTCTCCTCGCACCATTAGCTACCTCAATCGTCGCCGGAGCAAGCTCAATTGAGCGATCGGAGCCGCGGAAGCCCTGGTGCAATCGCCGTCGTTGGAGCCTCCCCGGCGACGCCAGCGCTGATCTTCTTCCTCGTCATCGACAACCTCGCCTCGACCACCGCCGCCGCTCGCTGGACCACTGGTTAGCCATCCGACCCCCTAGGCTCGCCGCGCCCGTAGCTCGATCTCGCCGGAGAAGACGACGACCAACGCCCACGTCGCTCGTACCGCTTCGGGCGTTAAGCGCCGCTGACAGGCTGACCCCACCTGTCAGGCAGCCCAAGCGTGCGTGGACGCGTGGTGGGCTGAGTTGCGTCGTTTGAATGGTTTAGGCCCAGTTAGTTTTCCCGCCGGCCCTTTTAATTCAAACTCGAATTTCCCATTTCATTTAAATTTCAATACTGGACCCAACTTTGAAATTAAATAGAATCTATTTGGCTTAGCCAAATTTAACAAATTTTATGTTGTTGGAAAGCTAGTGAAAAGTTCTACAACATGCCACTGGTCCCACCTCAAGATCTGTTGTAGAAATAAAATGATAAAAATAAGAAGGCAGGGACTTTTTCACATTCAAATAATTATTAAAATTCAACCAAAATAGATATTTAATTAATAGCTCACATTTGACTTACACTAATTGTTTCTGCAAGAAAATGGTGTGGTCACTTTGCATGATCATGCCCTAGTTTAAATAATGGGCAATATGGCTAGTTTATTTAAGTGATATTGTCCAAATCTATTATGCAAATCATATGAAGTATTTTACTTCATTTAAATCTTGTCCCAAGTGAATTCATGTGATGTTTGCACCCCTGGTCAAACACTCTTAGATGAAATACTTGGAGATTTAAATCATTTGTAGAATTATTAAATGGTATGAGGTGGTCTACTCATCATACCGGTTTATTGGGCTCATTAGGAGCTGCACTGTTGACCAAGGTGTTTTTCAATTGGGCAGAAAAATTGCTTTTATAAGCTGTAATCTTGATTTGTTTCTTGGTAAATGTGTTAATTAAGGGTGGAATGAGTGATCCTTTGGTTTGTATGCCTTCCAATCAAAATGGAAACGCCCACGCATGCATTGGTGAGTCTGTATTATGGCATTTACTTTTGGGAGAAAATCACACATTAATTGTCAATTGAGCCTAATTTAATGGTATTTCTTTGGATATATTAGGAGCCCAGTAAACCGGTATAGAGGGAGTACCTCATTTAAATCATTTTCTCAAATGATGATAATGAATGGTTGACTTATGTCAATATAAATTCATGCATGATTGTTTGAGAAATTAAATCTTAAGCAGATTTCAATGAGAGGAAATTATTCCTCAAGAACCCTATGGAAACTATCATTTACATATGTGATGAGAGGAAATTATTTTCCTCAAGCAACACCACCAATGCACCTTAATTATATTAATTGTGTGTTTAGAGTAGTTTGTGTGAATATATGTGATGTTTGGAATAGCCATTGAATTAGTTGAGTGATTATACTCGTATTTAAATTTAGACGCTAGCACCGGAGAATATCCGGAGGAAGAATGTCACGCCCCGAAACCGGGCCTAGTCGTGACAACGCCACATATTTATAACCTTCCGATTATAAATATGTAAGGCTCAAACTAAGACATATTTACAAGCTAAAACAACACTTTATTCAATATCTCCTCTATTACACAAGTCATAATACATTATTTATTTCCCTTTCCCGTAGTACTACGCCTACGCTTTGCCATCATCTCCAAATCCTGCTCACTTCCGTAAAAAAAATGGAGATGGAATGGGTGAGTATATAATTATACTCAACAAGTAGATACCACGGAAGAATAGATGACCAATGAATTAGGAGGAATCAAATGAAGAATAAGAAAGTGTCAGTCGGAACTGGATATCATGGATACAACAAAGAAATGGAACTTAACATAAATAGACTAGGAAAATATTGGCATCACACATGACAGCAAGCTTTCCCAACCCGGGAGTCACAGGGGTGAATATCCACACTTTTACGCTCTGCAGAGGGGTACTCCGACATCGACAGTCTTGACTAGCTTGCGCTAGCCAAGCAGTGTTCTTATACCCGCTAAGACCCGGACACTCTGACCTACTGATGTCGGTCGCTCCTACGGATCCATCACCGACACGTTCCCGAACAGAGGCCGTCCCCAGCGGAGAACACAGACAGTCCCATACCTGAACTGTGACCGGTACAATATGTTTGCCGTCGTGATACCAATAATACAACAAGTTCAGGATATTCGCAGGTAAGTGATACAATCACTATCTTGAGATCAACAACCTCAAGGCTCCACATGAGCTCCGGCAAATTACGTGATTCCAACAAATCGGAGATGACTACCCGTCACTCTCCAATAACGCAATGATCAAACATGACCAAAGACCATAGTGCAGCAATATTAAGTAGGATCAACGGATCAAGTGAAGAATAGAATTAACAATATAACTGTTCAACAACATTAGAATCAAGCCAGAACAAAGATTATGGTACGGTGTAAGTAGCAGTACCAGCACCCAACGGAATAGCGACAAGATAGAATATAGAAGTAGCAAAGAGCTACTTCCAGAATGTGCAGAGATCAAGAGGAACATCTACTTGCCTTGGTGAATGTTTCCATGGTACGGCATGCATCAACAAAATCCAAACACCAAGTTACTGCTCTCTGTTGTGCTGAACTTTAGCAGCATCTCCTGCTAATACTCTTCCCTAGATCATCTACGTAAAGTCTCCTATGTATGTCTCTCTCTCCCTCTCTGACCTCTCACGCTTTCTTTAGCTCTCAGTCTCGTCGAGTTGTAGCAATGGGGTGTGTGTAAAATGCGGCACCGCCGGCCGAGGCTGCTGCCTATTTATACCGGGTGATAGTCGGTTTAACGCTAGCTAAAATATCTGAGTGCCGCTTGCCGCTTTGCTTAATCTATGAGGTAGAATAAACTACCAGCTAACTCACCTGGCCACCATGCAGCAAATACACGCAGGAGAGCTAGACATTTCTCTGCCAACAAGACACGAATATCCACTAACATGATGCCACGTTACCACCTCATGATTGGGTGCCATGCATGAATCAGGCCGACCTGCGAAGCTCCAAATAAAAATCTGCACTTCTATACTACTCCTGTACATGCACAAACAAAACATGTCCTATCTCCACGTTGATTTACTCTTCTAGCTAGTTTCTATTGCATGCACAACTTAAAATCAAATTTAAATACTAGCTATTAGCAAATGAAAAATTACTAGAAGCAAACTATTTTTTACTTAAATTAATTAATAACTTAAAATATCGGGTTATCACAAAGAAGGTTGCTACCAAGAGGAGGAGGAGGGGAACTTTGAGAACTACCAAGGCAAGCTAATATTCTTGCAAAGTGCAAAGTTCTACCAAGAACAAGGCACACTCATATTTTCTTATGCTTCATGAACCCATCCCAAGTTTTATTGTTCAAGTTTTAAATTTGAATATTGAAGTTTCCTTTTATAGTTAACTTTGGTCTAAGGCTAGAGTACTACAAGAATATCAAACTTAGCCTAACTAGCACTACAAGTAGTTAGCACCCCTCATGACTAGATGCTAGTGCTAATATTAAAACTTGACTACTCTAGATGGGAACATGTGACTTGAAATAAAATTGAAACTTTGGAATGATGATGCATTCCATTGAATGAATTTTGAAGGTGAATATGACCAAGAGAAGATAGTGATTTTTGATTAAAAACTGATATTGGTTTGGATGCGATACCTTTCCAATTCTTGAGTACCCCCACAATACCTGATTATGGGTAAGGGCTTAACTAGAAATTTATGTATCTTAGTATGGGTTCCCTCTGAACACACATCATAGGGGTTATGCCGAGGCTGCCTCCGTTGTTAAGAAATGATGTGAATTGAGGTGAATTGTACGGCCAAGCCCTGTGCAGTTCCCAGGTTGACAGTTGGTCTTCACTGGGAGGCCAAGCTCATGGGGAGAGGTGCTCATACTAGGGTTTGTAAATGAAAGGTTATGGTTGATGATCCGCGTACGTGTTACGATGATTTGGGGTTATCCCGACAGATGAAATCAAATGTTGTGGCACAACTGTGCAACCTCTGCAGAGTGTAAACCTATTCGAATAGACGTGTCCACGGTTACGGACGGTTGGAAAGGCCATACAGTTTTCAATGTTAGATTCTTGAAAATGTTGATAGAATGAATGGTGAATGGTGACTTGTTTTGAATCACAACAGAGTTGTGGGAATGACACTAATGTTCTCACTTGGGATAGTTAGCACATGAATAAGTCTTTATCAAATACTTGTGAACTAAAATTGGCTTTATGCAAATAAACTAGAGCTTAGCACCCCTTAATAAAATTGCTAGCACTTACACTAGTATTAGTTTGCGAGTACTTAAAGTACTCACGGCTTTGTCCCTGGCTATTCAAATGGCCAGAGTATGAAGATGAACAGAACTACCAAGGAGATGACCAGCAGGACGCCTACGACAACTAGGAGTCTTCCGACGTCAAGCGTTGGCCTGTGGACTAGAGAGTCCATTTATCTTTACGCTTCCGCTATGAACTTATGTTTGTTCGTTGATCAATAGATCAACTATTTGTGTAATATGGATCATGTGATTCAAGTTGTAAGACAATATGGTTTGTAATGAATGATGACTGTGATACTTAACTATTATGCCTCGCAACAACAATATTCCTGGGATTGCGATGAATGACATAATAGGCATCTGGACTTAAAAATCCGGGTGTTGACATGGCCCCCACTGTTGGGGTTCGTAGCATAGAAAACAAAAAATTTCCTACCGCAAGAAGAATAAATCCAAGATCTAATCTATGGAACACCCAAGATCTAATCTACAAGATCGAAGCAACGAGATTGATAAGATACTAACCCTTGAAGATTTCCAAAGCCTACGAGATCAGATCTCGTTGTTGGTGTAGACGATCATCCCGGTGCTGCAATCCGGCAGCACTTCCGTACTCGGTCGCGCGTACGATGTCGATGAAGCCCTTCCTCTCCCCGTTCCAGCGGGCAGCGGAGGTGTGGTAGATCCCCTCGGAATCCTAGCAGCACGACGGCGTGGTGGTGGAGGTGGAGGAGAAATTCCTGCAGGGCTTCGCCAAGCCTGCGCAGGAAGAAGAAGGAGGGAGAGAGGGGCGGCTAGGGCTTGGGGGGATGATGTGCTGCGCCCCAGCCCTCCCCTCCCTCTTATATAGGCGTGGGGGGCTGCCTTGGCCCCCCTCCAAGCCTTTGGGTCGGCCAAAACAAGGGGGGAAACTTCCCCCCCAAGTTAAGCCCCTATTTTCAAGGGATTTGATCTTATCCACTTGGTACAGCCACATGGGCCTTGGGGGGCTGGTGTGCATGGCCCATGTGGGCCTATGCGACCCCTCCGGTCCATGTTGGTCGTCCGGGATAGGTGGGCCCCACTATGGTACCCTCCGGAACCTTCTAGAACCTCCGGTACAATACCTGAACTTTCCCGAACCCCGGAAAATGACTTCCCATATATGAATCTTATTCTCTGGACCATTCCGGACCTCCTCGTGATGTCTGGATCCCATCCGAGACTCCGAACAAACTTCGTCTCCATACCATATTCCATATCTACTTATGCGACATCGAACCTTGCGTCACCCTACGGTTCGCGAACTATGTAGACATGGTCGAGACTCCTCTCCGAGCAATAACCAATAGCGGGATCTGGAGATCCATAATGGCTCCCACATATTCAACGATGACTTAGTGATCGATTGAACCATTTACATACGATGCCAATTCCCTTTGTCACGCGATATTTTACTTGTCCGAGGTTTGATCATCGGTATCTCCATACCTTGTTCAACCTCGTTACCGACAAGTACTCTTTACTCGTACCGTGGTATGTGATCTCTTATGAACTATTCATATGCTTGCAAGCTAATCAGATGACATTCCACCGAGAGGGCCCAGAGTATATCTATCCGTCATCAGGATGGACAAATCCCACTATTGATCCATATGCCTCAACTCACACTTTCCAAATACTTAATCCCATCTTTATTGCCACCCATTTACGCAATGGCGTTTGATGTAATCAAAGTACCCTTCCGGTGTAAGTGATTTACATGATCTCATGGTCGAAGGACTAAGGCAACTATGTATCGAAAGCTTATAGCAAATTGAACTTAATGACTTGATCTTATGCTACGCTCATTTGGGTGTGTGTCCATTATATCATTCACCTAATGACATAACCTTGTTATTAATAACATCCAATGTTCATGATCACGAAACCATGATCATCCATTAATCAACAAGCTAGTTATACAAGAGGCTTACTAGGGACTCCTTGTTGTTTACATAACACACATGTATCAATGTTTCGGTTAATACAATTATAGCATGAAATGTAAACATTTATCATGAACAATAAGATATAACAATAACTAATTTATTATTGCCTCTTGGGCATATCTCCAACAGTCTCCCACTTGCATTAGAGTCAATAATCTAGTTCACATTTGTAAAGATATAACACCTTGCCTTCTGGTGCTTATCATGTTTTGCTCACGGGAGAGGTTTTAGTCAACGGATCTGACACGCTCAGAAACGTATGTATTTTGCAATTCATTTGCGTCTCAACGCATCACTCATTTTCCAAATAAGTCGGCATTAACTGTATATGCTTAGTCCTCTGGTGGAACCTTAATTCCGCGGTCTGAAATAAGTCACTAATATTGTCACACACAATATAGCTTCAAAGTTCTGACACTGTCGGAACTACACCAAGTTCTCAAAGAACTCCTTGACTTAACATCCTCAGTCATTGTCAAAACAATGACATACTCTGCCTTCATTTGTAGAATCCGTCACAATATTTAGAACTGATCTAAATCTAGCATAGACTTCTTCTAGCTCATTGTGCTACCTTATAAACAACACTTAGTCTAATTGAGATTGAAATTTTACTTTTATATGTGACCAAACTAATATCGGTGCAACACCTTACAGCGATTTGTTTGTCACTACCCCATATAAAAACTATATATATATCCTTGGTTCTTCTAAAGCACTCAGGGATATTCTTACTGTTGTCCAATGATCATTACATGAATCATTCTGGTATATGCTCGTAACATTTTAGAGCACAGGACATCTGACTTTGTACATATTATTCGTGATCTGAAATCACTCATGTGTATTTACTCATCGAGTGTCAAATACACTCAAGTCTTGTTAAACCTTCACATGAAAAGAACACCTTCTTAATACTTCTATATTGAACTACTTCAATATCTATTCTATGTACTTAAACTTAAACTTATTATGTGTTTCTATCTATCTTCATAGATCTTGACACTAAATATGTTTCAATTCATATCCTTTCATTGATGTTAATTCTCAATGAAACCTTTTAAATCAATTATATAATTACATTATTTATAATCAACGATATGTCATCTACATAAAGTATTATAAATATGTCTCAGCGCTCCCACTTAATTTCTTGCAAATGCAAGCATCTTCATCATTTCTGATGAAATCAAAACTCTTTGATTATTTCATCCGGTGAAGATTCCAACTCCGCGATACTCACTTCATCCAATTGAAGTTTGTATACCTATCTAGTATTCCACGGACCAGCAAAACTCTTGGTTGTATCTAGTATACATCCTTCATACACACTTCTGGTAAGGAATGTATTTCTGTCATCCTACTATCATATCTCATAAAAGAAATATGTAGCGATTACTAGAATAATCCACATAGACTATAAGCATTGCCACGGAAGATCTAATCTTATCGTAGTCAACTCTTTGAACTTTTTCGTAAACTGCTTTTCGATAAGTCAAGCTTCTTTAAGGATATTCCATCCAAGTCCATCTACTTTATAGATCCATTTACTTTCAAAAAGTATTCACCTATCTTGGATTTCATGGCGCATAGCCATTTTAACGTCAGGGCCCATCATAACTTCTTTGTATGTAGTTGGTTTATCATTGTTCAAAAAACAATCCTTTGTCCACAAATCATTTATTTGATCACAAAGTAAACCATACCTACAAGGTTCAATAGGTACTTTGATCTCCATGACTACAACACTTTGTAGACATGGGAGCCATGATCTTCGTAGCCGCTTCCGGAACCATTTCCGATGTTGTGCTACTCTGATCATCATGCTCATGTTCATGAACCTTATCAAGTTCCATTGTCCTCCCACTCAAATAGTTCGCTAGAAACAATTTCTTTGAAATAAGTAAGAAACATCGACAAACACTTTTGTCTTTGACTTCATAGTGGAAAGAATTCCCAATCAATTCTCTGGGATAACCAACAAAGACATTCATCCGATTTTGGTTGTAAACTCATTTACTTATGCTATGCATACCAAAATTTATGAAAGGACTATTTAGGGTTTATACCCATGCCATAACTCGTATGGTGTCATTTCAATGGATCATGATGATGCTCTATTCAGTGTAAAAGCGATAGTTTCTAAAGCATAATCCACAAAAATATAATTGCGTCATTTCATATTATCTCATCATTAATCCAACAAGGTTTGGATACGTCTCTTGGATACTCCATTATCATTATGATACTCCAAGAAACGTGAGTTGTAGAACAATTTCATAACTCTTTTAGATGTTCGCTAAAACTCGTAATTCAAATATTTCCACCATGATCTAATCATAGATATTTGAATTTTCTATTACGATGATTTCCACTTCATGCTGAAATTTATTTGAATCCATTCAAATGTTTCAAACTTCTTCCTTATCGAATATATCCACATATATACTCAATTCATTGTTGGAAGTTTTCATGAAGTAGAAGAATCTTCCGCACACAACTATACCTAGTGAACCACATACCTCATCATGTATGTTTCCTAATTTAGTTGCCCGTTCAACTCTTGGCCTATGAACGGTATTTAAGTCATTCTCTTTAGAAAAGACTTGCAAGCGCCAGACGATTCAAAAATCAAATGACTCCAAAAATCCATTTGCATGGAGTTCCTTCATGCGTTCCTTTCTAACATGACCTAAATGGCGGTTCCACAAATAAGTGGAATTCAAATCATTTGCCTTATGGCATTTTAGCGTCAGTGTTATGCATGTGTGTTTCACCATAAAGATTTATAATAACTTATCCATCGTACATGGAATACTGTCAAAATTTGAACAACTCATTGTTTTCATTTAACCAGAACAAAACAACAATTATGAAGTTCTTTATTATAAATCTGAAGGGCTAGATAGAATGCCAACGACGAACATAATAACACTTTATTTTTGTTCCAGATGTGCATTCCTATCATATTCCTTGTTAGTCACTTAGGCCATTGTATTCTTGTATTGCGTTTTGTATGACACTTCATACCAACCAATATGGTACTAAACCCAAGAATTTCATTGTGTGACCAAACTAGGAATACATTCATAACATGTATATCATTTATATACACCTGAGCTAGACTTTCTAGTCTTTCTTTCTTTCTGCCAAAATATCTTTTGTAGTTTCTCTTTTAGCTTTCCTCATTCTCAGAAAACACTTCACCTTCAATAACTTCTAGGTTTGTTGGTCAAACACCAATAACCTTGAGGTTCTTACTTTGAAGTTGATCATCATATGACAAGTGTTCTAGATTTCACTATTAGTAACCCTTTAATGTGACGAACAATTTCACTCATAATTTTTATCCGTCAAATCATGACGACTTTCCGAGACCATGTCTGTACATGCTAGGCTCGTTAAGTTTAACCTTAGTATTCGCATGTGTAAATCTGGCTTGCCCCCGTTGTATGCACACGTAGAATCTATAACACCCGATCATCACGAGATGCTTCGAAACGACGAGTCTTAGCAACGGTGCATACTAAGGACGATCACTTCATGGATATGCGAATATCGTTAGTGCCCAACTAGTTGGAGGATTGGGACGCCTGGCATCTTCAACCTTCGTACATTCCCATAAAACTTATGAGTTTATGTAGTCTCACTAGATTATATTCTATCATCTTGCAATAAGGCCTTAGATATCACATATATCTCATACCTTGCTTATTTCTGAAAACAAAATTTTCAGCTCCTTACTTTTCAAACGGATTTGAACTTCAAGTTTCACGGAGACAAGATGATTTAAGGTACTAATTGAAACCATTGCTCTTTGAATCATCAATGTGAGGTTTACTAAAAGTTTGCATTAGGACTTAATCATATCTTGATTCTTTAACAATACGGTACCAGTCCGTAAAGTTACTTGTCAGACTTAACAGTATTTCTATCTCAATTACAAGACTAGCGCATGGTAGATAACGGATGCCAATTCTACAAATTTAATTCAAAATACTATTCAGACTATGCTCATGATAATTAGTTCATGTTTTAATCTAATTACTAATGAACTCCCACTTAATACAACATCCCTCATAGTTGTTAAGTGGCACACGATCCACATCCACTACACCAAAACCGATCATCACGTGAGATGATGTAGCTTCAATGGTGAACATCAACATGTTGATCATATCATCCATATGACTTGTGTTCAACCTTTCGGTTTCCGTTGTCCCGAGGCCATGTCTGTACATGCTAGGCTCGTCAAGCAAACCCAAGTATTTCCGCGTGTGCAACATGGCTTACACCCGTTGTATGTGAACGTAGAATCTATCACATCCGATCATCACGAGATGCTTCAAAACGAACGTAGCAACGGTGCATACGAGGGGAGAACACTTTATTATCTTGATATTAATGTGAGGGATCATCTTATAATGCTACCGTCGCGATCTAAGCAAGATAAGATGCATAAAGGATTAACATCACATGCAATTCATGATATGTGATATGATATGGCCTTTCTTCTTGTGCTTTTGATCTCCATCTCCAAAGCACACGATCATGATCTCCATCATCACCAGCATTGCACCAAGGTCCATGGCGCCGCTTCATGATTGTCCATCACTTATAGCTACTATAACAACTACTTGAAATAAAGCTATTACATGATGAATAGACACGCAGGTCTTTAACAAAAATTAAAGACAACCATTAGGCTCCTGCCGGTTGCCATAATACAACAATGAACATCTCATACATCAAATATAATCATCATCACATCATGGCCATATCACATCACCAAACCCTGCAAAAACAAGTTAGACGCCTCTAATTTTGTTTGCATATTTTACGTGGTTTAGGGTTTTCGAGTAAGATCCAATCTACCTACGAACATGAACCACAACGGTGATACTAGTGTTGACAATAGAAAGTGTAAATTGGAATCTTCACTATGGTGGGAGAGACAGACACCCGCAAAGCCACTTATGCAATACAAGTTGCATGTCAAGCGTGGAGCAAGTCTCATGAGACGCGGTCATGTAAAGTTAGCCCGGGCTGCTTCATCCCACCATCCCGCAAGATGCAAAGTACACAAACTAAAGCAACAAAAACATCAACGCCCACAAAACCATTGTGTTCTACTCGTGCAACAGATCTATGCATAGACATGGCTCTGATACCACTGTTGGGGTTCGTAGCATAGAAAACAAAAAATTTCCTACCGCAAGAAGAATAAATCCAAGATCTAATCTATGGAACACCCAAGATCTAATCTACAAGATTGAAGCAACGAGATTGATAAGATACTAACCCTTGAAGATTTCCAAAGCCTACGAGATCAGATCTCGTTGTTGGTGTAGACGATCATCCCCAGTGCTGCAATCCGGCAGCACTTCCGTACTCGGTCGCGCGTACGGTGTCGATGAAGCCCTTCCTCTCCCCGTTCCAGCGGGCAGCGGAGGTGTGGTAGATCCCCTCGGAATCCCAGCAGCACGACGGCGTGGTGGTGGAGGTGGAGGAGAAATTCCTGCAGGGCTTCGCCAAGCCTGCGCAGGAAGAAGAAGGAGGGAGAGAGGGGCGGCTAGGGCTTGGGGGATGATGTGCTGCGCCCCAGCCCTCCCCTCCCTCTTATATAGGGTGTGGGGGCTGCCTTGGCCCCCCTCCAAGCCTTTGGGTCGGCCAAAACAAGGGGGGAAACTTCCCCCCAAGTTAAGCCCCTATTTTCAAGGGATTTGATCTTATCCACTTGGTACAGCCACATGGGCCTTGGGGGCTGGTGTGCATGGCCCATGTGGGCCTATGCGACCCCTCCGGTCCATGTTGGTCGTCCGGGATAGGTGGGCCCCACTATGGTACCCTCCGGAACCTTCTAGAACCTCCGTACAATACCGAAAAATCCTGAACTTTTCCGGTAACCCTGAAAATGACTTCCCATATATGAATCTTATTCTCCGGACCATTCCGGACTCCTCGTGATGTCCTGGATCCCATCCGATACTCCGAACAAACTTCGTCTCCATACCATATTCCATATCTACTTATGCGACATCGAACTTAAGCGCGTCCTACGGTTCGCGAACTATGCAGACATGGTCGAGACTCCTCTCCGAGCAATAACCAATAGCGGGATCTGGAGATCCATAATGGCTCCCACATATTCAACGATGACTTAGTGATCGATTGAACCATTTACATACGATGCCAATTCCCTTTGTCACGCGATATTTTACTTGTCCGAGGTTCGATCATCGGTATCTCCATACCTTGTTCAACCTCGTTACCGACAAGTACTCTTTACTCGTACCGTGGTATGTGATCTCTTATGAACTATTCATATGCTTGCAAGCTAATCGATGACATTCCACCGAGAGGGCCCAGAGTATATCTATCCGTCATCGGGATGGACAAATCCCACTATTGATCCATATGCCTCAACTCACACTTTCCAAATACTTAATCCCATCTTTATTGCCACCCATTTACGCAATGGCGTTTGATGTAATCAAAGTACCCTTCCGGTGTAAGTGATTTACATGATCTCATGGTCGAAGGACTAAGGCAACTATGTATCGAAAGCTTATAGCAAATTGAACTTAATGACTTGATCTTATGCTACGCTCATTTGGGTGTGTGTCCATTATATCATTCACCTAATGACATAACCTTGTTATTAATAACATCCAATATTCATGATCACGAAACCATGATCATCCATTAATCAACAAGCTAGTTATACAAGAGGCTTACTAGGGACTCCTTGTTGTTTACATAACACACATGTATCAATGTTTCGGTTAATACAATTATAGCATGAAATGTAAACATTTATCATGAACAATAAGATATAACAATAACTAATTTATTATTGCCTCTTGGGCATATCTCCAACAGTCTCCCACTTGCACTAGAGTCAATAATCTAGTTAACATTTGTAAAGATATAACACCTTGGCCTTCTGGTGCTTATCATGTTTTGCTCACGGGAGAGGTTTTAGTCAACGGATCTGACACGCTCAGAAACGTATGTATTTTGCAATTCATTTGCGTCTCAACGCATCACTCATTTTCCAAATAAGTCGGCATTAACTGTATATGCTTAGTCCTCTGGTGGAACCTTAATTCCGCGGTCTGAAATAAGTCACTAATATTGTCACACACAATATAGCTTCAAAGTTCTGACACTGTCGGAACTACACCAAGTTCTCAAAGAACTCCTTGACTTAACATCCAGCCATTGTCAAAACAATGACATACTCTGCCTTCATTTGTAGAATCCGTCACAATATTTAGAACTGATCTAAATCTAGCATAGACTTCTTCTAGCTCATTGTGCTACCTTATAAACAACACTTAGTCTAATTGAGATTGAACAATAAGATATAACAATAACTAATTTATTATTGCCTCTTGGGCATATCTCCAACACCCACACCACAGGCCGGCGCGGCCTGGAGGTGGGGGCGCGCCGCCCTATGGTGTGGGCGCCTCGGCGGCCCCCCGACGCTCTCCTTCGGGCAACATAACCCTTTCGACCTAAAAACGCCAAGGGGTTCGACCACCCAGAAGACGTCCAGAACTACGCCGCCATCGCGAAACTCCATCTCGGGACCGAAACTCCGTTCTGGCACTCCCGGACGGGGAATTGGAGGATCATCACCGCCATCACCACCGACGCCTCTCCATCAACCATCCATGACTCCCCCATCCATGTGTGAGTAATTCCCCCGCTGTAGGCTGAAGGGGATGGTAGGGATTGGATGATATTGATCATGTAATAGTCATAAGATTGTTAGGGCATAGTGCCTAGTATCCGTAGTTGGTACTTTTATGATATTGTTGCAACTTGTTATGCTTAATGCTTGTCACTAGGGCCCGAGTGCCATGATCTCAGATCTGGACATGTTATTGACTCATGAAGATATTCATTGTTTTATGATCTTACCTGCAAGTTGTATACACATATTGCTGTCTGGAACCCGAGGCCCCAAAGTGAGAAATTGGGACAACCGGAGGGGAAGGCGGTGATGTGAGGATCACATGTGTTCACGGAGTGTTAATGCTTTGCTCCGGTACTCTATTAAAAGGAGTACCTTAATTTCCAGTAGTTTCTCTAGAGGCCCGGCTGCCACCGGCTGGTAGGACAAAAGATGTTGTGCAAGTTTCTCATTGCGAGCACGTACGACTATATACGGAACACATGCCTATGAATTGATTAGTACTTGGATACCGTTTTATTATTATCTGCAAATGCCCAACCTTGATTGTTACATGAATTCTCTCATCCATGCAACGCCCGTTCATCCATCCCTGTGCCTACAGTATTTTAATCCTGTTGTTTACTAAAATCACTACTGCTGTCTTTGTTACACTGCTGCTGTTATTTCACTACTCCTACTGCTATAAAACTGTTGCTACTGATAAACTCTTGCGAGCAAGTCTGTTTCTAGGTGCAGCTGAATTGACAACTCCGCTGTTAAGGCTTACAAATATTCTTTGGCTCCCCTTGTGTCGAATCAATAAATTGGGTTTTACTTCCCTCGAAGACTGTTGCGATCCCCTATACTTGTGGGTCATCAGCCCCCCCCCCCCCAAAGCTAAATTCTTCGGTTGGCTTCTCACCCAAAACCGCATTTGGACCGCCAACCGTCTACAAAAATGAGGGTGGCCAAATTGCGGCCTATGCCCTCTTTGCAAGCAAACCATGGAGACTGCCACCCACATCTTCATTCATTGTAGATTCTCCACCTGGCTTTGGGAAAAGGTCGCCGAATGGTTGCATAACTCCGACATTCAACCGGGGGGTTGGGCGGGACTCTCCAGTGAGCTTTGGTGGCGCAACATGACGAACTCTCAAATGCCCAACCGCAAAGCCATCTTCTCGCTTGCTCTTCTAGTCACTTGGGAGCTATGGACCGAGCGTAACGCAAGGGTTTTCAACAACAAGCATGCCACCGTCGCCGTTATCTTAGAAAAAAACTAAGAAAGAAGCCCGCTTGTGGGTTATCGCGGGTGCTAAGCACTTGGGCAAAATCATGCCGGGAGAGTAGTCCCATTTATTTTTGTTGTACTTGTTCGGACTATCTTGTCAAAACTCTTCTCCTTAATTAATTAATCGAATGGGGCAAATCTTTTGCCCCGTTTAAAAAAAACGCTCTTAAAATGCGAGATGTTTGGAGATGGCATTTCACTCCTATGTTCCTGTGGACAAATTGGTTGGGTTGTTCACTGTTCTTTTGTCCGGCCTAATTCGGCCATGCAAATGTGGAGGCCACAATTTGACACACCAGCCACCCATTACATCGGTATACTTGCACTTGAATCATGAAAATGTGCTCAGCTGAAAGCTCCATGCTAAAGCATTCACCGGATCTGCTGGGCAGGTGGTGGAGGATTTATTTGGTCCAGAAGAAAAGGTGCAGACAAACCGTCAAAGAGAAGAAGAAGAATAAAAGAGAGAGCAAGAAAGCAAAATAGCAAACACACAAATGACTCTCGTCTCAAATTGCTTTGTAGTGGCACAATCAGTACATACACTTGGGGCTCTCTTTTCTGAAGCCGGAGAAGATGGCATCAGGAAAAGAACCACACCCATGCGTGGCTGCTCAATCTAGAAACAGCTGTAATCTTGATGAGGGATCATCAGTCTGCACTTCATTGGTAGTAGTACAAGTGAAGTACATATATACCTCCTTCTTGAGTGTTGGTAGGCCAATCAATAAAGCGCTCTTCTTTCTTTATTGAAAGAAAACATCATTCGGTGGTCAGTGCAAATGTTGCAAAGATATCTTCTTAGATGCTGCTTGCATCCAGCAGCTGGGCGATCTCATGAAATAAAGTTCCAAGGGATGATGCCCCTAGAAAGAACGAGGAGCTACAAAACCATTTTTTTTTATTTCGAGAATGGAGCTGCAAAAACATGGCTAATATGATACTCTCCACTTGCCTGCCCAAAATGAAGCTACTACTACCAGTTTTTAGTTACAACTTACAACAGATAAACATAACACAAATCAAAAACTAATAGTTGACATGGTGCAATTCACATATGGAAGTGGAGAAACAGACACAAAATGAACCAGGATAGGATTTTCCGCGGTTTGCTCGTCATAAGTGGTGCCTCTGAGACGCTTCCAGCGGGGCCATCCGCTGGAGACATTCTGGGGAGTGTGAAGGACCCTCCTTGCACCGACGAACTCGGCGGGGGTTCCGGCATTTCGCCGCCTGCTTCTGCAGGTGCTGGTGCAGATAGCGGAGGGATAGACGTCGAGTAGTCACGGTTCACTATTGTTGGTGGGTCTGTGAGTAGAGGGACTTGATGTGGCCCTGCGTGGAACGAACTGTCAGAAACAAAACTTTTTTACCCAGAACAGCAGGACTAGGCTGATCAAATGAACTGAACTATAATCATAAGTTATCATAAAACATCAAAGAATGTGCATTTTTCAAGGTGTTTAAGTTTAAAGATCTTGTCAGACGTGTTGTTTACTAATCTAAACTTTGTTCGGAGTTTGTGAGATTTTACTGATATTCAGTCAGAAAGTGTGATGTCGGTTACTACAACAATGCATCTGCATGTAAACAAGGGTTAGTGCCGCAGAATTTGTGAATTGTGAGGGTATGTTGATGCAACAGATATATTCAGGTGGTGCAGTTTGCGCATCGCAAAGTTTTGTGGCAATTGCATGGAGTGTTCTTGTTCAGAGTGAAAAATGCCTAGTTTGTAGTGCAGAGTCTACAAGGACGGAACGGAATGCTGTCACAGCCCTGGGTCTGAACCTACAGAGAAAAGATTACAGCAACAGCAGTTACCTGGGCATTTCGGTTGAAGGCCAGTGTTTAGCCTGCAAAGGGAAAGTAAGATTTTAAAAACGTGATACTAGAAAACTGGGATACACTGAAAAGCATTGGGCAACATGGTGCTTACAAAGTTTTAATGGTTCCGTTTACAAAACCTCCATAGCTGCAAGAAGAAACGTTGCAGCCTGCACTCGTGGCGTGGGTGCTCGCATTGCCAAGCAACACATTGCTGTTACTACACTGCGTGCTTGGGCATGATCCTGACAATGAAGCTGGTGTGCAATACAAGCTGGTGCAGAACAGAAGAGAGGAATTATACTCCGTAAAACAATTGAGCGGTAATGCTGCATTGTGTAACAGAGAAGGTATAAGCTGAATTTTACTTGAGATTTCCTGGCCCACAACTACACTGCACACAGTTGCCAGCAGTAAGCGCATAGGTTCCATTTGCCACAAGCAATCCATGGTCTGAAGCAGACTTTGGGAATGAGGATGCGCATGCTAGAAACAAAAATATACAGCAACCATCATCAGAAATATATTAGGCAAATGCTGATGTTCAGAAAAGAGCAAGAAGATTTCAAATCTGCAATGGAGCCAGAGAATTATCAATCACAAAAGTAAAGCAGACAAAAACAGAGATCCACCATGAAGAATTGAGTACTCTGCATAATGATTTGTTCGTCATTGATAGTTTAAACCTCAAAGATGATTGTTAAGGAATAGATGAACTATCCATCATACTGAACAATGTGCAAGTTAGCTATGCTGTCTTGCTAATTGAGACTTCGCTTCAAAACAAAACGCAAAGCTGCTTGATATAAAAACAATAAGAATTGTCACCAAAGTTACTATTCGGGGCCTGGCGAAGGCCTGGCTCAATCATGTGGTAAGTACATCTGAAGAAGTTGTGCAATGGATGACAGTATCGTATATTGAAGTACTAAATCCAAACCTGAATGCATGCCTTTGCCAAAGCAATGATGGGAACTGAAATTACCATCTACGAAAACCCCTATTCTACTGTATGTGTCCGACAATGCCATCATCAGAGAACATTCCGTGGGTCCATCATATTTAGAAAACTGAGCTAATCTGATACTAGACAATGCAGTAACCGAGATCACTAACACGTGGAAGAAAAAGATCATCCTTATAAACCTGGCAATGGGATGGCGAGGATGTCTCCCGGCGCGGCGACGGGGCTGCCCATGGCGTTGACGTTCATGACATCCGTGACGGTGGTCTCATAGCCTGCTGCAATGGCGGGCACGGTGTCCCCGACCTGCACGACGTAGGAGAGGTACACCGCGGGCAGGTTACTATCGGAGGAGTTGAAGCAGACGCATGGGAGCGGGACGACGAGCGGCAGGCCCGCGTCGAGCGGCGCGTCCGGGTCGGCGTCGGCGAGGCCATTGGCGCCGCGGATCTGGTCGGCGGAGGCGAGCCCCGCGAAGACGACGTCGGCGAGCGTGGCGAGCGTGTCGGCGGGGCGCGCGGCGTAGCGGACGGCGACGGACTTGCGGACGCCGTCGGCGCAGGCGCAGCGCGCGGGCACGCGGAGGAGGAGGCCCGCGGGCAGGATGCGGTGCGCGGCGCCCGGGGCGGCGAAGTCGAGCGCGTTGGCGGCGAGGAGGGCCGAGGGGTCGGTGGCGAAGAGCGCGGCCACCTCGGACACCTTCATGTCGGCGTAGAGCGTGTAGCCCAGGAGCGCCGGGCAGGAGTCGGAGCCCGAGCAGGGCTCGATCGTCGTCTTCGCGTCCGACGGCGACGGCGTCACGATCGCGGCGAGCATCAGGGCGGCTGCTGCCACGAAGGCGGACAGCTCCATCGTTCCCGGCAGATGCTAGCTTGGTGCTTCGTCAGGCAGGCCGTGGAGCTCGAGACTGAAGTGAAGTGTGCAGCGCAGAACAAGGGTTTGTAAGCTGTGAGCTGCGCAGGAGCGTGGAGTAATGGATGGGGGCCTGGCCTGGCCTAGTTGTCAGTGGGCGAAACGGGGCTCTGATGCGTCGGTGCTTGGGTCGGTAATGGCGGGAGAGCTTGTTTGCTTTTGGTAGCTCGTCATCGGAATCTGTGCCAAAACCATGGAGGAGGAAAAGGTCCCAGAGAGACGGCCGGAAGGGCTTTCCATAGCCACCACTCGGTTGCTTTGCGGTTTGGGTAAATGACCGGTGGGACTACAATGTGTACCGGACCCACGTGTCGGGGAGATCTGACGGTTGCTTCCGTTCCCTTTTTTCAGAAAAAATAACGTGTAGCAGCGGCAATAGTCCCATAGTTTTTGGCTAGGAAAATGATCGAACTCCCCCGGGGGATATCTCTGTCTCAGCCTCCGGGTGCGTGAGCGTTGGATGCACTCCATCGTGTGGCCCGCGTTTAACACGCCCCCACCAACCACGTGAGGAGATTAGTCTTCCTTATCCTCATGCTCTCTCTCCCCCGGCCTGCTTTTCTCCAAACTACCGTCGGCGGACGATTAATCGCTGCCCCCTCCTGCCTCCCTCACCGCGCCGCCAGCAGGATTCGACTGCGGCGAGGCTGCCGAACTCGATGGTCGGTTGATCTCGCTGCGCCGCTTCCTTATCCTCATGCTCCCGAGCTCGCTGCTTCCTCCCGTCTAACCATGCAGCCGGCGGGGATTTGAGTGCGACGAGGCTGCCGAACTCGATGGGGGTTGATCCCTCCGAGTCGCTTCCTACCGGCCGCACTCCCGAGCTCTCCGCTTCCTCTCGGCGCCCCACTGCTGGAGATGGTTGCTGGTGCGGTGGTGCCGGCGGGTCGCAGCCGTTCGCCTCTCGGAGCTCGCCCACCTCGCCACTTGGAGGTTGTCGCACTTCTCCGTGCCGGTGCCGTCAAGGGAGGGCCGATCTCTGCCTCCCCCGGGAACCACCTGCAACTTCGGCGCTCCCACGCGCAGGTGATGCTGGTGCTACAAGCACCTCCCTGCGCCAACACCGCACGTCTCGGGGAGTTTGCTGCCTTAGGCCTACGGCTTTGCTACCGGTGGAGGCCGGTTTTGCTATATTAGGTGTCTGGCGGTGCTATCGGCGGAGGGGCAGAGTTTTTGCTGCAACCTCGGACGGCGTTGCTGCCGGCTGCAGGCGATGTCTCCGTTGATCCTCTTAGAGGATTTGCAGCATATGAATAAAAATATTTGCTACAATTTATTTGCGGTTTTGCTACATCTGCGTAATATGTTTGCTACGTGGTCTCCGGCGAGGTCTCCGGCGAGCCCAGCCTTTTTATTTTGTTTTCTAAACGAACCGTTTTTTGCTTCAGTCATTTCTGCCGGGGGTGATTTTTTGCTGCTGGAGATGTTTTTTTGCTACATGCAAATCTAACCGTCAAAATGGTTGATCCGACGGCTGGGGACCCGGGGGCTGGGGAATCAGATCCCCCGGGGGACGCCCAGCAGTTTCCTTTTGGCTATGGGCCTTCATTTCTGAGAAACGTAGTATGGACTCTTGCTAACCAAGGAAATCAGAGTGACGACTGTGGGCTGCCATGCGGACATGCAGTTCTCTCAAGAAAGGCCCCAACGGTGGTAATAATTGGCTAGTGTTTTTTTTTTTTTGCAAAAATTCGCCGAACTATTAAAAATCATCAGCAGTAGTACAAAATATCTTAAAAGTAATAAAAATTACAAATATATCATTGGACCACGTAGCAATGACTACAAATACTAGCGCGAGCCGAAGGTGCGCCGCCATCCTTGCCCCTCCATCATGGAGACGGGCAAAACTTGTCGTAGTAGAGCTTATTGTAGCAGACAGACGGGAATTCGTCGTGCTAAGGCCCCAAAGGACCAGCGCACCAGAGCGGCAATCATCGCCATTGATGACATCCGTAGATCGGAAGAGACTGACCTGAAACCATACCAACGAACACGAAAAACGACCAGATCCCTAGAGATCTGCCGGACACACGATTACACATGCCCTCCGTAGGTTCTAAATGCACCACCGGAGCGAGGATAGGGCGGGGATGACCTTATTCTGACTTTAAGATGTTGTCGCCGCCTCAGCATCCCGAAGAAGACACAAAAGAAACATAGAACAAGAAACGGGAACCCTCCTGCCAACGAGAGGCGGGGGTCTGCCCTACCTCCAAGGCCTGAGAGGCCATCAGAGGCGGGCAGACCGGCGTGGTAGATCTCCCTCCTTTTCGCTTTTTCCTCGTACCCGTTTGGGCCCATACTAATAATTGGCTAGTCTGACCTCACCAAAGGCCTCTCTAACTCAAGTAGTATGAGAAAGGTGTTTCCACCCCGAAAACCGCACACCATCATTTTCATGCTTGTGTTTGATGTGGTTAGCTAATTGATAGTCAAGTCCTTTCCCAGGTTATACTTGTGTTTTAGGTTTAGTCAAAATTAAACTTTGTAAAGTTTAATCATGTATATATAAAATAACAGAATCTATAATATCAAGTGAATATAAAATATGAAAATATACGTTGTGACGATTGTAATAATATTGGTAATATTAGAGTTATGAATATGTTTGTATGTATTTGGTCAAACTTTAAAAAGTTTAACTGTCACTAAACTCAGAGCCAAGGTTAAGGGAGTATATTCGAGTGGAGACAGGCTATTCCACAATTGATGTTCAAAACACGTTCAAGCTTCTTTTATAATGGCACTAGCCACCCGTTACTAGTCAACACTTTTTCGACAGTCCCCAACCAATAACAAGGCAAGAACGTATTGCACAAAATACAGTACAGCAGGCTTGCCTATGTGACGAGTTGGTCATGGACTTCATGACCGGGAGGCAATGCACTGTCCTCCACACAATGCAAACAACACTATTTTCCGCCACCACTCATTCCCAATATTTTTTTCTAAACTAGCACATGTTGAAAGTTGCTTTTGTTGTTTCTCTCGCTTTGGAAGTTAACCAGGGAAACCCTTGCCCAGGTGTGATTTTCTAACCATATGTGAGATTGCAATGTGCATCTTACCGACCTGTATCTACCCTTTTGATGTTGTCATAGTTATATATAGGCGAAAAATAACCAAAAGAATAAAACATATGTTTTGAAGCGGGGGTAGGTGAGCATATAATTGCATAAATATGATCCTCTGACAACAATAAATACGTGATTCCATGAGACACACATGTGTTAATCGAAGAAAAGGATGTTCTTTAATACTTTCATGGTACTATCATTAAGTTATCAATTATTAATAGTCAAGTGCTAGATGCCTTTTTAGCGGGCTTGCTTTGTGTTGATATTTCTTGCCTAATAACTAAAAACACTTTCTAATAACTAAAACATTTTTTCAAAAGGAGGGCAACAACTGGTCTCAACAACAATTGGTGTGATGCACACAATCGGACATTATTGCAAGTAGTAGTTTGCTACAACCGGCACCCAAGAGAAAGCAGAAAACCCTAGTAAGATTACAACGAGCATACACATTACTATTCCTTATTAGGCCGCCAACATATCGGTTGAAGCTACTCCGAGAAACCATCTCTAGATAGCTGCACTCAAAGTCCATTGTAGCCCGCTCATCGGCACACTGAACTAAATACTACAGGTCTAATGGGTAGATATCTGATTAATTAAGAATGAAAATGGAAACTCAATTTTTATTAAAAACAATGTCATTGCGGAAATTCCAAACATTCAAACATAAAGCACAAACTCCTATCTGGATTTGTACTTTAAGATTTTGCTTAAACCTCCCAACCAATTTCTAGTAGGGCGTAGAAGATTCCACGGTATATATGCTAACTGAGAAGAAAATAGAAAATGGTCTACCGTGTCATCTCTAAATATTTCCTACAGAAAATGGTGTACCACGGCAACATAGGTGAGCTGTGTGGCCTAAAAGATGCTAAGCGTTGTTGGCTGTGCCGCTAGCCACCTTACCCGCCATCCACGCCACATGTTGCCGCCAACGACATGGTTAACCCTCCTCTGAGGTCCCCTCTCCCCAGTCGGGAAACCAAGAGATGGCCATTGCAGCCGCCACCCACAAACACTTGGTTTATCTAAAAGTAAACGAAGTGTTATGACGGTGTATAATTGCAACTGCCTATACATAGGAGAAAGAATTACGAGTTCATTGTGAATATATTATATCACACTCTCGAAAATAAATAGATCGCATTGGCCAATCAATGATGTAGTACAATCAATAAAGAACTAAACATTTTAGTAAAATGCAGATAAGATATGATGAACGGTGCCGATATACTTGAAAGTACAGTTTTTTGTGACTGGAGGACTCGTCTGTTCATTTTTTCATTTCTGTGTTGCTTCCTCTGCTTTGACTAAAATTAACTACAACGCAATAAATGTGGTACAATATGGCAGTAAACTGTCACATGGCACACATTTTGGACTAGTTATCCCGGCCAAATCCATGAAGTTGCTCCCTCTAGTGATAATCCTTTAAAATCAGCTAAAATTCTCTCCATGCTAAGAGTAGTGTGGATGAAGCGGCACCTAGAAGCATGCGTTCGCAAAATAACTAGTTCAACCTATAAAGGGCATAACTCATGTTGAGCTTGAATTTTGCTTGTCTATGTCTTCCGAATGAATAAAAAAGAGCAAATTAATCGAAGTACCCTTATTAGGTAACATATATTTTATATTTGGTAGATTTTAGGTTCTGTATGAAAAACCTCGATTCTATTTGCCTTACATGTTTACGGAAGTGAAGTACATATGTATGCTATACTGAAGTTCGGAAGAGCTAAGTGAAGCTGTTGTGGAATTAATAACTTCCCAACTCGTGGAAATCTTCCGTGCATCATGAGTTGAGTCGCGGACACAATTAGATCTGTCGAGAAACATTGTTGACAAACAAATATCACGCAATATGCACCCGCTGCATCGCTACCACGACAAGTCATACATAGATCTAATGCGAGGAAGACACATGACCATGTTGCCCATCTAGTCCGGAGAGACTGATTTCTGACACCGCCCATTCGCAAGATTAAGTCCAAACCATCGTACATTAGAATGATCTTAGTATTTTGACGTGCAAGCATAGCAAACTCTTACTTTGGTGTTCTATCTGTCTTACATGAGTACCACATTGAAGTATATATGTATATATGCGGCTAAAGTTCCATCGGAAAAGCCAAATGAAACTGTTTTGCTATTAGTAACTTCCCAACTTGTGGAAATCTTCCGCGCATCATGAGCACAGTCTCGAACACAACTTTTTTTTCGAGAACCCGCAGGAGATCTGCGCGTCATTTCATTAAGATAGAGGAAAAGAGTTTTACAACAAAAACAGGCCAAGAAGAAGCCCCACTCCACCATACTGCGAACGGCAGCGACAAAGCCTAGGCTAAACCCCTCCCGAATGCCCACGCCTAAAAGCTAACCACACGGCCCAGTCCTGCAAAACAGCGGCAAGGACACGGGCGGCCGGTGTGTCGACCTTATCGAAGACTCGCATTCCGCTCTAGCCACAGGGCACGCATGACAAGCATGATCGGAGTTGGCAACCTTGGCATCGGCCCGGGAGAGGTGGGCGACTGCATCCTGCCACCACATGTTGATCAAGCTGTCCATCCCAGGTGCTTGAAGAGGGAACGGCAGGATGTTGAGGAACCCGACCCAAATGCACTGTGCGAAAGGGCACCGCAGGGACAAGTGGTCGAGGGTCTCCGCGTCAAGATTGCATAAGGGGCAAACGACATGAGTAGAGAGCCCACACCGAAGACGACGATCAGCGGCCTCTCAAAGCAAGCCAAACATGAAACTTGAACTTGAAAGGCGCGAAGGAATTCCACACCTGGGACGCCCCAGGCAGCACCATGGTGCCATGAAAGAGTCGGTACGCGGATCTCGAGGAGAAGGCACCGTCCTCCGTCCACTTCCAACGGAAGCTGTCAGGCTGGGCGGGAAGGGAGACCCGGTTGACGGCGTCCCAGAGCTTGAAGAATTGGACCACCGCGTCTACCGAAAGATCGCCTGAAATATCCGCCACCCAAGCATTATTTGGCAGACCATCACTCACCCGCCGCGTCGTGATCGAGGCAGGTTTGACCAAGTCAAGCACCGCTGTGGCAAGAGTGGCAGCCGAAAGCCCACCAATCCAGGGGTCCTGCCAGAAGAGGACATCCGAACCACAGCCCACCGTGATCACCACCGATGCATTGAAAATTGCAGTAGCATCCGGTTGCACCGCGAAGCGGAAACCCGACCAGGACTTGGAGTGGTCGGTACGCTGCATCCACAACCACTGGGCCCGAAGCGCAGGGTGGATCCATCGCAGGTTGGGACCCCAGCCCGCCTAACTCTTTAGGTGCACAGACGGCGTCCCAGCTGACTAGACAGTTGCCGCGATTAGGCTCGTCCTTGCCTGCCCAAAGAAAGCCACGACGAAGTTTGTCCATAGCCTGAAGGAATCACGGATCCACATCCAAAGCCATAAGCTGGTAGACGACAGATGCCGCCATGACCATCCTTACATAGGCCACCCGCCCATCTCTAGACATAAGCTTCGCCTTCCAAAAGGAAAGCTTGTTGGCTAGCTTGTCGAGGATGGGCTGTAAGTCCTCCTTCCGCAACCGGCGAAGCGACAGCGGGAGGCCCAAGTAGGGCTGCGGGAAGCCGACAACCGGGCAAGATAGCCGGGGAGCTAGAGCCGCGGTCACCTCGTCCCCACACCTGATGGAAGCGGCCGAGCTCTTCGCAGAGTTGACTGCCAGGCCCGAAGCGGCCCCAAAACAGCGCAGTACCTCTTTAACCACCAGGATCTCATGATCCACCGGTCGGGCAAAGACGATGATGTCGTTCGCATATAGCGAGACCCTGTGGCGCAGACCACTGGCTGACAGGTCCGGTAGCACCAAGGCACGCTCAGCAGCCCGAAACATCGCAGCCAGAACATCCATGACGATGCCGAAGAGCAACGGAGACAAAGGATCCCCTTGCCGCAACCCACACCCATGTCTGAACGCACCTCCTGCCGCCCCATTGACAAGGACTTGCGTAGAGGCGGAGCGCAGAATGGCTACCAACCATTTGACCCACCTTGGGCCAAAACCCCGCTGCCTAAGGACCGAGACAATAAATGGCCAGGACACGCTGTCGAATGCCCGAGCCACGTCTAGCTTAAGCAGCAGAGCGGGGATCTTCTTCCGGTGCAGCAAGGCTACCGACTAGTGCACCAAGACAAAATTGTCCTGAATGCACCTACCATGAATGAACGCACTCTGGTTGCAGTCCACCATATCCACCATCCGAGGCGCCAGACGCAAAGCCATAAGCTTGGTGATGAGCTTGCCGAAACTATGAACAAGGCTGATGGGGCGAAACTCCTTCAGGTCAGCGGCCCCTTCGCGCTTAGGAAGCAGCATGATAAAGGCGGAGTTCAGCTGGGCAAGAGCCTGGTCTCGACCATCAGCGAACGCACAAACCGCATCAACGATGTCAGCCTTGACAATCTGCTAGCAGGAGCGGAAAAACTCCCAAGAGAGGCCATCAGGCCCCGGCGACTTGTTGGAAGGCATCTCTTTGACAGCGTCCCACACCTCAGCCTTGGAGAAGTCGTCGTCTAGCCCACTGAGATCGAGCACCGGCAGCCCCATGGCTTGGAGATCAAGATCATGCTCTCGTGGCATGGGCCGGCCTAGCAGCTCCACAAAGAAGGCCGTGGCAAGGTCCTCTTTCTCGGCTTGCTCAAACGCCACCGAGGGACCATGGCGTAGAACAACAACATGGTTTCGCTGTCAGCGCTTAGAGGCCTGAATGCGGAAGAACTGGGTCGAGGCGTCGACGTCCCTAATGCCCAAGACCCTGGCCCTCTGCCGCGCAATGGTCCTCTCGAGGGACGCGAGCCCCAACACCCTCTGCTTGAGACCACGGTGAAGCTCGAGCTCCAACACCGGGGCGAGCCTCCTGGGCCCGGTCCAATTAAAAAATGACCTCGTTGGCCACCAAAATGTGGTCGTGGATCGAGCCCACCCGCTTTGCGCTCCACCGTTGACAAGGGATTAACTTATCAATGCCTACAGATTGTAGACTAGGGTTTTAGTCGGAAGTAGAGGGCAAGTAGATCTCGAAGGTTTCAGCCGAAAAGTACTCGACGACATAAAAATTAGGGTCGCGTGAAACAATGAATCGATGCTTTCTTTGTCCCTCGACTCCCCCTTATATAGGAGGCGGAGCCGAGGGATTCGTAATACACAAGTTACAGAGTTCGGGAGGGTTTCTAACCCATCCCGTAAGATTACAAGTCTATATTTCCTAATACAACCCTAGCTTTCCTTAGTACTAACATGGGCTTCCGAATCTCCATATTCATCGAGTCGTGGGCCTTCAGTAAACCCCGGGTACCATCTTCGGCAGGCCCATTGGGGATGCCTATGTCGTAGCCCCCGAGATTTTGCTTGAATCGAAGAATCAGGGAAAATCTCCAGCTTTACAATCATCCAATAATTTTGTCGATTTTATTGCATATCTTTAGACATGCAATTATATATTGTACAGGGATAATGGTAGTTGGGGCTAGTTCATCTGATGGATCAGGTACTAGTTAACTGCTCTAGTGGCAATCCGTAAAAACCTACTTCAAGATCACGTCCCTGGACATGATCTCGGGATACTGGTGTAAACTTCGACAGGTGCCGCTTAAGGTCTTACCATTCTGTCGAGTCCCAGTCATATTTTATCGGGTACCTAACGCGTCCGTTAGGATATTTCTTGGTATCTGTTGATACGGAAAAAGTAGCAAACCGACGTCGAGACGGTGCCACGCTCGAGAGACGGATGGGTCTTACCTTCGCAAAGTTTCGCGGCATTCGAGATTATTCGCAACTGGCGCCTGAGAATATATTGTTGAGTGCTTTTCGGCTGTTGGAATAGCACATTTTATTGAGTCAACGGATGACTTATTTTGCCTCCCCGATGGGAGTATATGTAGAATTATTTGTATAACTCGAAATATGCTCACTTTTTCTTCTTTCTTATTTTTATAATTTCATCGGGCACGCGAACAGCGTTCCCGATGGGAGTATCCCCCGAGGCTACAGCCAAGGACTAGTGCTTGGTTGTAGGCTCAACACTTTAACACCTCATGCCGCTATATTGTCATTCTCTCTCGAACTTTTCATATCTATCGGGTGTGCGACCAGCGCTCCCGATGGGAGTAGCTCGGGTGCGCGACCAGCGCTCCCGATGGGAGTAGCCCCCGAGGCTATGAACAAATGCTTGTATTTGATCATAGGCTCTCGCCATTTCTATTTTGTCATACTCGATTTTTTTTTCCAAAGTAGCCCCCGAGCATTTGAGCAAAAACTTGTATTTGGTCAAAGGCTATTGAAATTACCAGTCATCACTCATTGTCGCCAATTTTTCAAATTACCAAAGCCGATATTTTTCCATTGATAAAGTGACGTCAGTGCTGACGACAGCCACGACCATTGTATCAGGAAGTCGCGAGCAACGCTCTCTCTGTCTTGCGGGCCCAAAACCCTCATCAATTTGACATGTCGTGCAAGTGGGGGACTGATGGCGTGTATTTCACACGTTCGTTGGGCAACCCCAAGAGGAAGGTATGATGCGCACAGCAGCAAGTTTTCCCTCAGAAAGAAACCAAGGTTTATCGAACCAGGGAGCCAAGAAGCACGTTGAAGGTTGATGGCGGCGGGATGTAGTGCGGCGCAACACCAGGGATTCCGGCGCCAACGTGGAACCTGCACAACACAACCAAAGTACTTTGCCCCAACGAAACAGTGAGGTTGTCAATCTCACCCGGCTTGCTGTAACAAAGGATTAACCGTATTGTGTGGAAGATGATTGTTTGCAGAAAAATAAAAACAAGTATTGCAAGATTTGTATTTCAGTATTAAAGAATGGACCGGGGTCCACAGTTCACTAGAGGTGTCTCTCCCATAAGATAAAAGCATGTTGGGTGAACAAATTACAGTGGGCAATTGACAAATAGAGAGGGCATAACAATGCACATACATGACATGATAAGTATAGTGAGATTTAATTGGGCATTACGACAAAGTACATAGACCGCCATCCAACCGCATCTATGCCTAAAAAGTCCACCTTCAGGTTATCGTCCGAACCCCTTCCAGTATTAAGTTGCAAAGCAACAGACAATTGCATTAAGTATGGTGCGTAATGTAATCAACAACTACATCCTCGGACATAGCGCCAATGTTTTATCCCTAGTGGCAACGACAACACAACCTTAGAACTTTTGTCACTGTCCCAGGTGTCAATGCGGCATGAACCCACTATCGAGCATAAATACTCCCTCTTGGAGTTAAAAGCAAAAACTTGGCCAGAGCCTCTACTAGTAACGGAGAGCATGCAAGATCATAAACAACACATATGTAATAACTTGATAATTAACATGACATGGTATTCTCTATCCATCGGATCCCGACAAACACAACATATAGAATTACGATAGATGATCTTGATCATGTTAGGCAGCTCACAAGATCCAACAATGAAGCACAATGAGGAGAAGACAACCATCTAGCTACTGCTATGGACCCATAGTCCAGGGGTGAACTACTCACTCATCACTCCGGAGGCGACCATGGCGGTGTAGAGTCCTCGGGGAGATGAATCCCTCTCCCGCAGGGTGCCGGAGGAGATCTCCCGAATCCCCGAGATGGGATCGGCGGCGCGGCGTCTCAAGAAGGTTTTTCGTATCGTGGTTTTGTCTCAGGGTTTCGCGACGGAGACTTTAAGTAGGCGGAAGGGCAGTCGGGGCCCGACGAGGGGCCCACACCACGGGCGGCGCAGGCCCCCTTGGCAGCGCCGCCATGTGGTTTGGCCACCTCGTGGCCCCACTTCGTATGCTCTTCTGTCTTCTGGAAGGTTCGTGGCAAAATAGGCCCCTGGGTCTTTGTTTCGTCCAATTCCGAGAATATTTTGTTACTAGGATTTCTGAAACCAAAAACAGCAAACAGGAACCGGCACTTCGGCATCTTGTTAATAGGTTAGTTCCAGAAAATGCACGAATATGACATAAAGTGTGCATAAAACATGTAGGTATCATCAATAATATGGCATAGAACATAAGAAATTATCGATACGTCGGAGACGTATCAAGCATCCCCAAGCTTCTGCTCGTCCCGAGCAGGTAAAACGATAACAAAGATAATTTCTGAAGTGATATGCCATCATAACATTGATCATACTATTTGTAAACATATGTAGTGAATGCAGCGATCAAAACAATGGTAATGACATGAGTAAACAAGTGAATCATAAAACAAAGACTTTTCATGAATAGTACTTCAAGACAAGTATTAATAAGTCTTGCATAAGAGTTAACTCATAAAGCAATAAATCAAAGCAAAGGTATTGAAGCAACACAAAGGAAGATTAAGTTTCAGCGGTTGCTTTCAACTTGTAACATGTATATCTCATGGATAATTGTCAACATAGAGTAATATAACAAGTACAATATGCAAGTATGTAGGAATCAATGCACAGTTCACACAAGTGTTTGCTTCTTGAGGTGAGAGAGATAGGTGAACCGACTCAACATAAAAGTAAAAGAATGGTCCTTCAAAGAGGAAAGCATCGATTGCTATATTTGTGCTAGAGCTTTTATTTTGAAAACATGAAACAATTTTGTCAACGGTAGTAATAAAGCATATGAGTTATGTACATTATATCTTACAAGTTGCAAGCCTCATGCATAGTATACTAATAGTGCCGCACCTTGTCCTAATTAGCTTGGACTACCGGATCTTTGCAATGCACATGTTTTAACCAAGTGTCACAATGGGGTACCTCCATGCCGCCTGTACAAAGGTCTAAGGAGAAAGCTCGCATTTTGGATTTCTCGCTTTTGATTATTCTCAACTTAGACATCCATACCGGGACAACATGGACAACAGATAATGGACTCCTCTTTAATGCATAAGCATGTGGCAACAATTATTATTCTCATATGAGATTGAGGATATATGTCCAAAACTGAAACTTCCACCATGAATCATGGCTTTAGTTAGCGGCCCAAAGTTCTTCTCTAACAATATGCATGCTCCAACCATAAAGGTGGTAGATCTCTCTTACTTCAGACAAGACGGACATGCATAGCAACTCACATGATATTCAACAAAGAATAGTTGATGGCGTCCCCGGAACATGGTTATCGCACAACAAGCAACTTAATAAGAGATAAAGTGCATAAGTACATATTCAATACCACAATAGTTTTTAAGCTATTTGTCCCATGAGCTATATATTGCAAAGGTGAATGATGGAATTTTAAAGGTAGCACTCAAGCAATTTACTTTGGAATGGCGGATAAATACCATGTAGTAGGTAGGTATGGTGGACACAAATGGCATAGTGATTGGCTCAAGTATTTTGGATGCATGAGAAGTATTCCCTCTCGATACAAGGTTTAGGCTAGCAAGGTTATTTGAAACAAACACAAGGATGAACGGTACAGCAAAACTCACATAAAAGACATATGGTAAACATTATAAGACTCCATACACCGTCTTCCTTGTTGTTCAAAACTCAATACTAGATGTTATCTAGACTCTAGAGAAACCAAATATGCAAACCAAATTAGCAAGCTCTATTTTCTTCATTAATGGGTGCAAAGTATATGATGCAAGAGCTTAAACATGAGCACAACAATTGCCAAGTATCAAATTATCCAAGACATTTTAGAGTTACTACATGTAGCATTTTCCAATTCCAACCATATAACAATTTAAAGAAGAAACTTCGCCATGAATACTATGAGTAGAGCCTAAGGACATACTTGTCCATATGCTACAGCGGAGCGTGTCTCTCTCCCATAAAGAATGCTAGGATCCATTTTATTCAAACAAAACAAAACAAAAACAAACCGACGCTCCAAGCAAACATAAGATGTGATGGAATAAAAATATAGTTTCAGGGGAGACCCGATAATGTTGTCGATGAAGAAGGAGATGCCTTGGGCATCCCCAGCTTAGACGCTTGAGTCTTCTTATAATATGCAGGGGTGAACCACCGGGGCATCCCCAAGCTTAGAGCTTTCACTCTCCTTGATCATATTGCATCATACTCCTCTCTTGATCCTTGAAAACTTCCTCCACACCAAACTCGAAACAACTCATTAGAGGGTTAGTGCATAATAAAAATTCACATGTTCAGAGGTGACACAATCATTCTTAACACTTCTGGACATTGTATAAAGCTACTGGACATTAATGGATCAAAGAAATTCATCCAACATAGCAAAAGAGGCAATGCGAAATAAAAGACAGAATCTGTCAAAACAGAACAGTCCGTAAAGATGGATTTTATTAGGCCACCAGACTTGCTCAAACGAAAATGCTCAAATTGAATGAAAGTTGCGTACATATCTGAGGATCATGCTTGTAAATTGGCTTAATTTTCTGAGCTACCTACAGGGAGATAGACCCAGATTCGTGACAGCAAAGAAATCTGGAACTGCGCAGTAATCCAAATCTAGTACTTACTTTTCTATCAAAGACTTTACTTGGCACAACAAAACATAAAACTAAGATAAGGAGATGTTGCTACAGTAGTAAACAACTTCCAAGACACAAATATAAAACAAAAATACTGTAGTAAAAACATGGGTTGTCTCCCATAAGCGCTTTTCTTTAACGCCTTTCAGCTAGGCGCAGAAAGTGTATATCAAGTATTATCAAGAGATGAAGCATCAACATCATAATTTGTTCTAATAATAGAATCATAAGGTAACTTCATTCTCTTTCTAGGGAAGTGTTCCATACCTTTCTTGAGAGGAAATTGATATTTAATATTACCTTCCTTCATATCAATAGTGGCACCAATGTTCGAAGAAAAGGTCTTCCCAATATAATGGGGCAAGATGCATTGCATTCAATATCCAAGACAACAAAATCAACGGGGACAAGGTTATTGTTAACCATAATATGAACATTATCAACTCTCCCCAAAGGTTTCTTTTTAGCATTATCAACAAAATTAACATCCAAATAACAATTTTTCAATGGTGGCAAGTCAAGCATATCATAGACTTTCTTAGGCATAACAGAAATACTTGCACCAAGATCACATAAAGCATTACAATCAAAATCTTTAACTCTCATTTTAATGATGGGCTCCCAACCATCTTCTAGCTTTCTAGGAATAGAAGTTTCAAGTTTTAGTTTCTCTTCTCTAGCTTTTATGAGAGCATTTGTAATATGATTTGTGAAAGCCAAGTTTATAGCACTAGCATTGGGACTTTTAGCAAGTTTTGTAAGAACTTTATAACTTCAGAGATGTGGCAATCATCAAAATCTAAATCATTACAATCTAAAGCAATGGGATTATCATCCCCAAGGTTGGAAAAAATTTCAGCAGTTTTATCACAAGCAGTTTCAGCAGTTTTAGCAATTTTTTGCGCGCTTTGCACTAGGAGTAGAAACATTGCCAACACCAATTATTTTACCATTGATAGTAGGAGGTGTAGCAACATGTGAATCATTAGCATTGCTAGTGGTGGTAATAGTCCAAACTTTAGCTATATTTTTCTCTTTAGCTAGTTTTTCATTTTCTTCTCTATCCCACCTAGCACGCAATTCAACCATTAATCTTATATTCTCATTAATTCTAACTTGGATGGCATTTGCTGTAGTAACAATTTTATTTTCAATATCCCTATTAGGCATAACTTTCGATTTCAAAAGATCAACATCAGAGGCAAGACTATCAACTCTAGAAACAAGAATATCAATTTTATTGAGCTTTTCCTCAACAGATTTGTTAAAAGCAGTTTGTGTACTAATAAATTCTTTAAGCATGGCTTCAAGTCCAGGGGGTGTATTCCTATTATTGTTGTAAGAATTCCCATAAGAATTAGCATAACCGTTACCATTATTATAAGGATATGGCCTATAGTTATTACTAGAATTGTTCCGATAAGCATTGTTGTTGAAATTATTATTTTTAATGAAGTTTACATCAACATGTTCTTCTTGAGCAACCAATGAAGCTAATGGAACATTATTAGGATCAACATTAGTCCTATCATTCGCAAGCATAGACATAATAGCATCAATCTTATCATTCAAGGAAGAGGATTCTTCAACAGAATTTACCTTCTTACCTTGTGGAGCTCTTTTCGTGTGCCATTCAGAGTAATTAATCATCATATTATCAAGAAGCTTTGTTGCTTCACCAAGAGTGATGGACATAAAGGTACCTCCAGCAGCTGAATCCAATAAATTCCGCGAAGAAAAATTTAGTCCTGCATAGAAGGTTTGGATGATCATCCAAGTAGTCAGTCCATGGGTTGGGCAATTTTTAACTAGAGATTTCATTCTTTCCCAAGCTTGAGCAACATGTTCATTATCTAATTGTTTAAAATTCATTATGCTACTCCTCAAAGATATAATTTTAGCAGGGGGATAATATCTACCAATAAAAGCATCCTTGCATTTAGTCCAGGAATCAATACTATTCTTAGGCAGAGATAGCAACCAATCTTTAGCTCTTCCTCTTAATGAGAAAGGTAACAATTTTAATTTTATAATGTCACCATCTACATCTTTATACTTTTGCATTTCACATAGTTCAACAAAATTATTGAGATGGGTAGCAGCATCATCAGAACTAACACCAGAAAATTGCTCTCGCATAACAAGATTCAGTAAAGCAGGTTTAATTTCAAAGAATTCTGCTGTAGTAGCAGGTGGAGCAATAGGTGTGCATAAGAAATCATTATTATTTGTGCTAGTGAAGTCACACAACTTAGTATTTTCAGGGTTGGCCATTTTAGCAGTAGTAAATAAAGCAAACTAGATAAAGTAAATGCAAGTAAACTAATTTTTTGTGTTTTTGATATAGCAAACAAGACAGTAAATAAAGTAAAACTAGCAACTAATTTTTTTGTGTTTTGATATAATGCAGCAAACAAAGTAGTAAATAAAATAAAGCAAGACAAAAACAAAGTAAAGAGATTGAGAAGTGGAGACTCCCTTGCGGCGTGTCTTGATCTCCCCGGCAACGGCGCTAGAAAAAGAGCTTGATGGCGTGTATTTCACACGTTCGTTGGGCAACCCAAGAGGAAGGTATGATGCGCACAGCAGCAAGTTTCCCTCAGAAAGAAACCAAGGTTTATCGAACCGGGAGGAGCCAGAAGCACGTTGAAGGTTGATGGCGGCGGGATGTAGTGCGGCGCAACACCAGGGACCGGCGCCAACGTGGAACCTGCACAACACACCAAAGTACTTTGCCCCAACGAAACAGTGAGGTTGTCAATCTCACCGGCTTGTAACAAAGGATTAACCGTATTGTGTGGAAGATGATTGTTTACAGAAAACAGTAAACAAGTATTGCAGCAGATTTGTATTTCAGTATTAAAGAATGGACCGGGGTCCACAGTTCACTAGAGGTGTCTCTCCCATAAGATAAAAGCATGTTGGGTGAACAAATTACAGTCGGCAATTGACAAATAGAGAGGGCATAACAATGCACATACATGACATGATAAGTATAGTGAGATTTAATTGGGCATTACGACAAAGTACATAGACCGCCATCCAACTGCATCTATGCCTAAAAAGTCCACCTTCAGGTTATCGTCCGAACCCCTTCAGTATTAAGTTGCAAAGCAACAGACAATTGCATTAAGTATGGTGCGTAATGTAATCAACAACTACATCCTCGGACATAGCGCCAATGTTTTATCCCTAGTGGCAACAACACAACACAACCTTAGAACTTTCTGTCACTGTCCCAGGTGTCAATGCAGGCATGAACCCACTATCGAGCATAAATACTCCCTCTTGGAGTTAAAAGCAAAAACTTGCCAGAGCCTCTACTAGTAACGGAGAGCATGCAAGATCATAAACAACACATATGTAATAACTTGATAATTAACATGACATGGTATTCTCTATCCATCGGATCCCGACAAACACAACATATAGAATTACAGATAGATGATCTTGATCATGTTAGGCAGCTCACAAGATCCAACAATGAAGCACAATGAGGAGAAGACAACCATCTAGCTACTGCTATGGACCCATAGTCCAGGGTGAACTACTCACTCATCACTCCGGAGGCGACCATGGCGGTGTAGAGTCCTCCGGGAGATGAATCCCCTCTCCGGCAGGGTGCCGGAGGAATCCCCCGAGATGGGATCGGCGGCGGCGGCATCTCTGGAAGGTTTTCCGTATCGTGGTTCTCGGTACTGGGGGTTTCGCGACGGAGACTTTAAGTAGGCGGAAGGGCAAGTCGGGGACGGCAGAGGGCCCACACCACGGGCGGCGTGGGCCCCCCCTTGGCCCGCCGCCATGTGGTTTGGCCACCTCGTGGCCCCACTTCGTATGTCGGTCTTCTGGAAGGTTCGTGGCAAAATAGGCCCCTGGGTCTTTGTTTCGTCCAATTCCGAGAATATTTCGTTACTAGGATTTCTGAAACCAAAAACAGCAGAAAAACAGCGGCACTTGACATCTTGTTAATAGGTTAGTTCCGGAAAATGCACGAATATGACATAAAGTGTGCATAAAACATGTAGGTATCATCAATAATATGGCATAGAACATAAGAAATTATCGATACGTCGGAGACGTATCAGGGACACACGTCTCCACTTTTCCTGGCGCACGTACTGTAGCGCCTGTTCCTTTCCTTCGCAGTGAAAATACGCTTTTACCCCTTATCCACGTGTTCAGCATCCACCTCACAATTTTTCCATCCAACGGTGCGTCGATTCACCGATTCTCTATTTAAGGTCATCTTCTTCCTCCAGTCGTCCTTTCGCTCACGCCGCACCTCTGCTCTCCTCTGCAAAAAATCCCCCATTTCGCCCAACACTTCTTGAGCTCAACCACACTCGCTCTTTTCGCTCACGCCACTGTTGATGCCACCGCGCGCACGACTCACGAGGCACAGCACCCCCGACTCGAAGATGGTGGCGGAAGATCTAGGGAACACTGAGTGGGAGAGATCCAAATCTCCGCCCAAGACATCAACTTGTTGAAGAAGCTTGGGATCAGCAAGAAGAAGGAATCGCTGCGCTTCCCCAGCGAGGAGAGCTATCCATCCCCTCCAATCGAGTATCGGGTCAGCTTCGTTGACCACCTCATCCGCGGTCTTTCCTCCCCCATTCACGATTTTCAGCGTGGGTTGCTTTTTGTATATGGATTGCAACTTCACCATCTTACTCCCAACTCCATCCTCCACATCTCTATTTTTATCACTCTTTGCGAGTCTTTCCTTGGAGTCCAGCCTAACCGGCTCTATGGAAACGCATTTTCTTCTCCGCCGCAATGGCTCCCCCAATGTCGCCTATAACATAGGTGGCATTGTTATCTGCGTCCGCCCTGACGTCGAATATTTCGACGTCAAATTCCCTGACTCGGTTCAAGGGTGGCGCAAAAAATGGTTATACATCCACGAGGAAAGCCACGACTCGGCGGAACACAACATTCCCCCTTTTGATGGCAACGAAAAAATCTGTCGCCGCCGATCCTGGGATGCAGAGGCTAGCGACGAAGAAAAAGCGGCGACAGAGGCGCTGATGACACGCATCCATGAACTCCAAAATACCCGTGGACAAGAACTGTCGGGTATCCAAATCACGGCATACTTCCTTAGGATTAGGGTGCAGCCTTTGCAAGCTCGCAAAAACCCCCTTTGGATGTATGCTGGCGACAAGGATGTGGATCGCCTGTCGATAGATTTACCGGTCAAGGACTTAGAAAAACTTGTCCGAAAAATCTCGTCGCTTAGCAAGAAAGACACCGTCCCGTCATCTTGCCGTGTGACACCATATAGCGCCACCAACGCGCTTCCACAGGTAATATATTTTTATCGTCTGCTTGTTTATTCATTCTCTTCTTTTCTCTTTTTGTACTGCTATTTTCGTCGACAGCTGTTATTGATACAAATTCATGTCGATACTTTTTCTATCTTGTCCAGAATCACAAAACTGCGTCGCCTCTTCCTCCTCTTCCCGAAGATGGAGAAGTCAAGGAACGGGCTGTTGTCACCGACGACAACCAGGGTACTTCTCGCCCTGAGAGTGAAGTCGCGGGTTCTCAAAAATCCGCGGCATCCTCTGAAAAAGAAGTTGAATCCGAGGCTACCGCATTGGCACACTCTCCTCCCTCAGCTGCTTCTCCAAAGAACAAGAGGAAAAGGGATGAAGTTTCCGATTCCGGCACCTCCAAAGCCGGCGCCTCCCTTGCCGAAGAAGTTGTTCCTGATGATGTAAGGACAACTTTCAATCCTTATGAAGATGCTCTTGTCAGCTCGTAAGTTCTTGTTTCTTTTTGTTGTTTGCTCCCGATAATTTGTCTGCACTGTTTCTTATATTGTCGCCTTATTTATTGTAGTGGTGACGAGGATGAAGATCCACCTATTGACGCGACTGCTCGAACGAGTACGTCGCGTACTTTAGTTGTTTCTGAAGCTCAGCCTGATGGGGATGAAACCTTGCCTCCTCATCAAAACATCGAGCATCCAACTCCAGTTGCAAGCCCCGTGCCCCTTGCCGAAGAGGGCTAGGGTCGAAACGGCCAAGGAGCCTACCTTGCTAACTGGTAGTTCCACGACTCCTTTATTGGATGATGTAAGTTATCTCTTCTTCTCTCTTTTTTTTATACTCCTGAACATTTTAGTGCTTTGGACTCCCCTCTGGTTTTTGCTTGGTGCTGTCGAGCTTTTGCTTCCTATATTGATTTATCTTTTCTGTGGTCTTCTCTTCAGCCTTCAATGAAGGAATTTGTCCGCCTCGGTACCCAATTTATCGGGTACCGTGATTATGCCACCAAGCTTGAAGGTACTATTTTTCCCTGTCTCTTCTAGTGTATAGACTCTTTCATTACTTTGTCATGACATTTTACTATCGTTTATTTTGCCAGAAACTCTTGCGGAAGCTAACAAACGCGCTGACGCTCTTGCTATCAAGTTAGAGCAAAGCGAAAAAGCTCGCAAGAAAGCTGAAGCAGATGCTGCCGCTGTCGAAGATCTTCGAAAAAGACTTCACGACGCGGAAACTTCTTTGAGCGACAACATAGCTCAGCAGACTTCTCGCGAAAAAGAAATCCTTGCTCGCTTGGAGTCGCAGAGTCAATGTTTTGTTCGTAAGTACTCAAATCACTGCTATTTCTTCGGGTCGTCATATTTGTCCTTGCTCGCTTTTTCTTGACAAGCTTCTTTTTACTCATTTAGGGAAAACGCAGCAAGATTACGATCTGGAGAATCCTGAAGGTGATCGCCTTCTCGACGCTCTTTCCCTCCTTGAGATCCACGGAGATGAGGCGCGCGAAGGCCGTGCCGGGATAGGTCGCGGCTTTTTCCTTACTTCTTCCCGAAGAAGGAAGAACCCACGCCTTTTACTGCTCTCGCCAAATGCTTCAATTCTCAAGAAGATCTTGGACTCAAACTTCGCCAAGAAGGTTTGAAAGTTGGTGTTGAAGGAACTATCGCCTTGGTTGCTGACAGCCAACAAGATGTCGACTGGGCGAGAGTTGGTGACACGAAGGAGATGGAAACAAAGAGGTGGCAATATTTGATTAAGGCTGCCAAGCCAAACTCAAAGAAAATCCTCGCCTACGTCGGATGCAAGCCAACTCCTGCTCCTAGTTCATCGAAGCCAGAGGTCAAGTAGATCACCTTGCCTTCTCTTTTGTTTTCTCTCTTTTGATGCTGTCGCCATAGTAGCGTTGGCGACAACTACCCCATTAGTTCGCTAGGAACTCTTCTTTTGTAATAGCAATGTAAATACCTGCCCTTATTAATGAAAAACTATGTTTCCGAGTTATTGATATCGAAATATTTCTCTTCAGTTGATTTTCGACAACTATACCGTTGAGCCTCATTCCTCGACGCGCACCCACGTCGTGCTCAAAGGTCCCCTCTTGTCAGTGTCTTGAGTTGTGAGTCAAATGAAGATTTGTACGTGTTGCCTACCAAAAACCCACCGGTGGCAGCGACGGCAACACAGTAGAGAAGGCTCCCGGACTGCGGTGGATCCTGGTCCCTCGGCAACGGCCCGCAATGCCTCTGCACACGTCTGGCGTTTGCGAGGGCGTGACCTACCTATACCTGGTCAGGAAGGTGATGGATTGCTTCGTCTAGTTTCCTGCATGGCAAACATGTAAACATTAAATACGAGCCCCGATCGGCTCTTAAGGTGTTATGTGGATCGGCTCAAAGAGCCGATTGCCCTATGGTTCATGTTAGATTTACGATGACATGGGGATCATGCTTTATCAATATCAAGCTAAGCTAATCTACGATAGTCTAGGGTTTTCACCGCATAACCGGAACATCCTACGCGTAATTGAGCCTAGCAGATACGTAAGATGATGGAAAACCAGCCCTAACGAGGCCTAAAAACCAACATGAAGTTGATCCCCGGAACAATCCCTTTAGGGCTTAATAAACCACACCTTACGCACTACCGGATCATCCAACCCGTTTGTAAGGCCTAACCATGCAGATATCAAACTAATCCTTGTAGAACAAGGAACAACTATAACAGATCAGATCTACTAGACAAAGATAAAGCAAGATGCTGCCCTTACGCCTAAGATAGGCGTAAGGGCAGCTAGATATTGAGGGGTAGCGCAGCTAAGCAAGTATATCATGAAAGCATCGACGTCAGCCCCAAAACATCTACGATAAGGGTGTTGCTTGCCATCAAAAAGGCTTCAGCACGAGCAACACCAATAACGAATAAACTGATACTGCCTAGATCGCAAGATGCGATCTAGGCAGCATGTTGCTTACCCGGGAGAAACCCTCGAAACAAGGGGTGGCGATGTGCCTAGATTGATTTGTTGTGAACGTGATCGTCCTCCTTTCTCAATAAATCTAGATACATATTTATAGTCCGTAGACTTTCTAACTTGGGAATAAACCCAACCGTGTACGAGCTAAACTCTATCTCTTAATTCTAAATCTACCATAATATACAGATACACGGGCAATCTAGCCCAATTTCTCGCACAAGGCCGGTTCAGAGACACTTCAATATACATGTCTTCTAAGCCCATCTTCGGTCACGGCCCACCTCACTACAAGAAAAGTTCTAATAGACAACGTCTCAAAATCGTCCGCTAAGGGGTATTTTTCGTCGCCTATGGGCCTAACCCGACGATATGGGTTACATGGAAACTGCGTCAGGCAAAGTCCTACCACGATTTTTTCGGTCCGTCGCGCTTGGGCGCCCTTCCGCCATGGAAAATCGGACCGGTGCGAAGTGTTTCGGGCCCGTTTTTGCGACGTCATGCAAGCGACACGTGGCGGCCGTTATGCGATTAACGGCGTTAACCCCCCGTGGTAGATGGTAGGCCCACACGAGGCCTGCCACGTCTTAAGCGGGCCGGCCCATTAAGTTTGCGGGCCGGGCCGCTGACTTAGTTTGACCGATCAACTATATGGGCTGGTCCATTAGTTACGTGGCGGGCCTAACCTCTAAGGTTGGTGGTCAAATGGGCCGGCCCACTAAGCATGTGGGCGGGCCGAATGCACTCGTTTGACCGGTCAACAGGGAAAAGGCCGCCCACAAAATATGTGGGACCCACTTTCCTGTTATCGGGCGGCCCATTTACCAAGTGGGGTCCACCTTAAAGCAAGTGGGCCGGCCCATGAAGATTGGGGCGCCAATTAGCATGTGGGTCCCACTTTCCTGCTATCGGGCCGGCCCATTTAGCACGTGGGGTCCACATTAGATCATATCCGGCCCAACAAGCCGGTGGGCCGGGCCAAAAGCACAGTGGGTCCCACTTTCCGTTAATGGGCCACCCATTTAGTATGTGGGGTCCACCATGCAAGTGGGGCCCAACAAGATAGTGGGCGGGCCAAAAACACGGTGGGTCCCACTTTCCTGTTAAAGGGCGACCATTTAGTATGTGGGTCCACCATATAGCAGTGGGCGGCCCAACACGCTAGTGGCCGGGCCAAAAACAGTGGGTCCCACTTTCCTCATAAAGGGCCGACCCATTTAGAACGTGGGGTCCACCATGTAGCAGTGGCGCCCACAAGATAGTGGGCCGGGCCAAAGCAGGATCCCACTTTCTGTTAAAGGGCCGCCCATTTAGCACAGGATCCACCTTATAGCAAGTGGCCGCCCAACAAGATAGTGGGTGGGCCAAAAACACAGTGGGTCCCACTTTCCTCTTAAAGGGTCGGCCCATTTAGTACGTGGGTCCACCACAAAAGCAATTGGGCTGGCCCAATTAGTTAGTGGGCGGCCCAGTAGTGGGTGGGGTCCACCTTAAAGCAAGTGGGCCGGCCCAATTAGAGAGTGGGGTCCACCGTAAATCAAGTGGGCTAGCCCAATAAGTAAATGGGCTGGCCCAATAAGTAAATGGGCTGGCCCAATAAGTAAGTGGGCCAGCCCGTTTAGTTGCTGTTTATATGCCGGCATAATAGGCGCTTTAGGATTTTGCGGGCGCACACATGTGATTTCGGTTAATTGGGCCATTTAAGGGATGGGAATTCGTGATTTAGATACTGAGAATATTTACGCAGCATTGATTTCTGTCGGATAGCCTCACTTACCACAAGCAACAAAGAAAAAATGCGCGAAAGAACTATAAAAACTAACTAAATATTACATCAGCTGCAAGGCTTTGAAAAAATATTACAGAACCCAGAGAAATTGAATGGTAATTAAACCTAGCAATACAATGAAGCGATCCGGCAATCTTTTAAGTTGTCCATGCAGCACCTATATCTGAAACAAAGACATTACAAGTTAAGACAGCAACAATGGAAAGGCAAAGACACTACAATATTGTTTGCCAAAGAATTTGGAACTCATCATTTCATCGTTATAACAAGATCATTGTAATGCGCACAATAAGCAAACAAAGAGTGCATGCCGCATACCAACAGCCAATATAACAGAGCATGTTAGAATGAAACAGCAGACTTACTACTGTCGAGTCCCATGCAAACCAACATGTTCAGGGAGTACAAAATTGGCATGAACAACATAGTAGCAGGCTATAAATTTTGTAACAACGACTGAGCAAGATGAAGTTATGATGGCTACATCTACAGAGCAGGGAATGTAAACCAAAAATAGAAGTTACGATGGCAAAAGCTAAAGAGGAGGGAATGTGAACCAACATGTGCCAAGTGCAATTACTTCATTTTGGCCGTGAACTAAATAATACTCCTGAACTTATAGTGAAGGGGATGCAAATCAAGATGTTTCGGGATATAAACTTGTAATGAGCAACACATAGAGGATAGTTAATGCTGGAGCTTAGGATGGACCAGATACAGAATATAGTGGGATCACCTGTGAACTTGTATAAGAGGGAATGCAAACCAATATGTTCAGCATTCCATATGTGAGCGTCATGCCAAGTCAGAGAAACAAGTCAATAATGCAGCTTTTGAAGAACAAGATGGCACGCAAAATTATTATCTAGTAATATGACAAGTTTATTTGTACTACAGGCTAGATAGCAGAGTGATAGCATGCCAAACTAAGTCCTTACTTTGTTAGCTTACAATGAAGTAGATACAAAACAATGGCATCACCTGTAGTACAGGGAATGCAAGCCAACATGTTCATGGAGTAAAAAATTGGCACAAACAACATAGTAGCAGGCCATAATTTTTGTAACAACGACTGAGCAAGATAAAGTTATGATGGCTAGATCTACAGAGCAGGCAATGTAAACCAAATATAGAAGTTACGATGCCAAAAGCTATAGAGCAGGGAATGCGAACCAACATGTGCAATTACTTAAAATTGGCCATGAACTAAATAATAGCAGGATGTTACTATAATACCTATAATTTTTGTAACAACGACTGAGCAAGATAGAAGTTATGATGGCTACATCTACAGAGCAGGGAATGCAAACCAAAATGTTCAATCGCTTAAAGTTAGCAATGAACTAGAAAATAGCAAGGTGTTACGGTCATAGCTAGGAATGAACTAAAAGAGCTTCAGACAAACAAGCATCTGAACCCAGAACATGGCGCTAAAACAAGGGACTTACATTAGGAGAAGCACTCTGTGGGAGTCACAGCAGATCTTCCTGGGGTTGATAGATCCGGTGATGAAGTACGCAACATGTGCTACTTGGGGTTGGAGAGACGGCCATTACACTTCATGGTTACTCATCTCATCTGCAAAAACGTAACGGCGCGTCGTTAGCACAAACAGGTTCCCCCAAGATTAAACAAGAACTTGCAGGCAAGCAATAGAAAAGCGACAGTAGAAGAGTTTAGATCATGCACGGCGCCGGTGAAGCAGATCCGGTTCATGCACAGCGGTGTCGGTGAGCAAGATCCGATGCGGTGGACGATGGATCCGGCAAGCGGCTCCGGTGGGGTGGACGATACCGCAGCTGAAGCGACTGCGGTAGACTGCTGGATGAGCATATGGTTTCGAGGTTCGGCGGGGATGATCCGGTCCGGTTGATGACGGCGTCGATGAAGCGGCTCCGGCAGGCAGCCGGATGACGAGGATCGCGAGGCCTCGGGTAGGCCAGGGAAGTCCGGCGGGGATGTTCCGGTGCGGTGGTCGTGGAGGTGGGAGAGAGGGACTTGGGAAGTTCCGGTGGGTGGTCTGAGGGAAATGAATTTTTTTGGGAGGGTTTCCGGGCTAGGGAGGTGGTGATCCAAAAAATGACGGGCAGACCCCCCCACCAACCGACTTTGCTGTCATCTCCACAGGGGTAGAATGGGAATTTGGAAGCGTGTGAAATTTTTGTATTTTGTGGGCGGGAAGTTTTGCCGCTATGAGATTTTGAATTTGGCTAAGGTCCAACTATAATGATAAAAAATTGTGAGACCGTACTAGTACCTCTGTTCATGGCCGAGTGCAAAATCAAATCATCATCACATTAAATACCGGTTACTACCATGATCATCATCTATCTTCTGGACAGAGATCCAGTGCCCCCACGTTCACAGGGCACAGCGTGACCTGAGGCTTCCCATCCACCATTCGTTTCAATCCAACGGCAAGGAAAGCAACAGCGTGACCCGATTAATTTCTGCTGAGCTGAAGAGCTGCTGTGTTCTCTCGAACCTGAAGAAATAGAGAAGGGAACAGAAGATGATTTCGGTTCCGAGCGCATCTGTCCGGGCCAAAAATGTGTCTGGTACAAACTCCAGCGGGACGACGCATAGTGACTGGGCCGTTCGCAGCGACGCAAACATGCCCAAATATGCGTCTCGGATCCGTCGCGCGGACGCTGCGTGGACGCGTAAAGTGTCCGCTCGCGTCTGGCGAACGTTTCGTCGGGCCCGCTTGGCAGTGACCCAGCGTCGATGCGTCTTCTCAGCGGCGCCGCTTCGGCAGTCTGCGGTCGCGTAAAATGGCGATGCCTCGGGTGGCGCGCGCCGTCACCTACCTCTGCGAATGGCGATGCCACGCGTGCAGCGGCCGTCGCGTGCCTCCGACCTATATATACAGGGGTGCGCGCATATCGTCTCCTCCCACACTAAACCCTAGCCGATGTCGCTCAACCTCCTACTCACCGCTGTTTAGTGTGGGAGGAGATGATATGTGTGCGCTCCTGTTTATATAGGTCGGAGGCACGCGGCGGCCGCAGCACGCATGGCATCGCCATTCGCAGAGGTAGGTGACATCTCGTGCCACGCGAGGCATCGCCATTTTACGCGACCGCGGACTGCCGAAGCGGCGCCGCTGAGAAGACGCATCGACGCTGGGTCACTGCCAAGCGGGCCCGACGAAACGTTCGCCAGACGCGAGCGGACACTTTACGCGTCCACGCAGCGTCCGCGCGACGGATCCGAGGCGCATATTTAGGCATGTTTGCGTCGCTGTGAACGGCCCAGTCACTATGCGTCGTCCCGCTGGAGTTTGTACCAGACACATTTTTGGCCCGGACAGATGCGCTCGGAACCGAAATCATCTTCTGTTCCCTTCTCTATTTCTTCAGGTTCGAGAGAACACAGCAGCTCTTCAGCTCAGCAGAAATTAATCGGGTCACGTTGTTGCTTTCCTTGCCGTTGGATTGAAACGAATGGTGGATGGGAAGCCTCAGGTCACGTTGTGCCCTGTGAACGTGGGGGCACTGGATCTCTGTCCCTATCTTCTTAATCCAATTCAAAAATGCGTTTGAAATATTTCAGGATTGGTGGGAGATTTTGCCGCCCGACAGAGATTAAATTAAACCACACGTTCGACAATTCAAACTTGAGACCTTGGCTATGATACCATTTAAGTTCGAACTGATTGAAAAAGGCTATGCAATTAATTTATATAACATCCACAGGAACAACTACCAAGTTGATCCCAACCGCAGATAAATGCATCCACCAACAAAAGTAGGAAAGGTGCCATAATCTAAGGAAACATTTCACAAGACCAATGTACTCACTATGTAGTGTTCATCTCCAATTATCTATGGCATTTTCTTAGTCTTTGGGAGATTATAACGAACTTGATTGGCCTCGTGCAGTAGGGCATCACATGCTTCTAATCTCGATCTCAACATGTCAACTTTTGTTCTTAGCATAGCTGTTGCAACTCGTTCTACTTGGAGTTGTTCCTCCAAAACTTGAGCAGAGAAAGACTTGGACTTGGGCTTCAAAACCCAGCATTTCGCAGGAAAGAGTTTTTGGTGATATCTTTATCTTTCCCATGTTTTGCCATCTCGAATTTCATATTAGCATGACAAGTTTTGAGTTGTGTAAAAAGAAAAGTTATTACAGAGAAAAATGCAGATGGTAGATTTAATGTGTACGAACTACTTTTAATCATACAAGTTGGCATGCCTGACTATAATAAGGACCATCTATCTTGCTAGCAGGCATAATTATTAAGGTATTATTAATGGGCTACCATGTTCATAGTCTTCGAAGAAACAGCCTTTATTGCATTACGAGCAGAAAACAGTTCACACGTGCGCTCAGATTCAAATTTTCAGCATGCAGTCGATTTATGGTTTAATTGAAGTACACAACAGGATATTATTTCACACAAAATACAGCAGCCACATGGAACATATCTAATTTTAGTACAACAACAAAATTTGCAATTATTACAGACCACGAAATTTTGAACGAAATTTTGAGCAGTAATTAATTACAGCATTGGCATCAGCAGTCCACTTGACTGAACAACAGAATCAAAGTTTATTTAGACACCTTCAATTCCCAGACACATCACAACTGGCTTACCATGACAAGTGCATAGGAGATTCTTTAGAACATTTTCTGTCAAAGTTTGCCTATTTTTCAATTCATGTATCTCTTGGCGTGTGTTGGCAATTATTTCATCAGTATCTTTGTTTTCCCGCCCAAATATATCAACTGCCTCTTGGAGTGCATCCCCCAAATCTCTTTGTGCCGGATTAAGTTGAGCAATAGATACCATGGGCCTATGCGAGCAATATGCACTCTCACTGCTGCTTTGTGAAACATCAATACTTGAGGCATTGGCCCTTGCTTCTGGCTTTGTAGCTTTATTTGAAGCCTGAAATTTAGATAAAACAAGTTACAACATCATATGATGCAATAAAAGACCTCCAATTTCAAGAGCATCATTGAGCTGATATAACATAGCAAGCAATCCAAAATAGAGCCTCGTACATCTATTTCTTCTGGAACGGTTGGTGTACTGGACTCAGTGGACCAATGAGAGCACATGCCACTGTCACTGTTGCTCTGTGAAATGACCGCAACACTTGATAAATGGGTTGTCCCTACTGACATTACAGCTTTGTTTGCAGGCTGAAACTAAGACAAAACAAGTTAAAATGCAATACAATACACGGCAAACAAACAACACTGTTGACATAATTTTGAAAGAACCATGGGCAGATATAACAAAGAAACCAGTTAAGCCACATGCCTCTTAGAACAAACCAAACTAGATCATGGCGATGATGTATACAATGAACCAAGCAACTAGACATCATGTGCCCAATAACGAAGCCAGGTCACTGCACAGAAGAAATCTAGCAAATAGCCAAATACAGTCAAAACATGTGCATGTTGGATTGGATACAATTAGGAAAATAATGTATGATTGATTTAAGCATGACTCAGATAGTGCCTTCGACAACGTAGAAGGTCAATGCAACAATTAATTGTATGGCTTGTATGAAGTGCCATAACATTTAAATTAAGCATAACGAGGCATTGCTTAATCTGAGAACTGAGTGCTAGCTCAGTGGCAAGGCTTGCGAGTGCACAGCCAGCCCACCCGGGTTCGAGTACCAACGGGACCGAATTAAACACGAATGAAGCGAGATGTCAGTACAAGTAGTGGCAATAGAAATGCAAAATCCATAACAGGGCCAATGACAACATTCACTTGCCAACAAAATCTAAGGCTTTAGCTTTCATATACCATCAAAATTTAAAATAGTGTAATCCCCCGAAAGGGTATCATGGTATCATTTAATCTCAGCCATCTCACCCCTAATACCAAACATGTATCATTTAATCTCAGCCGTTCTTTTGTTTTACTCAAGAAAACATTTTTGTTTTGGGAGTTTATAGAAGCACAAGCCATCGTCTACATTGGCACTGTGTTATGAAAAATATCATCTTCATCGTACATGGTTATGTGAAGATATTGATATATAATTCTGTGCTAGGAAAACAAATAGCAATTACTATGTTACAAGAACCATCTTCAAGCTCGAAGATACGAAGTTCATTGGTCCACCAACCAAGGCTGATAAAATATTATATATTAATTTAGTACTAATATTTCGTATTTACTCATATTAAGGTCTAACTTTTTTCCCCATGACAAACCAGTTTTGATATAAAATCTAACGGTGGCCATGTGTGGGTCACATAAAAAGTATTGAGGTAGTAAATTTATACATAGATATTGGATAATGTATTTTAAATTTCAAAAAATATGGTAGAAATATATAAATTAGATAGTCTTGCCGTGCAATATGCATGCCGCAAAAGGTAAGATAGATCCTTAAAAATTCTCGACTCTAATCACAAAAATATACATAATCCTAATGGGGTGTCCATGAAAAAGTTTTGTCACTTTCGTATTAGGGTATACTTCTATTTCATACTGACTAAAAAACTTAATTGTAGTGAACTCACATATTACTCCTTCCATTACTTCTTTTAGGGTGTATTAGTTTTTCAAAAGCCAAACTTTAGGCTTTGTGAGTAATTTTAGCAAAAAATAATAATTATCAACATCAAATAAAATATGGAAATATATTTTAAAATTATATATGTCGTGACGTGCAAAGCACGTGCTACTTACTAGTAGATTACTAGAAAATGAATGAAGCAATTGAACATGGAGCGTATTATATAAACAGCCAGATCATTTGAATATGGATATACCACATCATGTCAATGGGACTCAGAAAAACAAAGCTAGACATTTAAACAAGTAATATAACTATTTTTTCACAATGTTTCAAGTAGAATAGGAAGCTAGGTTAGGAATAAAGCAATCATGTTTCAAGTAGAATAGGAAGCTAGGTTAGGAATAAAGCAATCATGTTTCAAGTAGAATAGGAAGCTAGGTTAGGAATAAAGCAATAAAAAAACACAAAGTGCATCATTTCAGCTAGGATCATTTCTATCAAACTTCATGCACTAGCCATGGAACAACAGGCAAACTCAATGAAGCAACAGGCAAAAAATTAACATAATAGAATTTCAGGACTTGTTTAACATAGCCAAATCATGTAACTTATACCCAGGCATGCCGGATGCCAGATGGGTCAAAGGCAGTGTGCAATGTTCCATATGGTAATTGTTTATATTTTATTAGATTCCATTAGGCAACTTAGGTAGTGCAACATACAGAAAAATGATGCAATTGAACTACGCACAGGAGGTAAATTAACATTCCAAAAAAAACAGGGAACTTACGTGAGCTTTTTTTTGAGTCACACGGACCTCATCGGGTACTTGGACAGAAGAACCTGGTGCCTCACTGTTTCTCCTCTGCATGAAGGAGAGGCCAATTGTAAACAGAAACAGGATCCAAGATATAGAAGTTTGCATTAAGCAATATACAAAAAATAGCAGGTACTTACATGATTATAGGCGAGCTTTACTCTACGTTTATGAGTGTAAGATGTGCCTGCTGCACGTGTAATAACAACAAACAGTTACGAGTCAAGGATTTGCTATAATTAAATTGACACCAAACAGTAGTAGAAGCATTATGACGTGCATAAACATGTAATACAGGATCGCAGAAAGATATCAAACATGATGTAACTAGAGCAGTAGCCTACGGCCAAATAGTGAGAAATTGTAATCGTGTCAATGGTGGACTTGTATAGCCTACCCCAACTTGTTTGGGAATAAAGGCTTTGTTGTTGTCAATCGTGGACATGTAGAGCATTCAACGGTTCATGATTGGTGGCTCATATTTTGTAGAGTTTCAGCGAATGGGTGGGTTAGGTCACTCAGACCACCACACTCTGTATTTATATCATCTGAGTTAGGGTTACAATACCACTGGACATGGGCCTCTATGGGCCTCACACTGGATACAATATTACTACAGCGCTACTACTAAACTCACTCATGGTCCAACACACCCCCTCAAGATGATCATGGGTAAACAACCATGGCCATCTTGCAACAACAACATGACACATATGACAACGACGAGTAATGAACTTTCAGCATAACTCCTAGGATACATGACAGCATTGCACTTTCCATCATCTTGTCATCTCGATTCATCTCTTCATCAGCAGCGAAGACATCCAGCTTCAACCATCTGGGATACGCACAACTCCTAACCATACACGTCCTCAACAACCCCGGCTGCCTCACCACACAAGTTCCGCAGAACCATCCACACTCGCCTCAATGTCCTCAGCCTCTCTTCTCCACTCTGCCCGGCCACTGACCTCTTCCGTCTCTCCCACAAACCCCCAGCCAACTCCTGCCTCAACCATCCACTCCTCAAGCACCCATGCCTATCCCCCGGTCAGGCCTCAACCAGTCTCACCTCAGGCACGCATGCCTTTCCCCTGGACATATCCACAACCATCACCATCACCACTAAACCGCAGCCTCATCAACTCCATCACAACATATCCTCACAGCCTCACATCTCCATTTTCTCCTCACTTCCACTCGGATGGCGCCTCGTCTGCGCGCCCTGGCCAACCTGGCGGACCGCACCTGGCCACATCGACCGGCTCGCGCTGGTCAACGTCCAGCACCAACCTCCGGCTCCGCCCTGCGCTCAAAGGCTCGGCCCACTCCGCACGCCTCCAACATCTCCCCCTCGCACGGATCCAGATCTCTCTGCCACGGATTAACTTCCTCTTCTCTCCTTTCTAAACCAAAACGATCTTCACCCTCTTCTTTCTCCCCGCGCGAGCAGCCGCCGATCTCACACACTCACATCGCTGTGTGTGATAGCCGCAACCCACGCAGAGCACCTGATGCGGCCTCCCGCCGCCTGGATTTCTACATCTCAACGGTGGTTTTTGTGGTCAAAGGAAGAACTTGTATGGTACTGTTTGGGGCGGCTAGCACTAGCAGGAAGGAAACCTAGGCTCTGATACCATGTAGAGTTTCAGCAAATGGGTGGGTTAGGTCACGGGAAAAAATACTTATGCGTCGTGTTTAAATCTAAAGGATGAGGTGGTTACCAACGAAAGCACTTGTAAGTTAAAAATATAGCAAGAATTCAGAAATACAGTCAGCTGCAATACTCCTAACAGAACAAAACGCGCAGGGATGTCTGGTTACCTATTTCTGGGCGGCGTTTAGACGTGTTCCGCGTTCTTACGGGTGACGTGGAGGTCGGCGAGGGGACTGCTGTTGCGGTGGGTGCCGGGGAAGCAGATCTTGGGGGGTCGGAGAAGGACATGCTGGGCGGTCGATGAAGTGTTCAGCGCGCCGGCCGAAGTAGAAGGTCGGTGAAGCAGATGATGTGCAGTGCACGGGGACGTCGGTGTCGGCGAAGCTGGTCAGGTGCGGTGGTCGATAGAGTCGGCGAACGAGATACGGTGCGGTGGACGCCGGAGTAGGTGCGGATCAAGCGGATAGGGCAGCCTCGAGGTTTGAAGCCGTGGCAGCTTGAACGGCGAAGTGCGGCGGTGATTTTCCGGTGCGGCGGCCGTGAAGGTGGGAGGTAGGTAAGAGGGGCGGTTTCTCTGAGGGCTTGCGGGCGAAACTAGGGCGAAGCTGGGCGATAGAGGAGAAAAAGGGAATTTCGCAGTCCTTCTTTTGAGGGAAAAAATATTCGCAGATCTGAAACTTTGCGGCGCGAGATATTTGGGCGTTGGCGGGGAATTTTACCGCTCGATGAGATTAAATTTTGGCTGCAGTAGGTAATAATAATAAAAAATAGTAGGCCCTACTAGTAGTACTGTAAGTCTGTTCAGGAATCCAAGGGGGTCGAGGTAGAGGAATCCATTATGTGAATCCACATTTCAAAGTGTCAAAAAATTCTAAACTAAAATTTTCCTGTAAAAAAGACAAATTTTGATGCTGTAACACGACTACGTACAGTACATTTTTTGCCTTTTTTGTACACACCACACAAAATGTTGTTTTTCCACGAAAACTTATGAACGAACATAGGATGTCACAATGTATACCAAAAAAATTATGTCAGATTTTTTTAACATTTATATAATTGTTTTTTTATTATTTTCAATAATGGGTGCATATGCACGCGTGTGCCAAAACGCCACCTCCAGGGGCTAGGAGTTTCTAAACTTCTTATGGCACATCAAATAAAATGTTGTTCAATCAATAATAATAATGTGCTTATGATTGTTACTCCCTTCCACCATTAATAAAGTCCACATCGGTTTCGTGTCAAACTTTGACTCGAGATTTAGGTACCCACATGATAGTGCTAGTATCATAGCTAGTATCATACACATTGGTCCCACAAAACTGCTGATGTGGCAGCTAATTAAGTAGGAGAGAGGAGATTAGTGTAACATAGGTAGATATTGTATCATAGCGCAAACAACGAGATACATGCTTAGGGTTAGGGGTAGATACATGATTTTTTTGGTTTGAATATGTCTAGACCTTATTTATCAACTTAATTGAATGCTTACTATATAACATAAGAAGACCTTGTTTTTTATTTTATTTTTTAATTTTTATACGGATTTGAATCTTGGTCAAATCCTAGGTTTCACCAAGATTTGAATAAGTTTAAAACATGAATATGAAAAAGTAAGCATGCATGTATGCTTCTTAATTAATCACTTCAAAATGAAGCTCTTGGGAGGGTTTTTGAAATTTCCATGTTTGAAACCAAAAACCACATATCATCATGCTTGACTTCATGAGACAGAGTTTAGGGTTAGGGGGTAGATACATGATTTCTCTGGTTTGAATATGTCTAGACCTTGTTTATCAACTTAATTGAATGCTTACTATATAACATAAGAAGACTATGTGCCTTGGTTTTTCATTTTTTGTTTTTTTTTAAATTATGCCCATTTGAATCTTGGTCAAATCCTAGGTTTGACCATGATTTAAACAAGTTTAAAACATGAATATGAAAAAGTAAGCATGTATCCTTCGTAGTCACTCCAAAATGAAGCTCGATCTTGAGAGGGTTTTTGAAATTTCCATGTTTGAAACCAAAAAACACATACTTATCTTCATGCTTGACTTCATAAGACAGTTTAGGGTTAGGGGTAGCTTGATACATGATTTTTTGGTTTGAATATGTCTAGACCTTGTTTATCAACTTAATTGAATGCTTACTAGATGACAGAAGAAGACCTTGGTTTTCATTTTTTATACCCATTTGAATCTTGGTCAAATCATAGGTTTAACCAAGATTTGAACAAGTTTAAAACATGAATATGAAAAAGTAAGCACGTACGTATGCTTCTTAGTCACTCCAAAATGAAGCTCTTGGGAGGGTTTTTGAAATTTCCATGCTTGAAACCAAAAACCACTTCTCTTCATGCATGCTTGACTTCATAAGACAGAGTTTAGGGTTAGGGGGTAGATACATGATTTTCCTGGTTTGAATATGTGTAGACCTTGTTTATCAACTTAATTGAATGCTTACTATATAAGATAAGAATACCTGTTTTTGGGGATGCTGATACGTCTCCAACGTATCGATAATTTCTTGTGTTCCATGCCACATTATTGATGTTATCTACATGTTTTATGCACACTTTATGTCATATTCGTGCATTTTCTGGAACTAACCTATTAACAAGATGCGAAGTGCAGTTGCTGTTTTCTGCTGTTTTTGGTTTCAGAAATCCTAGTAAGGAAATATTCTCGGAATTGGACGAAATCAAAGCCCAGGGGCCTATTTTTCCACGAAGCTTCCAGAAGTCCGAAGACGAGACGAAGAGGGGCCACGGGGTGGCCAAACCCTAAGCGGCGCGGCCCCACCTGGCCGCGCGGCCCTATGGTGGGCCCCCGTGCCTCTTGACTTGCCCTTCCGCCTACTTAAAGCCTCCGTGACGAAACCCCCAGTACCGAGAGCCACGATACGGAAAACCTTCCAGAGACGCCGTCGCCGCCGATCCCATCTCGGGGGATCCGAGATCGCCTCCGGCACCCTGCCGGAGAGGGGAATCATCCCCCGGAGGACTCTACGCCGCCATGGTCGCCTCCGGTGTGATGTGTGAGTAGTCTACCCCTGGACTATGGGTCCATAGCAGTAGCTAGATGGTTGTCTTCTCCCCATTGTGCTATCATTGTCGGATCTTGTGAGCTGCCTAACATGATCAAGATCATCTATCTGTAATTCTATATGTTGTGTTTGTTGGGATCCGATGAATAGAGAATACTTGTTATGTTGATTATCAAAGTTATGCTTATGTGTTGTTTATGATCTTGCATGCTCTCCGTTACTAGTAGATGCTCTGGCCAAGTAGATGCTTTTAACTCCAAGAGGGAGTACTTATGCTCGATAGTGGGTTCATGCCTGCATTGACACTGGGGGAGTGACAGAAACCCCTAAGGTTGTGTTGTGCTGTTGCCACTAGGGATAAAACATTGGCGCTATGTCCGAGGATGTAGTTGTTGATTACATTACGCACCATACTTAATGCAATTGTCTGTTGTTTGCAACTTAATACTGGAGGGGTTCGGATGATAACCTGAAGGTGGACTTTTTAGGCATAGATGCAGTTGGATGGCGGTCTATGTACTTTGTCGTAATGCCCAATTAAATCTCACTATACTTATCATGTCATGTATGTGCATTGTTATGCCCTCTCTATTTGTCAATTGCCCGACTGTAATTTGTTCACCCAACATGCTTTTATCTTATGGGAGAGACACCTCTAGTGAACTGTGGACCCCGGTCCATTCTTTACATCTGAAATACAAATCTGCTGCAACTTGTTTTTACTGTTTTCTTTGCAAACAATCATCTTCCACACAATACGGTTAATCCTTTGTTACAGCAAGCCGGTGAGATTGACAACCTCACTGTTTCGTTGGGGCAAAGTACTTTGGTTGTGTTGTGCAGGTTCCACGTTGGCGCCGGAATCCCTGGTGTTGCGCCGCACTACATCCCGCCGCCATCAACCTTCAACGTGCTTCTTGGCTCCTCCTGGTTCGATAAACCTTGGTTTCTTTCTGAGGGAAAACTTGCTGCTGTGCGCATCATACCTTCCTCTTGGGGTTGCCCAACGAACGTGTGAAATACACGCCATCAAGCTCTTTTTCTGGCGCCGTTGCCGGGGAGATCAAGACACGCTGCAAGGGGAGTCTCCACTTCTCAATCTCTTTACTTTGTTTTTGTCTTGCTTAGTTTTATTTACTACTTTGTTTGCTGCACTAAATCAAAATACAAAAAAATTAGTTGCTAGTTTTACTTTATTTGCTATCTTGTTTGCTATATCGAAAACACACAAAAAATTAGTTTACTTGCATTTACTTTATCTAGTTTGCTTTATTTACTGTTGCTAAAATGGCCAACGCTGAAAATACTAAGTTGTGTGACTTCACAACCACAAATAATAATGATTTCTTATGCACACCTATTGCTCCACCTGCTACTACAGCAGAATTCTTTGAAATTAAACCTGCTTTACTGAATCTTGTTATGAAAGATCAATTTTCTGGAATTAGTTCTGATGATGCTGCTGCCCATCTTAATAATTTTGTTGAACTATGTGAAATGCAAAAATATAAAGATGTAGATGGTGATATTATTAAACTAAAATTGTTCCCTTTCTCATTAAGAGGAAGAGCTAAAGATTGGTTGCTATCTCTGCCTAAGAATAGTATTGATTCATGGACTAAATGCAAGGATGCTTTTATTGGTAGATATTATCCCCCTGCTAAAATTATATCTTTGAGGAGTAGCATAATGAATTTCAAACAATTAGATACTGAACATGTTGCTCAAGCTTGGGAAAGAATGAAATCTCTGGTTAAAAATTGCCCAACCCATGGACTGACTACTTGGATGATCATCCAAACCTTCTATGCAGGACTAAATTTTTCTTCACGGAATTTATTGGATTCAGCTGCTGGAGGTACCTTTATGTCCATCACTCTTGGTGAAGCAACAAGGCTTCTTGATAATATGATGATCAACTACTCTGAATGGCACACGGAAAGAGCTCCACAAGGTAAGAAGGTAAATTCTGTTGAAGAATCCTCTTCCTTGAATGATAAGGTTGATGCTATTATGTCTATGCTTGTGAATGATAGGACTAATATTGATCCTAATAATGTTCCGTTAGCTTCATTGGTTGCACAAGAAGAACATGTTGATGTAAACTTCATTAAAAATAATAATTTCAACAACAATGCTTACCGGAACAATTCTAGTAACAACTATAGGCCATATCCTTATAATAATGGCAACGGCTATGGTAATTCTTATGGAAATTCTTACAACAATAATAGGAATTCACCCCCTGGACTTGAAGCCATGCTTAAAGAATTTATTAGTACACAAACTGCTTTTAACAAATCTGTTGAAGAAAAGCTTGGGAAAATTGATATACTTGCTTCTAAAGTCGATAGTCTTGCTGCTGATGTTGATCTTTTGAAATCAAAAGTTTTGCCTAATGAGAATTATCATAATAAAATTGTTACTACAGCAAATGCCATTCAAGTTAGAATTAATGAGAATATAAGATTAATGGCTGAACTGCGTGCTAGGTGGGATAGAGAAGAAAATGAAAAACTAGCTAAAGAGAAGAATATAGCTAAAGTTTGGACTATTACCACCACTAGTAATGCTAATGCTACACATGTTGCTGCACCTCCTACTCATACTAATAAAAGAATTGGTGTTAGCAATGTTTCCACTTCTAATGCAAAGCGCGAAAAACTGCCTGAAACTGCTAAAACTGCTGAAACTGCCTGTGATAAAGCTGCTGAAATTTTTTCCAACATTGGGGATGATGATCCCATTGCTTTAGATTATAATGGTTTGAATTTTGATGATTGCCACATCTCTGAAGTTATAAAGTTCTTGCAAAAACTTGCTAAAAGTCCTAATGCTAGTGCTATAAATTTGGCTTTCACGCATCATATTACAAATGCTCTCATAAAAGCTAGAGAAGAGAAACTAGAGCGCGAAGCCTCTATTCCTAAAAAGCTAGAGGATGGTTGGGAGCCCATCATTAAGATGAAGGTTAAAGATTTTGATTGTAATGCTTTATGTGATCTTGGTGCAAGTATTTCTGTTATGCCTAAGAAAATTTATAATATGCTTGACTTGCCACCATTGAAAAATTGTTATTTGGATGTTAATCTTGCTGATCATTCTACAAAGAAACCTTTGGGTAAAGTTGATAATGTTCGCATTACCGTTAACAATAATCTTGTTCCCGTTGATTTTGTTGTCTTGGATATTGAATGCAATGCATCTTGTCCCATTATATTGGGAAGACCTTTTCTTCGAACTGTTGGTGCTATTATTGATATGAGGGAAGGTAATATTAAATATCAATTTCCTCTCAAGAAAGGTATGGAACACTTCCCTAGAAAGAGAATGAAGTTACCTTATGATTCTATTATTAGAACAAATTATGATGTTGATGCTTCATCTCTTGATGTTACTTGAGATACACTTTCTGCGCCTAGCTGAAAGGCGTTAAAGAAAAGCGCTTATGGGAGACAACCCATGTTTTTACCTACAGTACTTTGTTTTTATTTTGTGTCTTGGAAGTTGTTTACTACTGTAGCAACCTCTCCTTATCTTAGTTTTGAGTTTTGTTGTGCCAAGTTAAGCCGTTGATAGAAAAGTAAGTACTAGATTTGGATTACTGCGCAGTTCCAGATTTCTTTGCTGTCACGAATCTGGGTCCACCTCCCTGTAGGTAGCTCAGAAAATTATGCCAATTTACGTGCATGATCCTCAGATATGTACGCAACTTTCATTCAATTTGAGCATTTTCATTTGAGCAAGTCTGGTGCCATTTTAAAATTCGTCAATACGAACTGTTCTGTTTTGACAGATTCTGCCTTTTATTTCGCATTGCCTCTTTCGCTATGTTGGATGAATTTCTTTGATCCACTAATGTCCAGTAGCATTATGCAATGTCCAGAAGTGTTAAGAATGATTGTGTCACCTCTGAATATGTCAATTTATATTGTGCACTAACCCTCTAATGAGTTGTTTCGAGTTTGGTGTGGAGGAAGTTTTCAAGGATCAAGAGAGGAGTATGATGCAACATGATTAAGGAGAGTGAAAGCTCTAAGCTTGGGGATGCACCCGGTGGTTCACCCCTGCATATATCAAGAAGACTCAAGCGTCTAAGCTTGGGGATGCCCAAGGCATCCCCTTCTTCATCGACAACATTATCAGGTTCCTCCCCTGAAACTATATTTTTATTCCATCACATCTTATGTGCTTTTTCTTGGAGCGTCGGTTTGTTTTTGTTTTTTGTTTTGTTTGAATAAAATGGATCCTAGCATTCACTTTATGGGAGAGATACACGCTCCGCTGTAGCATATGGACAAGTATGTCCTTGGTTTCTACTCATAGTATTCATGGCGAAGTTTCTCCTTCGTTAAATTGTTATATGGTTGGAATTGGAAAATGATACATGTAGTAATTGCTATAAATGTCTTGGGTAATGTGATACTTGGCAATTGTTGTGCTCATGTTTAAGCTCTTGCATCATATGCTTTGCACCCATTAATGAAGAAATACATAGAGCATGCTAAAATTTGGTTTGCATATTTGGTTTCTCTAAGGTCTAGATAATTTCTAGTATTGAGTTTGAACAACAAGGAAGACGGTGTAGAGTCTTATAATGTTTTCAATATGTCTTTTATGTGAGTTTTGCTGCACCGGTTCATCCTTGTGTTTGTTTCAAATAAGCCTTGCTAGCCTAAACCTTGTATCGAGAGGGAATACTTCTCATGCATCCAAAATACTTGAGCCAACCACTATGCCATTTGTGTCCACCATACCTACCTATACTACATGGTATTTTCCCGCCATTCCAAAGTAAATTGCTTGAGTGCTACCTTTAAAATTCCATCATTCACCTTTGCAATATATAGCTCATGGGACAAATAGCTTAAAAACTATTGTGGTATTGAATATGTAATTATGCACTTTATCTCTTATTAAGTTGCTTGTTGTGCGATAACCATGTTTACTGGGGAACGCCATCAACTCATTGTTGAATTTCATGTGAGTTGCTATGCATGTTCGTCTTGTCTGAAGTAAGGGCGATCTACACTGAGTTGAATGGTTTGAGCATGCATATTGTGAGAGAAGAACATTGGGCCGCTAACTAAAGCCATGATTCATGGTGGAAGTTTCAGTTTTGGACAAATATCCTCAAGTCTCTAATGAGAAAAGAATTAATTGTTGTCAAATGCTTAAAGCATTAAAAGAGGAGTCCATTATCTGTTGTCTATGTTGTCCCGGTATGGATGTCTAAGTTGAGAATAATCAAAAGCGAGAAATCCAAATGCGAGCTTTCTCCTTAGACCTTTGTACAGGCGGCATAGAGGTACCCCTTTGTGAAACTTGGTTAAAGCATATGTATTGCGGTGATAATCCAGGTAGTCCAAGCTAATTAGGACAAGGTGCGGGCACTATTGGTACACTATGCATGAGGCTTGCAACTTATAAGATATAATTTACATGATGCATATGCTTTATTACTACCGTTGACAAAATTGTTTCATGTTTTCAAAATCAAAGCTCTAGCACAAATATAGCAATCGATGCTTTTCCTCTATGAGGACCATTCTTTTACTTTCAATGTTGAGTCAGTTCACCTATTTCTCTCCACCTCAAGAAGCAAACACTTGTGTGAACTGTGCATTGATTCCTACATACTTGCTTATTGCACTTATTATATTACTCTATGTTGACAATATCCATGAGATATACATGTTACAAGTTGAAAGCAAGCTGAAACTTAATCTTCTTTGTGTTGCTTCAATACCTTTACTTTGAATTATTGCTTTATGAGTTAACTCTTATGCAAGACTTATTGATGCTTGTCTTGAAGTGCTATTCATGAAAAGTCTTTGCTTTATGATTCACTTGTTTACTCATGTCATACACATTGTTTTGATCGCTGCATTCACTACATATGCTTTACAAATAGTATGATCAAGTTTATGATGGCATGTCACTCCAGAAATTATCTGTGTTATCGTTTTACCTGCTCGGGACGAGCAGAACTAAGCTTGGGGATGCTGATACGTCTCCAACGTATCGATAATTTCTTGTGTTCCATGCCACATTATTGATGTTATCTACATGTTTTATGCACACTTTATGTCATATTCGTGCATTTTCTGGAACTAACCTATTAACAAGATGCCGAAGTGCCGTTCTTTTTCTGCTGTTTTTGGTTTCAGAAATCCTAGTAAGGAAATATTCTCGGAATTGGACGAAATCAAAGCCCAGGGGCCTATTTTTCCACGAAGCTTCCAGAAGAAGACGAGACGAAGAGGGGCCACGGGGTGGCCAAACCCTAGGGCGGCGCGGCCCCACCCCTGGCCGCGCGGCCTATGGTGTGGGCCCCCCGTGCCGCCTCTTGACTTGCCCTTCCGCCTACTTAAAGCCTCCGTGACGAAACCCCCAGTACCGAGAGCCACGATACGGAAAACCTTCCAGAGACGCCGTCGCCGCCGATCCCATCTCGGGGGATCCAGGAGATCGCCTCCGGCACCCTGCCGGAGAGGGGAATCATCCCCGGAGGACTCTACGCCGCCATGGTCGCCTCCGGTGTGATGTGTGAGTAGTCTACCCCTGGACTATGGGTCCATAGCAGTAGCTAGATGGTTGTCTTCTCCCCATTGTGCTATCATTGTCGGATCTTGTGAGCTGCCTAACATGATCAAGATCATCTATCTGTAATTCTATATGTTGTGTTTGTCGGGATCCGATGAATAGAGAATACTTGTTATGTTGATTATCAAAGTTATGCTTATGTGTTGTTTATGATCTTGCATGCTCTCCGTTACTAGTAGATGCTCTGGCCAAGTAGATGCTTTTAACTCCAAGAGGGAGTACTTATGCTCGATAGTGGGTTCATGCCTGCATTGACACCTGGGGGAGTGACAGAAACCCCTAAGGTTGTGTTGTGCTGTTGCCACTAGGGATAAAACATTGGCGCTATGTCCGAGGATGTAGTTGTTGATTACATTACGCACCATACTTAATGCAATTGTCTGTTGTTTGCAACTTAATACTGGAGGGGGTTCGGATGATAACCTGAAGGTGGACTTTTTAGGCATAGATGCAGTTGGATGGCGGTCTATGTACTTTGTCGTAATGCCCAATTAAATCTCACTATACTTATCATGTCATGTATGTGCATTGTTATGCCCTCTCTATTTGTCAATTGCCCGACTGTAATTTGTTCACCCAACATGCTTTTATCTTATGGGAGAGACACCTCTAGTGAACTGTGGACCCCGGTCCATTCTTTAATACTGAAATACAAATCTGCTGCAATACTTGTTTTACTGTTTTCTTTGCAAACAATCATCTTCCACACAATACGGTTAATCCTTTGTTACAGCAAGCCGGTGAGATTGACAACCTCACTGTTTCGTTGGGGCAAAGTACTTTGGTTGTGTTGTGCAGGTTCCACGTTGGCGCCGGAATCTCTGGTGTTGCGCCGCACTACATCCCGCCGCCATCAACCTTCAACGTGCTTCTTGGCTCCTCCTGGTTCGATAAACCTTGGTTTCTTTCTGAGGGAAAACTTGCTGCTGTGCGCATCATACCTTCCTCTTGGGGTTGCCCAACGAACGTGTGAAATACACGCCATTTATACCCATTTGAATCTTGGTCAAATCCTTGGTTCCACCAAGATTTGAATAAGTTAAAAACATGAATATGAAAAAGTAAGCATGTATGCTTCTTAGTCACTTCAAAATGAAGCTCTTGGGAGGGTTTTTGAATTTCCATATTCGAAACCAAAAACCACATATCTTCATGCTTGACTTCATGAAAGAGTTTAGGGTTAGGGGTAGATACATGCATGATTTTTCTTGTTTGAATATGTCTAGACCTTGTTTATCAACTTAATTGAATGCCTACTATATAACATAAGAAGACCTTTTTTGTTTTTTTTTAATTTTTATACCCATTTGAATCTTGGTCAAATCCTAGGTTTCACCAAGATTTGAATAAGTTTAAAACATGAATATGAAAAAGTAAGCATGCATGTATGCTTCTTAATTAATCACTTCGAAATGAAGCTCTTGGGAGGGTTTTTGAAATTTCCATGTTTGAAACCAAAAACCACATATCTTCATGCATGCTTGACTTCATGAGATAGAGTTTAGGGTTAGGGGTAGATACATGATTTATCTGGTTTGAATATGTCTAGACCTTGTTTATCAACTTAATTGAATGCTTACTATATGACATAAGAAGACTATGTGCCTTGATTTTTCATTTTTTTTAAAATTTTTCCCATTTGAATCTTGGCCAAATCCTAGGTTTGACCATCATTTAAACAAGTTTAAAACATGAATATGAAAAATTAAGCATGTATCCTTCATAGTCACTCCAAAATGAAGCTCTTGAGAGGGTTTTTGAAATTTCCATGTTTGAAACCAAAAAACCGCGTACTTCTCTTCATGCTTGACTTCATAAGACAGAGTTTGGGGATAGGGGTAGCTTGATACATGAATTTTCTGGTTTGAATATGTCTAGACCTTGTTTATCAACTTAATTGAATGCTTACTAGATGACATAAGAAGACCTTGGTTTTCATTTTTTATACCCATTTGAATCTTGGTCAAATCATAGGTTTAACCAAGATTTGAACAAGTTTAAAACATGAATATGAAAAAGTAAGCACGTACGTATGCTTCTTAGTCACTCCAAAATGAAGCTCTTGGGAGGGTTTTTGAAATTTCCATGCTTGAAACCAAAAACCACTTCTCTTCATGCATGCTTGACTTCATAAGACAGAGTTTAGGGTTAGGGGGTAGATACATGATTTTCCTGGTTTGAATATGTGTAGACCTTGTTTATCAACTTAATTGAATGCTTACTATATAACATAAGAATACCTTGTTTTTTTGAATTTTTATACCCATTTGAATCTTGGTCAAATCCTTGGTTCCACCAAGATTTGAATAAGTTAAAAACATGAATATGAAAAAGTAAGCATGTATGCTTCTTAGTCACTTCAAAATGAAGCTCTTGGGAGGGTTTTTGAATTTCCATATTCGAAACCAAAAACCACATATCTTCATGCTTGACTTCATGAAACAGAGTTTAGGGTTAGGGGTAGATACATGCATGATTTTTCTTGTTTGAATATGTCTAGACCTTGTTTATCAACTTAATTGAATGCCTACTATATAACATAAGAAGACCTTTTTTGTTTTTTTTTAATTTTTATACCCATTTGAATCTTGGTCAAATCCTAGGTTTCACCAAGATTTGAATATGTTTAAAACATGAATATGAAAAAGTAAGCATGCATGTATGCTTCTTAATTAATCACTTCGAAATGAAGCTCTTGGGAGGGTTTTTGAAATTTCAATGTTTGAAACCAAAAACCTCATATCTTCATGCTTGACTTCATGAGATAGAGTTTAGGGTTAGGGGGTAGATACATGATTTTCTGGTTTGAATATGTCTAGACCTTGTTTATCAACTTAATTGAATGCTTACTATATGACATAAGAAGACTATGTGCCTTGATTTTTCATTTTTTTTTAAATTTTTCCCATTTGAATCTTGGCCAAATCCTAGGTTTGACCATGATTTAAACAAGTTTAAAACATGAATATGAAAAATTAAGCATGTATCCTTCATAGTCACTCCAAAATGAAGCTCTTGAGAGGGTTTTTGAAATTTCCATGTTTGAAACCAAAAAACCACGTACTTCTCTTCATGCTTGACTTCATAAGACAGAGTTTGGGGATAGGGGTAGCTTGATACATGAATTTTCTGGTTTGAATATGTCTAGACCTTGTTTATCAACTTAATTGAATGCTTACTAGATGACATAAGATGACTATGTGCATTGGTTTTTCATTTTATTGTTTTTTTATTTTTATGCCCATTTGAATCTTGGTCAAATCCTAGGTTTGACCATGATTTAAACAAGTTTAAAAAATGAATATGAAAAATTAAGCATGTATCCTTCGTAGTCACTCCAAAATGAAGCTCTCTTGAGAGGGTTTTTTAAATTTCCATGTTTGAACCAAAAAACCACGTACTTCTCTTCATGCTAGACTTCATAAGATAGAGTTTGGGGTTAGGGGTAGCTTGATACATAAATTTTCTGGTTTGAATATGTCTAGACATTGTTTATCAACTTAATTGAATGCTTAATTACTAGATGACATAAGATGACTATGTGCATTGGTTTTTCATTTTTTTGAATTTTTATGCCCATTTGAATCTTGGTCAAATCCTAGGTTTGACCATGATTTAATCAAGTTTAAAACATGAATATGAAAAATTAAGCATCTATCCTTCTTAGTCACTCCAATATGTAGCTCTTGGGAGGGTTTTTGAAATTTCCATGTTTGAAACCAAAAAACACTTCTCTTCATGCTTGTCTTCATAAGACAGAGTTTGGGGTTAGGGGTAGCTTGTTGATACATGATTTTTCTGGTTTGAATATGTCTAGACCTTGTTTATCAACTTAATTGAATGCTTACTAGATGACATAAGATGACTATGTGCATTGGTTTTTCATTTTATTGTTTTTTCTGAATTTTTATGCCCATTTGAATCTTGGTCAAATCCTATGTTTGACCAAGATTTGAACAAGTTTAAATCATGAATATGAAAAATTAAGCATTTATCCTTCTTAGTCACTCCAAAATGTAGCTTTTGGGAGGGTTTTTGAAATTTCCATGTTTGAAACCCAAAACAACTTCTCTTCATGCTTGACTTCATAAGACAGAGTTTAGGGTTAGGGGTAGATACATGATTTGTCTGGTTTGAATACGTCTAGACCTTGTTTATCAACTTTCATGCTTACTATATGACATAAGAAGACTGTGCTTTGGTTTTTCATTTTTCTGATTTTTTATATTTTTGATGCCCATTTGAATCTTTGTCAAATCCTAGGTTTGACCAAGATTTAAACAAGTTTAAAACATGAAAATGAAAAGGGAAGCATTTATCCTTCTTAGTCACTCTAAATGAAGTTTTTGGGAGGTTTTTGAAATTTCCATGTTTGAAACCCAAAACCACTTCTCTTCATGCTTGACTTCATAAGACATAGTTTAGGGTTAGGGGTAGATACATGATTTGTATGGTTTGAATATGTGTAGACCTTTGTTTATCAACTTGAATGCTTACTATATGACATAAGAAAACTACGTATGTGCTTTGGTTTTTCATTTTTCTGTTTTTTTTTGAATTTTCCGCCCATTTGAATCTCTGTCAAATCCTAGGTTTGACCAAGATTTAAACAAGTTTTACACGTGAAAATGAAAAGGTAAGCATGGATCCTTCTTAGTCACTCCAAAATGTACCAATTGATAGATGTGTTAACTTTGCTTCATGAAAAAAATAATGTCATGTAAATGAGTTAACTTGGATTTCCTACCCTTGAATCCATAGGAAACTTTGTTCTAATGCACTATAATAATCAACCGAGTTTTTACACCAACAGGTCTGTCACTTACGTGTGGTGCCCATGCGTGAGGTCCCACACTTCAGTGAGCACAAGTCACGTGCAATAGGTACGCAAACTCCCAGCCATTTTCTTTGTCAAGAGAAGACGCATCAGGATGCGTATTGGAAGTCTCTGGGTCCTTCAGGATCCTTCGGTTGTCCCTCTCACAAAAAAACAAATCTCTCTCATTCTCGGCCTCGCTCGACTCGCTCGCTCGCTCGCTCGCACCTCCTTCTCACTGACAAACCCTGCACAGTCAACATCATCGCCGAAAAAGGGGAGACACCATAATGCTCTCCCTCCTTCTTCTCTCCTTCCGAGTTTCACTCGACGGGCAAACACATATGTGCTGCATAGTAGAGTAATAATAAAAAGGTACGTAGAAAAATCAACCTACGAATCTATAATTAAATAGGTTAAACTAGGGTTTTGCCCAGTACTACAGATCAAGGTTCAAAAAATCCAACTACGGGGTTCGAACAACCCCATTTCTAATCAAAGAATTTTTTCGACGTCATCCAAATGGCCTCAAACTATAGCATGGGCGGATCCAGACTATAGCCAAGGGGGGCAGCCGCCCCCACTCAATTTTCTGAAACCTTGTACTTAGAAATATGTTAAGCTAAAGGCTGGTTTGCCCGCACTTAGAAATGATATTTGCATCACTTATCATATGTTTGCCCATTTGAATCTTGAAACCAAAACCACTTCTCTTCATGCATGCTTGACTTCATAAGACAGAGTTTAGGGTTAGGGGTAGCTAGATACTTGATTTTTCTGGTTTGAATATGTCTAGACATTGTTTATCAACTTAATTGAATGCTTACTATATGACATAAGAAGACTATGTGCCTTGGTTTTTCATTTATTTTGATTTATTTTGAATTTTTATGCCCATTTGAATCTTGGTCAAATCCTAGGTTTGACCATGATTTAAACAAGTTTAAAACATGAATATGAAAAATTAAGCATATATCCTTCTTAGTCACTCCAAAATGTAGATCTTGGTAGGGTTTTTGAAATTTCCATGTTTGAAACCAAAAACCACTTCTCTTCATGCATGCTTGACTTCATAAGATAGAGTTTAGGGATAGGGGTAGGTAGATACATGATGTTTCTGGTTTGAATATGTCTAGACCTTGTTTATCAACTTAATTGAATGCTTACTAGATGACATAAGATGACTATGTGCATTGGTTTTTCATTTTTTTGAATTTTTATGCCCATTTGAATCTTGGTCAAATCCTAGGTTTGACCATGATTTAATCAAGTTTAAAACATGAATATGAAAAATTAAGCATCTATCCTTCTTAGTCACTCCAATATGTAGCTCTTGGGAGGGTTTTTGAAATTTCCATGCTTGAAAACCAAAAACCACTTCTCTTCATGCATGCTTGACTTCATAAGACATAGTTTAGGGGTAGATACATGATTTTCCTGCTAGTTTGAATATGTCTAGACCTTGTTTATCAATTTAATTGAATGCTTACTATATGACATGAGCAGACCTTGGTTTTAATTTTTTTATACCCATTTGAATCTTCGTCAAATCCTAGGTTTGTTGACCAAGATTTGAACAAGTTTAAAACATGAATATGAAAAAGTAAGCATGTATCCTTCTTAGTCACTCAAAATGAAGCTCTTGGGAGGGTTTTTGAAATTTCCATGTTTGAAACCAAAAACCACATATCTTCATGCTTGACTTCATGAGACAGAGTTTAGGGTTAGGGGGTAGATACATGATTTCTCTGGTTTGAATATATCTAGACCTTGTTTATCAACTTAATTGAATGCTTACTATGTGACATAAGAAGACTATGTGCCTTGATTTTCCATTTTTTGTTTTTTCTGAATTTTTATGCCCATTTGAATCTTGGTCAAATCCTAGGTTTGACCATGATTTAAACAAGTTTAAAACATGAATATGAAAAATTAAGCATATATCCTTCTTAGTCACTCCAAAATGTAGATCTTGGTAGGGTTTTTGAAATTTCCATGTTTGAAACCAAAAACCACTTCTCTTCATGCATGCTTGACTTCATAAGATAGAGTTTAGGGATAGGGGTAGGTAGATACATGATGTTTCTGGTTTGAATATGTCTAGACCTTGTTTATCAACTTAATTGAATGCTTACTAGATGACATAAGATGACTATGTGCATTGGTTTTTCATTTTTTTGAATTTTTATGCCCATTTGAATCTTGGTCAAATCCTAGGTTTGACCATGATTTAATCAAGTTTAAAACATGAATATGAAAAATTAAGCATATATCCTTCTTAGTCACTCCAAAATGTAGATCTTGGTAGGGTTTTTAAAATTTCCATGTTTGAAACCAAAAACCACTTCTCTTCATGCATGCTTGACTTCATAAGACAGAGTTTAGGGTTAGGGGTAGCTAGATACTTGATTTTTCTGGTTTGAATATGTCTAGACATTGTTTATCAACTTAATTGAATGCTTACTATATGACATAAGAAGACTATGTGCCTTGGTTTTTCATTTATTTTCATTTATTTTGAATTTTTATGCCCATTTGAATCTTGGTCAAATCCTAGGTTTGACCATGATTTAAACAAGTTTAAAACATGAATATGAAAAATTAAGCATGTATCATTCTTAGTCACTCCAAAATGTAGCTTTTGGGAGGGTTTTTGAAATTTCCATGTTTGAAACCAAAAAAAGTTTGGGGATAGGGGTAGCTTGATACATGAATTTTCTGGTTTGAATATATCTAGACCTTGTTTATCAACTTAATTGAATGCTTACTAGATGACATAAGATGACTATGTGCATTGGTTTTTCATTTTATTGTTTTTTTGAATTTTTATGCCCATTTGAATCTTGGTCAAATCCTAGGTTTGACCATGATTTAAACAAGTTTAAAACATGAATATGAAAAATTAAGCATGTATCCTTCGTAGTCACTCCAAAATGAAGCTCGATCTTGAGAGGGGTTTTCTGTTTTTTTGAATTTTCCGCCCATTTGAATCTCTGTCAAATCCTAGGTTTGACCAAGATTTAAACAAGTTTAACACGTGAAAACGAAAAGGTAAGCATGGATCCTTCTTAGTCACTCCAAAATGTACCAATTGATAGATGTGTTAACTTTGCTTCATGGAAAAAATAATGTCATGTAAATGAGTTAACTTGGATTTCCTACCCTTGAATCCATAGGAAACTTTGTTCTAATGCACTATAATAATCAACCGAGTTTTTACACCAACAGGTCTGTCACTTACGTGTGGTGCCCATGCGTGAGGTCCCACACTTCAGTGAGCACAAGTCACGTGCAATAGGTACGCAAACTCCCAGCCATTTTCTTTGTCAAGAGAAGACGCATCAGGATGCGTATTGGAAGTCTGTGGGTCCTTCTGGATCCTTCGGTTGTCCCTCTCACAAAAAAACAAATCTCTCTCATTCTCGGCCTCGCTCGACTCGCTCGCTCGCACCTCCTGCTCGACAAAACACTGCACAACATCAAAAAGGGGAGACACCATAATGCTCTCCCTCCTTCTTCTCTCCTCCGAGTTTCACTCGATGGGCAAACACATATGTGCTGCATAGTAGAGTAATAATAAAAAGGTACGTAGAAAAATCGACCTACGAATCTATAATTAAATAGGTTAAACTAGGGTTTTGCCCAGTACTACAGATCAAGGTTCAAAAAAATCCAACTACGGGGTTCGAACAACCCCATTTCTAATCAAAGAATTTTTTCGACGTCATCCAAATGGCCTCAAACTATAGCATGGGCGGATCCAGACTATAGCCAAGGGGGGCAGCCGCCCCCACTCAATTTTCTGAAACCTTGTACTTAGAAATATGTTAAGCTAAAGGCTGGTTTGCCCGCACTTAGAAATGATATTTGCATCACTTATCATATGTTTGCCCATTTGAATCTTGTCAAATCCTAGATTTGACCAAGATAATTTAAACAAGTTTAAAACATGAAAATGAAAAGGGAAGCATGTATCCTTCTTAGTCACTCTAAAATGAAGCTTTTGGGAGGGTTTTTGAAATTTCCATGTTTGAACAAAAAAACACGTACTTCTCTTCATGCTAGACTTCATAAGATAGAGTTTGGGGTTAGGGGTAGCTTGATACATAAATTTTCTGGTTTGAATATGTCTAGACATTGTTTATCAACTTAATTGAATGCTTAATTACTAGATGACATAAGATGACTATGTGCATTGGTTTTTCATTTTTTTTGAATTTTTATGCCCATTTGAATCTTGGTCAAATCCTAGGTTTGACCATGATTTAATCAAGTTTAAAACATGAATATGAAAAATTAAGCATCTATCCTTCTTAGTCACTCCAATATGTAGCTCTTGGGAGGGTTTTTGAAATTTCCATGTTTGAAACCAAAAACACTTCTCTTCATGCTTGTCTTCATAAGACAGAGTTTGGGGTTAGGGGTAGCTTGTTGATACATGATTTTTCTGGTTTGAATATGTCTAGACCTTGTTTATCAACTTAATTGAATGCTTACTAGATGACATAAGATGACTATGTGCATTGGTTTTTCATTTTATTGTTTTTTCTGAATTTTTATGCCCATTTGAATCTTGGTCAAATCCTATGTTTGACCAAGATTTGAACAAGTTTAAATCATGAATATGAAAAATTAAGCATTTATCCTTCTTAGTCACTCCAAAATGTAGCTCTTGGGAGGGTTTTTGAAATTTCCATGTTTGAAACCCAAAACAACTTCTCTTCATGCTTGACTTCATAAGACAGAGTTTAGGGTTAGGGGTAGATACATGATTTGTCTGGTTTGAATACGTCTAGACCTTGTTTATGAACTTTAATGCTTACTATATGACATAAGAAGACTATGTGCTTTGGTTTTTCATTTTTCTGATTTTTTTATTTTTGATGCCCATTTGAATCTTTGTCAAATCCTAGGTTTGACCAAGATTTAAACAAGTTTAAAACATGAAAATGAAAAGGGAAGCATTTATCCTTCTTAGTCACTCTAAATGAAGTTTTTGGGAGGTTTTTGAAATTTCCATGTTTGAAACCCAAAACCACTTCTCTTCATGCTTGACTTCATAAGACATAGTTTAGGGTTAGGGGTAGATACATGATTTTTCTGGTTTGAATATGTCTAGACCTTATTTATCAACTTAATTGAATGCCTACTATATAACATAAGAAGACCTTTTTTTTGAATTTTTATACCCATTTGAATCTTGGTCAAATCCTAGGTTTCACCAAGATTTGAATAAGTTTAAAACATGAATATGAAAAAGTAAGCATGCATGTATGCTTCTTAATTAATCACTTCGAAATGAAGCTCTTGGGAGGGTTTTTGAAATTTCCATGTTTGAAACCAAAAACCACATATCTTCATGCGCTTGACTTCATGAGACAGAGTTTAGGGTTAGGGGGTAGATACATGATTTCTCTGGTTTGAATATGTCTAGACCTTGTTTATCAACTTAATTCAATGCTTACTATATGACATAAGAAGACTATGTGCCTTGATTTTTCATTTTTTTAAATTTTGCCATTTGAATCTTGGTCAAATCCTAGGTTTGACCATGATTTAAACAAGTTTAAAACATGAATATGAAAAATTAAGCATGTATCCTTCGTAGTCACTCCAAAATGAAGCTCTTGAGAGGGTTTTTGAAATTTCCATGTTTGAAACCAAAAAAACCGCGTACTTCTCTTCATGCTTGACTTCATAAGACAGAGTTTGGGGATAGGGGTAGCTTGATACATGAATTTTCTGGTTTGAATATGTCTAGACCTTGTTTATCAACTTAATTGAATGCTTACTAGATGACATAAGATGACTATGTGCATTGGTTTTTCATTTTTTTTTTTTTGAATTTTTATGCCCATTTGAATCTTGGTCAAATCCTAGGTTTGACCATGATTTAAACAAGTTGAAAACATGAATATGAAAATTAAGCATATATCCTTCTTAGTCACTCCAAAATGAAGCTCTTGGGAGGGTTTTTGAAATTTCCATGTTTGAAACCAAAAACCACATATCTTCATGCTTGACTTCATGAGACAGAGTTTAGGGTTAGGGGGTAGATACATGATTTCTCTGGTTTGAATATATCTAGACCTTGTTTATCAACTTAATTGAATGCTTACTATGTGACATAAGAAGACTATGTGCCTTGATTTTCCATTTTTTGTTTTTTCTGAATTTTTATGCCCATTTGAATCTTGGTCAAATCCTAGGTTTGGCCATGATTTAAACAAGTTTAAAACATGAATATGAAAAATTAAGCATATATCCTTCTTAGTCACTCCAAAATGTAGATCTTGGTAGGGTTTTTGAAATTTCCATGTTTGAAACCAAAACCACTTCTCTTCATGCATGCTTGACTTCATAAGACAGAGTTTAGGGTTAGGGGTAGCTAGATACTTGATTTTTCTGGTTTGAATATGTCTAGACATTGTTTATCAACTTAATTGAATGCTTACTATATGACATAAGAAGACTATGTGCCTTGGTTTTTCATTTATTTTGATTTATTTTGATTTATTTTGAATTTTTATGCCCATTTGAATCTTGGTCAAATCCTAGGTTTGACCATGATTTAAACAAGTTTAAAACATGAATATGAAAAATTAAGCATGTATCATTCTTAGTCACTCCAAAATGTAGCTTTTGGGAGGGTTTTTGAAATTTCCATGTTTGAAACCAAAAAACCGCGTACTTCTCTTCATGCTTGACTTCATAAGAGAGAGTTTGGGGATAGGGGTAGCTTGATACATGAATTTTCTGGTTTGAATATGTCTAGACCTTGTTTATCAACTTAATTGAATGCTTACTAGATGACATAAGATGACTATATATGTGCATTGGTTTTTCATTTTTTTGAATTTTTATGCCCATTTGAATCTTGGTCAAATCCTAGGTTTGACCATGATTTAAACAAGTTTAAAACATGAATATGAAAAATTAAGCATGTATCCTTCGTAGTCACTCCAAAATGAAGCTCGATCTTGAGAGGGTTTTTGAAATTTCCATGTTTGAAACCAAAAAACCACGTACTTCTCTTCATGCTAGACTTCATAAGACAGAGTTTGGGGTTAGGGGTAGCTTGATACATAAATTTTCTGGTTTGAATATGTCTAGACATTGTTTATCAACTTAATTGAATGCTTACTAGATGACATAAGATGACTATGTGCATTGGTTTTTCATTTTTTTTGAATTTTTATGCCCATTTGAATCTTGGTCAAATCCTAGGTTTGACCATGATTTAATCAAGTTTAAAACATGAATATGAAAAATTAAGCATCTATCCTTCTTAGTCACTCCAATATGTAGCTCTTGGGAGGGTTTTTGAAATTTCCATGCTTGAAAACCAAAAACCACTTCTCTTCATGCATGCTTGACTTCATAAGACATAGTTTAGGGTTAGGGGGTAGATACATGATTTTCCTGCTAGTTTGAATATGTCTAGACCTTGTTTATCAATTTAATTGAATGCTCACTATATGACATGAGCAGACCTTGGTTTTAATTTTTTTATACCCATTTGATTCTTCGTCAAATCCTAGGTTTGTTGACCAAGATTTGAACAAGTTTAAAACATGAATATGAAAAGGTAAGCATGTATGCTTCTTAATTAGTCACTCCAAAATGAAGCTCTTGGGAGGGTTTTTGAAATTTCCATGATTGAAACCAAAAACCACTTCTCTTCATGCTTGACTTCATAAGTCAGGGTTTAGGGATATATAGGGGGTAGATACATGATTTTTCTGGTTTGAATATGTCTAGAGCTTGTTTATCAACTTAATTGAATGCTTACTATATGACATAAGAAGACTATGTGCCTTGATTTTTCATTTTTTTAAATTATGCCCATTTGAATCTTGGTCAAATCCTAGGTTTGACCAAGATTTAAACAAGATTAAAACATGAAAATGAAAAATTAAGCCTTGATCCTTCTTATTCACTCCAAAATGAAGCTTTTGGGAGGGTTTTTGAAATATCCAGGTTTGAAACCCAAAACCACTTCTCTTCATGCATAGTTTAGGGTTAGGGGTAGATACATGAATTTTTGGTTTATAGTAAGCATTCAAGTTGATAAACAAGGTCTAGACATATTCAAACTAGAAAAATCATGTATCTACCCCCTAAACTCATATATATGAAGTCAAGCATATAAGAGGAATGGTTTTGGGTTTCAAACATGGAAAATTCAAAAACCCTCCCAAAAGCTTCATTTTTGGAGTGAATAAGAAGGATCCAGGCTTACTTTTTCATTTTCATGTTACTGACTTGTTTAATTCTTGGTCAAACCTAGGATTTGACCAAGATTCAAATAGGCATAAAAATTCAATAAAGAATTCAAAAAATGAAAAACCAAAACACATAAGCTTCTTAAGTTATAGTAAGCATTCATGTTGATCAACGGAGTCTAGACATATTTAAACAATAAAAATCATGTATATAAACCCTAAACTCTGTCTAATGAAGTCAAGGACGAAGGGAAGTGGTTTTCGGTTTAGTTTTTTATTTATTTTTTTTGAATTTCTATGCCCATTTGAATCTTGGTCAAATCCTAGCAGGTTTGACCAATATTTAAACAAGTTTAAAACATGAAAATGAAAAGTAAGTATGGATCCTTCTTATTCACTCCAAAATGAAGCTTTTGGGAGGTTTTTAAATTTTCCATGTTCGAAACCCAAAATGACATCTCTCTGTGCTTTACTTCATAAGACAAAGTTTAGGGGTAGGGGTAGATACATGATTTTTCTGGTTTGAATATGTCTAGACCTTGTTTATCAACTTGAATGCTTACTATATGACATCAAAAGACTATGTTTTTTTTGAATTTGTTATGCCCATTTGAATCTTGGTCAAATCCTAGGTTTGACCAAGATTTAAACCAGTTTAAAACATGAAAATGAAAAGTAAGCCTGGATTCTTCTTAGTCACTCCAAAATGAAGCTTTTGGGAGGTTTTTTAAATTTCCATGTTTGAAACCCAAAACCACTTCTCTTAATGCTTGACTTCATAAGACAGAGTTTAGGGTTAGGGGCCAAGTATATACATGATTTTTCTTGTTTAAATATGTCTAGACTTTGTTTATCAACTTGAATGCTTACTATATGACATCAAAAGACTATGTGTTTGGTTTTGATTTTTTTGAATTTGTTATGTCCATTTGAATCTTGGTCAAATCCTAGGTTTGACCAAGATTTAAACCAATTTAAAACATGAAAATGAAAATGAAAGCCTGGATTCTTCTTAGTCACTCCAAAATGAAGCTTTTGGGAGTTTTTTCAATTTCCAATGTTTGAAACCCAAAACCACTTTTCTTCATGCTTGACTTCATAAGACAGAGTTTAGGGTTAGGGGGTATATACATGATTTTTCTGGTTTGAATATGTCTAGACTTCGTTGATCAACTGTAATGCTTACTATATGACATAAGAAGCTTATGTGCTTTGGTTTTTTTTTATTTCTTTTTTGAATTTTTATGCCCATTTGAATCCTGGTCAAATCCTTTGTTTGACCAAGATTTAAACAAGTTAAAACATGAAAATGAAAAAGTAAGCCTGGCTCCTTCTTAGTCATGAAAATGAGTTAACTTGGCTTTCCAACCCTTGAATCCATAGGAAACTTTGTACTAATGCAGTATAATAATCACCCGAGTTTTTACACCAACAGGTCTGTCACTTACGTGTGGTGCCCATGCGTGAGGTCCCAAACTTCAGTGAGCACAAGTCACATGCGGTAGGCAGGCAAAATACCCGATCAATCCGGGCGGTGGCTGTTAAGGACCCGATCGCATTTCTTGCTTTCAGACTGGGGTCTACCATGTAAAAGTTTGTTCCTTTTGGATGCATCACTCGTATTTGCAAGTTTTTTGGGGGTCCCGCAAATTCAGGGTAGCATCATGCCCCCCTTCCCACGCCAACACAAACAGAGTTCAACACAACCTAATTAAGCAAGGTTCAACACAGACATAGTTCAACAACCCCTAATTAAGCTAATAGGTTCACCACAAACGCTGCTGAGCAGCAAACATAAACAGAGTTCAACAAAAGATGCTGCTTTTGAAGCAGTAGGAGAGACAAACATGCACAACAGTTACGGAGTATATTTACCATCTTCTTCCTGTCGCCTCCTCCCGGTCCCGCTTCTTCTGCTTCTTGCTGCCCATACCTTTAATCTTTGGTGGCTTGGGCTTGGGAGGAGGCACACGACCGGTCTCGATAGCTTGGTTCAATTTCTTCCTTAGGAATAGCCCATAGGCCATGTGGTTGGCTATGAAGCCGGATCGGTTAACAGTTTCCCCAACTTTGAGACAGCCGGACCCACCGGCTTCGGCATGCTGCAGGACGCTTCGAAAGTCAACCTTTATGCTCTTTGTGCAGAAGGGGCAGCTGTTCCTGGCACCAGTCCAGGGTTCACTCCAATACTTGTCGAACTTCCCCGCCTTAAGCTTGTTGAGAGTGGCCCTGGCCTTCCTATGACGCGACTCGACATCGCTGTCAACCTCATCAGTAGCAACCTGATACATGCCAAATAAACAGGTGAAGCAAATATGTAGCAGTTGCAACTAATAATGAATATGAATCTAAAAAGATTCTGACGCTAATTCAAAACCCTATAGCGCAAAAAAAAGAGGGAGAGACCATAGAGCAAATCGATACAGGGCTATGTTGAATAAGGGAGAGAGGTGAATCGGATGTGAAGCAAATATGTAGCAGTTGCAACTAATACTGAATATGAATCTAAAAAGATTCTGACGCTAATTCAAAACGCTATAGCGCAAAAAAAGAGGGAGAGACCATAGCGCAAATCGATACAGGGCTATGTTGAATAAGGGAGAGAGGTGAATCGGAACATACTTCCTCCCCCTCGTCGACGATATTCTCGTCGAAGGTCGGCGGCGGCGGTTCAAAGATGAGTTCAACCTCGTCCTCGTCATCTAGGGGATGCTTCCCAAGAGAGTGGACCCATCTACCAACAGCATCAGATGCCGATGAGCGACCGATGGCCCGACCTTCGGCAATGGCCTCCGCTTCGTCTTTGGCATCCGCTGCGGCGATGATCGCCGCCGTTGCGGCCATGCGTGCTGCGGTCGCGGCTCTGCACGCCTCCTCTGCGGCTAAGGCCAGCCGCGCGGCTTTCGCTTTCGCTGCGTTGACGGCGTCGGTTGGGCTCTCCATCGGTGGAATGGGAAGGGGAAGTGAAGAGAGGGTTTTTTCCTAGTCCGTGGAGAGAGGGAGAAGTGTGGACGTGAAATGGATAACTGACGATATTTCAAGATTTGGGAGACATAGCACGAACGGGCAGATGACAGCGCGTGGGTGCATTACCTCATACTGCCTCTGTCCTAGAAAGAGCGTACGTGTGGGTTTTCAAGGCATATTAAGGATTTTATTATTACATTGGGAAACTGTCATCGACCATCACTTTCCTCTTCAACTTTTCCACCTCCAATGATCTAAATGCATGTAGTAAATAAGAAAACCATATTATGCTAAATACTACTACCTCCATCCCAAAGCGTAAGGCTTATATTATTTTTAGAAGCTCAAACTATGTCAAGGTAAACTAAGATTTTACCAAAAATCATTATCATGCAAAATACAAAATTAATATCAATACATAGACAACGATTTTTTTTGGTATGGTATCTACAAAATATTATATTAGTTGATAGATTGTTCTAAATTTTCGTCAACCTTTACTTGCTTTGACTCTTAAAAAAAGACTTAGGGCTCCTTTGATTTAAAGGATAGGAAAAGCATAGGAATAGGAAAGGTATAGGATTGGAATGACATGTCTACTTGAATCCTATAGGAAGATGAAGTTTGTTTGATTGTAGCAAAGGAATTTTTCCATGAGGTATGAGCTAATGCTTTTTTCCTATAGGAATTACACTACAAGATTCCTATAGGAATTTTTCCTATAGGATATGTTCCTATGAATCAAACAACATGTATAGGAAATTTTCCCATAGGAACCAAATCCTACACAATTCCTATGCAAATCCTTTGAATCAAAGGAGCCCTTAAGCTTTGTGATGGAGGTAGTACGTACTAGTCGTGAAGAAACTATATCCCTCGTGATGAGAAAGAAATATTTTTTACTACCACTCTTTTGTGGACAAATTTTGAAGTGCATTGCAAAACGAGAAGTACACTCTTTTATGGACAAATTTTAACTCTACACCCATTATTTCAGGATGGAGGGAGTATAACCCAACTTGTTTTTTTCTTCTGGGCACTACACTGCTTTTTCCCTGTGCAATGCTTGGTTCTACCCTTTTTCTCAATGTAATGGTCACTTTAAGTCATTTTTTCCCACACACATTTATTTTGTACTTCTCTACAGTGTTGACCGTGCTACTACTATTTGTGTTAGTGCGCCAAAAACAAAATGTTATTTTCTAAGTGCCAAATTAATCTAGGGCGTTGGTTGTGAACCGGTGAACAAAAAAGAGATAGCCCAAAAGAGGAACACACCAAGGTACAAAAACTAGCATATATGCATGTTTCTATGTACATATATATGACCCTGGGTTTGTAGATAAAAAACATTCATATATGCGCTTACTATTAATATACATAAGTTTATGCTGATTCTCTTGGTTTAGGTATATATATGGTTAGGCATCACTACTAATTCAGAAAAAACAAAAATGTAACTCTTCAAGTGAAGTCATTTTAAGTGACCTAACAACTAAAATTCATATATAGGATTTGTATAGGAATTATGTAGGATTTAGATCACATGTGAATTTTCCCCACACTAGTTGTTTGATTCATAGGAACATATCCTATAGGAATCTTGCAGTGCAAATCCTATAAGAATAAAACATTAGGTCATACCTCATGGAAAATTTCCTTTGGCACAATCAAACACAACTCATCTTCCTATATGATTCAACTAGCCATTAAATCTCAATCCTATGTTTTTCATATTTCTATGGTTTTCCCATCCTATGAATCAAAGGAGCCTTAGGGCTTATATCTTTTTTTAGAAAGGCAAACTATGTTAAGATTGGCCAAGTTTTACGAAAAACCTTTAACATGCAAAATACAAAGTTGAGTCATTTCGTTTGAATCGGAGGGAGTACATTTGACGTTATGGTACTATTTGACAGCTGCTTGGCACTGTATTTTTTTTCGAACCAAACTTCCCCCTTCATGAAGCTTTTATTTTAGCTTCAGTGACTTGATACATCCATATATCTAGACAAAGTTGAGTCAATTCATTTGAATCAGAGGGAGTACATTTGACTATATGGGTATTGTTTGACAACTGCTTGGCACTGTCTTCTTTTTTGAACCAAACTGCCCCCTTCACGAAGCTTTTATTTTGGGATAGAGCTTCACTGACTTGATACTTCCAAGTCTCACAGTGACTTGGTGCCACCATCCACCATCCATCTCAGATCCAATGTATGCGATCGACTTAGAATTTAAACTAAATAATTATTATAATTGCTCAGAAATATTTCAAGAACTTCCAGTTAATCGTGCATATTTCGATTTATATTTTGGTGAAGTTTCATTCGATTTGAATCAAAGGTTTGTGAGCAAATATATACTCCCTCCGGTTCATATTAATTGACTCTAATATGGATGTACTAGACACATTTTAGTTCTAGATACATCCATATTGAAGTCAATTAATATGAATCAGAGGGAGTATTTAGTTTAAACTAGTGCTCGTATACGTAAAAAGCTCTTTAATCACAAGCTAGTCGTCCGAGTGGGATGAAATATTCACAGATTTTAGAACAAGGCATCTACATTTTACTGGATTTTTTTCATAATTTTTGTTTTTAGGTTCGAAATAAGAGATAGTTTGGAACGTTGGATCTCAAATGGTTGGTAGATGGTGGCACCAAGTCACAATGAGATTTGGAGACTTCAAGTCACTGCAGCTCTGTCCTTTTATTTTGACAAACTGCAGAGCCGCTGGTGCATCTATGGTTGCGTACGGCCGACGCCGATTCTTAGCAAGGAAGTTCTTCCTATAAGTAGTAGTATCCATACTCCACTCCAAGGCATGTATAAAAAAAAGAACCCATCCCGTTCTCGTTTTCCCGATCACTCTTCTCTGAAGATGGAGGAGGCCCTCTTCTTGTGCCCCCTCTGCCTGCTGCCCTTCAAACCCCCCATATCCAAGGTCGCTCCCTTCCGATTTCATTCTTAGGTTCACCTGTGAGAAATGTCAATGACAACTGATGCCACGTACGTTGTTCCGTGCAGTGCAAGGGCGGTCATATGGGCTGTCGGCGCTGCGTCGGCGAGCTTGCGCCGAACCCGTGCAAGAAGTGCGAGCAGCCGGCGAGGTTGCCGCCGTCGAATCGATCTGGGGCAAGATTGCCGCCGTCGAATCGATCTGGGGCAATGGTCAAGTGCGTCGGCTGCCAGAGCTTGGTCGCCTCCACGGAGTCCTACAAGCACTATATCGCGTGCCCGCATGGTCCGTGCGGCTGCACAGAGGCCATCAATACCGGCTGCAGCTTCACCGGCCCGCCGCGGGAGCTCCTGGTACACCTCCAAGCATCCCACTCCATCCCAGTGTTTACGTTCCAGTATGGCATACCCGCCTGGTGCATAGTTCGTGTTCCGGTACAACCGCGGGGACACCTGTTCATCGGCAGTGGGGAAGAAGACGGTAGCGTGTTCGCCATCACCGTTGGCGCGCTCGGCCCGACCACCATTGTGTCCTGTGTGTGCATCAGGTCGGCCGCGTGCTTGTTTCCGATGTACAAGGCGCAGCTGTTGGTGATTGGTCCGCCGGCGCCGGCGACGGCTGGGACCAGTGACCTCTCGACGGACACCTTGATGGCGGTAATCGAGCCGACGAGCTCCCCGACGCCTAGCTCGATCATGTTGCAGCAGCTCACTTCTTTCCTGGCGGTGCCGCCCCGTTACGCGAAGCAGAATGGAGGGCAGCGTGTGTTGCCTATCTGCGTTTGCATCAACAAGAAGGTTATACAATAATCTTCGTTTAGTCATACTGCAATGTAGTTACTCGAAGATCGGAGGGAGTAGTTTAGTTCGAAGTAGGGTTCGTTCGGATGTATTTTGGACTTGTATAGTAGTACTACTACTCCAGAACTATTAGCTAGCTAGTTGGAGTGCTAGAATGCAGCTCGGAGTATTATAGTATTTTGGCAGTACTACTAGTATATGTATGTGACTGCAAATTCAAACTAAAATGGAGTATTTCTTGCTAATGTTGTTCTTTTGGAGTCATCATTTTTTTCTGAACGTGTTAACTATGCTATTGTCTAAGGATTCGTTTAGATTTCTTTGGTTGAATTCATATTTCGTCTCTTCCTAATTTGGCAAAACTGCACTGTCATGGGCATTCTTACAAGGTCGCTGAAGTTTCGAAGTTTCTTAATGTATATTGCGTAGGGTGTACCCCCTTAACATGGATCTGTTGCATTTTTGGGTTGTATTTTTTTTGGCAATTTTCAGGACCATAAAATAGCACGCCTTCAGTTGAAATTTGAATTAGTGGCCGATACTAGCATGGAGTAGTAAAGTTTTTTTGTACTCCCTCGGTCCCACCAAAAGTGTCTCACCTTTGTTAAAATTTAGATGGATAGATGTATTTTTTTTTACAAAGTTGAGACAACTTTGGTGGGACGGAGCCACGGAGTCGTAGTTGATGGCGAGAAGGTTGATGCCTTGCTAGGTTGGTGTACGTTGCAAAAAGAACAAGGTTGGTGTGTATTTGTTTTATTTGTTCACCATAATACTGACATGGCCATCGATTTGATTAGACAACACAAGCCTGGGATGTTTCACTTATTTATTGTAGGAAGCACGATTAATGTTCTGTAATGATGGGGCTACTCCTATAGTCCGTCTGCTCCTACTCGGGTGTCGGGTCACAGTCACACTCTCCTCTTTTTTTGAACACATTCACACTCTCCTCTTTTTTTGAACACATTCACACTCTCCTCTTTTTTTGAACACATTCACACTCTCCTCGAAACTGCAGTAGGCAGTATATGCATAAGAGGAGGAGCGTCTCGGTTCACCTCCGTCGTCTATCCCCACTCCGCCCAGCTTCCATAGCACGCGCCTGCGTCTCCGCCATGGCGCTTTCGCATCCTATCCAGCAGTGCCCAGTTTGAGAGCCTCTGTTCTCCAACTCAAACCCCCACCTGCCGCCATTGATCGCCATCTCTCTCCCAAAGTTCGAATCAGTAGATCTCCCAAGAAAATACCAACCCCATTGTACCACCTGCCTCATTGCGATGGCGAAATCGAGCAGGGTCTGTGGATCTGGGCTGTTTCACAAGGTGTTTACGGAAGGCCCCCTTGAAGTGCTCATCAGCCAGTGCGACGCCATCACCGCCGCGTCCCTAGTCGGTTCCTCCAAAAGTATTCTTCAGTCAGCCAAATACAGTGCCACTCTGCCTGCTTCTCAGCCGTTTGGCCTTCCGTGTGTTCTCTGTTGTGACCCGGCGGATAAACCATGGGTGTTCAAGGAGGATTTGCCGGTGCACAGCAAGTGCAAACTACTGCCGCTGGACAGGTTCTCCTATGATGGCCTAATGCCACACGGTAAGGATGAGGAGCGGGCAGGCGCCAATGGAGATTGGATCGCCATGGTTGGCCCCGAAGGCAAGTGGAACCTCCTCAATGTCTACACTCATCGCAAGATTAAGCTTCCATCTTTGAGGAAGAAGTTGGAAACCACACGCAATCCACTTATATTCGAGTATCAGCGTTCTGCTATTCAACTGCAGAAGATAGCTATTTGCCAAGTTCCTACAGCTGCTAGGGGGTATAAAGATTTCTCCCTTGTCGCAATCTTCGACTTTGCAATTGCCTACCTCCATGGCGAATATCCTCGTACATGGATATTTCTTGAAAACCAGTTTCAGTACGGCGCCATATACTGCGATGCAATTATACATAACGGACTTGTGTTCGCCGTTACTGAGCTTGGAAATGTTTATGCATGGGATCCTAATCAATTTGGTAACATTTCCTCCCTATCTTTTTTATATACGTAACTTATATAGTATTTCACCTCTTATTTGTTGAACTGTCTTGGCATCTTTTGGCTTAAAGGAATTCCATAGGCGCACACCATAACCCTCTTGTGGTATGGACATATATAGAATTTAACATCTATAGGAATTTTAGTATGGTCTAATGTGCATGTTGTTCCGTAGGAAAAAGGCCCCCTAGTAATTAAGTTTCTTTATTATTACTCCCTAGAAAATTTAAGGTAGAGTAGAAATAGAATCAATAAAGGTGCCATGCAATATTGATAAAGACTTTCATTTGTTTATATTCCCCCGGTTCTAGAGAATAAGGAGTACTATATTCAAACCATCTAAAATTTGGACCAATATTTTGGGGAACATGTTTTAAATCCATATGAAGTTTTACCAAGATGTTCGAAATATATTTCAAACCATCTTATGTTCGACCATGATTTTATAAAGTACTAGTATTGGCATCTACAATATCAAATCAATATCACTAGTAGATAAATCATGAAATATATTTTCATGTGACGTGTTCTTTCCTTTTTCAAGGTCCTATAGTGCTCCCTGCTCCATTCATTCCGTGGACGGCTGGATTTGATGGCGATGATGATTTTGACTCTAATAGTCGTACGTGGTGGCTGGCAAGATCTCAAGATCGTTCTAGACTTCTCCTGGTCTATGCACGTGGCGTAATGGATTTTGACGCTGACGGTGCTCCAACTTATTATGATAGTACCCCTTCTGTCCATTGCGGTCGCGCTGTTCACAGCTATTCGGGGTATACCTGCATTGTATTCTCGAATGACACTAGTCGGTTACTTCCAGCCAACCCGTGGGAAAGGGTTACTAATCTTGGAGACTATTCTATGTTCCTTGGGTTGAACTATCCGATTTTCATGCCAGTGGGTGGTGCAACATTTCCCCCAGGATATTTGACAAGAAGAAACTGCATCTACACCACGCCTCAGGCCATTGGCTCTCAGTTTGACACATCACATCAAGAAATTTTCCGCTTCAGTCTAAATGGCGAAGACCACCAAAGCATCTCTTTCTCAAGCAGCGGTCCAGGGGCCAACTGGCATACGGGGTTTTGGTTCATCCCAAGCTACACCAACGCGCTGGACTGGAACAAAGACAATCAGAGTTAGGGATATTTATGTAATAGTAGGATCATACTACTAGCTAGCTCAGTTGGTCTTGACTCCTATTTAACTATTTATAGCTAATGTACTTAGGTGATAAATTGATGCTATTTGCATGAACCCAGGTGCTTCTTTTAATTTGATCAAATACGGTCTATACACATGCATGGTTGTTTGGCTGTTTCAGTGTCCCTAGAGGCATACATATATACTGTTATTTAGCAATCTTTATTACAGTACAAAGGTCTTAACCTCATGGTTCACAGAAAGTATAAACGTAGATCAACCATCTAAACATAGAAGACATTCTAGTGTATGATTCTTACATATACACATCAACATCCTATCAGAAAATCTTAATGTGAATTGTACTGGCTGTACAAACCCGTGCATCATTCTCTAGCCGGTTGCACCCAAAAACCAAATCGTGGTACTTCATAGTTGACTGTATGTAGGACAACATACAGATCCAATGCGAAGCCATGGGTATCACCTGCATGACAGAACCATATTTCACATGGTTGGAGGTACTCCATATGGCATTTAAAATCATTCCTTGTCCTTCATATGGCCCTAAAAATAGTACAGTTGGATTTGTGGGTTTCATGTTAGCATTAGTTATATTAAAAATTATATCATTAGAAAAATGTATTCATCCTTGTATTTTAAATGGCATTTAAAATCATTCCTTGTCCTTCATATGGCCCTAAAAATAGTACAGTTGGATTTGTGGGTTTTAATTTTTTATTAACACACTCAATTGATTGCCCAAACATTGATTAATAATATTATTAAGGGGTGTGATGTTGAAAGCCATAAGAACAATGTGCCAAACAATCTTTGCTAGCGGACGGTAAATGTATACCCATCAGAAATAATCAGCAGACGTGCATGTTTCTTTGGTCAGAATAACTGCTGCACCATCTTAAAAGTAAATGGCATGACCATTTATTTGATTTGATAGCGTGCAGCTAGATGGCGTACATTACTATCTCTACTTCCTTGGGTCGCCCAAATCTGGAGTACTAAAAGCAACACAGATGCGTCCAAATTTCTCCGTCCATATTATTATAGTAATATACGAAATCTGGAGTGCGTTGCCTCGTTGCCTTCCAAGAGAAGCTGCATTCCTTGCCAAAAAAGAGAGAGAGGCTGTATTTATAACTACCTCACCGGCCGCCACTAGTACAAACCATCACTCCCTCTCCACCTCCACCTCCATCTCTTCCCTAGTAGCTCCACCTCCATATCGGCGACGGACCACAATCGCGCGGCTTCGACTTCCTCTTCGACGGCGGCGGCGACAGAGGCGTGAGGCACCTTCTCCGCGGCGCATCACTCATCCTCGTCCCGCGGCAACAATGGCTGTATGTGAAATCACCATACCCTTGTGTATGGTAGAGATGATGATGTGCGGATAAAATTTTATTGGCGGTTGCTCATCCTTGTTTGAATATTTGGTGTAGATTCACATCTAGGGCAGGGTGTCAAGCGGGGTGGGTAGCGGGCTAGCTAGTTTCAGTGCGAGTGCTTTAAATCTGCTCTAATCTCAACCACTATTTGCTCTAATTTTCTGCTTTGCGGGACGATTCGCGGACGCCGCTTGCAACCCTAATCTAGGGTATTGATCCTAGTTTAGTAGACTACTAGGATTTACATGCCAATTTGTTTTTAGACTAGATCCGGATATTTGTCAATACTACTACGTACTTCTTCCGTTCGTATTTAATTGACTCTAGTTGAAAGCATCGACAGTTCATTTTCTTCTCTCCCTCGCGTCGACTAATTAAAACCGAACAGAGGGAGTATTAGGAATCCATGTGCATCCGTACTACCAGTAAGGTATTGCGTTGTTGCAGAGGCTCAGTGTAATCAATATCTTTCGATATTAATATACTCACTTTATCAGAAAATAAATTAGTAATCCATGTTCAAACTTGCTAGTTTGATCGACGTTTGATGATGATTTGTGAGGCCATGTATGGGCCTAGTTTGTTTTGCCTGGTGGTCAGTAGGCTGATGATTTTTTTTTGCTTGGTCGATCTGTGGTCGTTCCATGGCCACTGCTGATTAAGCATTACTAGAATCAACAATTTTTTGCTTGTCTGGTGATTGGAAGTGTATGCGCTCTTCTGAAGAGCACCATCGCACGATGATTAGTCTTAATGGAGATGCAGATGTCGATCAAGAGGGAGAAACATATCTTGATCATGCATTTCTCACGAGATTACTTGGTGATTGGAAGTAGAATCCACAATTTGTTGTGCAAACTTCTCAACATATGCATATATTCAATGAATTGGCTTTATGTGATCAATAGTACTTCTTATTGCAGATGGATGGAGGGGAAAGAGCGAAAAAACCGATACTTAGTGAGATGACTTCTCATTCTGTGACTTCTGATATCCCAGATGACAAGGTAAATATATAGAACGATGATTCGTAGGTGATAAAAGCAGAATCCACAATTTGCCGTGCAAACTTCTCAACATATGCATATATTTGATTAATTAGTTTTATGTGATCAATAGTATTACTTATTCCAGATGGACGTAGGGGAAGGAACGAAAAAGCGGATGCTATGTGAAATGACTTCTAAATCTGTGTGTTCTGATATCCCAGATGACAAGGTAAACATATGGACCGACGCTTGTTTTGCCGCTGCCCCTGTTAGATGGCTAGATGCTCTGGTCTAATTTCTGTTCATGTGCTTATTATTGCAGAAACATAGAGTTGAAGAAAACTCTATATTGTCTGATGACAAAGGTGAAATGGCATGCCAGTCTTTTAAACCTCCGACGCCACCTTGTTTACTGTCTATGGAGACTGATGCAGCTGGACCTGGTACTGATGAGCCTATACCTGGCATCATCGTGCCACATGAAGAAGGTTGTGGATTGGGTTTACCCCCTGCTGTAGAAACTGGTGGTGCAGCTGGAGCTGCTAGTGTAGAGCCTCTAGTGAACGGTGTCGTGCCACGGGAATTCTCTGAACTGGAGCAAGACGGTTTACCTATTGTCAAGACCGATGTAACTGGTGCTGATGCTGGAGTTGCTACTGATGATCCTGCACCCGAAGTTGCCACGCCACCCGAAGGAGGTTTTGTATTGGTAGAACCCGTCATGACTATGCCCACAGTACTGACTGGTGGTGGACCTGGAGCTGGTAGGGTAGAGCCTCTAGCGAAAGGTGTCGTGCCACGAGAATCCTCTGAAGTGGATATTGGTGGTTTACCCTCTGTAGAGACTGGTGGTCTACCTGGAGCTGGTATTGTAGAGATTTCAGCAAACGGTGCTGTCCCACCCAACTCCTATGAACTGGAGCATGTACCTGATGTGCCTTCTGTAGAACCTGATGCACCTGTAAGTAGTGGTGATGATTCCGCTGAATCTGATCAAGAAGGATCTGCATCTCGAGGACAAGATGTCAGCTGTCATTCACCTGAACCCGAGCTGAAGTCAGCAACGGTAGCTTATATGGCACGGACTGTCCTTCAAGCTCTAAAGATCCAGTTGGGTGGTTCACAGGACCAGCTACTCCAAGCCATTGTCACTACAAAAGACCAGCCAGCATGCTTCGTCATCTCCTGCATACTGTTTGACAAGCTGAAGCACTGCAACTGGCGCATTGTTCAATCCCATCAGCATGGAGAGAGGAGCTATGTTTATGTCAAGATGATTCATGCTGATTTGGTAAGGTTCCATGATAAGATGTATGGGTGGGGTGAGGCAAGAGCCACATTTTGCAGCATTCACACAGTCTTCGCTCTTGAGCCAGACCCCATGGATGCTTACCCAGTGGTGCAGCTGTCCTGACTTGATATATGTTTTATGATCAGTATGCTGCTGTCGTGGAACTGTGATGTGGAGCTACCTTTCTTATGGTTTCTAGGCTTTTGGTTTCAACATGTATTATGGAGCTTACCTTAGGACTTTCGCATGCGTTTGGCTGTTGACCTGTAATGTTTGTGGTTGGTTGTCTAATCTACTTGGCACAATCACATTGCAAAGGCAAATGTTCCTTTTCTCTTTAATTGTTATTATGACTTATGTGTTATAACCAGGCAAGAATATGCAATCTTGGTTCTCTGACCGATATATATGTACATACAACTTTTGTTCACATAATAACACTTACACGGGAAAAGAGTAGCTTTCTCTCTGTTGGAAACAAACAACCAAAATACAACGTTAAGGGTAACAACACCACACGGGAAAAGAGTAGCTTTCTCTGTTGGACAAACACCAAACCACAAAAGGGTAACAACACAATATCCAAACTAGGTACGGCACCTATTGAGCATACATGACTTTTGGCGTAAAATCACGTTAACCAACACTAGCATCATCTTGTTCTTTGCAAGGTGCTATGCTTATCAGTCTAATCCCAATACACCACCTACTTCAGGTGGCACGATGATGTCAAGTGCAGGCTCACCAGTACCAACTCTCTTGCATCAGTCTCCATTGAAGGTACGCCACTGCTGCAGTAGACACCATTAGCAATGCAAGCTGAAGGTGTTCTTATCCTCATATCAGGATCACATAATACAGGTGTCAAGCTTCATGCACTAGCCAACACAATCAAAAGTCCGAACTAGGATCGCTAGGAAAAAAACATGAAGATCCTTTTATCGAATCCCACGCTGAACATCTTTTTCACTAATTAGGTAAGCTCCTGCTGACAAACATATTACAGCAACTCCAGCAGTGGCTCTATATTTTGGCGCTGTGGGCTGATGCTGCGCATGGAGCCGGCAATAGCTTCACCGGAAGCTGCAAACTGTGGCGGCCAAATGCAGGGCTGAAACAGCGTATTTTCAGAGGCGCTATAAATGCAGCGCCAAAAACAGAATATAATGAAAAATAGAGTGCAGTAAAACAGAAGATCAAACAAAGACTAGAAATAGACATAAAATAGGATAAAATTAGCTTGATAGATACTCCGTAGTTCATATTTTTACAAAGTAGTGCGATAAAACTAAACTAAAACTCGACATCTGACGAGTCCGGTGTCGTGCCCGACACCGGATCCGACGAGAAGAGGTCAATCCAACGGGGGTCGTCCTCGCCAATGGTGGTCGGCCCGGCGAGCTGCGCTTCGATGAAGGCCCGCTTCGTCGCCTTCTCCGCCCTCCGTCGTGCGCGGTCCTCCTTCTTCGCAGCCCGCCTCGTCGCCTTCTCCGCCCTCCGTCTGCGGAAGTGCTCGTTCTCGGCGGCAACGTCCTCGGGGAAGCGGGCCGCCCACTCGCGCGCCGCGCGCTCGTCCCGCTCGGCGATGCGCAAACGGCGCTCCGTCTCGCGGCGGCGGCGCTGTTCCTCCTGTCTAACGATGTACGGCGGCGGCGCGAGATCCTCGGCCTGCTGGCGCGTCCACACGTCATGGAAATTCATCGACGATCGCGGGCGCCCGAGCCGCCACGCCACGGCGTCGTACGCGCGCGCGGCCTCGTGCGCGGTCTCGTAGGTGCCGAGGCCGATGCGCTCGCCGCCGTCACGTATCTCCGCGTAATACGTACCTTTGGGGCGCGCGCGGACGCCGCGGTACCCCGTGCCCGAGACGCGGCAGTACCGCGAGCTCGACGCGAGACGAGGCATGGCGGCGGCGGCGGAAGCGGAGCCGCGGCGGCGATATTAGGCGCAGATGGGCAAATTTCAGCAACCCGTGTCCATCTTTTTTTTTGGCAGGATTACGCCATGTACCACCTTCCAATTAGAAAATAGTACTGTTCAGCTTCCCCTGTTGGGCCCAATATTTCACTTTGGGTTGCCAACGGCCATCTACATGGTAATTGCTCTCGGCCTACTTGCTCCGGCCGTCGAAGCCCAATAACTACAAATGGGCCTTTCTGCTCATGCAATTTCGGCCCTTTTCTAATGAAACACAGATCCTATGAATGGCAAAAAAAAAAACGCGGAGATTCTACATAAAAGTTGTTTTTATTTATTTTGAATTATTGGGTTCCAATTTTTGAAACTGCTCATGCCCAATATGAAAATCCTTGATCGCTCCATACCCACATGGATAACGGTATTTTTAATAATTCATAAAGTGGATTTGAAATTTAAAACATATCCTAATAATTCCATGATTTAATCTATCAACTTGCAAGATCTTGGAGAGAAAAAGCTTGTATTAGTCTGCAGAATCCTCAACGTTTCAAAGGAGGGGGAGGGGATCAAAAGAAAAAGGAAGTAGCCAGAAATTAGGGGAATAACTCCAAGAAATGAAACTTTTATTGTTCATAGAGGATGACATGTGGGACCCATGAGCCAGCAGCTTACTCAACGTTTCAAAGGTGGCATGAGATCGAAAGAAAAAGGCAAGTGACTAAATATCAGAGCAAAAATAATCCAAGAAATGAAACTTATTGTACATAGAGGATGACATGGTCCCATTTTGCGGCAGCGGTCTCAATGTTTCTAGGCGCGGGGATCAAAAGAAAAGGAAATAGCCAAAAATCAGAGGGTGAAAAAAACCAAGAAAAGAAATTTTATAGTACATAGAGGATGACATGCGGGTCCCATGAGCCAGCAGGTTCCTCAACGTTTTCAAAGGCCGGTGGGGATCAAAAGAAAAAGGCAAATAGCCAGAAATTAGGGGTAAACAATAAATCCAACAAAGGAAAGGTTTATTGTTCATAGATGCTGACATGTGGGACCCATGAGCCAGCAGCGTCAAGGCAAGTGACCAAAAATCAGGGGTAAAAAAAATCCAAGAAAAGAAACTTTATTGTACATAGAGGATGACATGTGGGTCCCATGAGCCAGCACCTTACTCAACGTTTCAGAGGCGGCTTGAGATCGAAAGAAAAAGGAAAGTGACCGAATATCAGGAGCTAAAAATAATCCAAGAAAGGAAACTTTTATTGTACATAGAGGTTGACATATGGGTCCCACTAATACAAGCTCTTTCGCTCGAAGATCTTGCAAGTTGATTGTACATAGAGGATGACATGCGGGCCCCATGTGTCAGCAGCTTACTCAATGTTTCCAAGGCGGCTTGGATCAAAATAAAAAGGAAATAGCCAAAATCAAGAGGTGACAAATAAATCCAACAAAGGAGAGGTTTATTGTCCATGTAGGCTGACATCTGGGACCCACGAGCCAGCAGCGTCCTCTACGTTTAGAAGGCGACGGGGATCGAAAAAAAAAAAGGCAAATAGCCAGAAATTAGGGGTCAAAATAACTCCAAGAAAGGAAATGTTTATTGTTCATAGAGGCTGACATGTGGGGCCCATGAGCCAGCAAAGTCTTCAACGTTTCAAAGGCGGCGGATCAAAAGAAAAAGGAAGTAGCCAGAAATTAGGGGTAAAAAATAACTCCAAGAAAGGAAACTTTTATTGTTCATAGAGGATGACATGCGGGACCCATGCTCCAGCAGCTCAACGTTTCAAAGGCGGCATGAGATCGAAAGAAAAAGGCAAGTGACCAAATATCAGGACCCGAAAATAATCGAAGAAAGAAATTTTATTGTACATAGAGGATGACATGCGGGCCCATTTAGCAGCAGCGGTCTCAACGTTTCCAAGGCGGCAAGGGATCAAAAGAAAAAGGAAAGCCCGAAATCAGGGGGTCAAAACAAATCCAAGAAAAGATATTTTTCAATTGGGTGCATCTTGCCAGGCCTTCGAACTATCGTGCTGGACGCCTTTTGACTCGCAATTTCAGCCCACTACAAAACATGAAAGTCCTATGTTTCGCAAAAACAAAAAACAAGGAGATTCAACATATAAGTTTGTTTATGTAAAAATAGATTTAATTTATCCATTTGCAATAGCTAGAGAAATACACTGTTTATTGTCTGCAAAATAATCAAGATATCACATGTTTCTTGTACGGGAGGCTGACATCGGGGACCCATGAGCCAGCAGCGTCGTCAACATTTTAAAGGCGGCGGGGGAAAGAAAAAATAAACCAAAAATCTGGTCAAAAATCCAAGAAAATAAACATTTATCGTTCGAGAGGATGACATGCGGGACCCATGAGGCAGCAGCATCCTCAAATTCCAAGGCGGATCAAAAGAAAAAGAAATATCCAGAAATTAATTAGGGGTTCAAAATAAATCCATCAAAGGAAAGTTTTATTGTTCATAGAGGATGACATGTGGGACCAACCTGCCAACAGCGTTCTCATCGTTTCAAAGGGGGCAGGAGATCAAAAGAAAAAGGCAAGTAGCCGAAATTAGGGGTAAAAAATAACTCCAAGAAAGGAAGCTTTTATTGTTCATAGAGGATGACATGCGGGACCCATGAGCCAGCAGCTTACTCAACGTTTCAAAGGCGGCATGAGATCGAAAGAAAAAGGCAAGTGACAAAATATCAGGAGCCAAAGATAATCCAAGAAAAGAAACTTTATTTACATAGAGGATGACATGCGGGTCCCATTTTGCGGAGCAGCGGTCCCAACGTTTCAAATGCGGCTTGAGATCAAAAGAAAAAGAAAGTAGCCAGTTGGTAAAAAATCCAAGAAAATAAAGTTGATGGACATAGAGGATGACATGCGGGTCCCATGAGCTAGCAGCTTACTCAACGTTTCCAAGGCGGCAGGGGATCAAAAGAAAAGGAAATAGCCAAAATCAGAGGGTGAAAAAACAAAGAAAATGAACTTTTATAGTACATAGAGGATGACATGCGGGTCCCATGAGCAAGTTCCTCAACGTTTCAAACGTGGCATGAGATCTAAAGAAAAAGGCAAGTGACCAAATATGAGGCAAAAATAATTCAAGAAAAGAAAGTTTTATAGTACATAGAGGATGACATGCGGGTCCCATGACCTGCAGGTTCCTCAACGTTTCAAACGTGGCATGAGATCGAAAGAAAAAGGCAAGTGACCAAATATCAGGAGCCAAAAATAATTCAAGAAAAGAAACTTGAGTGTACATAGAGGATGACATGCGGGTCCCATTTAACAAGAGCGGTCTGTCCGTTTGAGAGGCCGACGGGATCGAAAGAAAAAGGCAAGTGACCAAATATCGGAGCCAAAAATAATCCAAGAAAAGAAATTTTATTGTACGTATGATGACATGCGGGTCCCATTTTTGCAGCAGTCTCAACATTTCCAAGGCGGCAGGAACCAAAAGAAAAATGAAGTAGCTTGTCGGTGAAAAAATCCAGAAGAAAGATTTCAATTGGGTGCATCTGGACATGGGCCCGAACTATCCTGCTTGGCCTTTTTATTTCGTACAATTTCAGCCCACTCCAAAACAGGAAAGTTCCGAATTTTCTAAAAAAAGAAAGTCCTATGCTTCGCAAAGACAAAAAACAAGGAGATTCAACATACAAGTTTTTTTATGTAAAAATAAAGATTTAATTATCCGTTTGATATAGCTCAGAGCGCAATACAATGTTTATTGTCTGCAAAATAATCAAGATATCATATGTTTCTTGTACGGGAGGTCGACATCGGGACCCATGAGCCAGGCACGTCGTCAACGTTTTAAAGGAAGGCAGGGATGGAAAGAAAAATAAACCAAAAATATGTTGGTAAAAATACAAGAAAAGAAACATTTTCGATTCTGAGAGGATGACATGCGGGACCCATGAGCCAGCATCCTCGGCGTTTATTGTTCATAGAGGTTGACATGTGGGACCCGTGAGTCAGCAGCGCCCTGGACGTTTTAAAGGCTGCAGGAGATCGAAAGAAAAAATAAGCCAAAAATCGTTTGGTCAACAAAATCCAAGAAAAGAAACATTTACCGTTCTGAGAGGATGACATGCGGGACCCATGAGGTAGCAGCATCCTCAACGATTCAAAGCAGGGGATCAAAGGAAAAAAGGAAATATCCCGAAATTAATTAGGGGTTCAAAATAAATCCATCAAAGGAAACTTTTATTGTTCACAGAGGATGACATGTGGGACCGACTTGCCAGCTGCGTCGTCATCGTTTCAAAGGGGGCAGGGAGATCAAAAGAAAAAGGCAAATAGCCAGAAATTAGGGGTAAAAAATAACTCCAAGAAAGGAAACTTTTATTGTTCGTAGAGGATGACATGCGGGACCCATGAGCCAGCAGCTTACTCAACGTTTCAAAGGCGGCATGAGATCGAAAGAAAAAGGCAAGTGACAAAATATCAGGAGCCAAAGATAATCCAAGAAAAAAACTTTATTGTACATAGAGGATGACATGCGGGTCCCAATTAGCAGCAGCGGTCTCAACGTTTCAAATGCGGCTTGAGATCAAAAGAAAAAGAAAGTTGATTGTACATAGAGGATGACATGCGGGTCCCATGAGTCAGCAGCTTACTCAAGGTTTCCAAGGCAGGGGATCAAAAGAAAAAGAAATAGCCAAAAATCAGAGGGTGAAAAAACCCAAGAAAATAAACTTTTATAGCACATAGAGGATGACATGCGGGTCCCATTTAGCAACAGCACCGTTTGAGAGGCTGCACGGGATCGAAAGAAAAGGCAAGTGACCAAATATGAGGTTCCAAAAAAATCCTAGAAAAGAAAGTTTTATAGTACATAGAGGATGACATGCGGGTCCCATTTACAGCAGCGGTCTCACCGTTTGAGAGGCGGCAGGGGATCGAAAGAAAAAGTAAGTGACCAAATATGAGGTGCCAAAAAATCCAAGAAAAGAAAGTTTTATAGTACATAGAGGATGACATGCGGGTCCCATTTAGCAGCAGCGGTATCACCGTTTGAGAGGCTGGCAGGGATCGAAAGAAAAAGGTAAGTGACCAAATATGAGGTGCCAAAAAATCCAAGAAAAGAAAGTTTTATATACATAGAGGATGACATGCGGGTCCCATTTAGCAGCAGCGGTATCACCGTTTGAGAGGCGGCAGGGATCGAAAGAAAAGGCAAGTGACCAAATTTGAGGTGCCAAAAAAATCCAAGAAAAGAAAGTTTTATAGTACATAGAGGATGACATGCGGGTCCCATTTAGCAGCAGCGTATCACCGTTTGAGAGGCGGCAGGGATCGAAGAAAAAGGCAAGTGACCAAATTTGAGGTGCCAAAAAATCCAAGAAAAGAAAGTTTTATAGTACATAGAGGATGACATGCGGGTCCCATTTAGCAGCAGCGGTATCACCGTTTGAGAGGCGGCAGGGGATCAAAAGAAAAAGGAAGTAGCCAGAAATCAGGGGGTCAAAAAAATCCAAGAATAGAAAGAATTTTGGTTCATAGAGGATGACATGCGGGACCCATGATCCTGCATCGTAAACGGCTCGATCGGAGAGCGTTGAACGAGATGGCGCGATCGAGAAAAAAACAATGCAGAGAGGCTGCCATCTGGGCCCTACATCCCTCGGCGGTGCGGATTTGCGTTGACTCGGCCGGCGAACCCGAATTCGAGATGCACCACGTCCCGGGCCACCATACGCCACGTTTTGGCCGCTTTCGTCGGGCTAGGTGGCCTCAAAAACGAGAAAAAAAACGTTTTGACATGCACAACGGACAGACCCAAAATCGTCGGCCATGGTACACCAGCAACCACGGAGCGACTTCAACTTCGTCGGCCATGGCAACTTTTCTTGTAGTGCCTCCTGCTCTGGCTAAATTCCGGTGGTAACACATGCCCCCCTGGTTTTGGCAATGATAATTTCAAAACCACTCTGTTTTTTCTTCAAGGGTCATGTCGTGGCAGAGCAGAACCGCGCAGTGTCCTTCCATCATGATGCCCTGTCTTCTCAACTTCTGCACGATTGACAGTTTCGGCACCGCGTCCGAAACTCAGCTCAAACATTAAATCTCCACTATATTCCCTTTATTTAACCACATCGAGCAGTTCACTTCTTCATCGCCTCCTCATCCTCGCTCACTTTTAATAGCCTGCAAAAAACCCATCTCGGCCGCCATGGATTCCTCTTCCTCCTCTGCCTCCTCGCCTTTCTTTCCAATCCTCCTCCTCCAGTGAGCTAGAGCCGAGGTCAACCTGATGGAATCTACGAGGCCCGCGCGGATTGGGACTCCTCCATCGAGTCGGAGGACGACGAGCCCCTCACCGACGGAAGAAGACCCCAGTTCCTCGTTGACGGGGAGCTGGAGGCGCAAGCGACGACGACCTCTTCTCATGGGAGGCGGACCTCTCCTCCGACGAGGAAGAAGAAGAAGCGGAGGAGGACTCCTCCTCCGAGGAGTACCCACCGGCCAAGCGCTTCCGCGCCGGGTCGGAAGACGACGACGACGATGATGAAGATGAAGACGACGCCCCGCCGGGACTTTCAGCAGCGACGAGGACCTCGCCGGAAGCACGCCGATCAGCGATACGCGGCGCAGATGGCGATGACGAGGGCATGACGGCCCGTAGATTAGGGACTAGAGTAGTGCATTAGGCAGTAGATCATCCTTTTGAGAGCATCGGCTCTTCCTTGTAAAATCCCTCTTTGAATCAATGAAAATGTTCTTCCAATTTGATTTTCCAATTGTCCAATTTCAAATCTTCCGATTGTCAAAGTAAGTCAACGCACCAAGAACCGATAGCAGCGTATCGGTCTTTCACCATCAAACGCCCATAAGGCCAACCCGAAAACAATATTTGTTCCTCTAGAGTCGATGGCTACGCATCGGCTGTTTTATTCTCAAGTCGATGTCTGTGCATCGGCTGTTCCTAGCATCCTGTTGCTTTGCACATATATTTTTATCGGCCGATTTCATACATCGGCCCCATATTCCACTGCCCAGGAAGAGACAAAAATTCTTTTTACCTGGCCGATTTCGTGCATCGGCCTCCATATTTTACTGCCCATCATCCCACATACTTGGGAAATATTTCTTGAGATGCTGGCCATTGACGGCCACTGGGAACTTCACACCATCCAACTGCTCGAGCATGTATGCATTACCCTTTAAAACTTGGTCGACTCTGTACGGCCCGTGCCAATTTGGAGACCATTTACCATACGCTTTATCCTTAGTCCCCAATGGCAGCACAGCTTCCCATACTAGATCACCAACTTGGAACTCCTTTGGTCTCACCTTCTTATTATATGCACGAGCTACCTTGGCTTTGTTCTCCTTAATCTTCTCCAACGACCAAAGTCTAAGTTCCGTTGCATCCTCAATGCTATCACTCATCAGGGCAGCATATTCTTTAGTTGTTAAATCATTCTGAAACGTAATCCGCCTCGAGCCAGCTGTGATTTCACTGTAGGATAACGTAGCATAGAAAACAAAAATTTTCCTACGGCGAACACGCAATCCAAGCCAAGATGCAATCTAGAAGACGGTAGCAACGAGGGGATTGTCGAGACTCACCCTTGAAGAGATTCCAAAGCCTACAAGAGGAGGCTCTTGTTGCTGCGGTAGACGTTCACTTGCCGCTTGCAAAAGCGCGTAGAAGATCTTGATCACGATCGGTTCCGGCGCCACGAACGGGCAGCACCTCCGTACTCGGTCACACGTTCGGTTGTTGATGAAGACGACGTCCACCTCCCCGTTCCAGCGGGCAGCGGAAGTAGTAGCTCCTCTTGAATCCGACAGCACGACGGCGTGGTGTCGGTGGCGGTGGAGAAATCCGGCGGAGCTTCGCTAAGCGTGCGGGATATGGTGGAGGAGCGGGGCGCTAGGGTTTGGGGAGAGGGGGTGGCCGGCCACTATGGGGGCGGCCAAGCTTGTGGCTTTGGTGTGGCCGGCCCCCTCCCCTTGGCCCTCATTATATAGGTGGATCCCAAGTGTTGGTGTCCAAGTCTTCGAATAAGACCCGAAACCAAAACCTTCCATAGGAGGGGGAAACCTAGCCCAACTAGGACTCCCACCCAAAGGTGGGATTCCCACCTCCCATGTGGGGGGTGGCCGGCCCCCTATGGTGGAGTCCACTTGGGACTCCACCCCACTAGGGTTGGCCGGCCATGGAGGTGGAGTCCCTTGTGGACTCCACCTTCCTTGGTGGTTTCTTCCGGACTTTTCTAGAACCTTCTAGAACCTTCCATAGAACCTTCCGCATCATTTTATTCACATAAAATGACATCCTATATATGAATCTTATTCTCCGGACCATTCCGGAACTCCTCGTGATGTCCGGGATCACATCCGGGACTCCGAACAAATATTCGAACTCCATTCCATATTCAAGTTCTACCATTTCAACATCCAACTTTAAGTGTGTCACCCTACGGTTCGAGAACTATGCGGACATGGTTGAGTACTCACTCCGACCAATAACCAATAGCGGGATCTGGAGATCCATAATGGCTCCCACATATTCAACGATGACTTTAGTGATCGAATGAACCATTCACATACATTACCAATTCCCTTTGTCTCGCGATATTTTACTTGTCCGAGGTTTGATCTTCGGTATCACTCTATACCTTGTTCAACCTCGTCTCCTGACAAGTACTCTTTACTCGTACCGTGGTATGTGGTCTCTTATGAACTCATTCATATGCTTGCAAGACATTAGACGACATTCCACCGAGAGGGCCCAGAGTATATCTATCCGTCATCGGGATGGACAAATCCCACTGTTGATCCATATGCCTCAACTCATACTTTCCGGATACTTAATCCCACCTTTATAGCCACCCATTTACGCAGTGGTGTTTGGTGTAATCAAAGTACCTTTCCGGTATAAGTGATTTGTATGATCTCATGGTCATAAGGACTAGGTAACTATGTATCGAAAGCTTATAGCAAATAACTTAATGACGAGTTATGCTACGCTTAATTGGGTGTGTCCATTACATCATTCACACAATGACATAACCTTGTTATTAATAACATCCAATGTTCATGATTATGAAACTAATCATCCATTAATCAACAAGCTAGTTTAAGAGGCATACTAGGGACTTCTTGTTTGTCTACATATCACACATGTACTAATGTTTCGTTAATACAATTCTAGCATGATATATAAACATTTATCATAAACATAAAGATATAAATAATAACCACTTTATTATTGCCTCTAGGGCATATCTCCTTCAGTCTCCCACTTGCACTAGAGTCAATAATCTAGATTACATTGTAATATACCTAACACCCATGGCATTCTGGTGTTGGTCATGCTTTGCCCTAGGGAGAGCTTTAGTCAACGGATCTGCTACATTCAGATCAGTGTGTACTTTGCAAATCTTTACTTCTCCATCTTCGATGTACTCGCGAATCGAGTGGTAACGCAGCTTGATATGCTTCAGCCTCTTGTGTGACCTTGGCTCTTGTGCATTGGCGATGGCACCCATGTTATCACAGTAGATGACAAATGGGTCCAATGCACTAGGAACCACACCGAGCTCTACAATGAACCTCTTCATCCATACCGCTTCGATGAAGCCTGAAGCCGCTATGTACTCCGATTCTGTTGAGGATTTCGCCACCGTGCACTGCTTCGAGCTTGCCCAGCTTACTGCAGCACCATTCAATATAAACACGTACCCAGATTGTGACTTAGAGTCATCAGGATCAGTGTTCCAACTTGCATCGGTGTAACTTGTTACAACGAGCTCTTGGTCACCTCCATAACAAAGAAACATATCCTTAGTTCTTTTCAAGTACTTCAGGATATTCTTGACCGCTGTCCAGTGTTCCATTCCTGGATCACTTTGATATCTGCTAGTCAAACTAACAGCATGTGCTATATCCGGTCTTGTACATAGCATGGCATACATGATAGAGCCTACTGCCGAGGCATAGGGGATCTGACTCATCCTTTCTCTTTCTTCTGCCGTAGCCGGTCCTTGAGTCTTACTCAAGACCTTGCCTGGTAACATAGGTAAGAATCCTTTCTTACTTTCGTCCATTCTAAACTTTTTCAGAATCTTGTCCAGGTATGTACTCTGTGATAGCCCTATTAGGCGTCTTGATCTATCTCTATAAATCTTGATGCCTAATATATATGATGCTTCACCAAGGTCTTTCATTGAAAAACTATTATTCAAATAACCCTTTACACTGCTTAATAGTTCTATATCATTCCCAATCAATAATATGTCATCTACATATAATATCAGGAATGCTACAGAGCTCCCACTCACTTTCTTGTAAATACAGGCCTCTCCATGACACTGTATAAACCCGAAGTCTTTGATCACCTTATCAAAGCGTCGGTTCCAACTTCTTGATGCTTGCTTCAGTCCATAGATTGAACGCTGAAGTTTGCATACTTTGTCAGCATTTTTAGGATCGACAAAACCTTTGGGTTGTACCATATACAACTCTTCCTCAATATCTCCATTAAGGAACGCCGTTTTGACATCCATCTGCCAAATCTCATAATCGAAAAATGCAGCTATTGCTAACAAAATCCTCACAGATTTTAGCTTCGCTACAGGTGAGAAAGTCTCATCGTAGTCAACTCCTTGAATTTGTCGGAAACCCTTTGCGACAAGTCGAGCTTTATAGACAGTAATATTACCATCAGCATCTGTTTTTCTCTTGAAGATCCATTTATTCTCGACAGCCTTTCGGCTATCAGGTAAGTCTACCAAAGTCCATACTTTGTTATCATACATGGATCCCATTTCGGATTTCATGGCTTCTTGCCATTTGTTGGAATCTGGGCTCATCATCGCTTCTTCATACGTCGCAGGGTCCTCATCATTGTTATCCACAATCATGACATTTAGACAAGGATCATACCAATCAGGAGTGGCACGTTCCCTTGTCGATCTGCGAGGTTCAGTAGTTTCCTCGTTCGAAGTTTCATGATCATTATCATTAGCTTCCTCTGTTGCCGGTGTAGGCGGTACAGGAACATTTTCCGGTACTGCGCTACTCTGATCAACGAGTAGAGATTCTTCAATCTCATCGAGTTCTACTTTTCTTCCAGTCACTTCTTTAGTGAGAAATTCTTTCTCAAGAAAGGTTCCGTTCTTAGCAACAAAGATCTTGCCTTCGGATCTGTGATAGAAAGTGTACCCTATAGTTTCCTTAGGGTATCCTATGAAGACGCATTTCTCCGCTTTGGGTTCTAGCTTGTCCGGTTGTAACTTTTTTACATAGGCTTCGCAACCCCAAACTTTAAGGAACGACAGCTTAGGTTTCTTATTAAACCATAATTCATACGGCGTCGTTTCAACGGATTTTGATGGTGCTCTATTTAAAGTGAATGCGGCTGTCTCTAATGCATAACTCCAAAATGATAACGGCAAATCAGTAAGAGACATCATACTACGAACCATATCTAAGAGAGTTCGATTACGACGTTCGGACACACCGTTTCGTTGTGGTGTTCCCGGCGGTGTCAATTGTGAAAGTATTCCGCATTTCTTTAAATGCATGCCAAACTCATAACTCAGATATTCACCTCCACGATCAGATCGTAGAAATTTGATCTTCTTGTTACGTTGATTTTCTACTTCACTTTGAAATTCCTTAAACTTCTCGAAAGTTTCGGATTTATGTTTCATGAAATAGATATACCCATATCTACTCAGATCATCTGTGAAGGTTAGAACATAACGATAACCACCGCGCGATGCTACGCTCATTGGTCCACATACATCGGTATGTATGATTTCCAATAAGTCAGTAGCTCGCTCCATCATACCCGAGAATGGAGTCTTAGTCATTTTTCCCATCAGACATGCTTCGCATCTATCAAGTGACTCAAAGTCAAGTGATTCAAGTAATCCATCAGTATGGAGTTTCTTCATGCGTTTCACTCCAATATGACCAAGACGACAGTGCCACATATAAGTAGAATTATCATTCAATTTAATTCGCTTAGCATCAATGTTATGTATATGTGTATCACTACTATCGAGATCTAATAGAAATAAGCCATTCTTTTCAGGTGCTCGACCATAAAAGATATTATTCATAAAGATAGAACAACCATTATTCTCAGACTTGAATGAATAACCGTCTTGCATTAAACAAGATCAGATATAATGTTCATGCTCAACGCGGGTACATAATAACAATTATTTAGGCTTAAAACTAATCCCGAAGGTAGATGTAGAGGAAGTGTCCCGACTGCGATCACATTGACCTTGGATCCGTTTCCAACGCGCATCGTCACTTCATCTTTCAGCAGTTGTCGTTTATTCTTTAGTTCCTGTTTCGAGTTACAAATATGAGCAACCGAACCAGTATCAAATACCCAGGTACTAGAACGAGAACCAGTGAAATGAACATCTATAACATGTATATCAGATATACCTTCTTTCTTCTTCTTGACAAGGCCGCTCTTCAGATCCGCCAAATACTTGGAGCAATTACGCTTCCAGTGTCCCTTCTCTTTGCAGTAATAGCAATCAGCATCAGGCTTAGGGCCGTTCTTAGGTTTCATAGGAGGTGTGGCAGCTTTCTTGCCACCCTTCTTGAATTTTCCCTTAGACTTGCCCTGTTTCTTGAAACTGGTGGTCTTGTTGACCATCAACACTTGGTGCTCTTTCTTAATCTCAATCTCAGCAGCTTTTAACATGCCAAAGAGTTCAGGAAACTCCTTGTTCATGTTCTGCATATTGTAATTCATCACAAAGTTCTTGTAACTTGGTGGCAGTGATTGAAGGACACGATTAATCCCCAGTCTGTTAGGAATCACTATTCCCAAGTCACTGAGTTTCTTCGCATGCCCGGTCATAACGAGCATGTGCTCACTAATGGAGCTGCCTTCTTCCATCATACAGCTGAAAAAGTGTTTCGATGCTTCATAGCATTCCACGGCCGCATGAGTTTCAAAAATAGTCTTCAACTCTTTCATCAACTCATGAGGATCGTGGTGCTCAAAACGTTTTTGAAGATCGGATTCCAGACTGCATAAGATGGCACACTGAACTTGAGAGTACCGAGTTTTCCGAGTTGCGTAAACATTCTTTACTTCATCGGTTTCAGTTTCTGCTGGAGGGTCACCTAGCGGTGCATCAAGCACATATTGCAGATTTCCGCCATTGAGGAAGATCCTCACATGACGGAACCAGTCGGTGAAGTTGCTACCGTTGCTCTTAAGTTTTTCTTTCTCTAGGAACTGGTTAAAATTGATTGGGGACGCCATATCTACAACATATTTGCAATAGTTTAGACTAAGTTTATGACAAATTGAGTTCAAATTTTAATTCAACATAATTAAAAATCTAGGTGAACTCCCACTCAAAACAATATCCCTCGCATTGTCTTAGTGATCACACGAACCAAATCTACCGCACCTAAACCCGATCATCACGAGAAAAGGTGTGATTTCAATGGCGAACACTCAAAGTGTTCATCATATCAATCATATGATTCATGCTCTACCTTTCGGTATCACGTGTTCCGAGACCATGTCTGTACATGCTAGGCTCGTCAAGGCCACCTTAGTATCCGCATGTGCAAAACTGTCTTGCACCCGTTGTATGTACTTATTGAATCTATCACACCCGATCATCACGAGATGCTTCGAAACGACAAGACTTGATAACGGTGCTACTAAGGATGAACACTTTATTATCTTGAGATTTTAGTGAGAGGGATCATCTTATAATGCTACCGTCGCGATCTAAGCAAAATAAGATGCATAAAAGGATTAACATCACATGCAGTTCATATGTGATATGATATGGCCCTTTTGTCTTTGCGCCTTTGATCTTGATCTCCAAAGCGTGGACATGATCTCCATCATCAACGGGCATGATCTCCATCATTGTCGGCGAAGCACCAAGGTCAATGGCGCCGTCTTCATGATCGTCCTCCATGTAGCAACTATTACAACTACTTTGAAATACTACTCAACATGAAATTTAAAGACAACCATAAGGCTCCTGCCGGTTGCCACAATACAATAATGATCATCTCATACATATTCATCATCACATTATGGCCATATCACATCACCAAACCCTGCAAAAACAAGTTAGACGTTCTCTAATTTGGTTTGCATATTTTACGTGGTTTAGGGTTTTCGAGCAAGATCCAATCTACCTACGAACATGAACCACAACGGTGATACTAGTGTTGTCAATAGAAGAGTAAATTGAATCTTCACTATAGTAGGAGAGACAGACACCCGCAAAGCCACTTATGCAATACAAGTTGCATGTCAAGCGTGGAGCAAATCTCATGAACGCGGTCATGTAAAGTTAGCCCGAGCCGCTTCATCCCACTATGCCACAAAGATGCAAAGTACTCAACTAAAGACAACAAGAGCATCAACGCCCACAAACCATTGTGTTCTACTCGTGCAACCATCTATGCATAGACACGGCTCTGATACCACTGTAGGATAACGTAGCATAGAAAACAAAAATTTTCCTACGGCGAACACGCAATCCAAGCCAAGATGCAATCTAGAAGACGGTAGCAACGAGGGGATTGTCGAGACTCACCCTTGAAGAGATTCCAAAGCCTACAAGAGGAGGCTCTTGTTGCTGCGGTAGACGTTCACTTGCCGCTTGCAAAAGCGCGTAGAAGATCTTGATCACGATCGGTTCCGGCGCCACGAACGGGCAGCACCTCCGTACTCGGTCACACGTTCGGTTGTTGATGAAGACGACGTCCACCTCCCCGTTCCAGCGGGCAGCGGAAGTAGTAGCTCCTCTTGAATCCGACAGCACGACGGCGTGGTGTCGGTGGCGGTGGAGAAATCCGGCGGAGCTTCGCTAAGCGTGCGGGATATGGTGGAGGAGCGGGGCGCTAGGGTTTGGGGAGAGGGGGTGGCCGGCCACTATGGGGGGCGGCCAAGCTTGTGGCTTTGGTGTGGCCGGCCCCCTCCCCTTGGCCCTCTATATATAGGTGGATCCCAAGTGTTGGTGTCCAAGTCTTCGAATAAGACCCGAAACCAAAACCTTCCATAGGAGGGGGAAACCTAGCCCAACTAGGACTCCCACCCAAAGGTGGGATTCCCACCTCCCATGTGGGGGGTGGCCGGCCCCCTATGGTGGAGTCCACTTGGGACTCCACCCCCACTAGGGCTGGCCGGCCATGGAGGTGGAGTCCCTTGTGGACTCCACCTTCCTTGGTGGTTTCTTCCGGACTTTTCTAGAACCTTCTAGAACCTTCCATAGAACCTTCCGCATCATTTTATTCACATAAAATGACATCCTATATATGAATCTTATTCTCCGGACCATTCCGGAACTCCTCGTGATGTCCGGGATCACATCCGGGACTCCGAACAAATATTCGAACTCCATTCCATATTCAAGTTCTACCATTTCAACATCCAACTTTAAGTGTGTCACCCTACGGTTCGAGAACTATGCGGACATGGTTGAGTACTCACTCCGACCAATAACCAATAGCGGGATCTGGAGATCCATAATGGCTCCCACATATTCAACGATGACTTTAGTGATCGAATGAACCATTCACATACATTACCAATTCCCTTTGTCTCGCGATATTTTACTTGTCCGAGGTTTGATCTTCGGTATCACTCTATACCTTGTTCAACCTCGTCTCCTGACAAGTACTCTTTACTCGTACCGTGGTATGTGGTCTCTTATGAACTCATTCATATGCTTGCAAGACATTAGACGACATTCCACCGAGAGGGCCCAGAGTATATCTATCCGTCATCGGGATGGACAAATCCCACTGTTGATCCATATGCCTCAACTCATACTTTCCGGATACTTAATCCCACCTTTATAGCCACCCATTTACGCAGTGGTGTTTGGTGTAATCAAAGTACCTTTCCGGTATAAGTGATTTACATGATCTCATGGTCATAAGGACTAGGTAACTATGTATCGAAAGCTTATAGCAAATAACTTAATGACGAGATCTTATGCTACGCTTAATTGGGTGTGTCCATTACATCATTCACACAATGACATAACCTTGTTATTAATAACATCCAATGTTCATGATTATGAAACTAATCATCCATTAATCAACAAGCTAGTTTAAGAGGCATACTAGGGACTTCTTGTTTGTCTACATATCACACATGTACTAATGTTTCAGTTAATACAATTCTAGCATGATATATAAACATTTATCATAAACATAAAGATATAAATAATAACCACTTTATTATTGCCTCTAGGGCATATCTCCTTCAGGGTAACGGCTTCTTGTCCATAGACCAGATGGTATGGCGAGGTTTTTATCGCTCCATGACATGACATGCGATAAGCCCACAAAGCCTCTGACAATACCTCGTGCCAACGTCTAGGATACTCGTCGATTTTCCTCTTAATCAGCTTGATAAGGCTCTTGTTGGACGCTTCAGCCTGCCCATTTGCTTGAGCATAATATGGAGACGATCGGATCAGCTTAATTCCCATGCCTCGCAGAACTCTAAACTCGCGAGAGATGAAGACCGAACCTCCATCGGTCGTGATAGTCTGGGGAATCCCGAATCTATGAATGACATGCTCCTTCACAAAATTGATGACATCTTTCGATGCCATGACTTCATAGGGACGGCCTCCACCCATTTAGTAAAATAATCTGTAATGGCCAAAATCCACTCATGGCCTTTGCTCGATGCAGGATGAATTTTGCCGATCATATCCATGCCCCATCCTCGAAATGGCCAAGGCTTGATGATAGGGTTCATTGCTGATGCGGGTACCATCTGAATGCTCCCAAACTTCTGACATGCTTGACACCCTTTATAGTAATTAAAACAGTCCTCAAGCATGGTGGGCCAATAAAACCCTGATCGCCTGATCAACCACTTCATCTTATGAGCCGATTGATGAGTTCCACAGGCGCCTTCATGTACCTCGTGTAAGAGCCGATTTGCCTCGGCTGTTCCCAAACATTTGAGAAGTAGCCCTTCCAAAGTCCTGTAGAACATGTCATCTCCAATAAGGACATACTTCATGGCCTTGTACCTTATCCGTTTAGTGCCCCCCGAGCCGAATCTTTCAAGTAATTGAAGATATCGGCTCTCCAATCATCCGGTTCCATGAAGCGACCTGGACATCGGCTCCATCTACTATGTCCTTGTAGCTCGACGCCATCAGCAAGATCGTTCGCCTCGATATTCTGCGACCTCGGGACCCAGTTGAATTTTATGTACCGAAATTGAGCCATCAGCTCCCTGCAGTGCATCCATAATGGGAAGAGTGACTCGCTCTCACATTTATATTCGTCCGTGAGCTGTGAAATTACCAACTTTGAGTATCCAAAAAGTTCCACTTTACCTTGGCTTCAATAAGCAACTCCATCCCTGCGTATTGCTTCATACTTAGCGACATTGTTGGTGCAGGGGTAGACAGCCTAATGGAGAAGGAGTAGGTTGCCCCCGAGCGACACAGTAGAATGCGATGCAGACCATCATCACAAACCGATCCATCGAAAAACATGGCCCATGCACACGACAGTCTGCTATATCAGTGTTGATTCGTTCAGCGATCAGATCGGCCAACGCTTGTCCCTTGACTGCTTTCGCAGGTTGATACCGGAGATCCAATTCCGATAATGCAAACATCCATTTACCGAGTCGGCCTTTCAAAACAGGAGCCGACAGCATGTGCTTGATGACGTCTGATTTGCAGATGATGACGATTTCTGCTGTCAGAAAGATGTGGCGAAGCTTGGTGCAGGTAAAAAATAGGCAGAGGCATAACTTCTCGATCTCAGGGTACCTAGTCTCTGCATCCTACATCCTTCTGCTGAGGTAGAAAGCGACTCTTTCCATACCATCATAGATTTGCACTACCACGAGGCGATGGAAGTGTCGGCTACTGACAGGTAAATGTAGAATGGCCTGTCTTGCTGGGGCGGAACTAACACGGCTTCGTTAGATATTCCTTAATCTCATCAAATGCTGTTGTTGCTCCCCCCCATGAAACTCCTCATCAGGTTTGATTTTTACTAAACCCATGAATGGCTCAATTCGTCCTGATAGATTAGAGATGAACCTTCTGACGAAGTTGATCTTGCCGATGAGACTTTGGAGCTCCTTTTTTGTGGTCGGTGGCTTCATTGTTCGCACCGCCTCTTGACTTTTCAGGCCAATCTCAATTCCACGTTCATGAACTAGGAAGCCCAGGAATTGACCGGCCGTCACACCAAAGGCACACTTCTTTGGATTCATTCTTAGTCCAAACTTTCTAGTTCGGTCCAGGATGCATCTCAAATCCTCCAGGTGTCCTTCCACTGAGACAGACTTGACCACCACGTCATCGATGTAGATCTCCACCAACTTGCCGATCAGATCATGAAAGATGTAATTCATGGCTCGTTGGTACGTTGCGCCGGCATTTTTCAGCCCAAATGTCATGACCACATATTCAAACAAGCCCACCGCACCTGGTACTCTGAATGCAGTCTTGTGTATATCTTCTGGAGCCATAAAAATTTGGTTGTAGCCGGCATTGCCATCCATGAAGCTTAAAACCTTATGACCAGCAGCTGCATTGATCAATGTCTCTGCTACCGGCATTGGGTACTCATCCTTTGGAGTGGCTCTGTTGAGATCCCGAAAATCTATGGCGACGCGCCATCGGCCGTCCTTTTTCTCTACAGGTACGATACTAGATATCCACTCAGCATACCTGCATGGCCTGATGAACCCGGCGCTCAACATCTTCTCGATCTCTTTCTTGACTTCTTCTAAAATTTCGGCCTTCATCTGTCGTGCTCGTTGCTGGAACGGCCGAAATCCTTTCTTAAGAGGGAGCCGATGCTCAATGATGCTCCTGTCTAACCGGGCATTCTGTGTAGTCCCAGGCAAAACAATATGGGTATTCTTTCAACAGAGCTATCATCAGGCCCCTTAGATGCGGATCCAACTTTTTGCTGATAAATGTTGGTCGTGGCTTATCCCCAGGACCAATGTCGATCTCTTCTAGCTCATCAGCTGATGTAAACCCATACCCTAGCTTTCCGTCGCCTGCTAGATCGATGCTAAACACAGGCAGAACGTATGGCGAGGATAATTTTGGCCGATTGCTGGAATCGGCCTCCATGTTGATTGTATTGCTCAATGAAAGCTTACAACTTGTTTGTGCTCCCCCACATGAGGAGTCTTCCTACCACGACTTCGTGACATGCTTGAGGTAAGATCCTTGCTTTTTATTTTTTGGGGCCGATCGCAGGGATCGGCCTTGCCACGTATGTCGATGGATGTTGCTCTTGCTACTCTATCAGGCCGGTGGATAAGACCAGCCTCACCCCGTTTTTTGTCACCTCGATGCGATCACAGCCGTCCAAACTGATTCCAGAGAGCGGCTCTTGGTCTTCCGAGTCCCATATGTTCATGCCGGCTATCGAGACCTCGATCGAGTCATCTGCATGCACGACCTCCACGTCGTCTCCATCCCATTGTATCAGGCATTGGTGCATTGTAGACGGAATGCAGCAGTTGGTGTGAATCCAATCCCTCCCTAGCAGGACAGCGTAGGTGCTCTTGCTGTCGACGATGAAGAATGTCGTTGGGATCGTCTTTCGGCCTATGGTTAGATCCACGTTCAGGACACCTTGCGTCCCTGATGCTTGGCCGTTGAAGTCGTTTAGTGTGACGTTGGTCTTGATCAGATCTGCGCTAGAGCGTCCCAAACGTCGTAGCATGGAATATGGCATTATATTGACTGCCGCTCCCGTGTCAACCAACATCTTGCCGACAGGCTGCCCATTGATATAACCTTTTAGGTACAGGGCCTTCATGTGTTTGTAGCCCTTCTCTCGTGGCTTTTCAAAGATGACTGGCCGTGGACCACAGTCAAACTGTGCTATCGGCACTTCTTCAATTCCTGGCGGACGGAACTCCGACGGAGTACGAACACCATGTTTGTGCCAGCCGATGTACCCACATCGGCTTTTGTTTGCTTGGGGTGCCACACCTTCTTCTGTGGACGACTCTCCTCGTCCAAAGTTTGCTGAATTTTCACGGCCAGATCGGGCCGCGCTTTCCTCAACGTGTGCAGGTATTGCGCCTCGGCTTGCTCCAAGCTACGTAGCCGCTGAACCCTACGCTTTTGGGAGTGGCTGAGTCCATCAGGGCACCACCTTGGCCGGTGGTACCTGTCCTCTTCTTCATCTTCTGACTCCTCAAAGTCTTCATCTTGAGATGACTCAGCTCGTTTGTTGGTGGGAGAGGCCCTAGACGCTTGGCTGAAACTTCCCTGCATCCTTCTTCGGCGTCTACACTCCGGGCAGTTGTCGATTGTAGGCAATCGGCTCATTCCTGAATCCCAGCAGTGTTTAAAGAAAGGACAGTCCCAGTGTCTATCCATGTCTCTCCTGCTACCTTGACCTCCTTAGCGCGGTGCTCCTTATCCATCATCGTCTCTATCATCTGACGACGTCTTCCATTGTCTACGTCAGACCGATGATGTCTCTCGTCATCTGTCGTAGATGCCGGCGTCGGTCATACTGATACTCATATTTGTTAAGGAGGTGCGTGGAGAGTGGTCGTTCATATCGCACGCTTCATACTTGTTCCTCGGTGAGGTACCGCTTGTCATCATATCAGGGCCGGTCGCGTGGATCGGCCTCCTTCTTTTCCTTGCTGGGAGTGACTGCTTTCTCTTTATCCTTGCCATGGTGGCGTACAGGCCCTGCCATGTTAACATCGAACGAGAAATCTAGCCGATGCCTCGCGGAGTGATTGGGTTCCACCATGTTGGCGCCGAAACCGGCGTGTGTCCACCTTCATGGCAAACTGACCAAGAGCAATCGGCCTTGTTCTATCGCCATCTGATCCGCGCAACCCCTTGCAGTCATTGGTGGTATGGGTGAACGAGTGATGCCACTTGCGATGCGGCCTCCCATTCATTTCTTGTGTCGTAGGGATTTTATGGCCTTCGGGTAACCCGTTTTCCTTAAGCAATAAATCAAATATCTGCTCGGCTTTGCTCACATCGAAGTCAAACCCTTTTGCAGGCCCTTGTGGTTTCACCCATTTGCAGGACACAGGAGCTGCCCCCCGAGCCCATTCAGCCACGGCTACTTCCAGGTCTTCTGCAGACTCTTCAGCTTCTTCCATCTCGACCAGGCCTACCGGACGCTTGAACTTGTCTTGGTACAATTCAGGGTGCCGCTGCTCATACAATGTGAGTTTCTGGACCATGTGCGACAGTGAATTGTACTCTACGTGGAAAGCCAGATCCTTGATCGGCGTTGCGAGGCCCAATGCTGCCAGTGACTGCTTCCTTTTCAGTTAAACGAACGAATAACATTGGTTCCTAACGGTTCTGAAACGTTGAATATATTCTGACACCGTTTCTCCCCGCTTCTGCCGCACCTGTGCCAGATCGGCAATGCCGGCCTAGCTTCTGAGTGATATTGCACATGAAACTATTCTTCCATTTGCTTCCACGTGCGGGCCGAGTTTGGTGGCAACGAGGTGTACCACCCAAAGGCTGATCGAGAGATTGTGCAAAAAACCTTACACGTAACGGGTCTGATGCTGAAATCATGCCCAGCTGTGCCAAATATCGGCTCACGTGCTCTATTGAGCTAGACCCTTCTGCTCCATTGAATTTTGAGAATTCAGGGAGCCGATATTTGGGTGGCAGCGGGATCAAATCGCTCGTCGGGGTACGGCTTGGAATAGCCGATTGTTTTCCTCTTCGGCAAGATGCCGAACTCTCAAGATGGTGCTGATTTGTCCATGGTATTAGCTGTAGGGACCGAGCTCTCATGACTCGTTCCGGTAGCATATTTAGCTAGCCATGCTTGTTTGTCAGCGTCTGCTCCAGAAATCCCTGTTGGTGCAATCTGGCTTGTGCGCGCCAAGGCATTGCAGTCCGGCACGTATGTGCACACGTATCCATGTGGGATCTCCTTAGGCGGCTCATATAGGAATTGGCAATCGCTAGGATCGCCTCCAACCTTGTAGACGACGTACGCCGGTGAACCCGGCGGCTCTGGCGCTGCAAGCGCGAATGGTAGCGGCGGTCTGATCTGGAGCGGTACTTCTCCCTGGTGAGTCCCTAGGGTAGGTCCTGACGGGGAGTACTGATGCTTCATGATTTCCTGCACCACACGGACCGCGACGCGCTCGAGAGCGTTCACCAAGCTCTCAGAATGACGGTGTAGAGAATGAGCCACCATGTAATTAATTTCCTGGCGCAGAGCTCTGGTGCGTTCCTCTGAAGGGGTAGACAGATCCACTTCATCAAGAACACCTTCGGGGGAGAACCCTTTCCACCTGATGCCATGTGAACGGGTCTTCATGAAGGAGCCGATGAGATCGGCTTCCAAGATGGCTTTAATCTCATCATATTTCTTCTTGTGCTCCTCAGGCAGATCTGCGTACGTGACTGGTTCGCCCACCACCTCATCCGCAGCTTTTGACATGGTTGCTGCAGATGTCGACGTTGTTGTTGCTGTAGACGGTCCCACCGGGCGTGCCAGAATGTGTTGCCTACCAAAAACCCACCGGGCAGCGGCAGACAGCAAGTAGGGGAGGCTCCCAGGACTGCTGGTGGATCCTGGTCCCTCGGGCAACGGCCCGCAATGCCTCTGGCACACGTCCTGGCGTTTGCGAGGGCGTGCCACCTGACCTATACCTGGTCAGGAAGGTGATGGATTGCTTCGACTAGTTTCCTGCATGGCAAACACGTAAACATTAAATACGAGCCCCGATCGGCTCTTAAGTTGTTCTGTGGATCGGCTCAAAGAGCCGATTGCCCCATGGTTCATGTTAGATTTATAAGGACATGGGGATCATGCTTTATCAATATCAAGCTAAGCTAATCTACGATAGTCTAGGGTTTTCACCGCATAACCGGAACATCCTACGCGTAATTGAGCCTAGCAGATACGTAAGATGATGGAAAACCAGCCCTAACGAGGCCTAAAAACCAACATGAAGTTGATCCCCGGAACAATCCCTTTAGGGCTTAATAAACCACACCTTACGCACTACCGGATCGTCCAACCCGTTTGTAAGGCCTAACCATGTAGATATCAAACTAATCCTTGTAGAACAAGGAACAACTATAACAGATCAGATCTACTAGACAAAGATAAAGCAAGATGCCGCCCTACGCCTAAGATAGGCGTAAGGGCAGCTAGATATCGAGGGGCAGCGCAGCTAAGCAAGTATATCATGAAAGCATCGGCAGCCCCAAAACATCTACGATAAGGGTGTTGCTCGCCATCAAAAAGGCTTCAGCACGAGCAACACCAATAACGAATAAACAATCTGCCTAGATCGTAAGATGCGATCTAGGTAGCATGTGCTTACCCGGGAGAAACCCTCGAAACAAGGGGTGGCGATGCGCCTAGATTGATTTGTTGTGAACGTGATCGTCCTCCTTTCTCAATAACCCTAGATACATATTTATAGTCCGTAGACTTTCTAACTTGGGAATAAACCCAACCGTGTACGAGCTAAACTCTATCTCTTAATTCTAAATCTACCATAATATACAGATACACGGGCAATCTAGCCCAATTTCTCGCACAAGGCCGGTTCAGAGACACTTCCAATATACATGTCTTCTAAGCCCATCTTCGGTCACGGCCCACCTCCTGCTCTGGCTAAATTCCGGTGGTAACAGTACGAGCTCCAACAACAACTACAGTCTATGAAAAAGCAGGCTCTCGTGATAATGGAACAGTCTCGAAAATCATCGAGAGGAGAAAGTTGCAATCAGCAAGCTCGGGAAGCTATAGCTTCACAAAAGTGTCATGTCATTGGAAACTCTGAGGCTGCCTCCGAGAAAACACCATGCTTGAGTTGATGACCCGAAGCAAGCTTGGAGATGGCGGAACATGTTCCTCGACTGAACCTTCCTCTTTTCTCTTTGTTTTGCCTCTGCACGGTATCTTGTCGCTAAATAGGTCCCTTGGGATCTTGTCCGAAGATCAAAGAGTTGACACAAGATCAAATTTCCTTATTAACTTTGGGACTTGACCATAGCGTCCTTCACCAGGGCTACCCGAGCATTGCCGACAAATTGTGGATTCCGGGACCGCTCATGCCAAGTTCATGAATTTCTTGAGTTTTGTACCAAAACTTTATCTATGATTTACAATTCTATGTTTCCTCGAATGTTCAATAGAAAACCCTTCTGAGCGATGGAGAAGTTTAAGGACTCACACAAAATCCATGGCTTTGTAAGAGCCAACCGTAGCTAGCCAGGGTTACCCTTATTATGCTTCAAATCTACCACCCCAAACTTGATATGACAAAGGTGGTGGAAACTGTTCATGCTAAGCTGAGGCAACGGCGAAGAGGTGTCGAAAAAATCGATGCAGTGGTTAGCCCAGTAGTTGAAGAGATAATTAATGACCTTCTTCGGATGGATGCCGACTTTTTTTCAGACGGCTGATTTCTGGGTGCCTCTGCCGAAGAAGATAAAGTAAACATTGACGACATTTTAGGTCATGACTGAATTATTTTTTTCAGTAAATAGCTTATATTGTCGAAAGAAAATTGTAACTTGTTGTATCTATGTTGTAAGATAGACATGTATATTTTTTTTTTGTTTCTTTTCCCTAGCCCCGAGTGTTTCGGTGGCGATTTTCTTTATTGTGTATGCGAGGTTGAACCAAGGCAAATAAATTATATTGAGTATACTATATTTGCGGGTATTAGCCCCCGAGCCTTTTTTGTTGATCACTATTTTGTATCTTCATTTATTTTGCGAGGTGCTTTGCACCAAGGCGAAATATTTTCGGTAATGTATATATATATATATATATATATATTGTAACTTCTGGGCGCAAGCCCCCGAGCCTGTCGAAGAAAAAGATGTATATCTCCACTATCTTTATTATATTGCAGCACCGCGAGTCCGCCTCATTAAAAACCTTTCCAGCCCCACTCGGTGCCCTGAAAAGGAAAAGAGTGCGTCTGAAAACTCGCGGGCGTTTCAGTACATTGTATTTTTACAAGGAGGACTATATTTCGACTCTAGGCGTAAAAACGCCTGAGTTGCGCCACGTTCCAAGGATTTGGCTCGGCAACTCCTGTCTTCTTGTCCTTGATTCTGTATGCTCCTCCTTCGATTACTTCTGTGAGGATGTAAGAGCATCTCCAGTCGCGTCCCCCAAACCGCCCCCCAAACCGCGCCGGATTGAGCGTTTGGGGGACGTGCTGTTCGATGCCGCCTTTGGGGGCCGTCGCTCCCAGCCGCGTCCCCCAACGCAGCAAACATTTAAAATACTTTTTTTGATTTTTTTATTTCAATTTCCACAAACTAATACATAATTTGGAACGTGGTTTACACGAAAACACAGTTAGGCACATGGTTTTCCACAAACTAATACATAGTTTGAACCGTCGTGGACACAAATATAAAATTTTGCAAAGAAACTAAACCTAACTAGGCCGTGCATCGAAGGTTTCCTGTGTTCGCTGCTAAGAAAGAACACTCGAGGGCACACCCAGTCACCTAAACTGGAAAATCCAGCGGGAGGATGGTGCCCTTGTTGGTTCTACCGAGGAGGCGAACATCCAGAAACCTCCGTGCACGTGTTCGCTGCGAAGAAAGAACACTCAGTCGTCCTCCTCGTCGGTGTTGTCGCCCTGGTAGTCCGGCGGCACCGCGTCTCGTCGAAGACCTTGACGCTCATGTCCCTGTCGCCGAAGTAGGAGAACAGGAGGATGAAGCCGGCTTGGAGGCTGTGGTGGCGCGCGAACTTCTCCCAGCCGATGTTGAGGTACATCTTGCCGCGCGCGTCGTAGATCACGTCGACGATCCACCGGTAGTAGCCGCACGCAGCCTCCCGCAGATGCATCGTGCGCGGGCGATCATCGCCGGCGACGTAGTCGGCGAAGGAGTCCGGCAGCCTCTGGATGCCGCGCGGGTCGCCCTTGAGGACGAGGACAAACTCGAACCGCACGTCCGGCTCCACGTCCATCTCCGACGATGATGAAGCCGGCGGCGTGGAAGGCGACGGCGAGCGTTCAGCTCTGCCGCGGCCACGACCATGTTGCGGCGACTGCCGGGCCGCCAATAACTTTCGTCGCGGTAGGCGACGGTTGGGTTAAAAATTTATTGTGCCGTGACGAGTCGGCCCTCACCGCCTCGCTTTCGTTGTGTCCGGTGTCCCCGGTGCGTCCCCTGTGGGACGGGGACGGGCTCGGGGTGCCGGACACCGTATGGGCCGCGCCGGACAAAAATGGGCTTTGGGACGCGGAGCATTTTTTGTCTTCGCGCCCCTCCTTTGGGGGGCTTCGGGGACGACTGGAGATGTAAGGAGCCACGGCGACTCGAGTTTTTCATGGCTTTTTTGTTGAGCCGAAGAACTAAGTCCCCCACTTGAAAAGATCTTGGCCTCAATCGTCGACTGTGGTAGTTTTTCAGATCTTGCTAGTACTTAGCGACCCGTGATAACACTTCGTCTCGAGCCTCATTAAGTGCATCGACATCATCCTCCAGTGCTTTCCTTGATGCCTCTTCCTCATATTCCATTACTCTCAGAGAATCATGCTCTATTTCTATCGGTAGCACTGCTTCAGCTCCATGGACCAGAAAAAATGGAGTTTCCTGCGTCGCTGTATTTGGTGTTGTTCGGATACTCCACAACACACTAGGCAACTCCTCTGGCCAAGTATGCTGAGCTTTTTCCAATGGTGCTAGCAGACGTTTCTTGATACCATTGCAAATGATACCATTGGCTTTCTCGATTTGACCATTGGTCTGCGGGTGCGCAACTGATGCAAAGTGTAGTTTGATGCCCACCTCTGCACAATATGCCTTGAATTCCTTGGATGTAAAATTGCTACCATTGTCCGTGACGATGCTATGAGGTACTCCAAGCGAAAAACAATGCTCTTCACGAACTTGATTGCAGATGCTCCGTCCGGTGAATTTATCGGCTTTGCTTCTATCCACTTAGTGAATTTGTCGACAGCGACGAGCATGTACTCGTATCCTCCTGGCGAAGCTTTGTGTCCCACCATATCGAGACCCACTGAGCCAAGGGCTAAGACAATGGTATTGGCATCAGATTCTGCTGCCGGAGAGTGAGGTTTTGCGGCAAATCTCTGGCACGCGTCGCAAGTACGAACTATTTCTTTCGCATCCTCGATTCTTTGTCAACCAATAAAATCTGCTCACAAAACCTTGGTGCTATAGCTCGGCTGCTTGCATGGTGACACATATTCCTTCGTGTACATCCTTAGAATTATCCTTCCTTCTTCGGGTGTGGCGCACCTTTGCAACACTCCCGAAATACTTAGTTTGTACAACTCCTTTGACCACATTAAAGGCTTTAGATCATACGATAACTCGCCTTGCTTCAATTGGATCGTAGGTATTTCTTTCCTTAGGATGTATGATATGTATGCTTGCATCCATGGAATTTGTACCATCATTACTAGGTCCTGTTCCTCCTCTTCTTCCAGTGCGCTTTTATAGCCCCCGAGGGTTTCTCATCCTTCTCCTTCTTCTTTGGTTTCTTCGACTTTGTAGATCTCTCGGCTATCTCTTCCCAGAATACGCCTGGTGGAATCGCGAGACACTGCGACCCAATGTTTGCAAGAACATCGGCTTCATCATTACTTAGCCTGCTGATGTGATTTACCTCGCATCCATCAAACAGCTTCTCGAGCTCGTTATACACTTCCTTGTTGCTATCATACTTTCATTGACTGCATCACATTGATTCATGACCTGTGAGCCACCAATTGTGAGTCGCCAAAGATTTTTAGTCGGGTTGCGCCACAAGCTTTCGCCATCTTCATCCCGTGTATGAGAGCTTTGTATTCTGCCTCATTGTTAGATGTGTTTGGAAACGTCATCCGTAAGACATACTTTAATTTGTCGCCTTCAGGTGATATTAGTATCACGCCTGCTCCAGCTCCCTCTAATCTCTTGGACCCATCGAAGTTTATAGTCCAGGTTCTCGATAGATCTGGGGGTCCGTATTTTGTATCCATCCACTCTGCGATGAAGTCGGTAAAATTTGCGACTTTGTTGCTTTTCTTTTCTCGTACGTGATGTCCAGGGGAAAGCTCTATTCCCCAAAGGAAGACACGACCCGTAGCTTCTGGATTGTTTAATATATTGGATAAAGGCGCCTCATTGACCACTACTATCGGATGTGCCAAAAATAGTGTCGCAACTTTCTTGCTGTTGTAAACACTCCATATGCTAGCTTCTGGTACTGCGGGTACCGCTGTTTTGGCGATAATACTTCCACTGATGAAATATACTGGCCTCTGTACTCCATGAAGTTTTCCTTCTTCCTCCCTTTCGACTACTAGTGCTGTGCTGACCACCTGGGGTGTGGCTGCAATGTATAGCAAGAGGGTTCCTTCTCCTTAGACGCCACCAAGATTGGTGTGAGATTGTGCGTTTGAGATCCTCGAAAGCTCTGTCTGCTTCTTCGTTCCACTGAAATTTCTCTCCTTGGTTAATCAAAGCATAAAATGGTAACGCCTTTTCTCCCAGCCTGGCGACGAATCTGCTTATAGCTGCGACTCGCCCAGTTAATTGCTGTATTTCTTTTAAATTGTTGGCTTCCTCATCGTTATAATAGCTTGAATTTTTTCTGGATTGGCCTTGATTCCTCTTGCTGAGACTAGGAACCCGAGAAGTTCTCCTGCAGGGACGCCGAAAGAACACTTCGTTGGGTTCAGTTTGAGGCAAAACTTGTCAAGGTTGTCGAAAGTTTCCTTTAGATCCTCGATCAAAGTTGTCCCCTTTTTTGATGTTATGACGACATCGTCAATGTATACTTGTACGTTTTTCCCAATCTGTGTTGCTAAGCACTTCTGCATCATCCGCTGATATGTTGCTCCCGCGTTTTTTAGACCAAAAGGCATTGTTTTGTAGCAAAACACGCCATGATGCGTGATACGTCTCCGACATGTCGATAATTTCTTATGTTCCATGCCACATTATTGATGATATCTACATGTTTTATGCATACTTTATGTCATATTTATGCATTTTGGCACTAACCTATTGACGAGATGCCGAAGAGCCAGTTGCTGTTTTCTGCTGTTTTGGTTTTGAGAAATCTAGTAAGGAAATATTCTCTCGGAATTAGACGAAATCAACGCCCAGGGCCTATTTTTACACGACTCTTCCGGAAGACCGGAGGACTTACGAGGAGTGAGACCCACGGCGCGCCACAACAGGCGGCGCGGCACAGGCCTGGCCGCGCGGCCCCTAGCGTGTGGGGCCTCGTGTGGCCCCCGACCTGCCCTTCCGCCTACATATAGTCTTCATCGCGAAACCCCCGTCCGAGAGCCACGATACGGAAAACCTTCCAAAGACGCCGCCGCCAATCCCATCTCGGGGGATTCGGGAGATCGCCTCCGGCACCCTGCCGGAGGGGAATCATCTCCCGGAGGACTCTTCACCGCCATGGTCGCCTCCGGAGTGATGAGTGAGTAGTTCACCCTGGACTATGGGTCCATAGCGGTAGCTAGATGGTCGTCTTCTCCTTATGTGCTTCATTGTCGGATCTTGTGAGCTACCTAACATGATCAAGATCATCTATCTGTAATGCTATATGTTGTGTTTGTCAGGATCCGATGGATAGAGAATATTATGTTATGTTGATTATCAATCTATTACCTATGTGTTGTTTATGATCTTGCATGCTCTCCGTTATTAGTAGAGGCTCTGGCCAAGTTTTTCTTAACTCCAAGAGGGGGTATTTATGCTCGATAGTGGGTTCATGCCTCCATTAAATCTGGGACAGTGACAGAAAGTTCTAAGATTGTGGATGTGCTTGTTGCCACTAGGGATAAAACATTGATGCTATGTCCGAGGATGTAGTTATTGATTACATTACGCACCATACTTAATGCAATTATGCATTGTTTACTTAATGCGGAAGGGGTTCGGATGATAACCTGAAGGTGGACTTTTAAGGCATAGATGCATGCTGGATAGCAGTCTATGTACTTTGTCGTAATGCCCAATTAAATCTCACTATACTCATCATATCATGTATGTGCATGGTCATGCCACTCTCTATTTGTCAATTGCCCAACTGTAATTTGTTCACCCAACATGTTATTTATCTTATGGGAGAGACACCTCTAGTGAACTGTGGACCCCGGTCCATTCTTTTTTTACATCGAATACAATCTCTTGCAATACTTGTTCTACTGTTTTCTGCAAACAATCATCATCCACACTATACATCTAATCCTTTGTTACAGCAAGCCGGTGAGATTGACAACCTCTCTGTTTCGTTGGGGCAAAGTACTTTGGTTGTGTTGTGCAGGTTCCACGTTGGCGCCGGAATCCCTGGTGTTGCGCCGCACTACATCCCGCCGCCATCAACCTTCGACGTGCTTCTTGACTCCTACTGGTTCGATAACCTTCGTTTCTTACTGAGGGAAAACTTACTGTTGTGCGCATCACACCTTCCTCTTGGGGTTCCCAACGGACGTGTCAATTATACGCGCATCAAGCTAAATTTCTGGCGCCGTTGCCGGGGAGATCAAGACACGCTGCAAGGGGAGTCTCCACAATCCAATCTCTTTACTTTGTTTTTGTCTTGCTTTATTTTATTTACTTTCTTGTTTGCTGCATTATATCAAAACACAAAAAAATTAGTTGCTAGCTTTACTTTATTTACTGTCTTGCACTCTATATCAAAAACACAAAAAAAATAGTTACTTGCATTTACTTTATCTAGTTTGCTTTATTTACTGTTGCTAAAATTGGTACTCCTGAAAATACTAAGTTGTGTGACTTCACAACCACAAATAATAATGATTTCTTATGCACACCTATTGCTCCACCTGCTACTACAGCAGAATTCTTTGAAATTAAACCTGCTTTACTGAATCTTGTTATGAGAGAGCAATTTTCTGGTGTTAGTTCTGATGATGTTGCTGCCCATCTTAATAATTTTGTTGAACTATGTGAAATGCAAAAGTATAAGGATGTAGATGGTGACATTATAAAATTAAAATTGTTTCCTTTCTCATTAAGAGGAAGAGCTAAAGATTGGTTGCTATCTCTGCCTAGAAATAGTATTGATTCATGGACTAAATGCAAGGATGCTTTTATTGGTAGATATTATCCCCCTGCTAAAATTATATCTTTGAGGAGTAGCATAATGAATTTTAAACAATTGGATAATGAGCATGTTGCACAAGCTTGGGAAAGAATGAAATCTTTGGTTAAAAATTGCCCAACCCATGGACTGACTACTTGGATGATCATCCAAACCTTTTATGCAGGACTGAACTTTTCTTCGCGGAACCTATTGGATTCAGCTGCTGGAGGTACCTTTATGTCCATCACTCTTGGTGAAGCAACAAAGCTTCTTGATAATATGATGATTAATTACTCTGAATGGCACACGGAAAGAGCTCCACAAGGTAAGAAGGTAAATTATGTTGAAGAAACCTCTTCCTTGAGTGATAAGATTGATGCTATTATGTCTATGCTTGTGAATGATAGGACTAATGTTGATCTTAATAATGTTCCGTTAGCTTCATTGGTTTCTCAAGAAGAACATGTTGATGTAAACTTCATTAAAAATAATAATTTCAACAACAATGCTTATCGGAACAATTCTAGTAATAACTATAGGCCATATCCTTATAATAATGGTAACGGTTATGGTAATTCTTATGGGAATTCTTACAACAATAATAGGAACACACCCCTGGACTTGAAGCTATGCTTAAAGAATTTATTAGTACACAAACTGCTTTTAACAAATCTGTTGAAGAAAAGCTTGGGAAAATTGATATACTTGCTTCTAAAGTCGATAGTCTTGTTGCTGATGTTGATCTTTTGAAATCGAAAGTTATGCCTAATGAAAATCATAATAATAAAATTGTTACTACAGCAAATGCCATCCAAGTTAAATTAATGAGAATATAAGATTGATGGCCGAATTGCATGCTAGGTGGGAAAGAGAAGAAAATGAAAAACTAGCTAAAGAGAATAATGTAGCTAAAGTTTGGACTATTACCACCACTAGCAATGCTAATGCTCCACATGTTGCTGCACCTCCTACTAATAATGGTAAAAGGATTGGTGTTGGCAATGTTTCCACTTCTAATGCAAAGCCTGCAAAACTGCTGAAACTGCCTGTGATAAAACTGCTGAATTTTTTCCAACATTGGGGATGATGATCCCATTGCTTTAGATTATAATGGTTTGGATTTTGATGATTGCCACATCTCTGAAGTTATAAAGTTCTTACAAAAACTTGCTAAGAGTCCCAATGCTAGTGCTATAAATTTGGCTTTCACAAAACATATTACAAATGCTCTCATAAAAGCTAGAGAAGAGAAACTAGAGCGTGAAGCTTCTATTCCTAGGAAGCTAGAGGATGGTTGGGAGCCCATCATTAAGATGAAGGTCAATGATTTTGATTGTAATGCTTTATGTGATCTTGGTGCAAGTATTTCCGTTATGCCTAAGAAAATCTATAATATGCTTGACTTGCCACCATTGAAAAATTGTTGTTGGATGTTAATCTTGCTGATCATTCTACAAAGAAACCTTTGGGGAGAGTTGATAATGTTCGCATTACCGTTAACAATAACCTTGTCCCCGTTGATTTTGTTGTCTTGGATATTGAATGCAATGCATCTTGTCCCATTATATTGGGAAGACCTTTTCTTCGAACTGTTGGAGCTATCATTGATATGAAGGAAGGTAATATTAAATATCAATTTCCTCTCAAGAAAGGTATGGAACACTTCCCTAGAAAGAGAATGAAGTTACCTTTTGATTCTATTATTAGAACAAATTATGATGTTGATACTTCGTCTCTTGATAACACTTGATACACACTAGCTGAAAGGCGTTAAAGAAAAGCGCTCATGGGAGACAACCCATTATTTTACTTCTGCACTTTATTTTATATTTGAGTCTTGGAAATTTCTTTACTACTGTATCAACCTCTCCTTATCTTTATTTTATTGCATTGTTGTGCCAAGTAAAGTCGTTGATAGTAAGGTTCATACTAGATTTGGATTACTGCGCAGAAACAGATTTCTTTGCTGTCACGAATCTGGGCCTAATTCTCTGTAGGTAACTCAGAAAATTATGCCAATTTACGTGAGTGATCCTCAGATATGTACGCAACTTTAATTAAATTTGAGAATTTTCATCTGAGCAATTCTGGTGCCTCAATAAAATTCGTCTTTACGAACTGTTCTGTTTTGACAGATTCTGCCTTTTATTTCGCATTGCCTGTTTTGCTATGCTTGATGGATTTTTCTATTCCATTGACTTTCAGTAGCCTTGTGCAATGTCCAGAAGTGTTAAGAATGATTATGTCACCTCTGAACATGTAAATTTTAATTGTGCACTAACCCTCTAATGAGTTGTTTTGAGTATGGTGTGGAGGAAGTTTCAAGGATCAAGAGAGGAGATGATACAATATGATCAAGGAGAGTGAAAGCTCTAAGCTTGGGGATGCCCCGATGGTTCACCCCTGCATATTTTAAGAAGACTCAAGCGTCTAAGGGGATGCCCAAGGCATCCCCTTCTTCATCGACAACATTATCTCCTTCTCCTGAAACTATATTTTTATTCCATCACATCTTATGTGCTTTGCTTGGAGCGTCGGTTTGTTTTGTTTTTGTTTTTGTTTGAATAAAATGGATCCTAGCATTCATTGTGTGGGAGAGAGACACGCTCCGCTGTTGCATATGGACAAATATGTCCTTAGGCTTTACTCATAGTATTCATGGCGAAGGTTGAATCTTCTTCGTTAAATTGTTATATGGTTGGAATCGGGAAATGCTACATGTAGTAATTCCAAAATGTCTTGAATAATTTGATACTTGGCAATTGTTGTGCTCATGTTTAAGCTCTTGCATCATATACTTTGCACCTATCAATGAAGAAATACATAGAGCTTGCTAAAATTTGGTTTGCATAATTGGTCTCTCTAAAGTCTAGATAATTTCTAGTATTGAGTTTGAACAACAAGGAGGACGGTGTAGAGTCTTATAATGTTTACAATATGTCTTTTATGTGAGTTTTGCTGCACCGGTTCATCCTTGTGTTTGTTTCAAATAACCTTGCTAGCCTAAACCTGTATCGAGAGGGAATACTTCTCATGCATCCAAAATCCTTGAGCCAACCACTATGCCATTTGTGTCCACCATACCTACCTACTACATGTATTTCTCGCCATTCCAAAGTAAATTGCTTGAGTGCTACCTTTAAAATTTCCATTCTTTACCTTTGCAATATATAGCTCATGGGACAAATAGCTTAAAAACTATTGTGCTATTGAATATGTACTTATGCACTTTATCTCTTATTAAGTTGTTTGTTGTGCGATAACCATGTTCCTGGGGACGCCATCAACTACTCTTTGTTGAATATCATGTGAGTTGCTATGCATGTCCGTCTTGTCTGAAGTAAGGGAGATTTACCACTCATTTAATGGTTAGAGCATGCATAATGTTAGAGAAGAACATTGGGCTGCTAACTAAAGCCATGATCCATGGTGGAAGTTTCAGTTTTGGACATATATCCTCAATCTCATATGAGAACATTAATTGTTGCTAAATGCTTATGCATTAAAGAGGAGTCCATTATCTGTTGTCTATGTTGTCCAGGTATGGATGTCTAAGTTGAGAATAATCAAAAGCGAAATCCAAAATGCGAGCTTTCTCCTTAGACCTTTGTACAGGCGGCATAGAGTACCCCTTTGTGACACTTGGTTAAAACATGTGTATTGCGATGACAATCCGGTAATCCAAGCTAATTAGGACAAGGTGCGGGCACTATTAGTATACTATGCATGAGGCTTGCAACTTGTAAGATATAATTTACATGATACATATGCTTTATTACTACCGTTGACAAAATTGTTTCTTGTTTTCAAAACCAAAGCTCTAGCACAAATATAGCAATCAATGCTTCCCTCTGAAGGGTCTTTCTTTTACTTTTATGTTGAGTCAGTTCACCTATCTCTCTCCACCTAAAACACTGTGCATTGATTCCTACATACTTGCATATTGCACTTGTTATATTACTTTTCATTGACAATATCCATGAGATATACATGTTATAAGTTGAAAGCAACCGCTGAAACTCAATCTTCCTTTGTGTTGCTTCAATACCTTTACTTTGATTTATTGCTTTATGAGTTAACTCTTATGCAAGACTTATTGATGCTTGTCTTGAAAGTACTATTCATGAAAAGTCTTTGCTTTATGATTCATTTGTTTACTCATGTCATTACCATTGTTTTGATCGTTGCATTCATTACATATGCTTACAATAGTATGATCAAGGTTATGATGGCATGTCACTCCAGAAATTATCTTTGTTATCGTTTACACTGGGACGGCGAGAACTAAACTTGGGGATGCTGATACGTCTCAGCGTATCGATAATTTCTTATGTTCCATGCCACATTATTGATGATATCTACATGTTTTATGCATACTTTATGTCATATTTATGCATTTTCCGGCACTAACCTATTGACGAGATGCCGAAGAGCCAGTTGCTGTTTTCTGCTGTTTTGGTTTCAGAAATCCTAGTAAGGAAATATTCTCGGAATTGGACGAAATCAACGCCCAGGGGCCTTTTTTACAGAAGCCAGGAAGACGGACTTGAGAAGTGGGGCCACGAGCGCCGCCACAACGGGGCGGCGCGGCCAGGCCTTGGCCGCGCGGCCCTGGCGTGTGGGGCCCTCGTGTGGCCCACGACCTGCCCTTCCGCCTACATATAGTCTTCGTCGCGAAACCCCCACGATAGAGGCGCGATAAACCTTCCGAGATGCCGCCGTCGCCAATCCCATCTCGGGGATTCAGGAGATCGCCTCCGGCACCCTGCCGGAGAGGGGAATCATCCCCCAGAGGACTCTTCACCGCCATGGTCGCCTCCGGAGTGATGAGTGAGTAGTTCACCCCTGGACTATGGGTCCATAGCAGTAGCTAGATGGTCGTCTTCTCCTTATGTGCTTCATTGTCGGATCTTGTGAGCTGCCTAACATGATCAAGATCATCTATCTGTAATGCTATATGTTGTGTTTGTCGGGATCCGATGGATAGAGAATATTATGTTATGTTGATTATCAATCTATTACTTATGTGTTGTTTATGATCTTGCATGCTCTCAGTTATTAGTAGGCTCTGGCCAAGGTTTTACTCTTAACTCCAAGAGGGAGTATTTATGCTCGATAGTGGGTTCATGCCTCCATTAAATGCTGGGACAGTGACAGAAATTTCTAAGGTTGTGGATGTGCTGTTGCCACTAGGGATAAAACATTGATGCTATGTCAGGGATGTAGTTGTGATTACATTACGCACCATACTTAATGCAATTCTCTGTTGTTTGCAACTTAATACTGGAAGGGTTCGGATGATAACCTGAAGGTGGACTTTTTAGGCATAGATGCATGTTGGATAGCGGTCTATGTACTTTGTCGTAATGCCCAATTAAATCTCACTATACTCATCATATCATGTATGTGCATGGTCATGCCCTCTCTATTTGTCAATTGCCCAACCGTAATTTGTTCACCCAACATGCTATTTATATTATGGGAGAGACACCTCTAGTGAGCTGTGGACCCCGGTCCATTCTTTTACATCGAATACAATCTACTATGCAATACTTGTTCTACTGTTTTCTGCAAACAATCATCATCCACACTATACATCTAATCCTTTGTTGCAAGACAGTGAGATTGACAACCTCCTTGTTTCGTTGGGGGCAAAATACTTTGTTGTGTTGTGCAGGTTCACGTTGGCGCGGAATCCCTGGTGTTGCGCCGCACTACATCCCGCCGCCATCAACCTTCGACGTGCTTCTTGGCTCCTACTGGTTCGATAACCTTGGTTTCTTACTGAGGGAAAACTTGCTGCTGTGCGCATCACACCTTCCTCTTGGGGTTCCCAACGGACGTGTCAATTATACACGCATCAGTGTTATGAACGCTTTCTTGACTTCATCATCTTCTTTCAATCTGATCTGGTTATAACTAGAATATGCGTCCAGGAAGGAAAGACGTTCACATCCTGCCGTGGAGTCGATGATTTGATCGATCCTTGGGAGGGGAAAGTGATCCTTTGGACAGTGTTTATTGAGACACATAAAGTCGACACACATGCGAAGGACTTTCGTGTTTTTCTTCGGGACCAGCACTGGGTTAGCTACCCACGTAGCCTCTGTATGTAGCTCTTTGATAAAACCAGCCTCTCTGAGTCGATCAATCTCTGACAGCATGGCTTTGCGGTTTGGTTCCAAAAAACGCCGCAAAGGCTGTTTGATTGGTCTCGCTAATGGATCCAAGTTTAGGTGGTGCTCGGCAAGTTCCCTGGGTACTCCTGGCATGTCAGCTGGACACCATGCGAAGATTTTCCAGTGCTCACGGAGGAACTCGACGAGCGCGCTTTCCTATGCGAGGTCCATGTTTGTTGCAATGGACGTCGTTTTCTTTGGATCTGTCGGGTGAATCTGCACCTCCTTGGAATCTTTCGTAGTGTTAAAGGTTGGCTCCCTGAGAGGCCTTCCTACATCTGGCAACACATCATAATCAGTTGTGAGCCTTGACGCCATATATTCTGCTTGCATCCCAAAAGTTTCTGACAGTCTATGAAAATCCTTGTCGCATTTATCAGCTAACGCAAAGCTTCCTTTGATTGTGATTGGTCCCTTAGGTCCTGGTAACCTCCATAACAGGTACATGTAGTGTGGTACCGCCATAAACCTGGCATATGCTGGTCGTCCCAACAAAGCGTGATATTGCGACGGGAAATCCACGACTTCGAACTCCAGCCTTTCGATCCTGTAATTTTCTCGGGTTCCAAACTGAACGTCGAGATTGATCTTTCCCAACGGATAACTTGGCTTCTCTGGCGTGATTCCATGGAAACGTGTGTCAGTTGGTTTTAAGTTTGCCAAGGATATATTCATCTTCCTTAGTGTATCTGCATACATAAGGTTTAGACTGCTGCCTCCATCTATGAATACTCGAGATACGTCGAATCCTGCGATCACCGCTGGTAAGATAAGTGCTGACTGCCCTGGTCGAGGAACTTGCTGCGGGTGATCCGCAATTGTGAAACCAATGTCCTGTCCCGACCAATTTAGGTACTCAATCGTTGGTGGAGGCATCTTCTCTGCCATGAACACTTGTCGTGAGATTACTTTCTGAGCCCTATTGGACGGCCTAGCTTTCTGAATCATCCAGACCGCTCCATTAGAGTTAGGATCAACATATGGAGGTGGGTGTGGTGCTGCCGCTATTCTGAGCTGGTGCCGATTTTCGTCCGTAATTGCGGGAGGAGGTGGCAAGTGGATCTCACTCCTGGGCCCTTGGGGGTTTCTATTTGTTGCTTGAGCATTGGCTAGCCCTGCGACCCTCAACATTGCTTGAAAATTGCGACAGTCCTTCTGCAGATGTCCTGACTGCCTCTTCCCATTATTGTCGAGATAGAAATGCATCTGACATGGCCCGTTCATCATATCCTCGGGAGATACAAAAGGTCTCTGAAACCTTGGTCCACTATTTTGTCTGTTATTGCGAGAATCATCTCTATTGTCGCCTCGCTGCTCGTTACTCCTTTGATAATCATCTCGAGTGTTTCCTCCAGTATTTCCTCGAAACCCAGCCGATATTTGGCCAGGAGCATCATAACTCGAGAACTGCCGAGAGAATCGTCGTCTATTTTGGAAGTTTCGACTGCGGTCCTCCTCTGGCGACCTATGTCGCTTATTGTGAACAGCATCTTCTCCATCTGCCCATCTGTTTGCTATCTCCATTAATGCTGATACTGTCCTTGGGTTGGTTCTCCCCAAGTCTTCGACAAAATCTCCTCGTCGAATTCCTGCCACAAACGCATCTATTGCTCTCTCGTCAGATATATTCTCTGCCGAGTTTTTAATGATGTTCCACCTTTGGATGTATTTTCTCATTGATTCATCATGCTTTTGTCGACATGATCTCAACTCTTCTAGTGATGCAGGTTTTTTGCAGGTGGATCGGAAATTCTTGACAAATACATCCTCAAAACTATCCCAGCTGTCGATGGAACCCGGGGGAAGCTTCTTTATCCAAGATCTTGCGGCTCCACTCAGGTGTACTTGAATGCTCTGCATGGCTGTTGCTCTGGTTCCACCTATCAGTTTCACCGTCTCGAGGTAATCGACTAGCCAATCCTCGGGATCTTGCAGGCCATCGAATTTTTTGAAATTATCGGGTAACTTAAACCCTGAAGGAACTCGAGTTTTCCGGACCCTTCTTGTAAAGCACGGTAGCCCACACATATCCTCGTCATCTATCTCTGGGGAATGCCGATGTTCCCTTCTATTTTGTCGTGCTCTATCCACCCTTGCTTGAGCTGTTGTGTCTCTTGCTCCACTTGTTCTTTCGGGACCTGTGCTGCTGCAGTGGGTCGTGGACTATTTTGCCTTGCAGATCCTTCGGGAGGTGTAGCTGCGAATGCTGCTCCCATGGCTCCACACCCTGCCATGGCCATGTTATACAACGCTTCTCTTGGATCTCCGGGAGGTGGCCTGGACGCTAGGATGAAAGCTTGCGTTGCCATGTATCCCGCTTCCGGTGTTTTGGGATAATATTCCCCCTCGTGTCGATTGACATAAAAGACATGTCGAGGTTTTGAACTAAATTTTCTCTCTGCTTCAGGTATATTTTGCAGCCGAGATCTTGCTCTCCTTCGAGCTTCTCTATGACTATCTCCCGAAGTTCTGAATTTCGGCAGCTCTGCCCTTCGCCTGCTCGGAAGCGCTACCGCCTCTGTCCAACTCGATTTTCTGCTTCTCGAGCTCCCTCCTGGTACGTGCAAGCCTATATTGATACGCTTGTAACTCCTCAGGTGTTGCCGTAATGGTCATTGGTTCTGTACCATCAATAGCTCTTGCGACTCGATCCCACACTGCCTGCGGAAATCGTACCATCTCTCGTGTTCCTGGTCCGATATATTTTGTTTCCAAACCTCGCGTGAGATCTGCGGGATCGACATACGGATTTCCCGCATCGTCGAAAGCCTTGACGTCTCCTCCCTGGGCGACTTGGTTCTCCAATTGCATAGATCTGATGATATTTTGGATTCTGAACTTTGTCGGGTTTGGTGACACCATCATTGAGATTGGTGAAGACCTTTCCAACAGTAGTGGATCTGTCGATGAAGTTGAAGCTGTCGATGTTGCTCGAGTCATCGCTTATATCGGAGTCCGCAGATGACTCGAAAGACATGTCGCTGAAGATCTTGGCGAGTTTTTCACTTGCCCTAGTGCTGATGAAGCGTGGCGACGAAATCTCTTCTTTGCCTGACTCGGTTGACGATGTTGAATCCGAAGAATCGGGATCAACCATCGATAATCCCGACGAGATCGGAATTTCTAGACGATATGATCCTTCACTAGTAGGGAAATGCTTATAGGCGGAGCTTAGTTCTGTGGCGCACCAGCATAAATGCGCCACAGAAAGATTTTTTGTGGCGCACGAGGAAGAATGCGCCACAAAAATAAGCTATTTTGTGGCGCACCGCACCGTGCGCCACAGAAATTATGTGGGGCCCACATCCTGCCACCAATTATTAGTGTAGGTATTTCTGTGGCGCACATGGCTTGCTGCGCCACAGAAATAAGTGTTTGTGGCGCACGGCTCGGTGCGCCACGAAGTAGTTACGTGGCGCACTTGGCTCGGTGCGCCACTGAAATAACGTTTCTATATCACCGTACCCTCCCTCGCCCGTATACCTCTCTCACCCCTCTCCCCTCTCCCCGCGCCGCCGCCTTCCATGGTGAGCGCGCCGTCGCCGTCGCCGCCGCCTTCCTCCGCGAGGGCCGCATGCCGCCACGCTCCACCCATCCCCGCCACCAGCAGCACAAGCCGCTGCGGCGTGGAGGAGGAGGGGCGGCCGCCGCATGGAGGAGGAGGGGCCGGCTCCGCGTCAAGGAGGAGGAGCCGCCGCCCCTGCCATCATCGTCGACCTCCTCGTCCACCCCTACCCGGCCCCTCCCTCTTCCTCTACCCGGCCGCTCCTCCAACAGCATCGTCGGTGAGCTCCACCTCTCCCCTCCCCTCCCTCTTCCTCTCCCGTGCGGGCACAAAGTGCTCGACGAAATTACTTTGTCGGATTGAGTGATATGGCTACTGCTTGTTTGCTCTCCAAATTACCAAGTGATGAATATATAATCCCTTTGGAGCATCTGCCCCATGCTATATATGTGTATTTGACCATGCTTATGATGGATTTCTTTTAAGGACTCTAGCTAGATTAGAGGGGAAAAAGTTGCTGCTTTGTTGCCTATGATAATGGATCATAAAATGTTTCCCTTTGTCCCCTGGTTGCCTCCTTAATTGATGCCTTATGATCCAAATGACCCAAGTCCCTTGCATGATCCCATTTGTCCCTAATGTTGCTTAAGATGAATAAATTCCCTCTAATCACCATTTGGAGATCAAGACTAGTTCTTGATTTCCATTAGCTAGACTCCAATATTAAAAATGTCTCCCAAATATGGAGACAAACATTTTAACATTACCCCAATGTTATTTCTCTCAAATGGACAGTTTCTGATGGTATGCTTGCTCCTCACTGTACTTTATCAATTCCCTACTGATCCTAAGTACCCATGAATATCTGGTGGTGTTCTTCTGCTGTTTAGTTACTGTCAACACATGTGTTTGCATGTGTGTGTGAGCTGCTTGCAGATGTTTATCCACTGTTGGCCTTTATTCTTGGTAGCTCAAAGTGTCATGCACTTACTGGATCATCAAATGTTTCCCTTTGTCCCTGGTTAATTGCCTCCTTAATTGATGCCTTATGATCCAAATTACTATATTATTGGATTGAGTGATATGGCTACTGCTTGTTTGCTCTCCAAATTACCAAGTGATGAATATATAATCCCTTTGGAGCATCTGCCCCATGCTATATATGTGTATTTGACCATGCTTATGATGGATTTCTTTTAAGGACTCTAGCTAGATTAGAGGGGAAAAGTTGCTGCTTTGTTGCCTATGATAATGGATCATCAAATGTTTCCCTTTGTCCCTGGTTGCCTCCTTAATTGATGCCTTATGATCCAAATGACCCAAGTCCCTTGCATGATCCCATTTGTCCCTAATGTTGCTTAAGATGAATAAATTCCCTCTAATCACCATTTGGAGATCAAGACTAGTTCTTGATTTCCATTAGCTAGACTCCAATATTAAAAATGTCTCCCAAATATGGAGACAAACATTTTAACATTACCCCAATGTTATTTCTCTCAAATGGACAGTTTCTGATGGTATGCTTGCTCCTCACTGTACTTTATCAATTCCCTACTGATCCTAAGTACCCATGAATATCTGGTGGTGTTCTTCTGCTGTTTAGTTACTGTCAACACATGTGTTTGCATGTGTGTGTGAGCTGCTTGCAGATGTTTATCCACTGTTGGCCTTTATTCTTGGTAGCTCAAAGTGTCATGCACTTACTGGATCATCAAATGTTTCCCTTTGTCCCTGGTTAATTGCCTCCTTAATTGATGCCTTATGATCCAAATTACTATATTATTGGATTGATCACTTGGTTACTACCAAGTGATGAGTAATCCCTTATGGTACCCCAGCTTTGTTTTGAACTCAACTGAGTAATGATAAATTTCTATTTCTTGTTGGCTTTGATGAAAATAGAGATATCCACAGTAGGGGATCATGTAAATGAATGCCATTGTGGTATCCTTTGAAGAAAATGGACTGTTTCTGATGGTTTTAAAAGGCTAGGTGGTGCTAGGTGATTAAGTTGGCTACCAAGACTTGTCTCATCTGGTTAGCTGGGATATGCTATGTGTTGTTGCTTGTTTAGGCATATCTATCACTTACTGGATTTACTGGTTCTTGATTGGCCTCTCTTTTGCCAGCATCACTTGGTCTATATACCAAGTGATGAATAATCCCTTTGGAGCATCTGCTCCATGCATGCTATGTGTGTTTGAGCATCTTGACTTATGTCACCATGGTTGCTGGTTTGTTGGTGTTTTTGTACTTGCCGATGATTAGATGGTTGGTCGATCACTCGTACACTCGGGGGTGGAGCAAGTGAGCCTGGTGTGATGGCACAAGTATCAATATTTTGTGCATCCTACCTGGCCTCACTTACTCCATCCCTGGATGTTAATATTTGTTTCGACCAACAAAGTATGAGGCATTCCATTTAGTTCATACTAGCTACTTCTTAATTGCATTGGCCTTTCTTCCATTTTAGTGCCGATGATTAAATTGTTTGGTCACTTGTACACTCTGGGGTGGGGCCAGTGAGCCTGGTGCGATGGCACAAATATCAATCTCTTGTGCATCCTACCTGGCCTCACTGACCCCATCCCGGAATGTTAATATTTCTTTCGACCAACAAAGTATGAGGCATATGATATCTAGTTGAGATACCACTTGGCTCTTTCTTCCATTTTAGTGCCGATGATTAGAATGTTTGGTCACCTATACGCCGCAATATACTTTGTAGACGGGCCCCCCTTTCCCCGGCCGCCGTTCCGTGAACGAGTCCTTGACGAGACAACAACGCCGACCTGCCTCTCCGGCGCAGCACCACTTTTCTTCTCTCGCCGTCCAGTACGTGAACGAGTCCTTAATGCCAAGACGGTGCCAGCCTCCCTAGCATCATGCCGACCCCTGTTGCCGTGCTTCAGGCCGTGTCTCACGCGCCCTGCACTCTTCGCCTTTTTGCCCGGTGAACGAATAGACTAATCGTTGGAATAAGGAAGCCGATGACGGCCGATCGCAATTTAATCTTGCGACCGGCCGTCATCGGTTTCCTTATTCCAACGATCAGTCTATTGGTTCACCGGGCAAGAAGGCGAACAGTGCAGGACGCGGGACACGGCCACGGCATAATGCTGGGCAGGCTGATACGTCTCGACGTATCGATAATTTCTTATGTTCCATGCCACATTATTGATGATATCTACATGTTTTATGCATACTTTATGTCATTATTATGCGTTTTCCGGAACTAACCTATTGACGAGATGCCGAAGAGCCAGTTGTTGTTTCTGCTGTTTTTGGTTCCGAAATCCTAGTAAGGAAATATTCTCGGAATCGGACGAAATCAACGCCCAGCATCCTATTTTTCCACGAAGCTTCCGAACACGAGAGTCGCCGGAGGGGCCTTTGGGCCCCCGGATGACAGGCGCGCGGCCCGGGCGCCCCTAGTGTCACCGCCTCGTCGCCCTCCGACTCGCCTCTTCGCCATAAAAGGTCCACGACCTAAAACCTCGACAAGTTCGACGAAACCAGAGAAAACCTTCCAGAGCCGCCGCCATCGCGAAGCCAAGATCTGGGGGACAGTCTCTGTTCCGGCACGCCGCCGGGACGGGGAAGTGCCCCCGGAAGGCTCCTCCATCGACACCACCGCCATCTTCATCAACGCTGCTGTCTCCCATGAGGAGGAGTAGTTCTCCATCGAGGCTCGGGGCTGTACCGGTAGCTATGTGGTTAATCTCTCTCCTATGTGCTTCAATACAATAATCTCATGAGCTGCCCTACATGATGAGATTCATATGATGATGCTTGTAATCTAGATGTCATTATGCTAGTCAAGTGGGTTTTACTTATGTGATCTCCGGAGACTCCTTGTCCCACGTGTGTAAAGGTGACAGTGTGTGCACAGTGTGGGTCTCTTAGGCTATATTTCACAGAATACTTATTCACTGTTACGAATGGCATAGTGAAGTGCTTATTTATATCCCTTTATGATTGCAATGTGTTTTGTATCACAATATATCTGCGTGCTACTCTAGTGATGTTATTAAAGTAGTTTATTCCTCCTGCACGGTGTAATGGTGACAGTGTGTGCATCGTGTAGTACTTGGTGTGGGCTATGATTGTGATCTCTTGTAGATTATGAAGTTAACTATTGCTATGATAGTATTGATGTGATCTATTCCTCCTTTCGTAGTGTGAAGGTGACAGTGTGCATGCTATGTTAGTACTTGGTTTGGTTATGTTGATCTGTCATGCACTCTAAGGTTATTTAAACATGAACATTGAATATTGTGGAGCTTGTTAACTCCGGCATTGAGGGTTCGTGTAATCCTACACAATTAGTGGTGTTCATCATCCAACAAGAGGGTGTAGAGTCTAGCATCTATCTATTTATTCTGTTATGTGATCAATGTTGAGAGTGTCCACTAGTGAAAGTATGATCCCTAGGCCTTGTTCCTAAATCCTGCTATCGCTGTTTGTTTACTGTTTTACTGCATCTATACTTCCTGCAATATTACTACCATCAACTGCACGCCAGCAAGCACTTTTGCGCCGTTACTACTGCTCATATTCATTCATACCACTTGTATTTCACTATCTCTTGAACTAGTGCACCTATTAGGTGTGTTGGGGACACAAGAGACTTCTTGCTTTGTGGTTGCAGGGTTGCATGAGAGGATATCTTTGACCTCTTCCTCCCCGAGTTCGATAAACCTTGGGTGATCCACTTAAGGAAACTTGCTGCTGTTCTACAAACCTCTCGCTCTTGGAGGCCCAACACTGTCTACAAGAATAGAAGCACCCGTAGACATCAAGCACTTTTATGGCGCCGTTGCCGGGGAGGAAAGGTAAAAGGCACTCATACTCCGGTCCCAGGTAAAGTACTTTTCTGTTGCCGTTGTGTGTGTGCTCGAAGCTATTTCCTTTAGATCCTGCAATTGCATCTTTTTGTTTCTTGTTTACACTAGTTTGGCATAATGGACAACAATGAGCTTCTTATTCTATTTCCTGATTTAAGACATGGATGGTTTGATGCGAAAATTAAAAAACCTATGGAACACATTAGTATGAACGCTTTGAACACCATTGTTGCTAATGATATGGAAAATTCTAAGCTTGGGGAAGCTGGCTTTGATGAGCATGATATTTTTAGTCCCCCAAGCATTGAGGAGAAAATTTACTTTGATGATACTTTGCCTCCTATTTATGATGATTATAATGATATTGGTCTTTTAGTACCACCTGTTATGGAGGATAAATTTGATTATGATTACAATATGCCTCCTATATTTGATGATGAGAATAATAATGATAGCTACTTTGTTGAATTTGCTCCCACTACAACTAATAAAATTGATTATGCTTATGTGGAGAGTAATAACTTTTATGCATGTGAATAAGAATGCTTTATGTGATACTTATATTGTTGAGTTTGTTCATGATGCTCTGAAATTATTATGAGAGAGGAAAATATGGTTGTAGAAATTTTCATGTTACTAAAACACCTCTCTATGTGCTGAAATTTTTGAAGCTACACTTGTTTTATCTTCCTATGCTTGTTACTTTGCTCTTCATGAACTTGTTTACTTACAAGATTCCTATGCATAGGAAGCATGTTAGACTTAAATGTGTTTTGAATTTGCCTCTTGATGCTCTCTCTTTTGCTTCAAATACTATTTCTTGCGAGTGCATCATTAAAACTGCTGAGCCCATCTTAATGGCTATAAAGAAAGAACTTCTCGGGAGATAACCCATGTGTTTATTTTGCTACAGTACCTATATTTTATATTTGTGTCTTGGAAGTTGTTACTACTGTAGCAACCTCTCCTTATCTTAGTTTTGTTGCATTGTTGTGCCAAGTAAAGTCTTTGATAGTAAGGTTCATACTAGATTTGGATTACTGCGCAGAAACAGATTTCTTGCTGTCACGAATCTGGGCCTAATTCTCTGTAGGTAACTCAGAAAATTATGACAATTTACGTGAGTGATCCTCAGATATGTACGCAACTTTCATTCAATTTGAGCATTTTCATCTGAGCAAGTCTGGTGCCATTTTAAAATTCGTCTTTACGGACTGTTCTGTTTTGACAGATTCTGCCTTTTATTTCGCATTGCTTCTTTCGCTGTGTTGGGTGGATTTCTTTGTTCCATTACCTTCCAGTAGCTTTGGGCAATGTCCAGAAGTGTTGAGAATGATTGTGTCACCTCTGAACATGTGAATTTTTGATTATGCACTAACCCTCTAATGAGTTTGTTTCGAGTTTGGTGTGGAGGAAGTTTTCAAGGGTCAAGAGAGGAGGATGATACAACGTGATCAAGAAGAGTGAAAGCTCTAAGCTTGGGGATGCCCCCGTGGTTCATCCCTGCATATTTCAAGAAGACTCAAGCATCAAAGCTTGGGGATGCCCAAGGCATCCCCTTCTTCATCGACAAATTATCAGGTTCCTTCTCTTGAAACTATATTTTTATTCGGTCACATCTTATGTGCTTTGCTTGGAGCGTCTGTTTGTTTTTGTTTTTGTTTGAATAAATGCTTGTGTGGGAGAGAGACACGCTCCGCTGGTTCGTATGAACACATGTGTTCTTAGCTTTTAATGTTCATGGCGAAGGTTGAAACTGCTTCGTTCATTGTTATATGGTTGGAAACGGAAAATGCTACATGTAGTAATTGGTAAAATGTCTTGGATAATGTGATACTTGGCAATTGTTGTGCTCATGTTTAAGCTCTTGCATCATATACTTTGCACCCATTAATGAAGAAATACATAGATCTTGCTAAAATTTGGTTTGCATAATTGGTCTCTCTAAGGTCTAGATAATTTCTAGTAAAGAGTTTGAACAACAAGGAAGACGGTGTAGAGTCTTATAATGTTTACAATATGTCTTTTATGTGAGTTTTGCTGCACCGGTTCATCCTTGTGTTTGTTTCAAATAACCTTGCTAGCCTAAACCTTGTATCGAGAGGAATACTTCTCATGCATCCAAAATCCTTGAGCCAACCACTATGCCATTTGTGTCCACCATACCTACCTACCACATGGTATTTCTCCGCCATTCAAAAGTAAATTGCTTGAGTGCTATCTTTAAATTTCTATTCTTTATCTTTACAATATATAGCTCATGGGACAAATAGCCTAAAAACTATTGTGGTATTGAATATGTACTTATGCACTTTATCTCTTATTAAGTTGCTTGTTGTGCGATAACCATGTTTCGGGGACGCCATCAACACTTTGTTGAATATCATGTGAGTGGCTATGCATGTTCGTCTTGTCTGAAGTAAGGGCGATTTTCATGATCAAATGGTTTGAGTATGCATATTGTTAAGAAGAACATTGGGCCGCTAACTAAAGCCATGATTCATGGTGGAAGTTTCAGTGTGGACAACTAATCCTCAATCTCTTATGAGAATTTTAACTGTTGTTGTATGCTTATGCATTAAAGAGGAGTCCATTATCTGTTGTCTATGTTGTCCCGGTATGGATGTCTAAGTTGAGAATAATCAAAAGCGAGAAATCCAATGCGAGCTTTCTCCTTAGACCTTTGTACATGCGGCATAGAGGTACCCCTTTGTGACACTTGGTTGAAACATATGCTATGCAATGATAATCCGTGTTAATCCAAGCTAATTAGGACAAGGTGCGGGCACTATTAGTATACTATGCATGAGGCTTGCAACTTGTAGGATATAATTTACATGATGCATGTGCTTTATTACTACCGTTGACAAAATTGTTTCTTGTTTTCAAAACCAAAGCTCTAGCACAAATATAGCAATCAATGCTTTCCTCTTTGAAGGACCTTTCTTTTACTTTTATGTTGAGTCGGTTCACCTATTTCTCTCCACCTCAAGAAGCAAACACTTGTGTGAACTGTGCATTGATTCCTACATACTTGCATATTGCACTTGTTATATTACTTTACATTGACAATATCCATGAGATATACATGTTATAAGTTGAAAGCAACAGCTGAAACTTAATCTTCCTTTGTGTTGCTTCAATACCTTTACTTTGATTTATTGCTTTATGAGTTAACTCTTATGCAAGACTTATTGATGCTTGTCTTGAAAGTACTATTCATGAAAAGTCTTTGCTTTATGATTCAGTTGTTTACTCATGTCATTACCATTGTTTTGATCGCTGCATTCATTACATATGCTTACAATAGTATGATCAAGGTTATGATGGCATGTCACTCCAGAAATTATCTTTGTTATCGTTTACCTGCTCGGGACGAGCAGAACTAAGCTTGGGGATGCTGATACGTCTACGACGTATCGATAATTTCTTATGTTCCATGCCACATTATTGATGATATCTACATGTTTTATGCATACTTTATGTCATTATTATGCGTTTTCGGAACTAACCTATTGACGAAGGGCCGTTCTTGTTTTTATGCTGTTTTTGTTCCGAAATCCTAGTAAGGAAATATTCTCGGAATCGGATGAAATCAACGCCAGCATCCTATTTTCCACGGCTTCACCCGAGAGTCGCCGAGGGGGCCTTGGGCCCCCGGATGACGAGGCGGCGCGCGGCCGAGAGAGCGCCCCCTAGTGTGTCACCGCCTCGTCGCCCTTCCGACTCCGCCTCTTCGCCTATAAAAAGGTCCCACGACCTAAAAACCTCGACAAGTTCGACGAAACCAGAGAAAACCTTCCGAGCCGCCGCCCGAAGCCAAGAATGCGGGGACAGGAGTCTCTGTTCCGGCACGCCGGGACGGAAGTGCCCCGGAAGGCTCCTCCATCGACACCACCGCCATCTTCATCAACGCATTGTCTCCCATGAGGAGGGAGTAGTTCTCCATCGAGGCTCGGGCTGTACCGGTAGCTATGTGGTTAATCTCTCTCCTATGTGCTTCAATACAATAATCTCATGAGCTGCCCTACATGATTGAGATTCATATGATGATGCTTGTAATCTAGATGTCATTATGCTAGTCAAGTGGGTTTTACTTATGTGATCTCCGGAGACTCCTTGTCCCACGTGTGTAAAGGTGACAGTGTGTGCACCGTGTGGGTCTCTTAGGCTATATTTCACAGAATACTTATTCACTGTTACGAATGGCATAGTGAAGTGCTTATTTATATCTTTTATGATTGCAATGTGTTTTGTATCACAATATATCTGCGTGCTACTCTAGTGATGTTATTAAAGTAGTTTATTCCTCCTGCACGGTGTAATGGTGACAGTGTGTGCATCGTGTAGTACTTGGTGTGGCTATGATTGTGATCTCTTGTAGATTATGAAGTTAACTATTGCTATGATAGTATTGATGTGATCTATTCCTCCTTTCGTAGTGTGAAGGTGACAGTGTGCATGCTATGTTAGTACTTGGTTTGGTTATGTTGATCTGTCATGCACTCTAAGGTTATTTAAACATGAACATTGAATATTGTGGAGCTTGTTAACTCCGGCATTGAGGGTTCGTGTAATCCTACACAGATTAGTGGTGTTCATCATCCAACAAGAGGGTGTAGAGTCTAGCATCTATCTATTTATTCTGTTATGTGATCAATGTTGAGAGTGTCCACTAGTGAAAGTATGATCCCTAGGCCTTGTTCCTAAATACTGCTATCGCTGCTTGTTACTGTTTTACTGCATCTATACTTCCTGCAATATTACTACCATCAACTGCACGCCAGCAAGCACTTTTCTGGCGCCGTTACTACTGCTCATATTCATTCATACCACTTGTATTTCACTATCTCTTCGCCGAACTAGTGCACCTATTAGGTGTGTTGGGGACACAAGAGACTTCTTGCTTTGTGGTTGCGGGGTGCATGAGAGGGATATCTTTGACCTCTTCCTCCCGAGTTCGATAAACCTTGGGTGATCCACTTAAGGGAAACTTGCTGCTGTTCTACAAACCTCTGCTCTTGGAGGCCCAACACCCGGCATAAGGGCAGGCCGGCACGGTCTTTGCATCAAGGACTCGTTCACTGGACGGCGAGGGACTGCCGTGGTTCTGCGCCGGAGAGGCAGATCGGCGTTGTTGTGTCGTCAAGCACCCGTTCACGGAACGGCGGCCGGGGAAAGGGGGCCCTTCTGCAAAGTATATTGCGGTGTATACTGCAACTATGGTTTCTGACCATAGTATTTGTGTTGACCAACAATGTATGAGGCACTTATTCCATTTTGTCATTCCATTTGCTTTGAGATTTTCAAAATGCCGATGATTAAAATGTTTGGTCACCGTACACTCGGGGGCGGCGTAAGTGAGCCTGGTAAGATAGCACAAATATCAATCTCTTGTGCATCGGACTTGGTCTCACTTACGCCATCCCTGAATGTTAATATTTGTGTTGACCAACAATGTATGAGGCATTTATTCCATTTCTCTTGTGCATCGGACTTGTTGGTCTCACTTTCTTCCATTTTCATCATAGTAGGAACTGGATGAAGACCCCGATGCAAGCGAGCCTGGTGGGTAGAGATGAGGGAGCAAAGGAGGAACCGGATGAAGACTACTTTGTATCTCGAAATTGTGAATTTTGTATGAATTAAGAGTTGTATGCAAAACATTTGACACTTGCCACTATATATGTATCTCGATCGGGATCTAAGTAATGTGATGATGATGTCTATGTTATATCTGTGCAATGTACATGATATTTATATTATATCTGAATGTTGCTGTATATAACCTGTATATTGCTGTCTATAAACTGCATGTGTATAGCAGGCAGCACAAAATCGTGTATAATACAAGCAAATTCTGTGGCGCACTGAAAACCAATTCTGTGGCGCACGCTTTTCTGTGGCGCACCAGAACAAGTGCGCCACAGAAACCTTAATTCTGTGGCGCATGGGCAGGTGCGCCACAGAAACCTTATTTTTGTGGCCCAGTTTCTGTGGCGCACCTCCCATGCGCCAGGCCTTTGTCTTTCTGATGAGGCTTTTCCTACTAGTGCTTCCTTCTCGACGCGGATTTGGAACTTGCCAAACGTCATCTCCATAGGCTCCTCCAAATACGCATATGTATCCAAACGGGAGGGCGGGTGAGGAACAAAATCGACTAGACCAGTTTCGATCTGTTTCTCGATCCATCGCGTTGCTTGCAGTTGATGAAGTCGACGATCTTGAACGTGCCATCGAGATCAGATCCTTGACACCTCTAGTTCCCACAGACGGCGCCAATTGACAAGGGATTAACTTATCAATGCCTACGGATTGTAGACTAGGGTTTTAGTCGGAAGTAGAGGGCAAGTAGATCTCGAAGGTTTCAGCCGAAAAGTACTGTGAAAACTGGGTTGCGTGAAACAATGAATCGATGCTTTCTTTGTCCCTCGACTCCCCCTTATATAGGAGGCGGAGCCGAGGGTTTACACAAGTTACAGAGTTCGGGAGGGTTTCTAACTCATCCCGTAAAATTACAAGTCTATATTTCCTAATACCCTAGCTTTCCTTAGTACTAACATGGGCTTCCGAATCTCCATATTCATCGAGTCGTGGGCCTTCAGTAAACCCCGGGTACCATCTTCGGCAGGCCCATTGGGGATGCCTATGTCAACCGTTGCAGGTCCTTAGCCACACGCCGCAGCTTGAAATCCAGGCGTTGGAGAGGATCGGTGGGCTCATGTCCATCTCCAGCCCAAGATGAGGCGACAGCAAGCTGGAACCCTTCCAACTTTGTCCAGAACCGCTCAAACCGGAACCGCCTCTTGCAAGGAATAACCATAGCCGTGGACATGAGGATCGGGGAGTGGTCCGAGAGCGACGATGATAAGGCCGAAAGGGAAGCAGAGGGGTGCAAGGCAACCCACTCCACCGAGCCAAACAAACGATCCAGCCGCACCAGGGTTGGCGCCGCCCGCTCATTGCTCCAAGTAAACCTGCTACCCAGCAGCCTCGACTCCTTAAGCACCAAGTCATTAACCGCGCGGCGAAACATAGCCATAGAGCGACGGTTGACATTGGCTTTGCTTTTGTCTCTAGCCTCGAGAATGAGGTTGAAATCGCCGGCAACAGCCCAAGGCCCTGTACACACTCCCCGGAGGAAGCGAAGCTCATCTAGAAAGAGCGGCTTAAGGGCTTCTGCGCACTGACCGTACACGGCGGTCAACCACCAAGGTTGTCCGCCTCCCACAGCAAGACAAACCGAGACCGAGAAACGATCGGTCCTATGCGCATGAACCGTGACGAGGTCAGACCGCCAAGCAACCAAGACACCACCAGCCGTGCCTAGCGAAGGCAAGTAGGCGATCCCGTCAAAACCGGGTCCAAAACACTCAACAACAATGTAGGGAGATACAACTTGCAGCTTGGTTTTGGAGATACACACCACACATGCACGAGACTCGGCGATAGCCGCCCTAACAGAGGTTATACGGGCCGGGTTGTTGAGGCCCCGCGCATTCCACACTTCAATGTTTACATTGCGTTCTTCCATTGGACAGACCAACCAGCGATCCACCGAGCCTGGACACCACTAGGAGGCCAGCTCGGCCACCAGCGAGGACTCCCCACACCCGCCGCACTCCAAGCCGAAGAGGGCAGCAATGGCGCTCACTTGCCCGGGCCCAAGAGGCGAGGCGAAGATGGCCGCGTACTCGTCGAGCTGCTCCGCAGACAGGTGCTCCTCCTGCCTACATACACCTAGCTTCTCCATAAGAATGCGCTGCGCACGCTTGATCGCGGAGGAAGGCAGCCCCTTCCCCTTGGCGGCGAGCCGGCTGCTCCGACGCGCCGAGGAGTTGTTCACCGGGAACAGACAACGGCGGATGACCTTGGGGTCCGGGAGCGCAAGAAGTGGATCGTCGATGCGCTGCCTGAACAAGCGGAGAAAGTTGGACAGGGACTCCATGTCCTGTCTATCAGAGGCGCAGCGGGGAGACTGCACGGCAAGAACCGGAGAGCCATGCAGAGAAAGCCGTGATGCATGATACCCAGCCGCAGCATGGGCATCCAACGGCCGCACAGCACGGGCCCCGGGGCCAACCATCGCCAGGGCATCGGGGCTGGAGCCGCCAGCGGCCCCACCACGAGGACCACGCGCATGCGCGCTCACATCGAAGGAGCGACCCCTTGATGACGCGTGAAGCACACGTCCGTTGGGAACCCCAAGAGGAAGGTGTGATGCATACAGCAGCAAGTTTTCCCTCAGTAAAGAAACCAAGGTTATCGAACCGAGTGGGAGATGAAGGCCACGTGAAGGGTTTTGGTGAAGGAGTGTAGTGCGGCGCAACACCAGGGATTCAGCGCCAACGTGGAACCACAACACAATCAAAATACTTTGCCTTAACAGTGAGGTTGTCAATCTCACCGGCTTGCTGTAAACAAATGATTAAACGTATGGTGTGGAGAATAATGTTTGCTTGCAAAGAACAACAGAGAACAATGATTGCAGTAGGTTGTATTTCAGATGTAAAAGGTGGACCGGGGTCCACAGTTCACTAGTGGTGTCTCTCCAATAAGATAAATAACATGTTAGGTGAACAAATTACAGTTGGGCAATTGACAAATAGAGGGGCATAACAATGCACATGCATATATATTGACTACTATGAGATTTACTTAGGGCATTACAATAAAGAACATAGACCGCTATCCAGCATGCATCTATGCCAAAAGTCCACCTTCGGGTTAGCATCCACACCCCTTCCAGTATTAAGTTGCAAACAACACAGACAATTGCATTAAGTATTGTGCGTAATGTAAACAATACAAATATCCTTAGACAAAGCATTGATGTTTTATCCCTAGTGGAAACAGCACATCCACAACCTTAGGGGTTGCTGTCACTCCCCTAGATTCAATGGAGACATGAACCCACTATCGAGCATAAATACTCCCTCTTGGAGTTACAAGTATCAACTTGGCCAGAGCCTCTACTAGCAACGGAGAGCATGCAAGATCATAAACAACACATATATGATAGATCGATAATCAACTTGACATAGTATTCCATATTCATCGGATCCCAACAAACACAACATGTAGCATTACAAATAGATGATCTTGATCATGATAGGCAGCTCACAAGATCTAAACATGATAGCACAAGGGGATTAGACAATCATCTAGCTACTACTATGGACCCATAGTCCAAGGATGAACTACTCACGCATCAATCCGGAGGCGGGCATGGCGATGTAGATCCGGTGATGATTCCCCTCTCCGGCAGGGTCCGGGAGGCGATCTCCCGAGATGGGGTTGACGGCGGCAGCGTCTCGGAACTTTTCTCGTATCGTGGCTCTCGGTACTAGGGTTTTGCGACGGAAGGAATATATAGGCGAAGGGGCAGAGTCGGGGACGCCCAGGGGCCCACCCCATATGGCGGCGCGGCCAGGGTGGGCGCGCCCCCTATTGTGTGGCCGCCTCGTGGCCCCTCTTCGTCTCCTCTTCGGTGTTAGGCTGTGGAAAATAAGACCGTGGGCTTTTGTTTCGTCCAATTCGAGAATATTTCCCGTGTAGGATTTCTGAAACCAAAAACAATGAGAAAAGCAGGCGCCCGGCATCTTGTTAATAAGGTTAGTGGGAAAATGCATCAAAATGATATAAAGTGTATGTAAAACAATGTGAGTATTGTCATAAAACTAGCATGGAATATAAGTAGATACGTTTGAGACGTATGAAGCATCCCCAAGCTTAGTTCCTACTCGCCCTCGAGTAGGTAAACGATAACAAGGATAATTTCTGAAGTGACATGCTACTATCATAATCTTGATCAATACTATTGTAAAGCATATGAGATGAATGAAGTGATTCAAAGCAATGGTCTATAGTTTGTTAACAAATAGATAATGACTAAACAACTGAATCATATAGCAAAGACTTTTCATGAATAGTACTTTCAAGACAAGCATCAACAAGTCTTGCATAAGAGTTAACTCATAAAGCAATAGATTCTTAATAGAAGGTTTTGAAGCAACACAAAGGAAGATTTAAGTTTCAGCAGTTGCTTTGAACTTTCAACATGTATATCTCATGGATAATTGTCAACACAAAGTAATATGATGAGTGCAAATAAGCAAGTATGTAAGAATCAATGCACACAGTTGACACAATGTTTGCTTCTAAGATAGAAAGAAGTAGGTAAAGCTGACTCAACATAAAGTAAAGAAAGGCCCTTCGCAGAGGGAAGCAAGAATTACTCATGTGCTAGAGCTTTTTATTTTGAAAACATGGAAACAATTTTGTCAACGGTAGTAATAATTCATATGGGTTATGTATAAAACTCCCTATAAGTTGCAAGCCTCATGCATCGAATACTAATAGTGCCCGCTCCTTGTCCTAATTAGCTCGGATTTCCATGGATTATCATTGCATTACATATGTTTCAACCAAGTGTCACAAAGGGGTACCTCTATGCCACCTGTACAAAGGTCCAAGGAGATAGATCGCATTTGATCTCTCAATTTTGATAGATCTCAACTTGAGGACATCCATACCGGGACAACATAGAAACAGATAATGGACTCCTCTTTTATGCTTTAAGCATTCAATAAGATAATATGCTCATAAGAGATTTGAGGATTAATGTCCAAAATGAAACTTCCACCATGATACATGGCTTTGGTTGGCGGCCCAATGTTTTTCTCTAACAATATGCATACTCAAACCATTTAACTCATGGCAAATCTCCCTTACTTCAGACAAGACAGACATGCATAGCAACTCACATGATATTCAACAAAGGTGTGACAGGTTGATGGCGTCAGAAACATGGTTACGCTCAACAAGCAACTTATAAGAACTAAGATACATAAGCAACATATTCTTTACCACAATAGTTTTTAGGCTATTTTCCATGAGCTATGTATTGCAAAGACAAAGGAATGAATTTTTTAAAGGTAGCACGCAAGCAATTTACTTTGGAATGGCAGAAAAATACCACATAGTAGGTAGTTATGGTGGACACAAATGGCATAAGTTTTGGCTCAAGGTTTTGGATGCACGAGAAGCATTCCCTCTCAGTACAAGGCTTTGGCTAGCAAGGTTGTTTGAAGCAAACACAAGTATGAACCGGTACAGCAAAACTTACATAAGAACATATTGCAAGCATTATAAGACTCTACTCTGTCTTCCTTGTTGCTCAAACACTTTACCAGAAAATATCTAGACTTTAGAGAGACCAATCATGCAAACCAAATTTCAACAAGCTCTACGGTAGTTCTCCACTAATAGGTTTAAACCACATGATGCAAGAGCTTAAACATGATCTACTTGAGAGCTCAAAACAATTGCCAAGTATCAAATTATTCAAGACAATATATCAATTACCACATGAAGCATTTTCTATTTCCAACCAAATAGCAATAAATGAAGCGACTTTCAACTTTCGCCATGAACATTAAAATAAAACTAAGAACACCGTGTTCAATATGAAAAAGCGGAGCGTGTCTTTCTCCCACAAGGAATGCTAGGATCCATTTTATTCAAACACAACAAAAATAAAAGCACACAGACGCTTAAAGAGCATAAGATGTGATGGAATAAAAATATAGTTTCACTAGAGGTGACATGATAAGTAGTCGATGAAGAAGGGGATGCCTTGAGGCATCCCTAAGCTTAGATGAGTCTTCTTAAAATATCAGGGATGAACCACGGGGCATCCCCAAGCTTAAACTTTTCACTCTTCTTGATCATATTATATCATCCTCCTCTCTTGATCCTTGAAAATTTCCTTCACACCAAACTCAAAACAATCTCATTAGAGGGTTAGTGCATAATCAAAAATTCAGTAAGGACACAATCATTCCCAACACTTCTGACATTACCCAAGGCTATTGAAATTTAATGGAGCAAAGAAATCCACTCAAACCTGGTAAAAGAGGCAATGTAAAATAAAAAGGCAGAATCTGTCAAAAACAAACAGTCGTAAAGGAAGATTTTTCGAGGCACTTAACATGCTCAGATGAAAGCTCAAATTGAATGAAAGTTGCATACATATCGAGGATTACTCATGAATGTTTTCAGAATTTTTATTCTCCTACAGAGAGATCAACTCAAATTCGTGACAGCTAAAAATATTTCTGAGCAGAAATCCAAATCTAGTATCAATTACTATCAAAGACTTTAATTGGCACAACAATGCAATAAAGTAAAGATACAAAGGTATTGCTACAGTAGTAACAAGCACCTTGACTCAAATATAAAACAAAAATTGCAGAAATAAAATAATGGGTTGTCTCCCATAAGCGCTTTTCTTTAACGCCTTTCGGCTAGGCGCAGAAAGTGTAAATCAAGTAACATCAAGAGAAGAAGCACCAACATTATTACCAGGGGCTTTGCGCCTACCCTTCTTACTCTTATTCTTACTCTTTGGTCTAGGGAATACATGACCGCATCCGGGTGTAGAGGTAAAATTTAGAGTGCCTTTTCCCACATCTACGGTTGCTCCCAAGAGTTTCAGCAGGGATCTTCCAAGTGTGATTTGTCCTGTCCCTACACATTCAATAACGAGATAATCAGTGGATACCGTTCTTCCAAGAAAGGTTGTGAACACACCTTCAGCTATTCCCTTAGGAATTATAACAGAATTATCAGTAAGAGTTATTCCTTCTCCACCTTCAGTAAGTTCCCAAAGTGTCAAAGATTCATAAATACTTTTAGGATGAGGCAAAACTCGGACATAATATCACAACGGGCATAAAAAGTTTCACCACAAATAGCAACCTTAATAGTAGGGACCCACATTGAAGGTTCAAAGCTTACTGGAACATAATCATAATATTCACGAATCTGGTTGTACCCTTCTTTTAAACAAGATATATTTGTTTCGAGAGTGTTTAATCTATTATGAATGCTAGCAAGAGATGAATCAAAATTATTAGCGGAGCTAGATGATGTAACCAATTTTTTTATGGCATTAAAAGCTTGATCCCCATCGCATTGAAGGAAATCTCCTCCCACTACAGCATCCAAAGCATATCTATAGCGAACAATAAGCCCAAAATAAAAGTTACTAAGAAGCAAACTTAGAGTCATTTTAGGTTCAGTTTTACCATAAGAATCAAAAATTCTAGACCAAGCTTCTTTAAAACTCTCCTCACCCCCTTGTTTAAAAGTAAAGATCAGTTCCTCAGGTGACAGGGTAACAAGTACAGGGCTAGACATGATAACAAAATAAATTAAATGCAAGTAACTAATTTTTTTGTGTGTTTTTGATATAAAGAAAGCAAACAAGACATAAAATAAAATAAACAAGACAATAAACAAAGTAAAGAGATTGGATGTGAGAGACTCCTTGCAGCGTGTCTTGATCTCCCCGGCAACACGAGAAAAATAGTGTTGCCGTGGGAGTTAGCAATCTCATGGTGTAACTTTTCTTCGGTTCCCAAACAACAGCGCCAGAAAATAGCTTGATGTTGCGTGAAGCACACGTCCGTTGGGAACCCCAAGAGGAAGGTGTGATGCGTACTGCGGCAAGTTTCCCTCAGTAAGAAACCAAGGTTATCGAAACAGTAGGAGATGAAGGCCACGTGAAGGTTGTTGGTGAAGGAGTGTAGTGCGGCGCAACACCAGGGATTCCAGCGTGGAACCTGCACAACACAATCAAAATACTTTGCCCCAACTTAACAGTGAGGTTGTCAATCTCACCGGCTTGCTGTAAACAAAGGATTAAACGTATGGTGTGGAGAATGATGTTTGCTTGCAAAGAACAACAGAGAACAATGATTGCGGTAGGTTGTATTTCAGATGTAAAAGAATGGACCGGGTCCACAGTTCACTAGTGGTGTCTCTCCAATAAGATAAATAACATGTTGGATGAACAAATTACAGTTGGGCAATTGACAAATAGAGAGGGCATAACAATGCACATACATATCATGATGACTACTATGAGATTTACTTAGGGCATTACGACAAAGAACATAGACCGCTATCCAGCATGCATCTATGCCTAAAAAGTCCACCTTCGGGTTAGCATCCGCACCTCTTCCAGTATTAAGTTGCAAACAACAGACAATTGCATTAAGTATTGTGCGTAATGTAAACAATACAAATATCCTTAGACAAAGCATTGATGTTTTATCCTAATGGCAACAACACATCCACAACCTTAGGGGTTGCTGTCACTCCCCCAGATTCAACGGAGACATGAACCCACTATCGAGCATAAATACTCCCTCTTGGAGTTACAAGTATCAACTTGGTCAGAGCCTCTACTAGCAACGGAGAGCATGCAAGAACATAAACAACACATATATGATAGATCGATAATCAACTTGACATAGTATTCCATATTCATCGGATCCCAACAAACACAACATGTAGCATTACAAATAGATGATCTTGCTCATGATAGGCAGCTCACAAGATCTAAACATGATAGCACAAGAGGAGAAGACAACCATCTAGCTACTGCTATGGACCCATAGTCCAAGGATGAACTACTCACGCATCAGTCCGGAGGCGAGGGCATGGTGATGTAGAGCCCTCCGGTGATGATTCCCTCTCCGGCGAGGGTGCGGAGGCGACGTCTTGAGAACCTTACCGAGATGGGGTTGACGAGCGGTGGCGTCTCGGAATTTTTTTTCTCATTATCGTGGCTCTCGGTACTAGGGTTTTAGCGACGGAAGAATTATGGCGAAGAGGGGCAGAGTCGGGGGCGCTTGAGGGGCCCACCCCATATGGCGGCGCGGCCAGGGGTGGGGCAGCGCCCCCATGGTGTGGCCGCCTCGTGGCCCCTCTTCGTCTCCTCTTGATTGTTCTCGAGAGAGGCTCCGTGGAAAATAAGACCGTGGGCTTTTGTTTCGTCCAATTCTGAGAATATTTCCTGTGTAGGATTTCTGAAACCAAAAACAGCAGAAAACAGGAACTGGCGCTTGTTAATAGTTTAGTACTTCCGAAAAATGCATCAAAATGATATAAAGTGTATGTAAAACATGTGAGTATTGCCATAAAACTAGCATGAAACATAAGAAATTAGATACATTTGAGCATATCACACCTCTCTCTCCCTTGCTTGAGGGCGACGCCGAGATCGGGATCACAAGGGTTGCACGGACTCCGACACAGATCGAAGAGGAAAGCCATGCGGGCTCGTTTCCAACCCGGAGACCGCGCGACGCTCAGAGAGGAAGGATTCGGCAGCAGCAATTGCATCTCTGTTCCCCTCCAAACACATGACGCCAACAGGAGACCACGGGGCGTTGCAGGACGCAGTTGACCGTTGACGAACCGGAGACATGACAAGTCCTGACGACGCGCACGCCAGACGAGGCTGCGGCGGCCCGGTCACCGAGCAAGCAGAGCCCACGTTGGCCTCCGCAGGCCCGACTATGCCCTCGTGATCACGGAGCCGTGGGGCCCACCAAACGCCATGCAAGCCCTAGCAGAGCTGATGTCACCCCGAAGCTCAACAGCGGCCACGGACGAGATGTGCAATGATCCAGTGTTGACAAATAAATATCACGCAGTATGCACCCGCTGCATTTGGCTACCACGACAAGTCATGCACATACTGAACATGCTGTAAGACTTGGCCATGTTGCCCATGTAGTCAGAGACTGATTTCTGACACCGCCCATTCACAAGATTTAGTCCAAACCATCCTACATTAGAATGTTCTTGAATTTCTTTGGACATTCAAACATAAACTCTTTGGTTTTGGGTGCGACCATCCAAATTCAAGCATATGGGTTGCAAGTGTGATCTCTTAGCCTTGCCTTTGGTGCCTATATATAGCTGATGGGAGTGGGTCGTTCTGCAATGGGACTACAGAATGAAGGACACACACGGGAGACCTATGTTAATTTTCTGTCTGTGAACCTGAGGTAGGTGTACTCAAATGTGATCACACAATAAAGGGAGAGACCAAGTAAGTAGGTGTGATATTACAGCTAATGTCTGAGACTCGGTAGTATTAATAACTACACATCACGAAATAAACGTTAAACAATTGGGAGTTTAGTTTGGGGCATAATTGATGTGTTGGTTCATATGAAAAGAGTTATAAGAGTGGACTAGGTATAGGTTACGCATTGGGGAGGCGTGAATGTAGGTTGATTTTTAGCCCAGCCATAGTATTTTTTTTTTTTTTTTTTTTTTGAAACGGGCAAAAAAGCTTTTGCCTTATATTGATATAGGAGAAGCAAACAGGGTTATGGCAAGAGCCATAAACCTACAAAGACAGGGCCAAGCCCACGCCCACCCACACGACGCCGCGAAGGCACACCGAGCCACCCTGGCTACCCACATAAGCTACACAAACGCGAAGCTCGAGTTGGCCTATGCCAAACAGATGGCTCCCCAAGAAAAGGCCGGTAGCTCCGATTCTGACGACGAGCCGCGGAGAGGAGATGCACAAGACCTGCGCCGAAAAGGACCTTCACCGTCGAACCGCCCTCGAAGGTCATCGTACACCACCCAAAGGCAGCTTCGACTTCACAACAAGAGGAGGCCAACCTGAAGACATTCGGACACGCCGGGACGGAGCCGACTAACACGGTCTTGCAGCAACCAAACCATGCTCAGCATCATTGTCGTTGCCGCCCAAGCCCACCATCGAGAGTCACCTTATCGCCCAAGCGACCCAAGGTCAAGCACCCTCGAAGATGACGAACAACTACATGAAACTTACCAACATGACCAGCCTTAGGAAACCTGAGTGCACGGGTGGGATGTCTCGAGTGTGTTGGTATCTAGGCCCAACACACCCCAACGACAAGACCAGACGTGACTTTAAATTACTCACCTCTCTTCTCTCTTGTGTGTCATAATATCATGGAAATTTAATTAGAGATGCTTTGGGTGGTTATATGTTATAAAATTATATCATTAGAAAGTTTAGATGTTCTATTTTCTAATGATATAATTTTTTACATTATATAATTTAAATTATATAGGTTAAATTAGCGACCTAGGGATACGGGAAAAACTAGTAAACTGAGATGTAGGGAGTAGCATTTTTTCTCCATATTCAACTCACTATCGTAGCCGTGTGGATGAGGCGATTTACACAAAAATAACCCTTTATGGAAAAAAAACGCATGGAATAATCCTCCGACTAAACTATTTCGCGCCTCAAACCTTTTTGTGTGGCGTCATACGCAAAGGTGCCACACATGTCTTTGTGACGCCCGTGGGAGCGGCGCTACACATCATCGGCAGGCAAGCTCGAGCGCCACGTATGACAGGATGTGTGACACCCTTAACGAGAACCTGGCAGTGGCCGCTGCAGCACACTAAAGGGTGTGGCGTCGCTGAAGAGGCGACAAAAGATTAGAGAAGCGATGAAATAGTTTAACCGTATGGTCATTTCGTACAATCCTTACCCAAAATGATTATTTTTGTGTAAATCGCATGTGGATAACAGGAAGGTACGCAGTTGATTACATTAACTAAAGCTTATTTATTTCTCTTCATTTCTATCACAATAAGATGGACTTTACCCAGGATGAGAATGGATCAGTTATTAAATCTTGGATGGAAATTTCTTTTACCTATTTCCTTGGGCAATCTCTTATTAACAACTTCTTTCCAACTTGTTTCACTATAAAGAAAATAATACAATAACAGTAAGAATATTTTCAACACAAAGGCTCTGTCAAACAAGAGAAAGAAACATATCTTTTTCATAGATATAGAATGAATATGTTCCCCATGATAACTGGGTTCATGAGTTATCAGGTTCCAAATTTCATGAATGGCTAACTAAATATCTGAAGTCTGAAGTGTTACTGAAAACGCTTTCAAAAGTTTTGTAGTAACAGGAAATGGTGAACACTCTAGTTAGAGACGGACCTAGAAATTTACAGAAACCTGGGCAAATATGCTTAAGATGATTCTTTCAGATAAGATATCTATACTGTTACATGTATATATCTGTATATTGTAGTTTCCTCATATGGCTTCCAGCATATTTGCACATGTACATGTACTATATATTGTGGCCTTTGGTCCCATACTAATACAACAAGCATATTGTCCTAACATGGTATCAGAGCAAAATTGGTCCTCCTCATCTAGTCCGTACGGACGTTTTTCTTAAAGACTTGTTCCCGGCCTTCTCGCCATGGCTTCCCTTCCAATCGTGGACCTCCTCTTCCCGGTCGTCGCCGGACCTCCTCCCCCGCCCCCGGCTGGCCGTCCTCCACCTTCCCTGCCGCCTGCCCGTGGCCCGCCCGTGGCTTCTTCTCCAAGTCGTCCCGCACTCCGTCGCTGCCCGCACCGTGCGCCGCCTGCGCCCCCGTGCGCCGCCTGCCCCCGTCTGCATGTCGCTTGCTCGTGAGCATCGCCCAGCCATCTCATCAACGTCGATTCCCCACCGCCTTGCCCTCGTCTTCCAGTGGTGGTCCCATACCGGCTGCTGCCCTTGTTCTCTGTCGCACCGAGCGTCGGGTTCGATCTGATTTCTTTGACCTGATCTGAAAAAAAAACGAAAAAAAGGATTCTGATATGTCTTCCTCTTCGGGCTATGTGGAGATTCCTGTTGCAGAGTGATCTTCTGATGGCGCGGGTATCTGATTCATTTGCCTTCATGCGCGCGATCCACATGCACGGTCTTCGTCTTTGGGGTGTGCTTTCTGGCGAGGTCTCCTGTCCGCCGCGCCCCGTTGCTCCTACGGTGCCTGTTGCAGCTTGATGCCCTTGCCCCTGATGCTCTCGGGCGGATAGGGTAAGCCAAAGTGCCCGATGATCTTTACTCGGCAGATTATGGCCAGGAAAGTTCGGGACCACTCTTGCCGTTGGGACTTACAAAACGGATGCGGCCCAGTACACACCGGTGGATAGCAGATGGTCTTTCATCTTCTTCTTTGTTCTCACCTCGGTGTTACGCCTCGGTATGCGGCTAGTTAACGTTCATGGGTCTTCCCAGCACTCTCTTTGCTCGGTGGGCTTTTTCTTCGATCGGCGCTATCAGCCGTCTAGGGATGCTCTTTACTGTGCAGTGCAGAGCATAGGCTTCAGCGGGGGTGATTCTACTATTGATAGAGTTCTACACTCGAGTGCTGCTATTTGGCGTCAGCTTGATTCTCTTCGTACAGCTGTGTGTGCCACCTGTCCCTGTTGTCTGACTGTGCGCGCGGATCTGGAGTTTCAGCGCGTCTTTGAGTTCTTGTCGCGGCTCCGTAAGGAGTTTGAGCCGCGCCGTGCACAGCTGCTTGCCCGTGGTCGTGTTCCGCTCTCTGAGGTACTGGCTGAGCTTCGTGCTGAGGAGACTCGTCTTCGTGGTGCTGGTAGCTCTCTGTACCGTCTGCTCGTGGACCTCCTACGCCGCCGGCTTCGTTGCGGTCTCCAGCACCGCCGATACTCTCTACTCCTCCAGTCCAGGGCCAGAGTCAGCCTCAGCAGCCTCGTGGTATGACAGCACCTCCCTGCACCTACTGTGGCAGGTCTGGCCACACTGTCTCTAGCTGCTGGCAGAGGGATCCCAGCTTACGTCAGCGGCACTATACTCGTCGGCAGGGTGGTTCTTCAGGATCTTCTGCTGTTGCGCTATCTGATCAGGACATTATCCGTGGTCTTCGTGGTCTACTCGCTGCTACAGGCTCTTCCTCGACGGGTACTGCTGGTTCTGTGCCTGGCTCTTCTGGCACCGCGCGACCACCACCTTCTACACAGTCAGGTACGTCATCCCCGTGGTATCTGGATTCTGGAGCTTCTTTTCATATGACTTCTGCGTCTTCTATTCTTTCTGCTCTTCGTTCTCTTGTTTCTCCTGTCCATGTTATCACGGTCGATGTTACCTCTCTTCCTATTTCCAGTCGAGGCACCCTTTCTACTTCTTCTTTCTCTGTTCCTGATGTTTCTCATGTTTCTAGCCTTAAGATGAACCTGTTTTCTGCTAGTGTTCACATGATTACAGTTTGTCGCGTCATTGCTTGAACGTTGATTCTTGTGATGTTCAGGACACTTCGTACCACGGGCCCTGGTTCGGCTGGCCTCGCAGCCTTGATTCCCGGGGCTGCAGAGTTGCGCAGCCCCGTTGCTCCTGGCTGGGCCTTCATCACCGCAGTTCCTCCTGGGATTACGCCTGTCATGGATCCTCGGCAGTGGCATCGTCGGCTGGGTCACCTCTGGCTCCCGTTTAACGTCTTTAGTTCGTAGTGGTGTCGGGGGTGTCTCGGGAGACGTGTCTTTAATTCGTGTCGGGGTTGTAGGTTAGGTAAGCAGATTCTAGCTTCCTATCCTACTAGTGTGTACGTATCTCAGCGACCTTTTGATTTAGTTCATTCAGATGTTTGGGGTCCGGCTCCCTTTCCTTCGAAAGGGGGTCATCGATACTATATTTTGTTTATTGATGATTTTTCGCGTTACACCTGGTTGTTTCTTATGCACTCTCGCAGTGAGGTGCTCTCTATTTATCAGCGCTTTGCAGCCATGGTTCGTACTCAGTATTCCACGCCTATTCGTGTGTTTCGTGCTGATTCTGCAGGAGAGTATATCTCCCAGCACCTGTGTGGTGTTCTTGCTGAGCAGGGCACCCTTGTTTTGCTATGTTGGATGGATTTCTTTGTTCAATTAACTTTCAGTGGCTTTGTGCAATGTCCCGAAGTGTTAAGAATGATTATGTCACCTATGAATATATGAATTTTCAATTATGCACTAACCCTCTAATGAGTTTGTTTTGAGTTTGGTGTAGGAGGAAGTTTTCAAGGGTCAAGAGGAGGATGATACAATATGATCAAGAAGAGTGAAAAGTCTAAGCTTGGGGATGCCCCCGTGGTTCATCCCTGCATATTTCAAAAAGACTCAAGCATCTAAGCTTGGGGATGCCCAAGGCATCCCCTTCTTCATCAACAACTTATCAGGTCACCTCTAGTGGAACTATATTTTATTCCATCACATCTTATGTGTTTTTACTTGGGGCGTCTGTGTGCTTTTATTTTCGTTTTTGTTATTTTCATTCTCTTGAATAAATTCATGCTTGTGTGGGAGAGACACGCTCCGTTGTTGCATATGAACACATGTGTTCTTAACTTTTAATGTTCAATGTTCATGGCGGAGTTGAAACTGCTTCGTTAATTGTTATATGGTTAGAAACAGAAAATGCTTCATGTAATTGGCATAATGTCTTAGACAAATTTGATACTTGGCAATTGTTGTGCTCAAATAGATCATGTTTAAGCTCTTGCATCATGTACTTTGCACCTATTAATAAAGAACTACATGAGCTTGTTAAAATTTGGTTTGCATGATTAGTCTCTCTAGAGTCTAGATATTTTATGGTTAAGGTGTTTGAACAACAAGGAGACGATGTAGAGTCTTATAATGCTTGCAATATGTTCTTATGTAAGTTTCGCTGTACCCGTTTATACTTGAGTTTGCTTCAAACAACCTTGCTAGCCTAGCCTTGTATTGAGAGGGAATTCTTCTCGTGCATCCAAATCCTTGAGCCAAAAAACTATGCCATTTGTGTCCACCATACCTACCCACTACATGGTATTTCTCTGCCATTCCCAAGTAAATTACTTGAGTGCTACCTTTAAAATTCTATTCTTTGTCTTTGCAATATATAGCTCATGAGAAAATAGCCTTAGCTATTGCTGGTGAAGAAATGTATGTATGCTGTATCTTCTTATAAGTTGCTTGTTGAGCGGTAACCATGTTTCTGGGGACGCCACCAACTATTACACCTTTGTTGAATATCATGTGAGTTGCTATGCATGTTCGTCTTGTCTAAAGTAAGGGTGATTTATCATAGATCAAATGGTTTGAGTATGCATATTGTTAGAAAAGAACATTGGGCCGCGTTAACTAAAGCCATGATCCATGGTGGAAGTTTGGTTTGGACAATCAATCCTCAATCTCTTATGAGAATATTATCTGTTGAATGTATAAGTAAGAGAAGTCCATTATCTATTGTCTATGTTGTCCCGGTATGGATGTCTAGTTGAGAATAATCAAAAGCAAGAAATCAAATGCGATCTTTCTCCTTAGACCTTTATACAGGCGGCTAGAGGTACACCTTTGTGACACTTGGTTGAAACATATGTTGTGCAATGATAATCCATGTAAGTCCAAGCTAATTAGGACAGCGGGCACTATTGGTAATCTATGCATGAGGCTTGCAACTTATGGGACATCTTATGCATAACACATATGCTTTATTACTATCGTGACAAAATTGTTTCAATGTTTTCAAAATAAAATACCTTACAAAAATATTAATCTGTGCTTCCCTCTGCAGAGGACCTTTCTTCTACTTTATTGTTGAGTCAATTTACCTACTTCTTTCTATCTTAGAAGCAAACACTTGTGTTAAGTGTGTGCATTGATTCTTACATGTTTACTTATTGCACTTGTTATATTACTCTATGTTGTTATCCATGAGATATACATGTTGAAGTTGAAAGCAACCGCTGAAACTCATATCTTCCTTTGTGTTGCTTCAATGCCTTTACTTTGAATTTATTGCTTTATGAGTTAGCTCCTATGCAAGTCTTATTGATGCTTGTCTTGAAAGTACTTTTCATGAAAAGTCTTTGCTATATGATTAAGTTGTTTATTCATTGTCTTCACCATTGCTTCGAATCGCTGCATTCATCTCTTTACAATAGTATGATCAAGTTTATGATAGCATGTCACTTAAGAAATTATCTTTGTTTATGATTTACTTTACTCGAGGAGGCGAAGTGGAGCTAAGCAGGGGATGGAGTACTGATACGTCAACAACGTATCTATAATTTCTTATGTTCCATGCTACTTTTAAGTGATGATACTCACATGTTTATACACACTTTATGTCGTATTTATGCATTCCGGCATTAACCTATTAACGAGATGCCAGTGCCGGTTCTATTTCTGTGTTTTTGGTTTGAAATCCTAGTAAGGGAAATATTCTTTCTCCCGAGTTGGACCGTCCCACGCCCACGATCTTATATTTCCACGGCTTCAGACACCGAAGGGCCCGGAGGGAGGCCGGGACTACAGTGTGGCGAGCGCGGCCAAGGGAGGCGCCCCCTGGTGTGTGGCTCCCAGTTGTCGAGCTCCGCCTCTTTCGCCTATTTAAGCCTTCGTGACCTAAAACTTCGACACGAATAAGCCACGATACGAGAAATCAGACGCCGCCATGCGAGCCCAGGGTGGGGGACAGAAGTCTCTGTTCCTGCACCCTGCGAAGTGCCCCCGGAAGGCATCCCCATCGACACCCACCGCCATCTTCCTTAGGCATTTGCTGTTATCCTGTAGATGAGGAGAATTGGGTTCTCCCAGGCTGGGCTGTGCGCGTAGCTATGTGTGGTTCATCTCTCTCTCCCATGTGATCTTTATGTGATCATGAGCTTTGTGATCTAGTTGAATATCATCTATGTGCTACTCTAGTGATGTTATTAAAGTAGTCTATTCCTCCTCATGATGTAATGGTGTGTGTGCATCATGTAGTACTTGAGTATAAGCTATGATTGTGATCTCTTGTAGACGCCCAGGGTCCTATTTTTTTGCAAGCTTCCGGAAAGTCGAGGGAGGCGTGGAGGCGAGCATACAACGCTGAGGCGGCGCGGCCGGCTAGGGGCCCGCGCGCGGCCTTTTGTTGTGTGGGCCCCTGGTGACTCTCCCAGACACCTTGCTTACAGCCTCTTGAAGGTCTTCGATGGCAAGCCCAAGTCTGAGGCCCGTCTGAACCTTCCCCGGAGAGCAGCGCCTGCCAATCCATCTCAGGGATTCGGAGATCGCCTCCGGCACCACGCCGGAGGGAATCATCTCTGGAGAGTCTTGTGTCATGATATACTCAGGATCGATGTGTAGATGGTCCACTTACACGGACTATGGGTCCATAGCAGTAGCTAGATGGTAGATCTTCTCCTCATTGTGCTATCATGTTAGATCTTGTGAGCTGCCTATCATGATCAAGATCATCTATTTGTAATCCTTCATGTTGTGTTTGTTGGGATCAGATGAATATTGAATACTATGTCAGTTTAGTTATCAATCTATCACTTATATGTTATTTATGTTCTTGCATGCTCTCCGTTGCTAGTAGAGCCTCCTGCCCAAGTTGATACTTGTGACTCCAGGAGGGAGTATGCTCGATGGTGGGTTCATGCCTCCATTAATTCTGGGACAGTGTAGAAAGTTCTAAGGTTGTGGATGTGATGTTGCCACTAGGGATAAAACATGAATGCTTGTCTTAGGATATTTGTGTTGATTACATTACGCACCATACTTAATGCAATTGTCAGTTGTTTGCAACTTAATACTGGAAGGGGTTCGGATGATAACCTGAAGGTGGACTTTTTAGGCATAGATACAGTTGGATGGCGGTCTATGTACTTATGCCCTGATTAAATCTCATAGTGCTCATCATGATATATGTATGTGCATTGTTATGCCTTCTTTATTTGTCAATTGCCCAGTAATTTGTTCACCCAACATCTGCTATCTTATGGGAGAGACACCACTAGTGAGCTGTGGACCCCGGTCCTGTCTTTACATCTGAAATACAAATCTGCTGCAATTGTTCTTTACTGTTCTTTGCAAACAACCATCATCATCCACACTATACATCTAATCGTTTGTTTCCTGACAAGCGGTGAGATTGACAACCTCATTACATTGAGGCAAGGTTAAACAATGATTGTGTTGTGCGGGTTCACGTTGACGTGCAGAATCCACGTGTTGCTTTACTCATGCACCATCAACCTTCAACGTGCTTCTTGGCTCCTCTTGGGTTCGATAACCTTGATTTCTTACTGAGGAACTTACTGTTGTGCACATCACACCTTCCTCTTGGGGTTCCCAACGGACGTGTGTCTCACGCGCATCAGGCTGTTTTTAAAGCTAGTCGGGGAGATCAAGACACGTTGCAAGGGGAGTCTCCACTTCAATCTCTTTACTTTGTTTTGTCTTGCTTTATTTGCTTTACTTTATTTACTACTTTGTTTGCTGCACTTATATCAAAACACAAAAATTAGTTGCTAGTTTTACTTTATTTACTTGTCTTGTTCTCTATATCAAAAACACAAAAAAATTAGTTGCTTGCATTTACTTGATCTAGTTTGCTTTATTTACTACTCTAAAATGGGTACTGAAGTTGAAGTTCGTTCCTTTAAGCAACAAGGGGAGAAAGTTTTAAAGATGCTTGGTATAGAATTAGCGATGCTCATCATAGGTGCATTAAGAAACACTCCACTATTATACTACTTAGGAACTTTTATGTTGGAATCTCTAGCTGGAATAGGTATGTTCTTGATACTCTTGCGGGAGGTAATTTCCTAGGCACTCCCTTTAGAAGCTAGTTGCATTATTGAGAGTCTAGTTGGAATACCACCTGTTAATGAAGCTAAAATTGAAATCTCTCTTGAAGATGTCATGAAAAAGTTGGAAGCCATAGAAAAAGATCTTCCAAGTATTGAGACTAAATTGGGAATATTACTTAATAGCACTGATAAGCTTGATAAATCTCTAGGTGGAATTAATGAGAGAATTGCTGTTTTAGAAACTTGTGCTACTCATGATAATCGAACCCATAGGATTAGTGAACTTGAAGAAGCTATGGGAACCTTGGGTTCAACTTTTTCTTCTCTCAAGTTTAAGGAGAAAGCTTATGTGGGTAAGGAGCAAAAGTTTATGTATGTCTCTAAAGTGCCTAAACCAAAAAAAAAAAAATTATAGGCCTAAAATTGACAAAGCCCTTAGTACCACTACGGATGGGGGAGCTTATGATGTTGATGCTTCATCTCTTGACAATACTTAATACACACTTTCTGCGCCTAGCTGAAAGGCGTTAAAGAAAAGCGCTTATGGAAGACAACCCATTATTTTACTTCTGCACTTTGTTTTGTATTTGAGTCTTGGAAGTTGTTACTACTGTAGAAACCTCTCCTTATCTTTATTTTATTGCATTGTTGTGCCAAGTAAAGTCTTTGATAGTAAAGCCAATACTAGATTTGGATTGCTGCGCAGGAACAGATTTCTTGCTGTCACGAATTTGAGCAGTAGTCTCTGTAGAAAAATCAAAAAAATCTTCCAATTTACGTGCGTGATCCTCAGATATGTACGCAACTTTCATTCAATTTGGGCATTTTCATCTGAGCAAGTCTGGTGCCACTTTAAAATTCGTCTTTACGAACTGTTCTGTTTTGACAGATTCTGCCTTTTATTTCGCATTGCCTGTTTTGCTATATGGATTTCTTTGTTCCATTAACTTTTAGTAGCTTTGTGCAATGTCCAGAAGTGTTAAGAATGATTATGTCACCTCTGAATATATGAATTATGCACTGACCCTCTAATGAGTTTGTTTCGAGTTTGGTGTGGAGGAAGTTTTCAAGGATTAAGAGAGGAGGATGATACAATATGATCAAGAAGAGTGAAAAGTCAAAGCTTGGGGATGCCCCGTGGTTCATCCCTGCATATTTTAAGAAGACTCAAGCGTCTAAGCTTGGGGATGCCCAAGGCATCCCCTTCTTCATCGACAACTTATCAGGTTCCTCTAGTGAAACTATATTTTTATTCCGTCACATCTTATGTGATTTACTTGGAGCGTCTGTTTGTTTTTGTTTTTGTTTTGTTTGAATAAGATCGGATCCTAGCATTCTTTGTGTGGGAGAGAGACACGCTCCGCTGTTTCGTATGAACACATGCGTTCTTAGCTTTATCTTTAATGTTCATTGCAAAAGTTGGACTATTTCGTTCATTGTTATATGGTTGGAAACGGAAAATGCCGCATGTGGTAAATGGTTTAATGTCTTGAATAATGTGATACTTGGCAATTGTTGTGCTCATATAGATCTTGTTTAATCTCTTGCATCATGTACCTTGTACCCATTAATGAATAACTACATAGAGCTTGTTAAAATTTGGTTTGCATGATTGATCTCTAGAGTCTAGATATTTTATGGTTGAGGTGTTTGAACAACAAGGAGACAATGTAAAGTCTTATAATAGTTACAATATGTTCATATGTGAGCTTTGCTGCACCTTTTATACTTGAGTTTGCTTCAAACAACCTTGCTAGCCTAGCCTTGTATTGAGAGGAATTCTTCTCGTGCATCCAAATCCTTGAGCCAATTACTATGCCATTTGTGTCCACCATACCTACCTACCACATGGTATTTCTCCGCCATTCCAAAGTACATTACTTGAGTGCTACCTTTAAAATTTCTATTCTTTGCCTTTGCAATATATAGCTCATGGGACAAAATAGCCTTAAAAACTATCGTGGTAAAGAATATGTACTTATGTGTCTTATTTCTTAATAAGTTGCTTGTTGAGCGGTAACCATGTTTTCTGGGACGCCATCAACTCTTTTACCTTTGTTGAATATCATGTGAGTTGCTATGCATGTCGTCTTGTCTGAAGTAAGGGCGGTTTTCACAATCAAATGGTTTGAGTATGCATACTGTTAGAGAAGAACATTGGGCCGCTAACTAAAGCCATGATTCATGGTGGAAGTTTCAGTGTGGACAACTAAATCCTCAATCTCTTATGAGAATATTAACTGTTGTTGAATGCTTATGCATTAAAGAGGAGTCCATTATCTATTGTCTATGTTGTCCCGGTATGGATGTCTAAGTTGAGAATAATCAAAAGCGAGAAATCCAATGCGAGCTTTCTCCTTAGACCTTTGTACAGGCGGCATAGAGGTACCCCTTTGTGACACTTGGTTGAAACATATGCTATGCAATGATAATCCGTGTTAATCCAAGCTAATTAGGACAAGGTGCGAGCACTATTAGTATACTATGCATGAGGCTTGCAACTTATAAGATGTCTTATACATAACTCATATGCTTTATTACTACCGTTGACAAAATTGTTTCTTGTTTTCAAAATGAAAAGCTCTAGCACAAATATAGTAATCAATGCTTCCCTCTGCGAAGGGCCTATCTTTTACTTTATTGTTGAGTCAGTTTGCCTATTCTTTCTATCTTAGAAGCAAACACTTGTATCAACTGTGTGCATTGATTCTTACATGTTTACTTATTGCACTTGCTATATTACTTTGTGTTGACAATTATCCATGAGATATATATGTTGAAGTTGAAAGCAACCGCTGAAACTTTATCTTCCTTTGTGTTGCTTCAATGCCTTTACTTTGAATTTATTGCTTTATGAGTAACTCTTATGCAAGTCTTATTGATGCTTGTCTTGAAAGTATTATTCATGAAAAGTCTTTGCTATATGATTCATTTGTTTACTCATTATCTTCATCATTGCTTCAATTGGATTCATCTCATATGCTTTACAATAGTATGATAAAGATTATGATAGCATGTCACTTAAATTATCTTTGTTATCGTTTACCTACTCGAGGACGCGCAGGAACTAAGAGGGAGATGTTGATACGCTCCAAACGTATCTATAATTTCTTATGTTCCATGTTACTTTTATGATGATACTCACATGTTTTATACACATTATATGTCATTATTATGCATTTTCCGGCACTAACCTATTGACGAGATGTCAAGAGCCGTTGCTGTTTTCTGCTGTTTTGGTTTCTGAAATCCTAGTAAGGAAATATTATCGAATTGGACGAAATCAACGCCTCGGGTCCTATTTTTGCACGAAGCTTCCAGAAGTCCGAGGGAGAGACGAAGTGGGGCCACGAGGCGCTGCCACAACAGGGCGGCGCGGCCAGCAAGGGGCCCGCGCGGCCCTGTTGTGTGGGCCCCTCGTGACTCTCCCGAACCTGCCCTTCCGCCTACTTAAGGTCTTCGTCGCGAAACCCCCGCGAGAGCACGATACGGAAACCTTCCGAGACGCCGCCGCCGCCAATCCCATCTCGGGATTCAGGAGATCGCCTCGCCCTGAGAGGGGAATCATCTCCCGGAGGTCTCTTCATCGCCATGATCGCCTCCGGATCGATGTGTGAGTAGTTCACCCTGGACTATGGGTCCATAACAGTAGCTAGATGGTCGTCTTCTCCTCATTGTGCTATCATGTTAGATCTTGTGAGCTGCCTATCATGATCAAGATCATCTATTTGTAATCCTTCATGTTGTGTTTGTTGGGATCCGATGAATATTGAATACTATGTCAAGTTGATTATCAATCTATCATATATGTTATTTATGTTCTTGCATGCTCTCCGTTGCTAGTAGAGGCTCTGGCCAAGTTGATACTTGTGACTCCAAGAGGGAGTATTTATGCTCGATAGTGGGTTCATGCCTCCATTAAATCTGGGACAGTGACAGAAAGTTCTAAGGTTGTGGATGTGTTGTTGCCACTAGGGATAAAACATCGATGCTTTGTCTAAGGATATTTGTGTTGATTACATTACGCACCATACTTAATGCAATTGTCTGTTGTTTACAACTTAATACCGGAGGGGGTTCGGATGATAACCTGAAGGTGGACTTTAGGCATAGATGCATGCTGGATAGCGGTCTATGTACTTTTCGTAATGCCCTGATTAAATCTCATAGTACTCATCATGATATATGTATGTGCATTGTTATGCCTTCTTTATTTGTCAATTGCCCAACTGTAATTTGTTCACCCAACATCTTCTATCTTATGGGAGAGACACCACTAGTGAACTGTGGACCCCGGTCCTATTCTTTACATCTGAAATACAAACTGCTGCAATTGTTCTTTACTGTTCTTTGCAAACAACCATCATCATCCACACTATACATCTAATCCTTTGTTTACAGCAAGCCGGTGAGATTGACAACCTCGCTGTTACATTGGAGCAAGGTTCTGTGATTGTGTTGTGCAGGTTCCACGTTGGCGCCGAATCCCGGTGTTGCGCCGCACTACACCCGCCACCATCAACCTTCAACTGCTTCTTGGCCCCTACTGGTTCGATAACCTTGGTTTCTTCTGAGGGAAAACTTACTGCTGTGCACATCACACCTTCCTCTTGGGGTTCCCAACGGACGTGTGTCTCACGCGCATCAAGACTGTTTTCTGGCGCCGTTGCCGGGATCAAGAGACACTGCAGAGTCTCCACTCCCAATCAACTTCTTTACTTTGTTTTTGTCTTGCTTTACTTTATTTACTACTTTGTTTGCTGCACTTATATCAAAACACAAAAAAATTAGTTGCTAGTTTTACTTTATTTACTGTCTTGTTCTCTATATCAAAAACACAAAAAAATTAGTTACTTGCATTTACTTTATCTAGTTTGCTTTATTTACTACTGCTAAAAATGAGTAATCCGGAAGTTGAAGTTCGTTTAAGCAACAAGGGGGAGAAAGTTTTAAAGATGCTTGGTATAGAATTAGCGATGCTCATCATAGGTGCATTAAGAAACACTCCACTATTATACTACTTAGGAACTTTTATGTTGGAATCTCTAGCTGGAATAGGTATGTTCTTGATACTCTTGCGGGAGGTAATTTCCTAGGCACTCCGGCTTTAGAAGCTAGTTGCATTATTGAGAGTCTAGTTGGAATACCACCTGTTAATGAAGCTAAAATTGAAATCTCTCTTGAAGATGTCATGAAAAAGTTGGAAGCCATAGAAAAAGATCTTCCAAGTATTGAGACTAAATTGGGAATATTACTTAATAGCACTGATAAACTTGATAAATCTCTAGGTGGAATTAATGAGAGAATTGCTGTTTTAGAAACTTGTCTACTCATGATAATCGAACCCATAGGATTAGTGAACTTGAAGAAGCTATGGGAACCTTGGGTTCAACTTTTTCTTCTCTCAAGTTTAAGGAGAAAGCTTATGTGGGTAAGGAGCAAAAGTTTATGTATGTCTCTAAAGTGCCTAAACCAAAAAAAAATTATTATAGGCCTAAAATTGACAAAGCCCTTAGTACCACTACGGATGAGGGAGCTTATGATGTTGATGCTTCATCTCTTGACAATACTTAATACACACTTTCTGCGCCTAGCTGAAAGGCGTTAAAGAAAGCGCTTATGGGAGACAACCCATTATTTTACTTCGCACTTGTTTTGTATTTGAGTCTTGGAAGTTGTTACTACTGTAGCAACCTCTCCTTATCTTTATTTTATTGCATTGTTGTGCCAAGTAAAGTCTTTGATAGTAAAGCCAATACTAGATTTGGATTACTGCGCAGGAACAGATTTCTTGCTGTCACGAATTTGAGCACCAGTCTCTGTAGAAAAATCAAAAAAATCTGCCAATTTACGTGCGTGATCCACAGATATGTACGCAACTTTCATTCAATTTGGGCATTTTCATCTGAGCAAGTCTGGTGCCACTTTAAAATTCGTCTTTACGAACTGTTCTGTTTTGACAGATTCTGCCCCTCCTGGGTATTATGTTCCCGATGGGATGGTTTGTCGTCTTCGACGTTCTCTCTATGGTCTCAAACAGGCCCCTCGTGCCTGGTTTGAGCGTTTCGCCTCTGTGGTGACTGCTGCTGGTTTCTCTCCTAGTTTTCATGATCCAATACTTTTCATTCCCACTTCTTCTCGTGGACGCACCCTTCTTCTTCTCTATGTTGAAGATATGATCATTACTGGTGATGATCCCAGTATATTGCCTTTGTCAGCTCGTCTTCGAGATCAGTTTCTTATGACGATCTTGTCCTCTTCGCTATTTTCTTGGCATTGAGGTTTCTTCCACTTTTGATGGCTTTCTATCTCTCAGGAAAGTATATCTCAGGATCTTCTTGCCCATGCTGCTCTTGGTGATGAGCGCACGGTTGATACTCCTATGGAGCTTAATGTTAAGCTTCGTCCTACTGATGAAAATGGGTAAGAAGATCCTGAATGTACTTTTCCTGAGAGATAGAAAAGCCATCAAAAGTGGAGGAAACCTCAATCCCAAGAAAATAGCGAAGAGGACCAAGATCAGTCATAAGAAACTGATCTCGAAGACGAGCCTTGACAAAGGCAATATACTCAGGATCATCCAGTAATGACTATATCATCAACATATAGAAGAAGAAGAGTACGTCCACGAGAAGTGTGAACGAAAAGTGCCGGAACATGAAAACTAGGAGAGAATCCAGCAGCAGTCACCACAGAGGCAAAGCTCTCAAACCAGGCACGGGGCCTGTTTCAGACCAGAGAGAACGTCGAAGACGACAAACCATCCCATCGGGAACAGAGTACCCAGGAGGAGGCTGCATGTAAACCTCCTCACTCAACTCGCCATTAAAAAAAGCGTTCTGAACATCAAGCTGGGACACACCAGCGTCACGAAGCAACAACAAGAAGAGTACACACAGTGGTCATATGAGCCATATGGGCAAAAGTCTCATCACAGTCACGGCCGTGCTCCTGCTGAAAACCACGAGCCACAAGACGCGCTTTATAGCGCTCAAGAGATCCATCAGAGCACCAAAAGGGGGAGAAACAAGATCCCAAGTGCCAGTGCGCTCAAGCGCAACGATCTCCTCAGCCATGGCAAGCCGCCGTTCAGGATGACGCTCGGCATCCCGATACGAAGTCGGCTCGGAGACGACAGAGAGACCATACTGACTAGGAGAGTAACGGGCAGGAGCACGATGCTGACGAACAGGCCGTGAAGGGGGAAGCTCATCGGCAGAAGACACCTCATCAGAAGAAGAGGGAGAAGGAACATCATCGCAAGGATCCGAAGCCGGAGAACGAGGAGTACTAGGGGAACTAGACGGAGGAGAGGATGGCGCCGAAATCGAAGGGGGCGCATAAGAACTAGGAGGGGAAGGAGAAGGGACAACAGGGGGTGCATCCGGAAAAAGAAGAAAAGAGATATCATCCACCGGGTAAGTACCCGAGGTGGGACGAGGATAGAAGGGACGCGTCTCATCAAACGTGATATCACGAGATGCGCATCCGACGACCAACAGGTCCCAACAGCGATAGCCCTTATGCTCATCACTGTATCCGAGAAAAACACACTCAACAGACTGAGCAGTCAGTTTGGTGCGTTCGCGAGGAGGGAGAAAGACATAGCAAACGCAACCAAATAAACGAAGAGTCGAGTAATCTGGAGAGCTACCAGAAAGACGCTCGAGAGGAATGCCACCTTGAAGGGCAGCAGAAGGCTGAATGTTAATGAGGTAAGTCGACGTAGCGACAGCCTCAGCCCAGAAATGCGGCGGAAGAGAGGAAGCAATCATCATAGCACGGGTAGTCTCAAGATTATGACGATGCTTACGCTCGGCGACACCATTTTGAGCATAGGCGCCGGGACACAAGAACTGAGCGAGGGTGCCCTGCTCAGCAAGAACACCACACAGGTGCTGGGAGATATACTCTCCGGCAGAATCAGCACGAAACACACGAATAGGCGTGGAATACTGAGTACGAACCATGGCTGCAAAACGCTGATAAATAGATAGCACCTCACTGCGAGAGTGCATAAGAAACAACCAGGTGTACCGTGAAAAATCATCAATAAACAAAATATAGTATCGATGACCCCTTTGAAGGAAAGAGCCGGACCCCAAACATCCGAATGTACTAAATCAAAGGTCGCTTAGATACAGACGCACTAGTAGGAAAGGGAATCGAATCTGTTTGCCTAACCTACAACCCGACACGAATGCAAGACACATCTCCGAGACAGACCCCAGAAGACCACTACCAACTAATGACGATAAACGGGAGCCACAGAGGTGACCCAGCCGATGATGCCACTGCTGAAAGATCCAGGTGAAGAGAACCGCGGAGAACCGCAGATGAAGTGTCGCAAGAACCCGAAGCCGATCTAACTCCCAGCCCCGGGGACTCAAGGCTGCGGGCCAGCTCCAACCAGGGCTGTATACGGCGGTCCTGAACAGCACGAGAATCAGCGTCAAGAATGACGCGACAACCGGAATCAGGTGACTAGCGGAAAACATGTTCATCTTAAGACTAGGAACATGAGAAACATCAGAACAGAGAAAGAGGAAGTAGAAAGGGCCTGTTGAAACAGGAAGAGAGGTATCCATCCGTGATACACAGGACAGAGAAACAAGAGAGCGAAGAGCAGAAAGAATCGAAGACGCAGAAGTCATATGAAAAGAAGCTCCGGAATCTGATACCACGGGGATGACGTACCTGATTGTGTAGAAGGTGGTGTCGCCGTGCCGAAGAGCCAGCAAGAACCGGGTAGACGTCGAGGAAGAGTAGCAGCGAGCAGACCACGAAGACCACGATAATGTCTTGATCGATAGCGCAACAGAGAAGATCCGATGAACCACTCGCCGACGAGTATGGTACCGCCGACGAAGCTGGGATCCCTCTGCAGAGCTAGAGACAAGCAGGGCTGACCTGCCACGAGGTGCAGAGGTGTTGTCATACCACGAGGCTGCTGCGGCTGACTCGGCCCTGGGTGGAGGAGTAGAGAGTATCGGTAGTGCTGGAGACCGCAACGAAGGGGACATCATAGGAGTCCACGAGTGACGGCACAGGAGGGCCACGAGCAGCAAGTACAGAGGGAACCTCAAGAAGACCCACCACGAAGATGAGTCTCCTCGCACGAAGCTCAGCACCTCAGAGAGTGGAACACGACCACGGGAAATCAACTGTGCACGGCGCGGCTCAAACTCCTTACGGAGCCGCGACAAGAACTCAAAAACGCGCTGAAACTCCAGATCCGCGCGCACAGTCAGACAACAGGGACAGGTGGCACATATAGTTGTACGACGAGAATCAAGCTGACGCCAAATATCAGCACTCTGAGTGTAGAACTCATCAATAGTAGAATCACCCTCGAAGGGAATGCTCCTGGCAGACCACAGACAGGTAAAGAGCATCCCCAGACGGCTGATAGCGCTCACGAAGAAAAGCCCACTGAGCAGCACAGCAACACGAGCATCCTCATCTATCCACTGAGTGTAGTCAGTAAGATCCAACCGGTAAGTCGCAACGGTAGTAGAGTGGTCCTGGACCTTCCGGTCATAATTAGCCAGAGCAGTATCATCAGCACTCTTGGCTGCATCCTTATCCGCCTGAGTAGCATCGGGCAAGGGCAACAGCGTGGGCAACAGCACCGTAGGAGCAACGGCGGCGGACAGGAGACCTCGCCAGAAAGCACACCCCAAAGACGAAGATCGCGCATGTGGACGCGCATGAAGGCAGCGAAATCAGGGTAATTCGCGACATCAAAGATCACCGGGCAGCGAGGAATCGCAACATAGCCCGACGAGGAAGACATCTCTCTCTTTTTTTCGTTTTTTTTCTCAGAACCAAAACGAATCGGGATCAAACCCGATCGAACCTTTCTCGCGGGACGGCGGCGAAGACGGGTGAAGCCGGGGAAGGAGAGGGCCGGCCGGGGGAGCGGGCCGGCGGCGAGCGACGCAGAAGGGCGGGCAGGCAGGGATGGAGAACAGCGGCCGGGGAAGGAGAACGGCGGCCGAGGGCGGGGAGCGGCGCCGGAGGGGCGGCGGCCGGAGGCGGAGAGCGGCAAAGACGGCCGGGAGCGGCAACGTCGGCTGGGGAACAAGCACGAAAAATCTCAACTAGAGGACCAGTTGCGCTCTGATACCTTGTTAGGGAATATGCTTGTCATAGTACCAGGGGCCAAAGGCCACAATATATAGTATATGTACAGGCGCAAATATGCAGGAAGCCCCCTAACATATGGGGAAAATAGTATATACAGGTATATACTCTAACACATACAACCCAACAAATAAATACTACTTAGAAAATTCTTACAGGCAAACAAATAGAAATAAAATCATGCATTGTTGGATGCTCCTCTCCTCGCCCACAAATGCGCAGCTAGTCCGCCTTCAGCTGTACATGGACACCTGCATCTCGAATTTCATTGTGCATACGAAGAAAAGCAGCAAATTCTTGGGGTACATGCTCTACCTCAGCTAGTGGCCCTTGATAATCAAATGGATGATCATCCTGCACAGGTGCGTCATGCTCGCTCTTAATGATCATGTTGTGGATGATCATCCAGGCGTTCATCACCTCCCACATATGTGCCTCAGACCAAGTGAGAGCAGGGTACCTGACAATGGCGAAACGCTGCTGAAGCACCCCAAAAGCATGCTCAACATCCTTGCGTTCTGCTTCCTGGCATGTTGCAAAATACGCTTCCATCTTGTTTGATGGAGAGGGAATTGTCTTCACAAATGTAGCATACGTCGGGTAGATACCATCAGCTAGATAGTACCCCTTGTTGTATGCGTGGCTTACCTCAAAGTTCACGGCATGAGCTTGTCCCTCAGCTAGCCCAGCAAACACCGGAGAGCTGCAGCACGTTGATATCATTGTTTGTTCCTGCCATGCCAAAAAATGCATGCCAAATCCAAAGCTCATGGTCTGCCACCGCCTCAAGAATGACACTGCACTCACCAGTATGCCCCTTGTAGATCCCCTGCCAAGCAAAAGGGCAATTCTTCCAGCCCCAATGCATACAGTCAATGCTTCCGAGCATCCCATGAAACCCTCGTGCTGCATTCCTTTGCAGGATCCAAGCTGTATCATCTTCTCTTGGTGCTTTCAAATAGTCTTTAGCAAACACCACTATGACGGCTCGGCAGAACCTGTAGAGAGTCTATGTACATGTAGTCATTGGTTGTATCTGGAGGAGCTCCGTATGCAAGACAGCGCATTGCAGCAGTGCACTTCTGAATTAAGGTGAAGCCCCACAAACCTGTGCAATATTTCTTGGACATGAAGTACTTGTCGTACTCCCTAACGCCGTGGACAATCTTCAAGAACAGCTCCTTTTTCATCCTAAACCGGCGCCGAAATTCCTTCGGCGAATGAGTCGCGTCCTTGTTGAAGTAGTCGGCGTCAAGCAGCATTGCGCCGGCTTCACGATGCCGGTTGATGTTCCTCCTCTTGCCTGGCTTTGAGCCGCCGCGCCGAGGCACGACGAAGAAAGGCATGTTCGTCAGAATCAGCTGCTGTTGTTGCCGCCGAACAGCATGAGCGTTCTGCTCCTCCGTGAACAGCTGCACCATCATCTCGCCGTCGATGTCCATAACGGCAATCGGACGGACTCCTTGCGGGCGGGGCGATACTATCGCGGTGGCAGCAAGCTCTGTTCCGGGCGAAACAGCGGCCGCCGATTGAGGGGGTGGCGGCCGTGTCGATGGACGGCGGTTCCTAGATAGTCGGCGGTGTCTACTGCAAGTAGGGGGTGCGCGGCGGCGACGATGATGGTGGCGATCTAGAGGGGTGGGAGTCGGCTCGGGCGTGTCTAGGAGGTGGGAAATCGGTGTGTGTGGCTGCCAGGCGGAGCCCACGCTCGTTTTCAGATGTGTCGCGAGGTGCCGGCGCGCCCGATTCGTGCCCTTGGCGAAGGAGCCGGCACGGGGCTGTCGGCGATTCTATTGGGCTCCAAAATTGGCCGGCACCGTTTGGGGCGCACCGGTGCGAGGCCATTTTCGTTGCCGGCCCCCAAAATGCTATCGGGGCCGCCGGTGGAGATGCTCTAACACCGCGTTGCACTAGCAATTAGATGGACCGGTAGGTACGTGCCGCTTCTTTTGGGTTCAATAGCCCACTTGTTTCGGGCAAGAATGAATGGGACTGATTGACTCGAGTTATCCAGCGACCCCCGCTCTTCGGCTCGACCTTTCAATTCCGCTTTTCTCTTGTTTTGATTTATTAGCCTTTTAGGGAAAGAAGAGGGTCTGAAATACAATGGAGAAGTCGGTTTATAGATTTCGGTGTGGAGAAATTCCGGATTTCCGGTGTGAAGAAGTTCCTAGAAATTATTTGTCCCCTTGTTTTAGCTTTTTTGAATTTGGCCATATTTGTTGTATTGGGTTGTCTAATGCTCTTAATGTCCCTAAATTTTTTATATCTTTTAAATATGTGAACGTATCATATACGTGTTACACTTAGTAAAAAAGTGCTCACCGTTTAAATCATTTTCTGAATCTTCTCTGCATGCATGCGAGTAAGATGTGAGAAAACAAAGTGACTTTAGAGGGAAAAAGTTGAGAGATGAGCAAGCTAGTGGTGTCCAACACCGAGCCATTGGACTCCTCATCGTGCCGCAGACCACTCTCAACCTCTCGCTCACTGTCAACGCCGCCGCCAGTGCCACTACTATCAACGACGACGGGGAGCACGGGCGCTGGGTGGGCACTAGAACACCGACCGAAGTGCACGCTTCCCAACAACGTCGTTCGGGGACAGACCTCTGAGATAAAGGTTGGGTTGCTCGGATTAGTGGAGCTCCTAGTTGCGGCCGACGATGCAAGGTAGAGCTGTGTGCGGTGGGGATGAACCCTAGGAGGCGGCAATGGTGCGTCAACTAGCGACGAGACATACGAGCCTAGGGAGAGGGAATGGGCCGGCTCGGGCTAGAAAACGGCAGAAAACGCTTCGGCCTACGCGGTGGCAGTTCTCCCATAATAAACGTGAAGAATACTACCTCTATTCCGTTGGGTAGCTCTACGCATATAAGTTGTAGAATACAAAACTTATACCATTATAAAATATAACATCTATTTTCTAATGATATAAAATTTATAGTATATAACTTGTATTATGTTGGTCAAACTAACGACCTAGAAATACACTCATGCTGTACCCACCGAGATGGAGGGAGTAAGAGCTATTAGAAACACCTCTTTGATTTTAAGTGCAGTATCTTGAGAAACTGGTCTCGGGCAGCTTCTACCAACCGCCTAATTTATACTACCTCCATCCCAAGACTTAAGTTTTTTTAAATTAAACCAAAAAAAATTGACCAAACTTTTTTAAAAAACAATCAAAAAATATGATATTTTATAGGTACCATATAAAAATATATATCATTATCAAAGTAATGATGTTGATTTTATATTTTACATGTTAATATTTTTTTGATAAAAAATTAATATAATTAATATAGTTTGATTTTCTAAAATAATATAAGACTTAAGTTTTAGGATGAAGGTAGTACTACTGAGTAGCCCAGCGGTGGGAGGAAGCCCGGCCAAAGATTTTGTAACCACTTGAACATGACTAGACGATCGGCGGCGGCTCAAGGAGGGCTCAGGGTGGGAGAAAAAACTGGCTGCGGTTCAGAGAATACTGAAGTACGGAGTAGTACTAAATAGAGGAGCTAATAACGCTGGACATACAACAACTTGCATGTTAGGTGCAAATTCATACAATAAGTTGGAAACTGGGGTGAACCAGTACATAAACTTGTGATACAGGTGCAAATCCATACAGCACTAATATTTTTATGAAAAACACCCTGCATATATTTGTATCATAATTGAGACCTGCCTCTCTTTCCCCAAATCCACGCATGCCAGTTCGCGCTCGCGTGTGTCATCGGCCGAGGAAGATGTTTGACCACTGCCACAAACACCATCGTCGGGGACAGGCACCACGGCCCTGTCGCCAAGTACGAGCTCCCGCGCACTGGGTGAGGAGCGGCAGGCGGAGGAGGTGTCGCCACGGCCATCCTCCCCTTGGCCTCCGTGCCAGCGATCGCTGCCTTGCGCAGTCCGATACTCGCATCTCACTGCTGTCAGTCCTGTGAGGCCCGCAGCGGCCTCGCCCACTCGCCCGGTCCGACGCCTGCACCGCCGCGTACCGTCCATCTCCCCTGTTCTTCCCGAGCGCACCGGCCACAAGCCCAAACTCAACTAACAAATTGATCAATGTGAGCACAAATCAAGGAGATTGATGAGTAATTTTCCATCTGTGTATTCATCATATACCCGTGCATCCGTCTCATCATCAATTTACAAAGAAAAAGTCACAAGAGCTGCGAGCAACAAGCAGGTACCTAGCAGCTAGCACGCATCTACTGCCGGAGCAAGCAGCAACAAGCACGGCCGCATCGGGGTCCTTCGATTTCGTAACTCCGCGGTGAGAACTTTGTGGAGTCTCACCTCGCCACCTAGGCGCAAGGAGACGGTGAGCTGGGCGGCGGCAAGGAGAGATAACTGCGACTCTGGCGCTCGCGGCACCGACGGAAAGTCGAACACTGGCCGGTGGCCGCTGATGTCCTCGACGATGCGTCCGCCATCCTCGCACACGCCATATTCCTCTCCCGGCGACGTCATCGGCCTGGTCCTCCATAACACGCAGCTCGCGGGGTTGCGGCCCGCCGACCTGGCGCAGGACCACCTGGGCCACCTCGACCTTTCCGGGAACATCCACCCTCCTGCCCGCGCGGCTGCTCGACGCCATCGAGGTACACGTATTCTCCCTCGTCGGCCGCGACATCTCCGGGTCACTGCTGGACGCCGCCGGCTCCTCCTACTCCCTGCGGTCCCCAGGAGCTCAACGCGCTGCCGGGTCAAGCCCTACCGCGCGGAGGTGGAGCAGGACCTCTGCGAAGCCCAGCGTCGCCGCGCGGGCCTGCTCTGCATAGGCCACGAACAGATCCGCCGTCGGCGCGCCATGCTCGTGTCGCCGTCCGGCCCGTCGCGAACTCCTCCGAATCGTGCTCGTGGACCAGCATCTTGTGCGCACTGGGGCACCGTCGCCATCTACCTTATCGCAGGGGCCCCGCCGGCAAGCTCCTCGACGCGCTCGTCACTACCGGCGCTTCAGGTTCTCGACGCGAGGACGATGTTCTCCAGCCCTGGTTGATTTGGGGCCAGAGAAACATGCTCATAGAATAAATATGCAGGGGGGTTTTCAGAAAAATAATAATGATACGTGTCAGGCTCTGAACGACTTTGTATTGGTTTGCACTGGTATGACAAGTTTGTGTACCAGTTCGCCCCAATTTTCAACTTATTGTATGAATTTGCACCTAAGATACAAGTTGTTGTATGTCCAGTGTTGTTAGCTCTAAATAGAGCCCGATCAAACCCTAGTCCCAAATCCGTCGGCCTCCAAAGCTGAGGCAACAGCATTACAAACCCCCTCGCCCGCCATGGCCGACGAACTCCTGGTGGACTTGCCCTTCCTGGAGTCCCCCTGCCACTTCCCCAGTCTCGAGTCCCTCCTCGACTTCTCCGCCGCCAGCCTCCTCGCCTGCTTCTCCGCCGACCCTAACCCGGACCTCCACGAATTCCGCTCCGTCTTCTCCCGCGTCCTCAAGAAATACCCGGACCCTCCCCTCGAGGCCGTCTGGTTCTTCTCCGCGCTCGTCTTTCACGACGCCCCCGACGACCTCAGCTGCATCCTCCAACTCATCTCCGCCGTCACTGCCTCCTCCCCCGCCGCCGCAAAGCCCCTTGCGCTCCTCGCTCCCGTCGTCTCCGAGCTCTTCCACTCCCCTAAGCCCCGAAGCTATATTAAGCCACTCGTCCAGGCTGCCCTCAGATGCATCAGGACCTGCTGCAGCCGTGGCGACGTCAAGGCCAAGGCGGGAAGCCTGTTGCCAGGGTTCGAGGAGCTGGTCAAGGTGCGGAGCGTCGTGCGCAAATCGACGGGCGAGTGCTCGTTCAAGGTGATTTTCCCGCTCGTCGGGGATGAGGCTAGGCAGGAGCTCAGGAAGGAAGGCTGCAGCGTCACTTTTCTCGCCGGAGTGGTGGTGGCCGAGGCGTTCCTGCTCATGCTCTGCCTCAACGTGCAGGGTGCGGGAGGGTTACCACGTTCCGACCTGCAGAAGAAGCTAAGGAACTGGGCGATCAGATGTATCTCGGACTTCAAGAACCAGCAATTCTACGGTGAGTTGATGATGCTGGCCATGTATGGCCATAATTGTTTCTCGTAGCTGCACGTTTTCTAATTCCATTGTGTATTGCTGATTGGTTTTACAGGAGTCCTCCTGAACATGCTCGAAAACCCTCCACTACCTCTCTATTCACCATTGGTACGTGTTACTTTGTACTCTGATCGTGCTTGCACTCAGTGGTCTTCTTATCTTGTGGAAACTAGCTAGCTAGATAGGAGAACAGTACCAGGAGTATTATATTTCAGAAAGATGGTGTTAATATGCCATTTTTGCTGTTAATTAAGGTATATCCACGAGGAGCCTTACTTGGGATGGAATAATTGTATATCATATTTGCGATGTGCAAGCAGGTTGAAGTCTGATTTGTGGCGATCTTCTTATGCCCGTCTATTTTGAAATATAATCACTATATCCATGTTTATGTTCTGTAGTGTGAACTGTGAAACTTCCAAGCTTCACTCTCACCTAATGCCAAATTGTTATCGTGTTTGCATCTGCTTATGCCATAAACTTGCGCAGGCCATGCTAGTTCCTTGCTAATGAACTAAGTTCACCTGTATTTTTCATTTATTTTTAAGATTTACCACTACGGGAAAAAAAGGCACTGCCGTGCGGAGCGTCTTTGCCATGCGCCTGCGCCCGGCAAAGAAGTTTTTGCCATGTGATGGCACGAAACCGCACGGCAAAGAATGGCCGCATGGCAAAGAATGAAGAAAAACCACGGCAAAGACCTCTGGACTGCAAAGACCCCACAGGGCGCACGGTAAAGAAAATGTCGATGGAAAAGCCGTATCAAGGCGCACGGCAAAGCCGCCGAACACGGCAAAGCACAAAAGGCATCGCTGTGCACGCCTTTGCCTAGTGTTTTTAACAAACGCACGGCAAAGTAAGCCTTTGCCTAGTGTTTTTAATAAATGCACGGCAAAGAAGTCTTTGCCTAGTGTAAGCGCACGACAAAGATGTAAAAACTGGATTTCTTCTCAGTTCAAAAGGGGTGGTGTGGTATAGTTATCAACAAGCGAACACTTAGCCCAGTGGCAAGGTTGCACGCTTTCCCTACTATTCGTCCTAGGTTCGAATCCCAGACGTTTGCGAGTCGCACGACAAAGAAGCCTTTGCCGTCAATAGCATTGCCGTGCGACCTTTGCCGTGCGACGTCGCACGGCAAAGCCTTTGCTGTGCATATAGGGCCCTTTGCCGTGTAAATAGTTGCACGGCAAAGGCTTGTTTTCCCGTAGTGTACTAAATTGAGTACAAATTAATCCTTGTTTATATTTGAATAATTACTCCTTGTACGGTTTCTTGCGTTAATTATGCCAACAACATTTAGAAGAAACGAACTTATTTTTCACCCCTCGCGCAATTTTAGTTATGATGATGGCATTACTAGTTTTTTTCTGACATCTTATGTATGGTTCATTTTGTACTTTGGTGCATGACTCAGAGTGCGGACGATGAAATCTTGGTGAGAGATGTCCTTTATGATGCTCTGATCTCGTTGGATAATGCAATTCTAGTGGAGCTGAAGTTGTTCAAGCTGATAGTTCTCATTTTCCTATTTCTGTGTCAAGATTGGTTATAACTCTAGATGCCATCAAGGATGTCATCAATGATGCCAGGTGATATCAATAGGTTGTTTTACCTATGCTTGGCTGGTGATAAAAAAAGTTATTCTAATTTTTTTCTGATAGGCGCAAAGGAGATCAAGGGAGAGCAATGTTGTATATTAATGCCTTCTCGACTTCAAACATTCCCAAGTACCTCACCAGCTGGGCTAGTTGTCAAACTAGCACCAACCTACATGGCAAACCAATTGTTATATTGTGATCCAAATTCCAAGATTAGGCTAACTTCAGACTCGCTTCGCTCGGCCCGTCGCCCCCCGCGGTACGGATCGTTGCCACCGTCTATATATTTTCCCTGTAAGCCGCCGCTAGGGTTTATCGCATTATTGTACACCCACGGCGTTTGTAAACACCACCGAAATAGTGAAGTTTTGCTGGCTGGCGCCCGTGGTTTTTCCCTTGTGTGTTGCAAGGGTTTTCCACGTTAAAATCTCGTGTCCCCTGCAGTGTTTTACTTTTCGTTCTTCGTTTATTGTGCATCTCGATTATAACAAGTGGTATCAGAGCCCGTGTTCTTTGGATCTAGGGTTTACGAGATGTCGTCACTGAAGTTCGATCTACCGCAGCTGGACTACACCACGAGATTTGCTTTGTGGCAAGTGAAGATGAGGGCGATTCTCGCCCAATCTTCAGATCTGGATGAAGCGATCGATGCTTTCGGCGAGAAAGCGAAGGATACCTGGACCGATGCGGAGAAGCGGAAAGACCGTAAGGCTTTATCGTTGATTCAACTCCATCTGTCCAATAATATTCTGCAGGAAGTGTTGCAGGAGAAAACCACCGCCGAGTTATGGGTCAAACTAGAGGAGATCTGTTTGTCCAAGGATCTCACGGGCAGATTGCACGTGAAGATGAAGCTGTTCTCGCATAAGTTGCAAGAGGGAGGTTCGGTAATGAATCACCTATCTTCCTGGAAAGAGATTGTTTCTGATTTGCAGTCTATAGAAGTTAAGTATGAGGATGAGGATTTAGGTCTTCTCCTTTTATGCTCGCTGCCTAATTCTTTCAGTAATTTTCGTGACACCATATTATTGAGCCGCGACAAACTAACTCACGCGGAAGTTTATGATGCTCTCCAACAAAAGGAGAAAATGAAATCTATGGTGCAGGCTGAAAGTTCGTCCTCCAAGGCGGAGGCATTAGAGGTCCGTGGCAGGCCTGAGCAGCGAGATAACTACTACCACAACAACAGAGATAAGAGCAAGGGCGACAGAGGTCGCTCAAAGTCCAAAGGACGTGACAAGTTCTGCAGGTATTGTAAGAAATCTAACCACAATATTGATGATTGTTGGAAGCTGCAGAACAAGGAGAAAAGGAATGGAACTTACCAACCGAAAAATAATGATGGTAATGGTAAGGCTGCCGTTGTCACCGGTAAGGGTGAGGCTGCTGTTGTTGCTGGTAATGATGGTAGTGATAGTTCTGATGGAGATTGCTTAGCTGTCTTGGCTGCATGTGTTTCACGTGATGATGAATGGATTCTTGATACTGCATGTTCGTTTCATATTTGCTGTAACAAAGATTGGTTCAGTTCTTATGAGTCTGTGCAGAGTGGAGATTTTGTGCGTGTGGGGAATGACAACCAGTGCAGCATTGTTGGCATTGGTTCTGTTCAGATCAAGACCCATGATGGGATGACACGCACGTTGACAGGAGTGAAACACATACCCTCCATGGCGAGGAATTTGATCTCTTTGAGTACCCTTGATTGTGACGGGTACAAGTACAAAGGTGGGAACAAACTTTTGAAGGTATCATCAGGTTCTCTCATTATTATGATTGGTGATATGAATTCTGCGAAATTATATGTCCTTAGAGGTAGCACTTTGCCTGGTATTGCTGCTGCTGTTAGTTCAGATGAATCTAGTAAGACTAACCTTTGGCATAAGCGTCTTGGACATATGAGTGAGCTTGGCATGGCAGAATTGACAAAGAGAGAGCTAATTGATGGCTGCGATTTTGGTAAGCTTGAGTTCTGTGAGCACTGCATCTTTGGTAAGCACAAAAGAGTAAAATTTAATGCTTCCGTTCATACCACCAAAGGCATTTTAGATTATGTACATGCTGATGTTTGGGGTCCGTCCCGTAGAACTTCTAATGGTGGTGCTAATTACATGCTTACTATTATTGATGATTACTCAAGGAAAGTGTGGCCATATTTCCTGAAACATAAATCTGATGTTTTTAATGCTTTTAAGAAGTGGAAAGTTATGGTAGAAACCCAAACTGAAAAGAAGGTTAAGATACTCCGTACTGACAATGGTATGGAATTTTGTTCAAATGAATTTGATGAGTTTTGCAGCAATGATGGGATGGTAAGACATCATACCATTCCGTACACCCCTCAACAGAATGGCGTGGCTGAACGCATGAACAGGACTCACGATGGCAATGGAGCGGGTTTGGATGGATATTGCAATACCAAATCCATGCCCAAATCCATCAGTCTCACTCTGCTCCGCCCACGAAAGTATCCATGGGCATGGATGTTGCTCCAAATCCAAATCCACTGGATACCCGGATATCCATGGATATCCATGCCCATAAAATTTCAGTAGCATTTCAGCAATATTTCACTTGCATTTCAGCAATAATAAGCTAACATAAATATTTTGGCAGCATTTCAACATTATTTTAGTAGCATTTCAACAATAATTATGTCGAAAATTCATAGGAATATCAAAGCAACAATATATCAATCACATAGTACTTATAATATGTCAAATCCCACACAATCACACCATACAATAGGTGTCTCAATTCAATCTCACGCCCTCCAAGGTTGAGGGGATTCGTCGATCTGGAGAGGTGGCAAGGACGGCGCCGATGGACCACCGGCCGGCGGCTGCACCTTCCCTCACCGCATGTTGACAGAGCCGACGGATGGATCAATACTCGGAGACGGATGTTCATGCGGGATGGGAGCCATGAGTATTTAGCGATAGGAGACAGATGGGCAGATGGCTTGATTTTGGCTAAGTCCTTAATTATGGCAAGCAATTACCAAGGAGGCGGAGCAATCAGCAAAAAGCCAGAGTCAATATGTACGAAGCCCAACCAGCACATCTGTGAATGGCTCTTCCGTGAGTATTTATAGTATAAAATCATTAAGACTTAAATTAAGGATTTGGTGATTTGCGCCTAAAAAATGGCAGCTAAGCCTAGGTAAAATCGAATGTGTCACTGAGATGTGGGCCCCACATGTCTGCCGGATATCCATCGAATATCCATGGGACAAAAGCTTTGCCCGTGCCCGCTCCATGAATTATTGGATATCCGCCCCATGAAATCCGTGGACACAATTATCCCTCCAAACCCATGTCCGGCGGGTCGAATATCCGTGGATACCCGGATCCGTGGATAAAATTGCCATCCTTAAACAGGACCATTATTTCGAGGGCTCGCTGCATGTTGTCTAATGCAAAGATGCATAGAGGTTTTTGGGCTGAAGCAGCCTCCACCGCATGTTATCTCATCAACAGGTCACCTTCTGTTCCACTTGATAAGAAAACTCCAATTGAGGTATGGTCTGGTTCGCCTGCTGATTATTCAGATTTGAGAGTTTTTGGTTGCACTGCTTACGCTCATGTTGATAATGGAAAGTTGGAGCCAAGGGCTGTTAAGTGCATCTTCCTTGGTTATGGTTCAGGAGTTAAGGCATATAGATTATGGAATCCTGAAACCAAGAAAATTGTGTTGAGCAGGAATGTCGTTTTTAATGAGGCGGTTATGTTTAATGATAGTCCGTCTACTGATATTTCTGATGCTATTGATTCTCCTGATGTTTCTGATGATGAGCAGCACAGAATTGGCGTGCAGGTGGAGCACGCAAAGGAGAATGAAAATGTGGTTCCTGAAACCAACAATGATGATAATGATGTTCCACCTTCACCATTTTTTGTTCAGCGACAAGGACGGTCTATTGCTGCTGACCGCCCTAGGAGAAATATTGCACCTCCTACCCGATTAATTCAAGAATGTGATATTGTTGATTATGCTTTGAGTTGTGTTGAACAGGTGGAGCATGATATTGAACCAGCTACATATACTGAAGCCATTGCTTCGGTTGATAAAGAGAAGTGGGTAGGTGCGATGCAAGAAGAGATGCAATCGCTTGAGAAGAATGGCACATGGGATGTTGTGCACTTGCCTAAACAAAAGAAGGCTGTCCGCTGCAAGTGGATATTTAAAAGAAAGGAAGGTTTGTCTCCTAATGAGCCTCCACGGTTTAAGGCAAGGTTAGTAGCAAAAGGTTTCAGTCAAATTCCAGGTGTTGATTATAATGATGTATTCTCCCGGTTGTGAAGCATAGTTCTATTCGTGCTTTCTTTGGTATTGTTGCTATGCATGATCTTGAGCTTGAGCAGCTAGATGTAAAGACTGCTTTTCTGCATGGTGAGTTGGAGGAGGAGATATATATGGACCAACCTGAAGGTTATGTTGTGCCTGGTAAGGAGGATCTTGTTTGCAAATTAAAGAGGTCCCTTTATGGTCTGAAACAGTCACCACGACAGTGGTATAAAAGGTTTGATTCATTTATGCTTACACATGGTTTTGAGAGATCTCAGTATGATAGTTGTGTGTATATCAAGCTTGTTAATGGATCACCTATTTATTTGCTGCTATATGTTGATGATATGTTGATTGCTGCCAAGAGCATGAAAGAGATCACTATTTTAAAGAATCAATTAAGTAGTGAGTTTGAGATGAAGGATCTTGGTCCTGCTAAGAAAATACTAGGCATGGAAATTAAAAGGGACAGAAAGTCTAGTTTGTTGTTTCTTAGTCAGGAAAAGTACATGGAGAAAGTTCTTCATCGTTTTAATATGCATGATGCAAAGTCAGTTACTACTCCTATTGCTTCTCATTTCAAGTTGTCAGCTTTGCAATGTCCTAGCTCTGAAGATGATATTGAGTACATGTCTCGAGTTCCCTATTCTAGTGCTGTTGGTTCCTTGATGTATGCCATGGTTTGTTCACGTCCTGATCTGTCATATGCTATGAGTTTGGTCAGTCGATACATGGCTAATCCTGGTAAAGAACATTGGAAAGCTGTTCAGTGGATTTTCAGGTACCTTCGCGGCACATCAAAAGCTTGCTTGAGGTTTGGCAGGATTGGTGAGGGGCTCGCCGGATATGTGGATTCAGATTATGCTGGCGATTTGGATAAGAGAAGGTCCCTCACAGGTTATGTGTTTACTGTTGGTGGATGTGCTGTTAGCTGGAAGGCTACTTTGCAGGATGTTGTTGCACAATCTACTACTGAGGCTGAGTACATGGCTATTGCTGAGGCAGGTAAAGAGGATGTTTGGCTGAAAGGTTTATATGATGAGCTTTGTGGAGATAATTCTTGCATTAAGTTGTTCAGTGACAGTCAAAATGCTATTTATCTTACTAAAGATCAGATGTTCCATGAGAGGACAAAGCACATTGATATTAAGTACCATGCAATCAGAGATGTGGTTGCAAAAGGTAAAGTGAAGGTATGCAAGATTAGTACTCATGATAATCCTGCTGATATGATGACTAAGCCTGTCCCTGTGTCCAAGTTTGAACTTTGTTCAAGCTTGGTTGGTATAACTGTCTAGACCAAGTGGCTATTGCCGCCAGCAAGTGTTTTCTTTGTTGATTCAGGTGATTGTTGAAGTTCATGCTACAAGGAATTTGTCTCAAGGTGGAGTTTGTTATATTGTGATCCAAATTCCAAGATTAGGCTAACTTCTGACGAGCGGAGCGAGGCCCGTATCGTTGCCACCGTCTATATATTTTCCCTGTAAGCCGCCGCTAGGGTTTATCGCATTATTGTACACCCACGGCGTTTGTAAACACCACCGAAATAGTGAAGTTTTGCTGGCTGGCGCCCGTGGTTTTTCCCTTGTGTGTTGCAAGGGTTTTCCACGTTAAAATCTCGTGTCCCCTGCAGTGTTTTACTTTTCGTTCTTCGTTTATTGTGCATCTCGATTATAACACCAATTGCGATCACACCTCAAGCCTTTCTGAGTAAGTAAAGATGTGACAAGATCCTTTTGATTTGAAGTACAAAATGGGTGAATGTCATCGCTCCTTTAAGATTGATTGATGAAGTTCTAAATGGTTGCTTTTCATAGAGTGGCTTGTAGATCTGGAAGTTAAGGGGCTCAAAGTGTTTGGAGGGAAATGTTCAGGGATTAAGGAAAGGTTGATGCATGATCAAGGCAAGGGTAATAACTAGAGCACGATAAGTCAATCAGATGCTGACATTTTCCTCATTGATAAGTAGACTCACCATGAGGGTATGGACACAAAAGGTAGAGAGGATGAAGAAGCCGTGGAGATGTAGACATCAAATAATGCTTTCATGACTGCTGCTCATTCTATGAAGGTAATGACAGATGGCAAAAGTAAAAGGAAGAATGGAACTGAAGATGCAATAATGGTGAAATATGTGAAGTGCTGAAGACAACTCAGTTCAGGACTACTTGCAGACAACCAATGGCATGCGTAGTGGTAGCGAGTTGGAGAATCTCCAGTCTGACAACGGGATGGAACAAATAGTTGTATGCCTAGATGGAAACATTCACTAATGCTTACTTGAGGATAATTGACTTTATTTTGCGTTCCGACTTCCCCCTCTTAATGATTTCATGATTTGATGACTATTAGTTGAAGTGCAGTCCTGCGAATTCCCAAACATGAAAGCGAAATAGATATCCAAACACTCAATGAAACTAGGAACTGGTCTCGGGGACGGAACCGCAACGTGAATTGCATCGTTTCATGTAGAGCATATCTGGAATGGAAGAACCGTTATGTAGGTTAGAAGAGATTAGGTAAAATAGATTAGAGAGTAAAATGTTATGCACATATGCATGCATGCATGGAGCAACTAGGAACCAAATTTTTGTGCTCACCTAGGCCCGTCTTGGTTGATCTAAGGGCATCTTTAAGAGTTAATGGCACCCACGGTCACACAACTTGTTTCGCATGTGCACTTAAGTCACACATGTTGCAAAACGAACTAACCGGTCACACAACTTGCGAAACGTGTGCACCACAGGTCACAAAACAGTTTGATGTCCGGCTTTTTGCAAAAACCGGTCGCAAAACACAATTATTCGTGTCAGATGACTCTCTTTTGCTGTCAAACATGACAAAACTGAACTGCGGTGAACATAGAAGAAAAAAATAGGTGGTTTTGTGTAAATTTTGACTGCCCCGTCTACCTCACGTGGCCCGCAGGAGGCGCGGGTTTGCCAAAAAATCAGACATCAAACCGTTTTGTGACTTCTGGTGCACATGTTTCGCAAGTTGTGTGACCGGTTAGTTTGTTTTGCAACATGTGTGACTTAAGTGCACATGCGGGACAAGTTGTGTGACCGCGAGTGCCATTAACTCCATCTTTAACGGCCCGAAGCAAATGGACCAACCTTGTTTCGTGCGGATAAGAGGACAGGCGAGAGCCATCCTAGCGGCTCGACACAAACGAATCAACCCTGTCCGCAGAGTGCCATTTCAAACCCACAACGGACGTGTTGCGACTGCGCGCTAGTGTTGACAACATGCACCATTGTGGCCTGCTTCGCTTGATTAATGGTGCTTTTTTCGCCTTGCTCCAACCATCAATGTCCCGGAGGTCAGAACCAGCAGTGATGGCGCCAGCTCCACCTTCCATGTGTCTGCGCTTTACAATCTTATGCCCACGCCAAGTCCACAACCACAGATCGCAAAAACACTCCACCATGGGAAAGTCCTGGCCATTCAGGAATACCAAAAACGACCATGAGGCGGGGTCCTCGCGTGGCCTCCGCCGGGATGATACGTCCCAATCGACTATGCTCGGCGGTTGTACGAGAGGAGGTGGTCCGTGCCATGGCCACACGTCGACCTACTCACAGATTGGCTTCTGAACTTGCGCTAGGTGCTGGTGCATGGGAGGAGTGCGTACGGCGCGACAAGATTCACCGCTGGTGATTCGTCCTCCCTCTCAACTCCTACGCATGGGACACGTTCGGGGTGTGGGAGTTCAACCTGCTCCATCAAGCCGGCTACCTGGAGGACGTCGTTTACGTGAGCCGCGACTACGCCCGTCGCCATAGCGGCAACAACGACGATTGGGCACCTGACCTGCCCGGTTGTCAAGCAGGAGAAGGCATTCTAGTCACCAGAGCAGAGTGAGGAGGAGACCATCCACATGGACATTGCCTAGAGAGCGCTAGACGATCTCGCCAAGTAGCGGGGCCTTGTCATCAAGCTACGGGAATCCACACTGGCACAATGAAGGCATGTCGGACCACCAGTCACACCGACACGCCATCAACCGCGCGCACTACCACCGACTCTTGAACCGGCACCGCCGCACTTGCCCTTGTGCCAGCGCCAGCGGCTGGCCCTCCTCTGATGCCATACTGCCATTTCCCTGGGAGATTCCGGCAATTGTCGACCTTGGCGATGGCACAAAATCTAGTTAGCTAGGGTTTAATTTTTTAATTTGTCCTTATTTCTTGCACTATGTAATACTACACAAAAGTCTCTCTTGCTCGGCGGTTTTTTGGACGACAGAAGACGTAGTCGCCTGGAAAAAAAATTCCTAGCATATATTGTTTTGGGGACAACTAGATAATAAGGCGGATACTTATGTGAGTCCATACTAGCACTTATTGGTGGGAAAAGTCTGGTTTGAACCTGGGTGCATGTGAACCCTAGTTGGAAATGCATTTTCTAAATGTTAAAAAATTCTGAAATAAAAATATCCGGGTACGTACGCTTGTTCCATGTGTGCGTAGAAAGTTTTCGCGGAGAAACCACTTTTTTATTTCAGAATCTAAAAAAGACAAAATACGTCACATATATACTGCTATATAGCCCTGCAAAATTTCACTTTTTTGCCAAGGCAAAATAAAAGGTTTTTTCGTCACGAAACTCATGTCCAGGGCACATATTTGAGATCATCTGGGAAATCATTTTGTGTTTCGATTTTTAAAACATGTTTTGACATCACAAACGGAACTTTTCAAAAAGTGGGTTCACATGCCCCCATGTTCCATATATGCAGTCTCTTGTTGGTGTCGTTATTGGTATCACCTAAATAGAGACACTTGTTATCACTTGGTGTTACCTATAAGGCCACCTCCAACCACGCTTAACTATGATTGCCTTTAATTTCCTTAGTGGCAAATATTGCATGATGCACAACATAAAATATGATCAAAGACAACCACCGCTTACACATATTGCAACCAAACAACATAAATGTTCATTTCAAATTATAGAAGTTCTAGGGCTCCTCCATCTTCCCAAGAACAAATGAACCTCTCACTCATGTGGGCAAATAACATCATCATGAATATAAACGAAGTATGATAGATAAATGAACAAACAAGTGCAAACAAATCTAAGTTTCGACATTACAACAAGATGGATGATGGTGAAGACGATGATGGCTGCAATGGTGCTTATGATGATGATGAAGATGATGCCCAAGGCTCCAAGAACAATGGTATTATGGAACCCCTTTTGCGAGTCCTCCCCCCCCACCCACATCCTTCCGGAGGCGAGGTTCCGTTGTTCTCGGGTGTCTCTGCGTCTCTTATTCGAGATCCGACTTCAGAGCATTATAATACTTAACGTGACAATCCACCGATATATGGTGCGGTCATTTTGAACTTTGGTGCATAACTTCAAAGCGGTCATCTCTGAAACCAACCAACATACCACCGGCAGTTCTCTTGGCTGGAAGGGCGAGCTGAAAAATTACCACTTCTATGAAGAATGGTTTGGCAAATGTTTTTCTAGCCATAGAAAACACGCGCTCAAAATGACCGTGTCCAATCAATTTGGAGGTACACCCACACCCTTCCGTCGAAATTGCAATCAAAGAATAAAGGAATACAGCCATATCCGTTGTATGAGTGGGACAATGCACACAACTAAAATCATTGGTAACCTGACAGTTCCTTCTTCTCAACATATCTCTAGTGTTTAGTCTGTCATTATCCAAGAGCTAGGGGAAAATTTTGATCCTTAGTAGTACTCTACTCCCCCAAATCCATGAACAGATTTTACTGGAGTTAAAGTGAGAAAAACAATGGCTGTAGTATAGTTGCTGGAGTTAAAGTGAGCTAACTAACGTTCTGTAACACTGAAAATGCTGTAGGAAAAAGATCTCGATGCTTTCGACAGTTGTTTAATAACGGGAAATGGTGAACACCCTAGTTTGGGCTTTCTTTTTATTTTCTTAGAAGCGTGGTGTGGGCTGTTGCCAGACCAGGGAATCAGTTTAGCGAGTGTGGGGGCATGGGCTCACATGGGGCCTGCAGTTCTCGCAAGGCCTACAACTTGGTAACAATTTGTACTTCTAACCTGATCAACAGGGCTCTCTAACTCCCTGTAAATGTTCCAGTATTATTAATCAAGCCAGCTATTCCGAAAAACAAAACTAGCAAGTTTGGTCTTATGACAGCAACGAGCACTGGAGGAAGCCGCAGAGAGGTTACAATTAATCTTATAAGATTAATCAATCCTGTCTCATATGAAAGAGTGTAGTGGCATGGCAGTACGATCATGCCCCATTTGATGTGGTTAGCTAATTAATAGCCAAGTCCCTCTACTCTGTTAGTAACGACTCGAGTGCAACACACAGACTGTTCCAGAGTTCATCAGCGAAGCAGGACCCTGCTTCGTTTCCTATGGCACACCTACCACGGGCGAATAGCAAGAACTTAGATCGTCGCCAACAAGAAGGTATTGCACAAAATGCAGCAGAGAAAGCTTTCTGATGTGACGAGCTGATCATGGATTACATGAGGTAGAGGAAATGCACCACCGTCCAACCACGTCGAACAAGACTATTTTCTTCCGCCGCTCATTCCCATTATTTTGTTCTAAACCAGCGTGTGCAGAAAGTTGTTTTTGCTGAATGCTTCTCTCGCTTTGGAAACCAGGGAGATGCTAGCCCGGGTGTAAGTTTCTAACTACATGTAAGATTTCACAGTGCCTCTTCTTACTCAGTTGTATCCAGCCTTTGGAGGTCACCATAGTTATATATAGGTGAGAACAAATATTGAAAATAATTAAGAACGTATTTTCCCAATTGAGTGAGGAGTAGCTGAGCATAATTGCATAAATGTGATCTTCTGACAACAAGAAGTATGAGAGTAAGTCAGTGAGTTATTAGACATGGTTTTATTCGTCGAAGAAGAAGTTGTAGAATACTAGTACTTTTATAGTTTGACACCCAAGGGGGTAGATTAATTTTGGTACAATCAATTTAGCGAGTGTGGGGGCATGGGCTCACAAGGGGCCTGCAGTTCTCGCAAGACCTACAACGTGGTAACCTGATCAAAAGGGCTCTCTAACTCACAAGTATTAAAAAGAGGCTTGTCGAAACACGTCGAAAGAGATTATTTTCTGCCGCCACTCATTCCCACTGTTTTGTTCTAAACCAGCGTATGAAAGTTGTTTTTTGCTGAATGCATCCCTACCTTTGGAAACCAGGGCGATGCTTGTTCGGGTGTAACTTTCTAACTGCATCTAAGATTGCACAGTGTCTCATCTTACCCAATTGTATCCAGTCTTTGGAGGTCAACATAGTTATACATAGGTGAGAAGAAAATATACAAAGTAAAAACGTACTTCCCAATTGAATGAGGAGTACGTGAGAATAATTACATAAATGTCATGTTCTTACAACAACAAGTATGAGAGTAAGTTTTGAGATCACATGATTTTATTCGCGGAAGAAGTTCTAGAATACTTTCATAGTACCATTAACTTATCAGCTAATAAATAGACAATTGTTCGATGCCTTTTTTACGAGTTTGTGTTGAATTTTATTGTCTAACTAAACCCACTTTCTAATAACTAATGCATTATTTTCGAACATGAAGGCAACCCCTGGTCTCAATATCGATTAGTGCACACAGTCGGTAAATATTGCAAGTACTAGTTCACTGCAATTATATTGCACACCCATGAGCAAACACAAAGGCCTATAGTAAGATTTCATCAAGCACTTAGACTAATCACAATGCATAGTATTGTATAGAAATATTATGTGTTATGATACTACTATCTTTTACTATGTCCATAATGCATGCACTAGTAGGAAAACCATTATAGGTAGAAATGGCATCTGGGGCGCACCTAAAAAATGTGCACCACAAAAATTATTTCTGTGGCGCAACAAAAATATGCGCCACAGAATTTTGAATTTCTGTGGCGCACGGACGGACTGGTGCGCCACAGAATGTCGACTTTCTGTGGCGCATGTGGACGGATGCGCCACAGAATTTCCATCGGGCCCAGGCGGGGTCCAGCACGGCACATGGTCGAAGAGAATTCTGTGGCGCATGGTGGCATGTGCGCCACAGAAGTTCAAAATTCTGTGGCGCATGGTGGCATGTGCGCCAGAAGTTTAAAATTCTGTGGCGCACCAAAAATATGCGCCACAGAAGGATTTTTTCTCCCCACGCAACTCCACCCCCCCTTGGATCGCCTTTTTTAGCACTGTAAAATAAGAAATAAATAGATAAAAATTTCGAAAAATAAAATCCTTCGAGATTCCCATATAATATGTCATCTAGCATCACTGAAAAATAACAAACATGAATTTCGACTTTTTTTGCAAAATTGTGTGGGAAAATCATCAAACTGGTTTTCTGATCGCATACGAACTCGAAAAAAATGCACACTATATCAAAATGTTCCCACGAAAATTCTACATCCGAATTCACCCGGGCTTGCTCGGTTGGACAATTTTTAGAATCGCCAAATTCGAAAAGAGTAAAAAGTTACGGTCAGTTAAAGAGTTTTTCCTGCAAAATGGAAAAAAAAAAATCGGTGGCGCACCAAGTGTCCGTGCGCCACAGAAGTTTGGCCGAAATTTTTTGAATTTTCCGGCGCCAAAATCTCTTACTCCTCTTCTCCTCCACCACTTCTCCTCTTACTTCTCATCCACCACTTCTCCTCTCACTTCTCCATCTCCTCACTTCTCCTCCCACCACCACCACCACCACCACCTCCCCTTCTCCGGCGAGCACCTCCGGCGACCACCACCACCTCCTCCGGCGAGCACCTCCAGCGAGCACCTCCGACCACCACCACCACCACCACCACCACCACCTACTCCTCCTCCACCGCCACCACCACCACCACCACCTCCTCCTCCGGCGACCACCACCACCTCCTCCGGCGACCACCTCCGGCGACCACCTCCGACCACCACCACCACCACCACTAACACCACCACCACCTACGGATCCTCCTCCGGCCACCGCCACCACCACCACCACCACCTCCTCGGCCACCACCACCACCACCACCAACACCACCACCACCACCACCACCAAAAAAACGGCGAAATTCCGGCGGCCCCTGATCTAGATCTAGATCTGGCCGCCACTTTTTTTTTGAAATTCGAAAAAAAAAATTGTGGCGCATATTGGCATGGTGCGCCACATAAGTTTTAAGAGAATTATGTGGCGCATATTGGCATGGTGCGCCACAGAATTCAAAATTTCTGTGGCGCACGTACATATGCGCCACAGAAAGTCGACATACTAGTCGCGTGGTAACTGTGGCGACGGGCTCGTGCGCCACAGAAAGTAATTTTCGTGCGCCACAGTTAGCCCTTTTTCCACTAGTGATGGTATCATATACTAGTATCATAATCTTCTTATATTAACTGATTTGTAGAATCTCGATGCAAATATATGTATAAGATTTTTTACTATAAATTTTCTAGTATTACGTGCTATAATACGCTATCTACCTATGATACTACTATCATCTCTCTCATCTTTAATTGCACTGTCACGTCAGCTTTTTGCATGCATGGGATGCATGATACTACCAATAATACTCTCATTGTGGGTAGTCTTATGCATTATTGATCCTATTATTAGGCCACCAACCTACTCCCTATGTGGCAAAATATAAGCTTTTCTAGTACAACTTATGTCACATAAAAAATCGCTTTCCAAAATTACCCCTCCCGCCGATACGCACACTCGCTCAGTCGCACGGACATGCACACTTCTTCTTGTTCTCTCCCTCTGCCTCCGCGTCACAGCCATCTCCCCCTGCCATATCGCTGCCGTCGTCCTCGCCGCTCGCCATCACTGCTTGCGATCAAGGACACCTAAAAGATGACGATGCTCAGGGGAAGTAGAAGACACTCAAGGCGATCATGATTCAAATTTACATATGGGTACCGATGCCATTTTGCATGTTTCTCACCTTGTCCGAAAGTTCCTTAAACATCTTATATTTTGATTAGGGGGAGTATTAGTTGTAGACGTTAATTCCTGCAGCCTAAGTCCATTGTAGCCCGCTCCTCGACACGTTAAACTAAGGAGCAATGTCTCTAGATGGATAACAAATCGCGCATTTGAACCAAACATAATCGATTTATATATCTTCACAGATGTGTCCATGCAAGATGGCTCGGTTGAAAACACTTTATTGAAAGCACTTTATTGATATTAAGAAGAAAGATGGCTCGGTTTATAAAGAAAACCAGGCCTGAAAACCATACAACACCTAGCAAAACTAGAACAGCTACGCGCTGAAGCACAAAACAAGAACGATGAGCTGCAACAGCAACTACAGAAACAGCAACACCATAGCTACAAACTCCGCAACGACCAACATTTCTATACCTAGGAAGAATACATGGTTTCTTCCACCCAACCACACTAGTCGGTGTGGTTGGTTCAGGAATGTGCCGGTTCTGAAAATTCTCTTTTTCACTGTCTTCAAGTCCACCAAATGTGGTGCAATATGCACCCGCTGCACCTAGCTCAAAAGATGAAATTGGACCATGTTCCCTAGCTAGCCCAGAAAGACTGATTTCAGACACCACCCACTCTCAAAATTTAGTCCAAAAAATTCTACAATACAGTGTTCGTGCAAACAAAGAAAACAATCGCTTGGGTGTTGGGTGCAACTATCAAGTACATGCATGTGAGTTGCACCGTGCGCTCTATGCATATGAGTATATATCTTTCAACAAGAGGTAGGTGTGCTAACTGTGATCACCAAATAAATTGGGGAGAGGTCGAGTAAGCTGGTGGGATATTACATCACACTAGTAGAAAACCTCTCATCCATCTAAGCCATAAATACCGGATCCCTTACGAACCGGTACTAAAGGGGGCATTAGTACCGGTTGTATTGCCCAAGCCTTTAGTACCGGTTCGTATGGACCTTTAGTACCGGTTCATGACACGAACCGGTACTAAAGGGTTAGCGTCAGCGAAAAACCTTTAGTACCGGTTTGTGACACGAACCGGTACTAAGATAGATTTAGTACCGGTTCGTGTCACGAACCGGTACTAAAGGTTTTTCTTCCCACGCACCTCCACCCCCCGTGGATCGCCTTTTTTGCTCTGTAAAATACAAATGAAAATGATAGAAAATTCAAAAAAATAAAATGTTTTCAGATTCTCATATGTTATGCAATCTACTATTCGGTGAAATTAAGAAATTCGAATTTTGACTTTTTTTGCAAAAATTTTTTGAAAAATGGTAAAACCGCAGGATGATTTTAGTTTAGCCAATTTTTAGATTCTCAAAATTCCAAATGAAAATATGAAAGCAGGATGATTTTAGTTTTTTTTTCAAGAAATTTAGAATTTTATATATTTTAATTTTTTTTAAAATTAAAATAATAATTATAAGATTTTTTGAGTCCTAACATATTACTATTACTTTTATCAAATTATAAGATTTTCAATTTTTCAAGTTTTAGGTTTTGCAAAAAATATTAATTTTTTTAAAAATAATTAAAAATAATAAAAAGTTAAAAAGTTAATTTTATTTATTTATTCAACATTATTATTACATCATTACTTTTGTTTATTAAAAGAATTATTTGGAATTTAAACGATAAAAAGTGTGACATCGACCAACATGTTAATAGGATTGATATGATACTACTATCACATACGCGCGAAGCACTTGGAAGTGGAATGGGATGGAAGTTAAGCGTGCTAGTGCGGGAGTAGTGTGAGGATGGGTGACCGACCGGTAACTTTGACCACGGGTAAGTAATTTGACTAGAGATTAAGTGTAGTTAGAGAGTAATGGAAATACTAGTAATTCTGAAAAAAAAGAGGGAGTGAAAAAAGGGTATAAAAAATAATTGAAAAAAATGAATAAAAAAATTTAAACAAAATAGGCTTTAATGCCGCTTCGTGTTACGAACTGGTACCAAAGGTCTCCAGCCCCACGGGTTCCTCCGTGCCCACGTGGAGGCACCTTTAGTACCGGTTCGTAAGGTGGGAGGCCTTTAGTACCGAATAATTAGTACCGGTTCCAAAACCGGTACTAAAGTCCCTTTGGAACCGGTACTAAAGGGGGTTTCTCTACTAGTGTCAGGCGAGCGAGGACGCCCCGAGCAACCATAGAGCGCCAATCCTTGGAATCTTACAGCTCTTTTGAGATGTCTGAAACTCCGTACTAATAATACTTAACATGTGCACCAAACTTTTTTTAGAGGTCTGCATTGGTAAGGAGGCACGATGTACTGCAGCAAGGTATGCCCAAGTTAGGCGGAAAAGTCATATTGGATCCTGGGCACCAGTGCTCTTGCCAGATTAAAAAAATTCAAAAATTATATTTATCTATTTTAAAAAATTATGTAATAAAATTCAAAATGTACCTAATGATGTACCCCACTAACCTACAAAATCTCAATTTCAAATGTTTTGTTTTTTGACCTATACAAAAATGACAAAATCTGTTTTCTTTTTGTAGATTTGAATCACTATACTCAGATCTATGCATTTGTTATTTTTGTGCAGCCTAAAATGCACATTATTTTCAGTTGAAAATTTACACGATTGTGGGATATAATACCGGCTACATCATGATTTATTTTCAGTTTTTTATGAAGCTTAGAAATATGATTTTTAATTTATTTTTCGAAGTGAGATCACTGGTGCTCATGTGTACCAAATCTCTGTCCCAAGTTAGGCCATATAATTGACGAGTACTCTAGGCCAAGATGGAAAACCCGTCTTAATAAGACAAACACGGCACTTACAAAATGATAAATTCAATAATGCTGACTTTATTCGACTCAGCTCAATATTTGGAATTCAGTAAAAAAATGGTGAACGTCCTAATTCGAGAAGCACATCACTGCTTCGTTCCAGGAGTGTCTCATCTCCAAGATAAATAGGATGGCAAATAGGGTAGCTGATGGTCTAGCTAGAGAAGGGCACAATGTGTTGAGTGAGTGTGTGGTGTTGGGTCGTGTTCCTCCATGTGGTGGAAATGCATAGGCATGATTGTAAGTAAAACTTTATGCCTTGATTAAATATAGTGCCCAAGTTCAAAAGAAGGAGATTGGTCGGTTCCCATACAGTTCTGACTTGTTTGCTCATTGATCAATGACCGTGCAGTTGTTTTTCATGGATCTTTACGGTACCTTTCACTACTATGTCAACTTACAATTATGATGCTAAAGTGTGGTCGGAAGACGGTTCATAAAAAGTTTGATCAAAAGAGGCAACTAGGACTATTATGTTACTTGTACCCAAATAAGAGATTGGTACCAGGATGATCTCGATTCAGAATTGACGGAAAGATGTTGCACAATAGGCACCCGATACATCTCACAGATAAGAGAACTTGGACATAGATTGCAAGAAATGAAGGACATGAACTTTGTGCCCAGTTGTCGCTGAGAGGCTGGCTCCAGATACCGTTGATGTCTACACACGCTTCTATTCTTGTAGACAATGTTGGGCCTCCAAGTGCAGAGGTTTGTAGAACAGCAGCAAGTCTCCCTTAAGTGAATCACCCAAGGTTTATCAAACTCAGGGAGGTGGAGGTCAAAGATATCCCTCTCAAGCAACCCTGCAATTAAGATACAAGAAGTCTCTTGTATCCCCAACACACTCAATACACTTGCCAGGTGTATAGGCGCACTAGTTCGGCGAAGAGATAGTGAAATACAAATAATATGAATGATTATAAGTGGTAATTGCAATCTGAAATAAAAATGGCAGCAAGCAAACATGTAGCAGAACTAGTTGTAAATGGTGTTTCAATGCTTAGAAACAAGGCCTAGGGATCTTACTTTCACTAGTGGACACTCCCAACAATGATATCATAATTGAACACATAAATATCTTCTCTTCACTATGCTACTCTGAACCACTCTCCGGTTGGATAACGAATACCAATTCACCGCGCAGGGCTGCAAAAGCACACCTTAAAGTTCGCATTCCAAACCTAGGGACACCCCACTTTGTCACTTTGAGCATCCAAAGATAGTACTAACAAACACCACAATTTCATAGAGACATCCAACACAAATTGTAACTCATGATAAGTATTTCTGTAATCTTTAACCTAAGAGCCACGCACGGTGCGCACACTGTCACCTTCACACCGTGGGACAAGGTGTCTCCGGAGATCACATTAATAAAACTACTTGAGTAGCATAATAGATGAAGAGTAACATCTACTTATTGTACTAGATTACAAAGCTCATGATCACATAAAGATCACACCATGAGAGAGAGATAAACCACATAGCTACCGGTAAAGCCCTCGGCCTCGGGGGAGAACTACTCCCTCCTCATCGTGGGAGTCAGCAACAACGATGAAGATGGCGGTGGAGTCGATGGAGATGGCTCCGGGGGCAATTCCCCGTCCCGGAAGGCTGCCGGAACAGAGATTTTTGTACCCTGAAACTTGTCTTAGATGGCGGTGGAGCCACGGAAGTTTTCGTGGATGGAGGCTAATTTTTTTTAGGGTTTTCGCGTTGGGAGCAATGTACAGGCGAAAGGGCGATGTCGGTGGACGCCCAAGGGGGCCCACACCATGCCTAGGCACGGCTAGGGGAGGCGCCTAGGGGTGGTGTGGCCGCCTCCTGGCTCTTCTCCGTCTCCCCTTTGAACTTCGTCTTCATGACAGAAAAATAGGAACTTCAGCTTTTTGTTTTGTCCAATTCCGAGAATATTTCCAGAACAACTTTTCTGAAATACAAAAACAATAGAAAACAGGAACTGACACAGTGGCATCTTGTTAAAAGGTTAGTTCCAAAAAATGCATAAAAATGCCACGAAGTGTAAACAAAACATATAGCAATTGGTGTAAAACAAGCATGGAACATCAAAAATTATAGATATGTTTGCAATGTATCAGCATCCCCAAGCTTAACTCCTGCTCGTCCTCGAGTAGGTAAGTGATAACAAAATAATTTTTGAGGTGCCATGCAACCAACACAATCTTGATCAAGTTATTGTAAAAGCAATGCAAGCTGAGATCAAAGTACTCTAAACATAGGCATGATGGATAAAATTCTAACAATGCAACTTAGCAACTATGTTGCAACATGAAAAGTAACATAAACAAAAGATCATGAATAATAATGCATTGAAAGCTATTTGTTTGTGTCGAGCATAGAGAAAACATGGCAAAGTGGCCTAGCTTGTCCTTCATGGAATAGCAAAACATAAATACCAGGACACCTTTAAAGTTCAAAGGGTGACTAGATACAAATAGTATGAGAACAAGCAATAACATAATCATGAATCAATCAATAATAAATTTTAGGACTATGCACATTATACTTGAATGACAATTATGATCTCTTAATTGGTGAATAAAGTTAGAAGATGAAGACTCAACATCAAAGTAAAAGAAAAGCCCTTCGCAGAGGGAAGCAGAGATTACTCATGTGCTAGAGCCTTTTATTTTGAATAAAAGAGAGATGTTGAAAATGTATTTTGATAGGTATGTATTTCTATGTCAACGAATGGCATCAAATGATTTATCATCCTTTCATGTTTAATGGCTTCAAGAGCGTCTCCCATAGAGAGAAAAATAAATTTCCTCTTCTCCTTTGTTTGAACAAGCTAAGTTCATGATTTCTCAAGCCCATAGTGGTAGGAGATTTATTTGATTATTTGTTTATTTTATATTTAATGGGTTGGGCACCCGTTTGCATGCTCTTTTTGCAATATTAGGGACTACCATATTATGCATGCTAGTCAAGGTGTGAAGCCAAATAAATATGAAAGAGACAATAAAGCATCCAACACTTCCTCATGAGCTAAAACAGGAACACAAAACAGATAATAGCTTTTGAAGGTTTTAAAGGTAGCACACAAGCAATTTAGTTTGGAGTGGCGGTGAAATACCATATATAGGTAGGTATGGTGGACAAATTTGTCAAACTTTGGGTTTTTGGGAGTTGGATGCACGAGTAGAGCTCATACTCAGTACATGTGAAGGATAGCAAGAGACTGGGAGTGACCAACTAAGAGAGCAATAACGGCCGTAATCATGCATAGCGACAAAACATTATTAATCAAAGCATAAAGTGATATTACAAGTCAAAAGATAAATGATCATAGAGGCTTGAGGTGACTGGTTTATAGTCATAAGATGGTGTAAGCATGCGCCAAGTCAACCTAAATAAAATATTTAAAGGAGAATACCACAATATTATGCTTTTGTATGATTAAAACAACACATGATTCTTTCAATGGCACATTAAGAACTCTTAGATATTTGAGACAAGTCATGCTACAACAATAACTACTAAGCATATAATTAAAATAGTATCGACATGTTAAAGTCTAAGCCACAGTATATACAAGCTTCCTTTTGCACCACTATAAGCACAAAATATTTTACCCTTCTCCAACACCAATCAACTTTTTTTTGAAACAACTCTCATAATAATTTATCAATGAAGACCAGAGAGCTAATCATATCTAACTAAAGAAAACTAACAAGCTCTGAACAAGAGATGCATGAAAAATAGGAGCTAAAAGCATTGCAGTAGCTACTCAACAAATATAAGTGAAGAATACGAGTATTCACATGAAAAAGCGGAGCGTGTCTCTCCCCCACACAAAAATGCTAGGATCCAACCAAGTTGATTACAGCAAACAAAACAAAATATAACTAAAAATAAAATAAAGACGCTCCAAGAACAACACATAGTTTATGAAGCAATAAAAATATAGTGTCTTCAAAGATGACATGATATTTTTGTTGATGAAGAAGGGGAAGCCTTGGGCATCCCTAAATTTTGACGCTTGTACCTCTTGGGCACCCCCAACCATGACCTTTTGTCCATCCTTCATCTCATCACATCATTCTTCTCTCCCTACACTTGAAAACTTCCTTCATACAAAACTTCACATAATTTTCATTAGCAACATTAGTGTATTCAAGATAATAAATCCACTTTGGTTCAGTTTCAACACAAGTCAAACATCCATTAGAACATTAGCTACTGTAGCAACTTCTTTCAAAATAACCCAAAAAGAAAAACATTAAGAGGCAAATGCAAATAGTGGCAGGAATCTATCGAAACAGAACAAGAGATAAAAATCGAATTTTTTGAAAATCCTATGTTGCTCAAATAGAAAAGTGCAAAACTAATGAAAGTTAGGTAATAGGGATTTCTATTTTCGTGCCCTCGGGTCCTTAGTTGTACTCAGTTTTCCTAGCTCCTTAGTTTTCCTCAGTTTTCTCCAAGCCCTTGTTTGAAACCCGCAGAAGGAGCTCGGACGGGAGGATTCCCGTTTATTTGAACGTTCCGTGCTGACGTGTGGAACCGCGTCGTGTGGGGCCGCGTCGCGTGGGGTTGGTAGAAAGGGACCGCGTGGGACAGGACGAGACCGCGTTTGGTTGTACGTGAGAGCTGGGTTTTGTCTCTCTCGGCCCAAATTGGCATGTTTAGGAGCGTATTTTTCCCCTCTTTGTCTCTTTGTCTTTTTTCACCAAATTAGTATCAAATCTAGAGAAGCTTTTATTTATGTTTTTCTTCAATTATTTGTGCCTTTTGGCCCTTGTTTTTTGCCTAATATGGCAGCAAATCTAGTAGCAAATCTAGAAGCTAGTATATGACAAATTCAAAGCAGCATAATAAATCGAGAAAACTAAGTATAATACATAAACTGCATACAGCAGCCAAAAGCAGCCAATAACGATGTTAATGTTCACGACAAACTAAGCTATAAAAAATACAGGACGCACGCAATGTATGGCCAACATGAAGATTAGGATACTCCAGGATGAATGAATCTGTTCTTCATTCATGGAAATATTCATTGTACTCCTTCCGTCTGTAGTGTGCAGCCAATACATCCTCCAAACGGTATGGCCTTTGTTCATTTCTCAGACCGTAGTTTCCTATTCTATCCACCCGTAGTGTCCACTCATCTCAGGCCTTTGTATCATGAAAGTACTCTCTGATATAACCCAAATCCGCGTAGTATATGCAGCCATGTCGAAGTGTCGGGTGCACTCTGGTGTCGACGGAGATACACCGGATATATTGGAGGAAGAAGGCACGACTGCCAATGTTACTGACGGCATGGAGAGAGCGGCTCTGAGTGTCCAGATGGTACACCAATGGTTGGTGATGGCGTGTAACTCACACGTTCGTTGGGAACCCCAAGAGGAAGGTATGATGCGTACAGCAGCAAGTTTTCCCTCAGAAAGAAACCAAGGTTTATCGAACCAGGAGCCAAGAAGCACGTTGAAGGTTGATGGTGGCGAAATGTGATGCGCAACAACAGGGATTCCGGCGCCAACGTGGAATCTGCACAACAAAACCAAAGTACTTTGCCCCAACGAAGCAGTGAGGTTGTCAATCTCACCGGCTTGCCGTAACAAAGGATTAACCGTATTGTGTGGAAGATGATTGTTTGCAAGAAAGCAGTAAAACAAGTATTGCAGATTGTATGCGATGTAAAGAATAGGACCGGGGTCCACAGTTCACTAGAGTGTCTCTCATAAGATAAAAGCATGTTGGGTGAACAAATTACAGTCGGGCAATTGACAAATAGAGAAGGGCATAACAATGCATATACATGATATGATAAATATAGTGAGATTTAATCCGGCATTACGACAAAGTACATAGACCGCCATCCAACTGCATCTATGCCTAAAAAGTCCACCTTCAGGTTCATCCGAACCCCATTCAGTATTAAGTTGCTAAGCAACAGACAATTGCATTAAGTATGGTGCGTAATGTAATCGACAACTACATCCTTAGACATAGAATCAATGTTTTATCCCTAGTGGCAACAGACATCACAACCTTAGAACTTTCTGTCACTCCCAGGTGTCAATGAAGGCATGAACCCACTATCGAGCATAAATACTCCCTCTTGGAGTTAAGAGTAAAAACTTGGCCAGAGCCTCTACTAATAACGGAGAGCATGCAAGATCATAAACAACACATAAACAATAGATTGATAATCACCATAACATAGTATTCTCTATCCATCGGATCCCGACAAACACAACATATAGTATTACGGATAGATGATCTTGATCATGTTAGGCAGCTCACAAGATCCAACAATGAAGCACAATTAGGAGAAGACGACCATCTAGCTACTGCTATGGACCCATAGTCCAGGGGTGAACTACTCACTCATCACTCCGGAGGCGATCATGGCGATGAAGAGTCCTCCAGGAGATGAATCCCTCTCCGGGGTGCCGGAGGCGATCTCCGAATCCCCCGAGATGGGATTCGCGGCGGCGGCGTCTCTGGAAGGTTTTCCGTATCGTGGCTCTCGCATTCGCGACGGAGGCTGTAAGTAGGAGAAAGGGCAGGTCAAGAGGCGGCACGAGGCGGACAGGCCGCGCGGCCAAGGCACGGCCGCGCCGCCTGTCACCTGGCCACCTCGTGGCCCCACTTCGACTCCTTCGGTCTTCTGGAAGCTTTGTGCAAAAATAGGACCCTGGGCGGTGATTTCGTCCAATTCCGAGAATATTTCCTCACTAGGATTTCTGAAACCAAAGCAGAAAAAAGAATGGCTCTTCGGCATCTTGTTAATAGGTTAGTTCCAGAAAATGCGTAAATACGACATATAATGTGCATAAAACATGTAGGTATCATCAATAAAGTAGCATGGAACATAAGAAATTATCGATACGTTGGAGGCGTAGTTCTGCTCGTCCCGAGCAGGTAAAACGATAACAAAGATAATTTCTGAAGTGACATGCCATCATAATCTTGATCATACTATTTGTAAACATATGTAATGAATGCAGCGATCAAAACAATGGTAATGACATGAGTAAACAAATGAATCATAAAGCAAAGACTTTTCATGAATAGTACTTCAAGACAAGCATAAATAAGTCTTGCATAAGAGTTAACTCATAAAGCAATAAATCAAAGTAAAGGTATTGAAGCAACACAAAGGAAGATTAAGTTTCAGCGGTTACTTTCAACTTATAACATGTATATCTCATGGATATTGTCAACATAAAGTAATATAACAAGTGCAATATGCAAGTATGTAGGAATCAATGCACAGTTCACACAAGTGTTTGCTTCTTAAGGTGGAGGGAGATAGGTAAACTCAACAATAAAAGTAAAAGAAAGGTCCTTCAAAGAGGAAAGCATCGATTGTGTATTTGTGCTAGAGCTTTTATTTTGAAAACATGAAACAATTTTGTCAACGGTAGTAATAAAGCATATGAGTTATGTAAATTATATCTTACAAGTTGCAAGCCTCATGCATAGTATACTAATAGTGCCCGCACCTTGTCCTACTTAGCTTGGACTACTAGATCTTCGCAATGCCATGTTTCAACCAAGTGTCACAAAGGGGTACCTCCATGCCGCCTGTACAAAGGTCTAAGGAGAAAGCTCGCATTTTGGATTTCTCGCTTTTGATTATTCTCAACTTAGACATCCATACCGGGACAACATGGACAACAGATAATGGACTCCTCTTAAATGCATAAGCATGTAGCAACAATTATTATTCTCATATGAGATTGAGGATATATGTCCAAAATGAAACTTCAACCATGATTCATGGCTTTAGTTAGCGGCCCAATGTTCTTCTCTAACAATTTGCATGCTCCAATCATTAAGGTGATAGATCCTTCAGACAAGACGGACATGCATAGCAACTCACATGATATTCAACAATAGTTGATGGCGTGCCCCAGAAGCATGGTTATCGCACAACAAGCAACTTAATAAAAGATAAAGTGCATAAGTACATATTCAATACTACGATAGTTTTTAAGGCTATTTTGTCCCATGAGCTATATATTGCAAAGGTGAATGATGGAATTTTAAAGGTAGCACTCAAGCAATTTACTTTGGAATGGCGGAGAAATACCATGTAGTAGGTAGGTATGGTGGACACAAATGGCATAGTGGTTGGCTCAAGGATTTTGGATGCATGAGAAGTATTCCCTCTCGATACAAGGTTTAGGCTAGCAAGGTTATTTGAAGCAAACTCAAGGATGAAATGGTGCAGCAAAACTCACATAAAAGACATATTGTAAACATTATAAGACTCTACACCGTCGTCCTTGTTGTTCAAAACTCAATACTAGATATTATCTAGACCTTAGAGAGACCAAATATGCAAATCAAATTTTAGCAAGCTCTATGTATTTCTTCATTAATGGGTGCAAAGCATATGATGCAAGAGCTTAAACATGAGCACAACAATTGCCAAGTATCACATTATCCAAGACATTTTAGAATTACTACATGTAGCATTTTCCAATTCCAACCATATAACAATTTAACGAAGAAGAAACTTCGCCTTGAACATTATGAGTAAAGCCTAAGGACATATTTGTCCATATGCAACAGCGGAGCGTGTCTCTCTCCCACAAAGTGAATGCTAGGATCCATTTTATTCAAACAAAAACAAAAACAAAAACAAACCGACGCTCCAAGCAAAGAACACAAGATGTGACTGAATAAAAATATAGTTTCAGGGGAGGAACCTGATGATGTTGTTGATGAAGAAGGGGATGCCTTGGGCATCCCCAAGCTTAGACTCTTGAGTCTTCTTAAAATATGCAGGGTGAACCACGGGGGCATCCCCAAGCTTAGAGCTTTCACCCTCTTGATCATAGTATATCATACTCCTCTCTTGACCCTTGAAAACTTCCTTCACACCAAACTTCAAGCAAACTCATTAGAGGGTTAGTGCACAATTAATAATTCACACATTCAGAGGTGACACAAACATTCTTTACACTTCTGGACATTTCACAAAGCTACTGGACATTAATGGATCAAAGAAATTCATCCAATATAGCAAATATGGCAATGCGAAATAAAAGGCAGAATCTGTCAAAAACAGAAAAATCTGTAAAGACGAATTTTAAAATGGCACCAGACTTGCTCAAATGGAAAAACTCAAAACTAATGAAAGTTGCGTACATATCTGAGGATCACGCTCGTAAATTGGCAGATTTTTTCGAATTTTCTACAGAGACTTGTGCCCAGATTCGTGACAGACAGCAATGCTGTTTCTGCGCAGCGATCCCAAATATAACATCAACTTTGACATAGAAACTTTACTTGGCACAAAAACATGATAAGGAGAGACTCAAATATAAAACAAAGTACTGTAGTAAAAACATGGGTTGTCTCCCATAAGCGCTTTTCTTTAACGCCTTTCAGCTAGGCGTAGAAAGTGCAAATCAAGTAACATCAAGAGTAGAAGCATCAACATTATTATTCTTCATGCAAACACAACTTATTGCAGAGGGTACTTTAGGTGCTCCATTATCTAAATTTTCTAAGGTGGTGCTAGGAGTTTTAGCAATTTTAGGCCTATAATAATTCTTTTGTTTAGGCACTTTAGAGGCATACATGAATTTTTGCTCTTTACCCACATAAGCTTTCTCATTATACTTGAGAGAAGAAAAGGTTGAACCCAAGGTTCCCATAGCTTTTTCAAGTTCATCAATCCTATTGGTTTGATTATCATGAACAACACAAGTTCCTAGAACACTAATTCTTTCATCAATTCCTCCTAGGAATTTATCAAGTTCATCAGTTTTATCCAATAGCATTTCCAATTTAGTTTCAATAATTGGAAAAAATTTCTCTATGGTTTCCAATTTTTTCATAACATCCTCAAGAGAGATTTCAATTTTAACTTCATTAACAGGTGGTATTCCAACTAGACTCTCAATGATGCAACTAGCTTCTAAAGCGGGAGTACCTAGGAAATTGCCTCCCGAAAGAGTATCAAGAACATACCTATTCCAACTAGATAAACCAACATAAAAATTCCTAAGAAGGATAGTGGTGGAGTGTTTCTTAATGCACCTATGATGAGCATTACTAATTCTGTACCAAGCATCTTTAAAACTTTCTCCACCTTGTTGCTTAAAAGAACGAACTTCAACTTCAGGATTACTCATTTTAATAGTAATAAAGTAAACTAAGCAAAGACAAGTGACTAATTTTTTTTTGTTTTTGATATAGAGAGCAAGACAGTAAATAAAATAAAACTAGCAACTAATTTTTTTGTGTTTTGTTTAGGTGCAGCAAACAAAGTAGTAAATAAAATAAAGCAAGACAAAAACAAAGTAAAGAGATTGAGAAGTGGAGACTCCCCTTGCAGCGTGTCTTGATCCCCGGCAACGGCGCCAGAAAAAGAGCTTGATGGCGTGTAACTCACACGTTCGTTGGGAACCCCAAGAGGAAGGTATGATGCGCACAGCAGCAAGTTTTCCCTCGAAAGAAACCAAGGTTTATCGAACCAGGAGGAGCCAAGAAGCACGTTGAAGGTTGATGGTGGCGAAATGTGATGCGGCGCAACAACAGGGATTCCGGCGCCAACGTGGAATCTGCACAACAAAACCAAAGTACTTTGCCCCAACGAAACAGTGAGGTTGTCAATCTCACCGGCTTGCTGTAACAAAGGATTAACCGTATTGTGTGGAAGATGATTGTTTGCAAGAAAACAGTAAAACAAGTATTGCAACAGATTGTATGCGATGTAAAGAATAGGACCGGGGTCCACAGTTCACTAGAGGTGTCTCTCCCATAAGATAAAAGCATGTTGGGTGAACAAATTACGTCGGGCAATTGACAAATAGAGAAGGGCATAACAATGCATATACATGATATGATAAATATAGTGAGATTTATTCCGGGCATTACGACAAAGTACATAGACCGCCATCCAACTGCATCTATGCCTAAAAAGTCCACCTTCAGGTTATATTATCATCCGAACCCCATTCAGTATTAAGTTGCAAAGAAACAGACAATTGCATTAAGTATGGTGCGTAATATAATCGACAACTACATCCTTAGACATAGAATCAATGTTTTATCCCTAGTGGCAACAACACATCACAACCTTAGAACTTTCTGTCACTGTCCCAGGTGTCAATGAAGGCATGAACCCACTATCGAGCATAAATACTCCCTCTTGGAGTTAAGAGTAAAAACTTGGCCAGAGCCTCTACTAATAACGGAGAGCATGCAAGATCATAAACAACACATAAACAATAGATTGATAATCACCATAACATAGTATTCTCTATCCATCGGATCCCGACAAACACAACATATAGTATTACAGATAGATGATCTTGATCATGTTAGGCAGCTCACAAGATCCAACAATGAAGCACAATTAGGAGAAGACGACCATCTAGCTACTGCTATGGACCCATAGTCCAGGGTGAACTACTCACTCATCACTCCGGAGGCGATCATGGCGACGAAGAGTCCTCCGGGAGATGAATCCCTCTCCGGCAGGGTGCCGGAGGCGATCTCCTGAATCCCCCGAGATGGGATTCGCGGCGGCGGCGTCTGGAAGGTTTTCCGTGGCTCTCAGGGGTCGTGACGGAGGCTATAAGCAGGCGAAAGGGCAGGTCAAGAGGCGGCACGAGGGCCCAGACAGGGCCGCGCGGCCAGGGCCTGGGCCGCGCGCCCTCCCTGGCCACCTCGTGGCCCCACTTCGACCCCTTCGGTCTTCTGGAAGCTTCGTGCAAAAATAGGACCCGGCGGTGATTTCGTCCAATTCCGAGAATATTTCCTTACTAGGATTTCTGAAACCAAAAACAGCAGAAAACAAAGAACTGGCTCTTTGGCATCTTGTTAATAGGTTAGTTCCAGAAAATGCGTAAATACGACATATAATGTGCATAAAACATGTAGGTATCATCAATAAAGTAGCATGGAACATAAGAAATTATCGATACGTTGGAGACGTATCAGTTGGCCTTCCTCCAAATGCATTGTGTACAACAACACAAGCAGCAGATCACCATCCGACTTCACAAGGTAAAACTTGTCATTTCAATTTTCTGGAAATGAAATTAGTGTCTCCATGTTGACAGTGCTCGCGCGCTGCTCCAACTGGACATTGTTGGCCCACACTAATTGTCCGACCTCAAAATTGTCCACAACTATTGCATACAATTCACCATTGAACGGTGTAATGCAACACAGAGAATGGTGCTCGATCAAAAATCTTCCTTCTCCCCAATCTTCATCTATATCCTTAGTTTGGGTGCTCTCATTGACCCAAGCAATTTCCTCCGGGTAATGTGTGGAAACGAAGACCATAGTCGGGGAGTTCATTATAGCGACTGAGTCCCGAAAAACAGATGGCATCTGCGCCTCAAAAATAGTGTTCGATGTCTTTGTGAGTGGGTTTAGAAGCCCTATCTTGTGCAGCTGGTTCTTCTGGGCAAGCACGATGACGCCATGGCAAAAGCCGACGATGTAGTATCTAAAATATATTTATGAAGATAACATTCAGCACTAAGATGTTTATGATTGAAAATAAAAATAGATTAACCCTATAGATATGGAGGAATTTGAACCTTGCATGAACTTCCGATAGATCGATGGTGACGTAGCGGGATGTGCCGATTTGGAGGAAGGTGAACTCAGCGGCGCGTGGAAGGGCGTGTTCTACCATGATCCATTCGTGGCCCAGTTCACGGAGGCGCCGTGCTTGGATGCGCCTGATGTCTACGGGTGCTTCTATTCTTGTAGACAGTGTTGGGCCTCCAAGAGCAGAGGTTTGTAGAACAGCAGCAAGTTTCCCTTAAGTGGATCACCCAAGGTTTATCGAACTCGGGAGGAAGAGGTCAAAGATATCCCTCTCAAGCAACCCTGCAAACACAAAGCAAGAAGTCTCTTGTGTCCCCAACACACCTAATAGGTGCACTAGTTCGGCGAAGAGATAGTGAAATACAAGTGGTATGAATGAATATGAGCAGTAGTACGGCGCCAGAAAAGTGCTTGCTGGCGTGCTTGATGGTAGTAATATTGCGGGAAGTAAACAAGCGTAGTAACTCAAGAAACAAGAAACAAGCAGCGATAGCATATTTAGGAACAAGGCCTAGGGAATAGACTTTCACTAGTGGACACTCTCAACTTTGATCACATAACAGAATAGATAAATGCATACTCTACACTCTCTTGTTGGATGATGAACACATTGCGTAGGATTACACGAACCCTCAATGCCGGAGTTAACAAGCTCCACAATTCAATGTTCATATTTAAATAACCTTAGAGTGCATGAAAGATCGACACGACTAAACCAAGTACAAGCATAGCATGCACACTGTCACCTTCACATCATGTAGGAGGAATAGATCACGTCAATACCATCATAGCAATAGTTAACTTCATAATCTACAAGAGATCATAATCATAGCCTACGCCAAGTACTAACACGGATGCACACACTGTCACCATTACATCGTGCAGGAGGAATAAACTACTTTAATAACATCACTAGAGTAGCACATAGATAAATTGTGATACAAAACACATTGAAATCATAAAGAAATATAAATAAGCACTTCACTACGCCATTCATAACAGTGAATAAGTATTCTGTGAAATATAGCCTAAGAGACCCACACGGTGCACACACTGTCACCTTTACACACGTGGGACAAGGAGTCTCCGGAGATCACATAAGTAAAACTCACTTGACTAGCATAATGACATCTAGATTACAAGCATCATCATATGAATCTCAATCATGTAAGGCAGCTCATGAGATTATTGTATTGAACTACATAGGAGAGAGATGAACCACATAGCTACCGGTACAGCCCCGAGCCTCAATGGAGAACTACTCCCTCCTCATGGGAGCAGCAGCGGTGATGAAGATGGCGGTGGAGATGGCAGCGGTGTCGATGGAGAAGCCTTCCGGGCACTTCCCCGTCCGGCGGCGTGCCGGAACAGAGACTCATGTCCCCAGATCTTGGCTTCGCGATGGCGGCGGCTCTGGAACTTTTCTCGTACCGTGGCTTATTCGTCCAACGTAATAGGGTTTTCGCGACGGAGGCTTTAAATAGGCGGAAGGGCAGCCTCGGAGGGGGCCTGGGGCCACCACACCATAGGGCGGCGCAGCCCCTCTCCGGCCGCGCCGGTGTGGGTGTGGGGCCCCAAGGCTTCCCTCCGGCGGCTCTCGGGTGTTCCGGATGGTTCCGGGAAAATAGGAACCCGGGCGTTGATTTCGTCCGATTCCGAGAATATTTCGTTACTAGGATTTCTGAAACCAAAAACAGCAGAAAACAGGAACGGCACTTCGGCATCTTGTTAATAGGTTAGTTCGAAAATGCACGAATATGACATAAAGTGTGCATAAAACATGTAGATATCATCAATAATGTGGCATGGAACATAAGAAATTATCGATACGTCGGAGACGTATCAGCATCCCCAAGCTTAGTTCTGCTCGTCCCGAGCAGGTAAAACGATAACAAAGATAATTTCTGAAGTGACATGCCATCATAACCTTGATCATACTATTTGTAAACATATGTAATGAATGCAGCGATCAAAACAATGGTAATGACATGAGTAAACAAATGAATCATAAATCAAAGACTTTTCATGAATAGTACTTTCAAGACAAGCATCAATAAGTCTTGCATAAGAGTTAACTCATAAAGCAATAAATCAAAGTAAAGGTATTGAAGCAACACAGAGGAAGATTAAGTTTCAGCGGTTGCTTTCAACTTATAACATGTATATCTCATGGATATCGTCAACATAGAGTAATATAACAAGTGCAATATGCAAGTATGTAGGAATCAATGCACAGTTCACACAAGTGTTTGCTTCTTAAGGTGGAGAGAGATAGGTAAACCGACTCAACAATAAAAGTAAAAGAAAGGTCCTTCAAAGAGGAAAGCATCGATTGTGTATTTGTGCTAGAGCTTTGATTTTGAAAACATGAAACAATTTTGTCAACGGTAGTAATAAAGCATATGAGTTATGTAAATTATATCTTACAAGTTGCAAGCCTCATGCATAATATACTAATAGTGCCCGCACCTTGTCCTAATCAGCTTGGACTACCGGATCATCGCAATACACATGTTTCAACCAAGTGTCACAAAGGGGTACCTCCATGCCGCCTGTACAAAGGTCTAAGGAGAAAGCTCGCATTTTGGATTTCTCGCTTTTGATTATTCTCAACTTAGACATCCATACCGGGACAACATGGACAACAGATAATGGACTCCTCTTTAATGCATAAGCATGTGGCAACAATTATTATTCTCATATGAGATTGAGGATATATGTCCAAAACTGAAACTTCCACCATGATTCATGGCTTTAGTTAGCGGCCCAATGTTCTTCTCTAACAATATGCATGCTCCAACCATTAAGGTGGTAGATCTCTCTTACTTCAGACAAGACGGACATGCATAGCAACTGACATGATATTCAACAAAGAATAGTTGATGGCGTCCCCAGAAGCATGGTTATCGCACAACAAGCAACTTAATAAGAGATAAAGTGCATAAGTACATATTCAATACCACAATAGTTTTTAAGGCTATTTTGTCCCATGAGCTATGTATTGCAAAGGCGAATGATGGAATTTTAAAGGTAGCACTCAAGCAATTTACTTTGGAATGGCGGAGAAATACCATGTAGTAGGTAGGTATGGTGGACACGAATGGCATAGTGGTTGGCTCAAGGATTTTGGATGCATGAGAAGTATTCCCTCTCGATACAAGGTTTAGGCTAGCAAGGTTTATTTGAAACAAACACAAGGATGAACCGGTGCAGCAAAACTCACATAAAAGACATATTGTAAACATTATAAGACTCTACACCGTCTTCCTTGTTGTTCAAACTCAATACTAGAAATTATCTAGACCTTAGAGAGATTAATTATGCAAACCAAATTTTAGCATGCTCTATGTATTTCTTCACTAATAGGTGCAAAGTATATGATGCAAGAGCTTAAACATGAGCACAACAATTGCCAAGTATCACATTATCCAAGACATTTTAGAATTACTACATGTAGCATTTCCCAATTCCAACCATATAACAATTTAACGAAGAAGTTTCAACCTTCGCCTTGAATATTATGAGTAAAGCCTAAGGACATATTTGTCCATATGCAACAGCGGAGCGTGTCTCTCTCCCACAAAGTGAATGCTAGGATCCATTTTATTCAAAAAAAAACAAAAACAAACCGACGCTCCAAGTAAAGAACACAAGATGTGACTGAATAAAAATATAGTTTCAGGGGAGGAACCCGATGATGTTGTCGATGAAGAAGGGGATGCCTTGGGCATCCCCAAGCTTAGACGCTTGAGTCTTCTTAAAATATGCAGGGGTGAACCACGGGGGCATCCCCAAGCTTAGAGCTTTCACTCCTCTTGATCATAGTATATCATACTCCTCTCTTGATCTTTGAAAACTTCCTTCACACCAAACTTCAAGCAAACTCATTAGAGGGTTAGTGCATAATTAATAATTCACATATTCACAGGTGACACAATCATTCTTAACACTTCTGGACATTGCATAAAGCTACTGGACATTAATGGATCAAAGAAATTCATCCAACATAGCAAAAGAGGCAATGCGAAATAAAAGGCAGAATCTGTCAAAAACAGAACAGTCCGTAAAGACGAATATTAAAATGGCACCAGACTTGCTCAAATGGAAAAACTCAAAACTAATTAAAGTTGCGTACATATCTGAGGATCACGCTCGTAAATTGGCAGATTTTTTAGAATTTTCTACAGAGACTTAGGCCCAGATTCGTGACAGACAGCAATGCTGTTTCTGCGCAGCGATCCCAAATATAACATCAACTTTAACATAGAAACTTTACTTGGCACAAAAACATGATAAGGAGAGGTTGCTACAGTAGTAAACAACTTCCAAGACTCAACAAAACTAAAATTGCTGTAGTAAAATAAACACATGGGTTATCTCCCAAGAAGTTCTTTCTTTATAGCCATTAAGATGGGCTTAGCAGTTTTAATGATGCACTCGCAAGAAATAGTATTTGAGGCAAAAGAGAGCATCAAGAGGCAAATTCAAAACACATTTAAGTCTAACATGCTTCCTATGCATAGGAATATTGTAAATAAACAAGTTCATGAAGAGCAAAGTAACAAGCATAGGAAGATAAAACAAGTGTAGCTTCAAAAATTTCAGCACATAGAGAGGTGTTTTAGTAACATGAAAATTTTTACAACCATATTTTCCTCTCTCATAATAACTTTCAGTAGCAACATGAGCAAACTCAACAATATAACTATCACATAAAGCATTCTTATCATGAGTCTCATGCATAAAATTATTACTCTCCACATAGGCATAATCAATTTTATTAGTTGTAGTGGGAGCAAATTCAACAAAGTAGCTATCAAATATAGGAGGTATATTGTAATCATAATCAAATTTATCCTCCATAACAGGTGGTAACAAAAGACTACTATCATTATAATCATCATAAATGGGAGGCAAAGTATCATCAAAGTAAATTTTCTCCTCAATGCTTGGGGACTAAAAATATCATGCTCATCAAAACCAGCTTCCCCAAGCTTAGAATTTTCCATAGCATTAGCAACAATAGTGTTCAAAGCATTCATATTAATATGTTCCATGGGTTTTTTAATTTTCGCATCAAACCATCCATGTCTTAAATCAGGAAATAGAATAAGAAGGTCATTGTTGTCCATTATGCCTAACTAGTGTAAACAAGAAACCAAATGTCGCAATTGCGAGTCTAAAGGAAATAGCTTCGAGTACTTACAATGGCGCCGGAAAATAGCTTAGTAGCCGAGATCCGGAGTGTGAGTACCTTTTACCTTTCCTCCCCGGCAACGGCGCCAGAAAAGTGCTTGATGTCTACGGGTGCTTCTATTCTTGTAGACAGTGTTGGGCCTCAAAGAGCAGAGGTTTGTAGAACAGCAGCAAGTTTCCCTTAAGTGGATCACCCAAGGTTTATCGAACTCAGGGAGGAAGAGGTCAAAGATATCCCTCTCAAGCAACCCTGCAAACACAAAGCAAGAAGTCTCTTGTGTCCCCAACACACCTAATAGGTGCACTAGTTCGGTGAAGAGATAGTGAAATACAAGTGGTATGAATGAATATGAGCAGTAGTACGGCGCCAGAAAAGTGCTTGTGGCGTGCGTTGATGGTAGTAATATTGCGGGAAGTAAACAAGCAGTAACTCAGAAACAGTAAACAAGCAGCGATAGCAGTATTTAGGAACAAGGCCTAGGGAATAGACTTTCACTATTGGACACTCTCAACTTTGATCACATAACAGAATAGATAAATGCATACTCTACACTCTCTTGTTGGATGATGAACACATTGCGGAGGATTACACGAACCCTCAATGCCGGAGTTAACAAGCTCCACAATTCAATGTTCATATTTAAATAACCTTAGAGTGCATGAAAGATCGACACGACTAAACCAAGTACTAGCATAGCATGCACACTGTCACCTTCACATCATGTAGGAGGAATAGATCACGTCAATACCATCATAGCAATAGTTAACTTCATAATCTACAAGAGATCATAATCATAGCCTACGCCAAGTACTAACACGGATGCACACACTGTCACCATTACATCGTGCAGGAGGAATAAACTACTTTAATAACATCACTAGAGTAGCACATAGATAAATTGTGATACAAAACACATTGAAATCATAAAGAAATATAAATAAGCACTTCACTACGCCATTCATAACAGTGAATAAGTATTCTGTGAAATATAGCCTAAGAGACCCACACGGTGCACACACTGTCACCTTTACACACGTGGGACAAGGAGTCTCCGGAGATCACATAAGTAAAACTCACTTGACTAGCATAATGACATCTAGATTACAAGCATCATCATATGAATCTCAATCATGTAAGGGAGCTCATGAGATTATTGTATTGAACTACATAGGAGAGAGATGAACCACATAGCTACCTACAGCCCCGAGCCTCAATGGAGAACTACTCCCTCCTCATGGGAGCAGCAGCGGTGATGAAGATGGCGGTGGAGATGGCAGCGGTGTCGATGGAGAAGCCTTCCGGGGCACTTCCCGTCCCGGCGGCGTGCCGGAACAGAGACTCATGTCCCCCAGATCTTGGCTTCGCGATGGCGGCGGCTCTATAACTTTTCTCGTACCGTGGCTTATTCGTCCAACGTAATAGGGTTTTCGCGACGGAGGCTTTAAATAGGCGGAAGGGCAGCCTCGGAGGGGGCCTGGGGCCACCACACCATAGGGCGGCGCGCCCCCTCGGCCGCGCCAGGGTGTGGTGTGGGGCCCCTGTGGCTTCCCCCGGCGGCTCTCGGGTGTTCTGGATGGTTCCGGGAAATAGGAACCCGGGCGTTGATTTCGTCCGATTCCGAGAATATTTCGTTACTAGATTTTCGAAAAAAAACAGCGCAGTCATCTTGCAATAGGTTAGTTCCAGAAAATGCACGAATATGACATAGTGTGCATAAAACATGTAGATATCATCAATAATGTGGCATGGAACATAAGAAATTACGATACGTGAGACGCGCCGCCCTCAGAGGCGACGGGCTCGGCGGCGGCGGGTGATACGTCTCCAACGTATCGATAATTTCTTATGTTCCATGCTACTTTATTGATGATACCTACATGTTTTATGCACATTATATGTCATATTTATGCATTTTCTGGAACTAACCTATTAACAAGATGCCGAAGAGCCATTGCTGCTTGTTTTTGGTTTCAGAAATCCTAGTAAAGAAATATTCTCGGAATTGGCGAAACTTTCGCCCGGGTCCTATTTTTGCACGAAGCTCCGAAGACCGAAGACCTAACGAAGTGGGGCCACGAGGCGGCCAGAGGGTGGCCGGCGCGGCCCAGGCCCTGGCCGCGCCGACCTGCCCCCGGGCCCCTCGTGTGGCCCCTCGCGTTGACCCTCCGCCTACTTAAAGCCTCCGTCGAAACCCCCCACCGAGAGCCACGATACGGAAAACCTTACAGAGACGCCGCCGCCGCGAATCCCATCTCGGGGATTCTGGAGATCGCCCGCACCCTGCCGGAGAGGGGATTCATCTCTCCGGAGGACTCTTCATCGCCATGATCGCCTCCGGAGTGATGAGTGAGTAGTTCACCCCTGGACCATGGGTCCATAGCAGTAGCTAGATGGTCGTCTTCTCCTTGTTGTGCTTCATTGTTGGATCTTGTGAGCTGCCTAACATGATCAAGATCATCTATATGTAATTCTATATGTTGTGTTTGTCGGGATCCGATGGATAGAGAGTACTATGATTATGGTGATTATCAATCTATTGTTCATGTGTTGTTTATGATCTTGCATGCTCTCCGTTATTAGTAGAGGCTCTGGCCAAGTTTTTACTCTTAACTCCAAGAGGGAGTAATTATGCTCGATAGTGGGTTCATGCCTTCATTGATACCTGGGACAGTGACAGAAAGTTCTAAGGTTGTGATGTGCTGTTGCCACTAGGGATAAAACATTGATGCTATGTCTAAGGATGTAGTTATTGATTACATTACGCACAATACTTAATGCAATTGTCTGTTGCTTTGCAACTTAATACTGGAGGGGGTTCGGACGATAACCTGAAGGTGGACTTTTTAGGCATAGATGCAGTTGGATGGCGGTCTATGTACTTTGTCGTAATGCCCAATTAAATCTCACTATATTTACCATGTCATGTGTATGCATTGTTATGCCTTTCTCTATTTGTCAATTGCCCGACTGTAATTTGTTCACCCAACATGCTTTTATCTTATGGGAGAGACACCTCTAGTGAACTGTGGACCCCGGTCCTATTCTTTACATAGCATACAATCTACTTGTTTTACTGTTTTCTTTGCAAACATCTTCCACTCGATACGTTTAATCCTTTGTTACAGCAAGCCGGTGAGATTGACAACCTCACTGTCGTTGGGGCAAAGTACTTTGGTTGTGTTGTGCAGGTTCCTAGTTGGCGCAGGAATCCCTGGTGCGCGCATCACATTTCGCGACCATCAACCTTCAACGTGCTTCTTGGCTCCTCCTGGTTCGATTAAACCTTGGTTTCTTTCTGAGGGAAAACTTGTGCGCATCATACCTTCCTCTTGGGGTTCCCAACGAACGTGTGAGTTACACGCCATCAAGCTCTTTTTCTGGCGCCGTTGCCGGGGAGATCAAGACACGCTGCAAGGGGAGTCTCCACTTCTCAATCTCTTTACTTTGTTTTTGTCTTGCTTTATTTTATTTACTACTTTGTTTGCTGCACTAAATCAAAACACAAAAAAATTAGTTGCTAGTTTTACTTTATTTACTGTCTTGCTCTCTATATCAAAAACACAAAAAAATTAGTTACTTGTCTTTACCTTATTTGCCTAGTTTATTGCATCATGTTTCCTTTTAATTTCACCACAAAGGACATACCGGTAGGACGTGGGTCCATAGTTGGGAGAAATAATATAGAAGAATTTTTCAATCATGTTAGTATTATGAAGATTTTGAAGATAGACACTTGGTAGAACTTGCACCTACCTATGAAATTGCTGCTGCTGCTTTAGTTCGCTTGTTGGAAACTAAATTTGTTAATCTCAATCCTATAATCCAACACATGTTTCTTACACTTGGTGATATGGAAGAAGGGGAAAAGAAAGATTTTGTTTTAGAAACCCTTCTTAGAGAATTTGGTGGTCTAGCAAGAGAGGCTAGAAAGGTTTTTGCTAAATTTAATATGCTAGGTTCTCATACCAATTTTATTGGTCTCCTTGAAAAAATGGACATGGATAGAATAATGTACACTAATAACATTAATGATGGAGGGGAAATCAAAGCACCAATACCATGTAAACTTCTAGCTATGAATGACGCACTAGAAAATAACTATGCTTGGCTTGTTCCGGAAAATTTGTTCGATGAGAGTAGCAAGCCTAAGACTAATGAAAAGGGAGACGCTAAAACTTATATATCAAATATACTATGCTTGGTTGAGAAAACTCCCAACACCCCTGGTAATGATGTTGATGCTTCTACTCTCGATGTTACTTGATTTGCACTTTCTGCGCCTAGCTGAAAGGCGTTAAAGAAAAGCGCTTATGGGAGACAACCCATGTTTTTACCTACAGCAATTTTTTGTTTTATTGAGTCTTGGAAGTTGTTTACTACTGTAGCAACCTCTCCTTATCATGTTTTTGTGCCAAGTAAAGTTTCTATGTCAAAGTTGATGTTATATTTGGGATGCGCAGAAACAGCATTGCTGTCTGTCACGAATCTGGGCATAATTCTCTGTAGAAAATTCGAAAAAATCTGCCAATTTACGAGCGTGATCCTCAGATATGTACGCAACTTTCATTAGTTTTGAGTTTTTCCATTTGAGCAAGTCTGGTGCCATTTATAAATTCGTCTTTACGGACTGTTCTGTTTTTGACAGATTCTGCCTTTTATTTCGCATTGCCTCTTTTGCTATGTTGGATTTATTTCTTTGATCCATTAATGTCCAGTAGCATTATGCAATGTCCAGAAGTGAAAAGAATGATTGTGTCACCTCTGAATGAGTGAATTATTAATGATGCACTAACCCTCTAATGAGTTTGCTTGAAGTTTGGTGTGAAGGAAGTTTTCAAGGGTCAAGAGAGGAGAATGATATACTAAGATCAAGAGGAGTGAAAGCTCTAAGCTTGGGGATGCCCCCGTGGTTCATCCCTGCATATTTTAAGAAGACTCAAGCGTTTAAGCTTGGGGATGCCCAAGGCATCCCCTTCTTCATCGACAACATCATCAGGTTCCTCCCCCGAAACTATATTTTTATTCAGTCACATCTGGTGTTCTTTACTTGGAGCGTCGGTTTGTTTTCGTTTTTGTTTTTTGTTTGAATAAGATGGATCCTAGCATTCACTTTGTGGGAGAGAGACACGCTCCGCTGTTGCATATGGACACATGTGTCCTTAGGCTTTACTCATAATGTTCAAGGCGAAGTTTCTTCTTCGTTAAATTGTTATATGGTTGGAATTGGAAAATGCTACATGTAGTAATTCTAAAAATGTCTTGGATAATGTGATACTTGGCAATTGTTGTGCTCATGTTTAAGCTCTTGCATCATATGCTTTGCACCCATTAATGAAGAAATACATAGAGCTTGCTAAAATTTGATTTGCATATTTGGTTTCTCTAAGGTCTAGATAATATCTAGTATTGAGTTTTGAACAACAAGGAAGACAGTGTAGAGTCTTATAATGTTTACAATATGTCTTTTATGTGAGTCTTGCTGCACTTGTTCATCCTTGAGTTTGCTTCAAATAACCTTGCTAGCCTAAACCTTGTATCGAGAGGGAATACTTCTCATGCATCCAAAATCCTTGAGCCAACCATTATGCCATTTGTGTCCACCATACCTACCTACTACATGGTATTTCTCCGCCATTCCAAAGTAAATTGCTTGAGTGCTACCTTTAAAATTCCATCATTCACCTTTGCAATATATAGCTCATGGGACAAAATAGCCTTAAAAACTATCGTAGTATTGAATATGTACTTATGCACTTTATATTTTATTAAGTTGCTTGTTGTGCGATAACCATGCTTCGGGGAACGCCATCAACTATTGTTGAATATCATGTGAGTTGCTATGCATGTCCGTCTTGTCTGAAGGTCTATCATTTTAGTGGTTGGAGCATGCAAAATTGTTAGAGAAGAACATTGGGCCGCTAACTAAAGCCATGAATCATGGTGGAAGTTTCAGTTTTGGACATATATCCTCAATCTCATATGAGAATAATAACTTTGCTACATGCTTATGCATTAAAGAGGAGTCCATTATCTGTTGTCCATGTTGTCCCGGTATGGATGTCTAAGTTGAGAATAATCAAAAGCGAGAAATCCGAAATGCGAGCATTCTCCTTGGACCTTTGTACAGGCGGCATGGAGGTACCCCTTTGAGACACTTGGTTGAAACATGGCATGCGAAGATCCGGTAGTCCAAGTTAAGTAGGACGAGGTGCGGGCACTATTAGTATACTATGCGTGAGGCTTGCAACTTGTAAAATATAATTTTCATAACTCATATGCTTTATTACTACCGTTGACAAAATTGTTTCATGTTTTCAAAATAAAAGCTCTAGCACAAATACAGCAATCGATGCTTTCCTCTGCGAAGGACCATTCTTTTACTTTTATTGTTGAGTCAGTTTACCTATCTCCTTCCACCTTAAGAAGCAAACACTTGTGTGAACTGTGCATTGATTCCTACATACTTGCATATTGCACTTGTTATATTACTTTATGTTGACAATATCCATGAGATATACATGTTACAAGTTGAAAGCAACCGCTGAAACTTAATCTTCTTATGTGTTGCTTCAACACCTTTACTTTGATTTATTGCTTTACGAGTTAACTCTTATGCAAGACTTATTGATGCTTGTCTTGAAGTACTATTCATGAAAAGTCTTTGCTATATGATTCAGTTGTTTACTCATGTCATTACCTTTGCTTTGATCGCTGCATTCATTACATATGTTTACAAATAGTATGATCAAGATTATGATGGCATGTCACTTCAGAAATTATCTTTGTTATCGTTTTACCTGCTCGGGACGAGCAGAACTAAGCTTGGGGATGCTGATACGTCTCCAACGTATCGATAATTTCTTATGTTCCATGCTACTTTATTGATGATACCTACATGTTTTATGCACATTATATGTCATATTTATGCATTTTCTGGAACTAACCTATTAACAAGATGCCGAAGAGCCAGTTGCTGTTTTCTGCTGTTTTTGGTTTCAGAAATCCTAGTAAAGAAATATTCTCGGAATTGGACGAAACTTTCGCCCAGGGTCCTATTTTTGCACGAAGCTTCCAGAAGACCGAAGACCTAACGAAGTGGGGCCACGAGGCGGCCAGAGGGTGGCCGGCGCGGCCCGGCCCTGGCCGCGCCGACCTGCCCCTGGGCCCCTCGTGTGGCCCCTCGCGTTGACCCTCCGCCTACTTAAAGCTTCCGTCGCAAACCCCCAGCACCGAGAGCCACGATACGGAAAACCTACAGAGCCGCCGCGAATCCCATCTCGGGGATTTCGGAGATCGCCTCCGCACTGCCGGGAGGGGATTCATCTCCCGGAGGACTCTTCATCGCCATGATCGCTCCGGAGTGATGAGTGAGTAGTTCACCCCCGGACCATGGGTCCATAGCAGTAGCTAGATGGTCGTCTTCTCCTTGTTGTGCTTCATTGTTGGATCTTGTGAGCTGCCTAACATGATCAAGATCATCTATATGTAATTCTATATGTTGTGTTTGTCGGGATCCGATGGATAGAGAGTACTATGATTATGGTGATTATCAATCTATTGTTCATGTGTTGTTTATGATCTTGCATGCTCTCCGTTATTAGTAGAGGCTCTGGCCAAGTTTTTACTCTTAACTCCAAGAGGGAGTAATTATGCTCGATAGTGGGTTCATGCCTTCATTGATACCTGGGACAGTGACAGAAAGTTCTAAGGTTGTGATGTGCTGTTGCCACTAGGGATAAAACATTGATGCTATGTCTAAGGATGTAGTTATTGATTACATTACGCACAATACTTAATGCAATTGTCTGTTGCTTTGCAACTTAATACTGGAGGGGGTTCGGACGATAACCGAAGGTGGACTTTTTAGGCATAGATGCTTGGATGGCGGTCTATGTACTTTGTCGTAATGCCCAATTAAATCTCACTATATTTACCATGTCATGTATATGCATTGTTATGCCTTTCTCTATTTGTCAATTGCCCGACTGTAATTTGTTCACCCAACATGCTTTTATCTTATGGGAGAGACACCTCTAGTGAACTGTGGACCCCGGTCCTATTCTTTACATAGCATACAATCTACTTGTTTTACTGTTTTCTTTGCAAACATCTTCCACTCGATACGTTTAATCCTTTGTTACAGCAAGCCGGTGAGATTGACAACCTCACTGTTTCGTTGGGGCAAAGTACTTTGGTTGTGTTGTGCAGGTTCCTAGTTGGCGCAGGAATCCCTGGTGTTGCGCCGCATCACATTTCGCGACCATCAACCTTCAACGTGCTTCTTGGCTCCTCCTGGTTCGATTAAACCTTGGTTTCTTTCTGAGGGAAAACTTGCTACTGTGCGCATCATACCTTCCTCTTGGGGTTCCCAACGAACGTGTGAGTTACACGCCATCAGCGGGCTCGGATGCGGCGGGCTCGAGGGCGACAGCCGCCGGCGCATTCTTCTTCTCCATCGCCGGCAGGGGAGCGCGTGTACAGCGGTTGGGGTTTTTTTCCTTCGATTTGGAGAATTTGATGGAACGTGAGAGGCATGGTTGCGTGCGTGAGTGAGAATGAGACGTAATGTGTGCAGAGGGAGGGAGAGAGGGGCTTACGCGTCCTAAATGCGATCCACGCCCTACGCGTCCACTATTGCACGTCTGCACGTCTTCAACTTTTGCACCGCGACACGCGTCAACAATTGTACGTCTTCCACTTCTGCACCGCAGCACGCGTCCTCGAGTCTAACATTGGAAATTTAGATATACTCAGGTATACCCTCGAGTCTTATACTAGCATTTTTGTGCGCTCAGTTTTCCCCTTGAGTGCTAATACTGGCTAGTGCAATATACTCAGTTTTACCCTCAAGTGGCTAGTCAACAGAGAGTCAACAAATGGGATTAAGCTAGTTAAATGAGTCATTTAATGTGCAAAAAATTCCAAAAAAGATAAAACCATAGTGGCACTTACGCATGGAGTCTTCTTACGCGACCTGCCATGTTGGGAACCGTAACAATCATAGATAAATCAATTTTTACCACAAATTGCCACTTCTCAAATCACCTAGTAGCTATGAAGGTGCATGGCTTTCCACAATAAGCCCTTCCCAAAACAGTTTTCCCCAAAACACATACTTTATCTGAATGAGGCCATAATTTTAACACACATGTATATTTGTATTGCAAATAGTTTGAGGTTGGCTAAGATGGGTTTCATTGTACAAAACATGCATTTTCCATTTTTTAAATCTCATATTTGAATCCCTTAATCAGTTTACTACTCACGTGCCTTTGGTTTCTTGATACTACTCAGTTTTGCTCTCTCCCTTCACAAATTCTCACAGACGCCCAACATTGCCATAATTGGTCTAGCCCATGTCACGTGGATCGTGCCTGCCGACCGTTGGTCGTATGATCTAACAGGCAGGATAACCCCTCTCTCTCTGATCGGGGCCACCACCCTCCTCTCTGTCGGCGGTTAGCTTCTAGCCTCTATGTATGCTGAAGGGCTAAATATCCAGTTTGCCACCGGATTCAGCAAGTTTGGTTTTCTGTATTATTTTTCACGGGCTAAAAATTATAAACTCTTTTAGGCATTACTTTTTACGCAAAAAAGGATAAACCATCACCGATTTGTTGTAACCATTACTTTTCACACAAAAAATGATAAACCATCACTGATTTGTTGTAGCCATTACTTTTCACACAAAAAACGATAAACAATCACCGATTTAATTGACTCAGATTTAGTATAAAGTTGTACTGAATCCGAGTCAATTAAAAGAGACCGGAGGGAGTAATTTTCACGCTAAAAATAATAAACCATCACCGACTTCTTGTAGCCATTACTTTTCACGCTAAAAATGATAAACCATCACCGATTTCTTGTAGCCATTACTTTTCACGCAAAAAATGATAAATGAAACAATCTATCTATCTATGTATTTGAAGTTTGGGAGGGTTCACCATCTACTTATGTTAACTTTTCACGGTAAAATGATAAACTATCACGAATTACCATTTCTTTTAGGCATTACTTTTCACGGTAAAATGATAAACTATCACGAAGTTCCATTTCCGTCAAGATAGTCTGCATGCATTACCTTTTTTTTGAGATATAAACCCCCACAACAGTCATCTCCTCCTTAATTTATTGTGTAGACCCCACAACGGTCATCTCTACCTCAATTTATGGTGTAAACCCCACAACAGTCATCTCTCCCTTATAAACCCCCACAACGGCCATCCCTCGTGTCAATAGGTTCTGCCTCTCTCTTCTTCGTTCACATACACTTGATCCATTGCCATGGCTTCCACGTCTCGGACGCCGACCGGAAGGGGAAAGGGAAGGGGCGGCCGGGGTGGTGGATCATCATCTTTGCCACCACCACCGTCAACACTGCCATTGATCATAGAGGAGTTCTTCATCGTCGTCTATGAAGACCCTTTGGTCAAGAAGGTATGTACGCGTTCCCACATATATGATGCATGTGATTAAATATGGGCATGTTCTAATAAAACCTTTAATTTCAAACGATCGGCACTCGATCTCTTTGCAGGCTCTCCCAAAAAAATTTGCGGACTATCTTGACGGCCAGGAGCCCGGTAAGGTGTATCTGCGAGCAGCTGACTGCGGTCCTCGTCTCTGGACCGTGGAGGTCCTATTTGACGGACAAGGCTGGATGTACCTCGACAAGGGCTAGGAGAATTTCGCCATCGCGCACGGTGTGGATTTTGGCTGCTTCCTACACTTCAAATATGAAGGCGATGATGTGCTCACAGTGAAAGTGTTCGACGAAACAATGTGGAGGAAGTACTACTACTCGGACGATGAAGATACTGACGATGAAAGCGACGACGACGTGAAGCCATGCATCCATCTCCTTTCGATAAGGGGATTATGACCAAGAATATATATGTAGCTTCATATGCATAGATTTAGAGATCTAGCTATTTTCTATATATTATGCATGTAAAAATAATATCGCAATTTCCACAATGATTCGAGCACCACAGGCTCCAAACGATGTCGATGCCGATATCGGCATGGTCAGAACGGCTGTGCTCGCCGCCACTGCCAGGTCACCGTCGGGATGCACCCTCATTCGATCAATGACACACCAGAGATACCGCCGAGGCCAATGACAAACATACATGCTGATGCCAGCCATGTTTAGCATAAGATTCACTTTAGATTAAGCTGCGAAAATAGTCACCTGCCATTGGCTAAGGCGGTCCCACAGAGCGGCTCTATATGATTTTCTCTAAATAAATAGACGACCCCAGCGGTCATTGGCTGCGGAGGCCCCACGAAGCGGCAATATATGATTTTCTCTAAATAAATAGACGACCCCATTGGTCATTGGCTACGGCAGCCCCACAGAGCAGCAATATATGTCTTTTTCCTGAAAAATACACGACCCCACTGGTCATTGGCTGCGGCAGCCCTATAGAGTGACCCCATTTGTCATTGGCAGCACCGCGTATACAATCGGAAAATAAAATGGTCCACACATCAGCGATAGATGGATGGCTACCCGTCAGCACGAGACGGTCAGGGAGGAACTGCCCCCTATGCAGCCCCACCCGTCAGATTAACGGTAACGGTCAAGGCCTCTGACCTGATGGCAACCCTCCATTCCGAGTGTCTGCGAGCGGTTTCAAACTAGAGGGAGGGGAAAACTGAGGAAAAGTTAAGCGGCTGGGGAAAACTGAACACAACTAACGAACCAGGGGCACGGGAATAGAAATCCCTAGATAATAACCCGGGGCAGCTGCTCAGATCAATCCGATGTTCTGGCTGAGAGTAATAATTTTTTTGGTGCCAGCATATAATTTGTTTCGGGACAGCAACTTTCCCAAATCTTACCTTCTTCCTATTAGAGGCTATTATTGGCACAAAAACGAAATAAAAAGGATAAGGAGAGGTTGTTACAGAGGTAACAACTTCCAATACTTAACAAAAGAAAAATTACAGAAATAAAACATGGGTTATCTCCCAGGAGTGCTTTTCTTTAACGCCTTTCAGCTAGGCACAGTAGTTTGAGAAGATGCTCACATAAGAAATATGAATTGAAGTAAAAGAGATCATCAAGAAGCAAATATAAAATAAAATTAAGTCTAGCCCACTTCCTATGAAAAATAATCTTGTAAAGAAACAAGTCATGGAAGCACAAAGCAACAAGCATAGGAAAGCAAAACAAGTGCAACTTTAAAATTTTCAACATAAAGAGGTGAAACTTAATATTGCTGAGATACATAAAACCATGTTTCCCTCTCTCATAATAACTTTCAGTAGCATCATGAATAAAATTAGCAATATAACTATCACATAAAACATTCTTATCATGAGCCACATGCATAAAATAATTATTACTCACCACATAAGCATAATCATTCTTATTAATTGTAGTGGGAGTAAATTCAACAAAATAGCTATCATTATTATTCTTATCACCATAATCATCAAATTTAGGAGGCATATTCTAATCATAATTAATTTTCTCCTCAATAGTAGGTGGAGTGAAAATATCATATTCATCATTTTAATCATCATATATTGGAGGTATAGTATCATCATAGAAAATTTTCTCCTCTAAAACCGGGGAACTAATAAGATCATTTTCATAAAAACTAGCTCACCAAGCGTAGACTTTTCCATAGTGTTAGCAATACTGGTGTTCAAAGAATTCATACTAATAACATTGCTATTAGCATGCAAATAATGTGTCATAGGTTTTTTAATTTTCTCTTCAAACACCTCATGTCCTAACTCAAGATAAATACTACAAAGCTCTCTAATTTTTTGTTGTTTTCCATTAAGCCTAACTAGTGAAAATAAAATCAAGAAACAAAAAGATATAAATGCAGAATTTGGAAATAACTTCAAGCACTCACACACCAATAACAGTACTAGAATATAGCTTAGTAGCCAGAGGATATGAGTACCTTTTACCTTTGCTCCCCAACAACGGCACCAAAAAAGAGCTTGATGTTTACGCGCGCTTCTATTCTTGTAGACAGTGTTGGGCCTCCAAGTGCAGAAGTTTGTAGAACAGCAGCAAGATTTCCTTAAGTGAATCACCCAAGTTTATTGAACTCAGGGAGGTAGAGGTCAAAGATATCCCTCTCAAGCAACCCTACAATTAAGATAGAAGAAGTCTCTTGTATCCCCAACACACCCAATACACTTGTCAGGTGTATATATGCACTAGTTCGGTAAAGAGATAGTTAAATACAAATAAAAATGGCAGCAAGCAAACATGTGATACAACTGGTTCTAAACGGCGATTCAATACTTAGAAACAAGGCCTAGGGATCTTACTTTCACTAGTGGACACTCTCAACAATGATATCATAATTGAATACATAAATATCTTCTCTTCACTATTCTACTCTGAACCACTCTCCGGTTGGATAACGAACACCAATTTACTGCGTAGGGCTGCAAAAGCACACCTTAAAGTTCGCATTCCTAACCTAGGGACACCCCACTCTGTCACTTTGAGAATCCAAAGATAGTACTAATAAACACCACAATTTCATAGAGACATCCAACACAAATTATAACTCATGATAAGTATTTCTATAATCTTTAGCCTAAGAGTCACACACGGTGCGCACGCTGTCACCTTCACACCTTGGGACAAGATGTCTCCGGAGATCACATTAATAAAACCACTTGAGAAGCATAATAGATGAAGAGTAACATCTACTTATTCGACTAGATTACAAAGCTCATGATCGTATAAAGATCACACCATGAAGGAGAAAGATAAACCACATAACTACTGGTAAAGCCCTCAGCCTCGGGGGAGAACTAATCCCTACTCATCATGGGAGTCAACAACAGCGATGAACATGGTGGTGAAGTCAATGGAGATGGCTCCGGGGGGCAATTCCCCGTCCCGGTAGGGTGCCGGAATAGAGATTTCTGTACCCCGAAATTTTTCTTTGATGGCGGCGGAGCTACAGAAGTTTTCGTGGATGGAGGCTAAGTTTTTTGGGGTTTTCGCGTCGGGAGCAATATATAGGCGAAAGGGTGATGTCGGTGGACGCTCGAGGGGGCCCACACCATGCCTAGGCGCGGCCAGGGGGCCCGCGCCTAGGCTTGGTGTGGCCGCCTCCCGGCTCTCCTCCGTTTCCCCTTTGGACTCCGTCTTTGTGACAGAAAAATAGGAACTTCGGATTTTGTTTCGTCCAATTCCAAGAATATTTCCAGAACAAATTTTCTGAAATACAAAAACAGCAGAAAACAGGAACTGGCACTTTGGCATCTTGTTAAAAGGTTAGTTCCAAAAAATGCATAAAAATGCCACGAAGTGTAAACAAAACATATAGCAACTGGTGTAAAACAAGCATGGAACATCAAAAATTATAGATACGATTGCAACGTATAAACCGCTCATTCCCACAAGAGTCCAGACCATCCTACATTGGAAAGATGTTGTTTCTTTGGTTGTGCAAAACCGCACATTGGAAACGCTTGCACAATGCTTAGGAAAGTGCATAGTTATATTTGTGACAAAAAGGATGCAAACATAGGATTACTTACGTTTGTTTTCGTTTTCAGAATGTTCGAAAGTAGTAGGTGTGGTCAAATGTGATTTCCTGATAATAGGAAGAATCCATAAGGTATGTGGGACATTGCAACTAGTCCCTGAAATTTGGTAGTAAGAGCATCCACTATGTTGTCCATAAAAATGTCAACAAGCACAAGGTGCACCTTAAGGAGTTCCACATACATAGTAGAGGCTATCCACAAGCACTCCACAAGCTTGTAGTCAACCACAAGGAATAAATAAATACTATTTTTTGGCTGCACTACTAATTATTGGTCCAAGGTTCATTTTTGACTACTTCCTGACATGTGGAACCTATCTTAAGGTGTGTTTTTGAAACATACATGGTGGTGAACTTCCTTTGCCACAAGTTCGCGACATGGGTTCCATCTTGTGGCAAATTTGACCACATGCTGACATACATAGGTGATGCCTTAATAAACAAAAGTATCAATCAGTTTCAAACCCATTGAAGGATTTTCTCTAGGGAAAATAAGGAAGGGTCGAGTTTCTACCGAGAACAAATGCATGTCACATGTTTGGTCCCTTTCTATTCTACTAGTACCCAAAGCATGTGCAACAATAATTTACACATTAATGCAAATTGTTTATCTACAAGGAAACTGCTATTGACCACATTTTTCCTAGGCCCAAGTAATGCATGTTTGGTTTGACATTAATGACATTGTTATTATTAGCTAAGTAAGAGCCAAGAGGCTCTGGGTCCTAGGTTATATTTGTACACACTTGCGAGATATAGAAAGGACTTACTATTACGTACCAATCTTTAAGATTTTTTAGGAACCTTTTACTACAATTTAAGCTTATACATGGCATGTATGGCGTCTGAATGTTGATATCTGCACACGTGAAAAGAGAAATATAATTAAATTACCCCTATTATGTACTTGTGTACTTCATAGTCGATTTACTCACAATTTTGTAGGCAGAATCTCAACTCTTTAAGTACATAATACTACCAGAATCTCAATTTTGTAGGGAGAGCGTTAAATTTTGTATTATCGTTCTATATTTATAGATGAAAGATACAATCACGTGACAACGTGTATTCCTAGTTCTATACATATAAGAGATATAATTGAATACTACCGTTTAACACTCTCCCTTAATCCCAACTTAGTCAGGTTGAGATTATGTCTAAACTCTGTAAAACTTCTCATATGATGTGGTTTTGTAAAACCATCTGCAACCTGATTTCTTGAGGGAATGAATCGAATATCCAATTCTTTGTTCATCACTCTTTCTCGAACGATCCTGCCATGGAGCTGCAATGCGCAGGGCTGGTCGCAGGTGGGCTGTCAGGCGCCTGATCCGAGACAGATCGATCCGATCCCGAGGAAGATTGCGTTAGGGAATCCTCCTCATGTTCTGTGTCGATGTCATCTAGCAGAGAACCTGTAGGGGTGTCGTTTGCATCATTGTGACCACCGTTTGCAATTAAATTTTCAGCAGTTGTTCGTGGTGGAACCTGCATAGCACCAGGAGTACTAGAAGTAGGATTAGAAATAAAATCAACCATGTGTGAGTCATCATCATAAGCATCCCCTTGATCAGAATTTCGAAGAGATAGATCAAGGAGAAAATTTTACTTTTGAAGAAGGGCACCGACATTGGGGTGAAGGGCTTGGAAAGGAAATATAGCCTCATCAAACACTACATCGCGCAAAATATACACACGACCTGAGGAAACATCTAGGCACTTGACACCTTTGTGACAAGGGCTATACCCAAAAAACACACATTGTGTTGAGCGGAAAGCGACCTTGCGCTAGTTGTAGTGATGCAAGTTAAGCCAACATGCACATCCAAACATGCGTAAAGAATTATAATTTAGTTTAGTGCCTACAAGACGATAAACAGGAGAGTCATGATGAATAGTTTTGTTGTGAAGCATGTTTATGAGGTATGTGGCGGTAAGAAAGGCTGCGTCCCAGAATTTTAATGGCGATAAGGTAGATGCACTACTTGGATACATCTCGTGTCCTTATCGTGTTGTATTTATAGATGGAAGATACAATCACGTGTACAAACGTGTATTCCTAGTTCTATACATATAAGAGACATAACTGAATACTACGTTTCGGAAGTAAGTTCAGAAAAAAGTTCAAACAGAGGATGCAAATAGGAGTATTATATTACGGTATAGTTATACACCAATAAGAAATTGATATCTTCTGTACATCATGACTATGTTGCGAAAGGACACAACAAGATATGCATGATTCACCATCAAAAATGTTTTGCTCAATAGGCACCAGATACGTCTCGCAAGTAGTAGAAGTTAGGCATAGACTACAAGAGGTGAAAAACATGAATTTAGTAGATATCTGTCAGAGAGAGACCAGTTCCTGATACCGCTCATTGGCTAATGTATTTCAAATCATCCTACATTGTTGGAAAGTTTATCTTCTTTGGCTCTGAAAAATATTGGATTGGAAATTCTTGCACAATCATCTCTTTACGTCCAAGTATGTCCAAGTATGTATCGAGTTCACACAAAGGAGGACATATTTATATTTGTGGGAAATAGTGATCTACAAATATAAGGTGTTATATTTGTAGCTGTACAAGAACTACCTATGTTTATTTTTAGCATGATCAACAATGTAGTAGTTGTGCTCGAATGTGATCTCATATACTAGCAAGTAGGTGGGACATTACATCTTGTCCCTCAGAATTGACAGTAACAAAAAAAAGCATTGGTTTCAAACCCGTTTAGTGGTTTTCTCCTAGGGTATTCAAGAAGGGTTGATTTTATATTTGCTTGAGACAAAGGACGTGGTTTCTTCACATCCCGGCGCTCTTATTCAATCTTGATATCCGCAAAGTTGTTGTCTCTGTTAGATGGGACACTACTAGGAAAACAACTAGCCGTAATATTGGAAGCAGTGACGCACTATGCTAGCAGTGGCGCATCACTATCACGTGCGCTACCGGCCCATTACCAATGGGGAACCTGGTGATGTAGTTCACCACTACTATGTGTGACCAAGGTTTGACCCATCCCCCACACTTACAAATGTTGCACCACCTACAGGTATATCAATGTTAGTTGAGGTAGCAGTGGCGCATTTATACGTGGTGAGTCATTGGTAAGTGTGGAGCTGGGTTATAGATAGGGTCCAGGGTTACTAGTGGCACACCACATATAGGTGCGCCACTGCTACACTTCTACCTCGAATAGCAGTGGCAGTAGCAGTGGCGCACCTATACGTGGTGTGTCACTGGTAAATGCTACCCCAAACCCCATCCCCTCGGACCTCCTTTCCAGCGTTGAAAAAATTATAAGAAAATTATATAAATTTCAAAAACTAAAAACCGCTGAGATGGCCATGTGTATTGTGTTTTACTTGTTAGCAAAATTAATGAACATGCATTTCGACTTTTTTTGCAAAATGGCACCATCTTTCGGTAAAACAGTTTTCTAGTTGCATATGATCACCGATGAATTTTTTTAATATAAAAGCATTGAAAGCAATGCTCGAATTCAAGATCTTTAGGTACATTTTGTAGTCACCTTACCATTTAGCTAGCATGACACAACATCTTCCTAAATCTCTTAATGAAAATCTTATCAGCACTATATTGAATGCCTCAAAATTTTGTAAAATACCTATACAGAATGTAAATAATGTCACAAACTGTGTCTCTAGCTATAATGTATGGTCACTTTAGGAAGTTTCCTATAAATACCTATAAATTTTTTTTAAAATGCATTAAGTGTCTCATACAACGCCTTTAAACACGTAATTGATACTCATGATAACGATGACTCAACTAGTGTCTCTATAGTTTAGACACTTTACATGGTGTCTAAAACAAGTGTCTCTACATCAAGAAAAGTGCCTCTATATAATTACTTAACAATTTGATATAGGCAAATCATGAAATGTTTCCAGAGAAGTGCATCTACATGCAGTTTTTATTGTATTGATTGCCTCATCGTTCTTGTTTTTCTATAAATGATATACTTCCTCTAATTCATATTACTTGACACTAGTATGGATGTATCTAGAACTAAAATATATCTAAATACATCTATATTAGTTATAACTAATATGAATTGTAGTACATAGAAGTCCCTGTGGAGGCTGCGGAAAAGAGCGCTGCAACAAGAGAGCAAGAGGAAAGCCACACAGTGTTGGCCACTTCCATGAGGAGATTTCACCAACACAGTTCTACGAGTTGATGATGTCTCCTAGGATCGGGATGCTCTCTATCCCAGATACCTTTAGGACATACATAGGGCCGCAAACGGAAAGATTATCATTAGTGAAAAATGAACATTAAGGAAGTCCGTCGCACAACCAATCTCAAACTTGATGGAAAGATTTCATCATAGCTCACAACATGAAGATTGGCTACTTAGAGCATTTTCAGTCGGGTCTCCCAAAGCGTCCTCCAAATTCGGATCAGCGTTTGGGGGACGCTTTTTCTTCGTGCCGTGTTTGGGGACGTCGCTACCCAGTCGCGCCCCCCAAACGAGGCCATAATTTTTTTTGTTGGAGTATTCGAAAACACAACCATTTTATTAAACATAGAATACAAATAATATGTTTGCTAAAATTGTTTTCAAATTAAAATACAACAAACGATAAGAAACTAAACAAATATAATAAGTGGGGCTAGATCAAGGCATCGTCGCATTTGCTAATAATCCTTTGACTCTCCACAGGTGCTCAACGAGATCATTTTGAAGTTGCTCGCGAACATTGTTGTCACGGATCTCTGCGTGCATGGCGAGGAAATCAGCAAAATCTGCAGGCACCTCATGATCAACCTCCGCAAGAGGGCCCTGACACTCATAGGGACCAACATGTGTCCTGACCCGATACTTGTGGTCATCCTCGATGATCATGTTTTGCATGATCTTACAAGCTTGCATCACCTCCCATATTTGGGCGCGAGACCAACTCAGAGCAGGGTACCGAACAATAGCAAATTAAGCTTGAAGCACACCAAATGCCCTGTCGACATCCTTTCTGCAAGCCTCCTGTCGCGAAGCAAAGTGGCCATTCTTCTGACATGATGGCACCAGGATTGTTTTGACAAAATTCGCCCATTTTGGATATATACCATCGGCTAGATAATAGCCTTTGGTATATTGATGGCCATTGATCTCATAGTTGCATGACCTTCCACTAATTTATTGAACACCGGAAACCGCTGTGACACGTTGATGTCATTGTGTGATCCCGCCATACCAAAGATAGAATGCCAAATACGTAGGACATAATCCGCCACAGCTTCAAGCACTATAGTGCAATATTCATGACGCCCTTTGTATATACCTTGCCAACAAAACGGGCAGTTCTTCCATGACCAGTGCATACAATCGATGCTTCCAAGCATCCCAGGGAATCCTCTCACTGCATTTTGGGCCATGATCCTTGCAGTCTCTTCTTCATTTGGCCCTCTTAAATAGTATTTGCCAAACTTTCCCAACACAGCTCGGCAAAACTTGTACATGCACTCAATGGAACTAGACTCAGTCATTCGAAGGTAGTTGTCATGTGTATCGGCAGGTGCTCCGTATGCAAGCATCCTCATGGCGGTGGTGCACTTCTGAATCGACGAGAACCCGACAATGCCAACAGCGTCGTGCTTCAGCTTCAAGTAGGGTTCAAACTCTCGAATGCCGTGGAGGATATTCGTTCTGGAACACGTTGGCGAAGCGGCGGCAGCGGAAAGGATGATGAGGGAGCCAGCCGTGAGGACGGTGTCCGACTCAGGAGAGATTGTCCGTCAAGATGGCCGTCAAATCGAGCGGTGGCGGAGGGGTGGGAGGCGCAGGGGGAGGCGGAAACCCACCGTTCTAGATTTTGTCGCCGATAGGTGGGCGCCGCCTCGCTTCTCGCTTTGTCCGGCACGCCCAGAGCGTCTCCTGTGGAGCGGGGACTGGTTCGGGGCGCCGGACGCCATATTAGGCTGCGCCGAATAGAAGGAGGCTTTGGGACACGCGACTGAGGTTGAAAAAATGTCCGACGCGCCCTAAAAATCTTTGAAAGACGCTTTGGAGAACGTGATTAGAGAAGCGCTTACCCTTCTTCAAGAAGCTCGGGGTAAAGGAGTGTAAAATAGTCTGTCTTCAACTACTCATGCTGCAAGGTGGTCGGCGGATGCCATGAGCACCCAGAGCCCAGAGTGCAGTAGGAAGATCGTTGAGGTGGACGAGTAGTGACCTGTTTTAATTGCCCAGAGGCCGTTTCGGCGTCGCCATGCACCAGGGCCTGCACCCGGGAACGCAAAAAAGGCTTGAGACAACCATCACGCCCTCGCTGCACTTGCACAGCCTGGTCGTGATACTCGCACGGTCACGCTCCCAGATGTTTGACCCGTAGGCTAGCTTTTGGGGTGCATCGCATGGGTGCAGGCCTGCTAGAGCACGCATCCTCAGCGCCGATCCTACGGTTAAACCAGGTACGTACCGCGAGATGCACAACCGCAGAGGGTATCCCAGATGCCTGGGCAACCAGTAGCTGTGGCGACAAGACTAGACGCGAGGTAGCGGCCGGGTCGCAGGGATTCGAGGACGTGACCTGAAATTATAACATTTTCTTGATAGACGCGTATTCAATTCACTATGGCAGCCGTACGTGCGGTGAGGATGACACGCCAACAAGGGTACGTAGTTGACTTGAGGTTGCCCGTACGTTGAAGGGATGCTCCACAGACCACATGCATGACATGGCCTTTGCTCGTACGCACGGCATGTTGATGTTCAGTCTCTCAGCATGCACCCGATGGAGACTAAATTACTCGAGTTGTGAAAGTGGAAACTATGTACTGTAACAAAGCTACTTCTATAGTTCCATGCACGTTTTTGGTTCGAGCCGTTAAATTAGATCAGGATGAAATAAACCCAAATACGGTACCGCCGTTGATGGTTAGAATGGCAGTGGTACTTCCAGCTCAATACAGATCAAACTTTAGGTCTGACACACTATTGTCTTGGAGAGGCGAAATATTTTTTTAGTGTGAGGCGACGTTCCTGTCGATAGCGAGACACTTGCGGTGATTTTTTTTATTAATCTGAAGACTTCCTGGATCAATTTTTTGGACTTGGTCTCTTAGAGAGATGTCGGAGGTGCTCATAGAGGTACGGTGTGATGCGTCCAGACGGTTAAGTATATGTACTTGTTTGTGAACGTTTATGTCTGTTTGTGTTTTGAAAAAAAAGTACCTACGCGGAGTGTTTTTTCTAGTGTTTCCAGCATGAGGGTATCACATCTCCCCTCGGCCACCGTCACCATTGCCACTGGTTCTTCTACCTGCCGTCGGCCACTACGACGGCACGAGAGTAGCGAAACCGCAGATCAGGTGTCCAGTCTCGTAAGGTCTACGAGTTTTTCGTCTCCGTTGAAGGGACATCAGCGGTGATGAGAATAAAGGCACTCGCCCAAGATCGATGTTTAATCCGAGAGGAGCATCGACGCGCTGTAGTTTAGAATTAATCGACATACATTAGATCTAGCGTGATAAGTATTTGTCTACGACGGCGATGTTCTATGGAGGGGACGATATCACGGTGTACTGGTGTTCTCAAGTTCCATCTCCGCCTAATGAAGCTCAGCCATATCCGGCTTCAGCGGATAACTTGCCAGTTTTATGCCCCATCTCTATCTGGCCGTTGGGATTATGTCCCGACTCACCTTGGTATTAGCTTCTGCAAGACGGCAGTCTCCCAAGATCGCGGTCATTAACATCTTTTGGTCTAAGTCGATGAGTTTCCCGCCATTTTTCTAAAAACTACTAGTTTTTTCAAAGCTTTCCCTGACACAAGTTTCTCTACGTCGAAGGCCGAGAGGCGGCATCGAGTCGAGGGATGCAGGGAGAAACAAGGTGCTGAACTTTTTAAACACTTGTGTCTTTTTTCCTTGTAAGTATGTTTTTATAAGGGTTGGTATATGTGGCCATAGGCATTTTTCCGCGAAAATAAATTAGGCCCGGCTGACATGTTGGAAGTTCCTAGAAAGGCAAACAAATCTGCTGCCAGCTTAATGTCTTCTGCAAGGAAATGTCTCTGATCGTTTAAGCTGTTCAGTAATGGAAATTGTCGAACATCCTAGTTGAGAAAGTGCTTGATCAAAGCAACATGTCGCTTCCTCCAATTGACAACACACTGCTGAACTTTTATTAAAAAAAAAGGCACACTGCTGCATTTTGTTTTGCTGTTTCTTCTTCAGATTTGAACGGCGGTGTTGGAGTTTTGGACAGGCCGGGGGGACAAGCTAGGTATGGGGTGGCACGGGTGCATGCGCAGCTAGCTCTGCATGCATGAGACGCGGGCGTGCGTCGCGTCGGAGCGGCAGAATCCCCATCAGATCACGCCGATTGACCCGACTCGTCTGCGTGCGTGCATGCAACGCGGGCGGGGCTAGGCCACTGTTCCGTGATGTGCATGCTACGAGTACGTTGTTTGGATGCCGGCCTCTTTGCTCGTGACTACTCCCATCCAAACAGATATATATATACAGTATCCATCATTCTCACCACTATAGTAGTCAGTGTACTGCACGCACAACCTCGAGACACCGAGCCTCAACCCCTGAACGCACCCGTCGGTGAAATATAACTGGCCATAGTAGCCGTGGAATATGCAACTATGCATAGCGGAAGACACCGGTGGCGCCCATTTGCTTCAAACAAAAATAAACCTTCCAACTTATAGCTTCAAGCAATCTGAATCTTAAAACTTCACACTTCATGCAAGCGCTGAAAATCCTAGTGTTTTTATCAACACGCGGGTAGCTAAGTTATTTTTTTATAAAATCCGTCCTCACACCGCAAGCCATCTTCCACCCCACCCCGCCTACCGTACCTCCCGGTTGTCTTCACAACATGAACAAGATGGAGCATTATTTCTTGTGGGATGGCACTAGCAAGGTTATTGGAGACAAATGTAAGATAACTTGGTAGTCGGTTTCCCAGCCTACCAACCTTGAGGGTCTTGGAACACTTCACCTTGAGAAGTTTGGCGGCACAATAGGATTGAGTTGGCCTTAGTTCCAGTGGACAGACCCAAAAATGCTTTGGATGGGGATGGGGAACCCTTGTGATGAGGTTGACATGTCGCTCCTTTATGCTTCCACTAGCATCACTCTTGGAAATGGCAATATTATGCCTTTATGGACATCACCGTCCCTAAGCAGGAGAATGCTCAAGGACATGCATAGCGCTGCTCATTTTCGAGGCTTGTACAAAAAAAAATGGAGCCTTTCCCGAGCCATTAGAGAGAATGCTTGATCTCAAAGATCAAGATGGGCGCAGACTTTAACTATCCCGCGTATCCGTCGATACGTCTCCTTGCGAAGCGAGATAAGCAATGTGCATCTCCATGAGGATGAGGAAGACACAATAATATGGAACCTAACATAAAACGGGGAATGCTCTCCGTCCTCGTCGTACAAAAAAAAATTCTTTGGGTCAACTCTCACAAGCATGAACGAGTCGGTTTGCAAGCCTTTGGGGACATCCTAAAATAAAGTGGATTCGCTCACCTTTTTGTCCATTGTCGTTATTCCAAGAGAGCATGGGGGATGGTGAAGGAGTAAATTGGGCTCCCATTCATAGAGATGTCCAATTGGGCACCTGACCTTTCCATCAAGGATTGGTTGATGGTTATGTTCAAAAGAACCATGCCAAAGCTTGAAGCCATATGCATTCTATCACCATGCTTATTTGTTAGATAATTTGAAACTAAGTGTAAAGCGAGAGTCTTCCGCAACAAATCCATGCCATTTGCCATCCTTCTTTCATCTTTGAAGAGAGAAGAAAATCTTTGGATCACTGCAGGTGCTAAAAAGTGAGTGTTATAATTTTGGGAGAGAAATATCTTTTGTTGAACCTTTTATTTGTAGGTTTTGCTAATTCACATCGACTCAGACACCATTGGTTTCGTGCTAGCTGAGTTGCAACGCATGTTGCAATTAAGATTTTTTTCGGTTGCAGAGGTTGCAACTGATATTTTACTACCTACAATATGGTTTGAAAGTGAGAAAAATAATTGAGATCGTTAAATTGCTTCAATATTCATGTAAGTTTGGAGTTGCAACAGAAGTTACAACAAAAATTTGAAAAACTAAATTAGTTCTCAGTTGACTTAGAATTAGTCAATTTCTTTATTTATCATGTAAAATAACTCTCTTCTCCTTATTTAATGGAACGAGGCCAACATTTTGCCCGCCCTGCTAAAAAAAAGTCCTAGTCCTACATGTACCACCGGTGCAGTACAACTGAACGAGCTATAGGTAGACCATGAGCGGTATGTAGCTGCCACTGCCATAGAATTAGTGAATTTAGCTAACGTACGTAGGTACGCGCATTGCATTCAGCAATACGAGCATAGGCATTGCACAGCGTGTACTTGATCCAAAGTGGCCCTACGTAACCATCGCATCAGGGCATATCCAGCGGAGCGACGCAAATAGACGAGGAGCGACCGTTTGCATCCGTGCGTGCCGAAAATGCGCCTGGTACCGCTTCAGTGGGACGACGCATAGTGACCGGGCCGTCTGTAGCGACGCAAAAGCGGCTAAAAAATGCGGCAGGTTTGCGTCTCTGCGGACACAACGGTCGTCTACCCGGTCCTCGCACGGGCCCGCTTGGCGGAGGCACATATGCTTCGTTTTCCGCGGCATAACTTACGAGCGGCGCACTGCAGCTTTTCAGGGCCGCGTTAATGGCGTTTCGGCTTCCGCGAGCGTGCGCTGGTTGGCGGCGTCATAGTGGCAGGACATTGAAGACGAGATTGAGTCCGAGCCTCTTAAAGGTTCGCTGTCGGCGCCCATTTCCCCGACCACACCATTGTCAGAGTCCACCCTATCCACCCGACCGACGCCATGGGGAAGAAATGTTGGCCGTTCTGCAAGACCAAGAACGACCATGAGGCTAGCGGCTCGCGGTCCGGCAAGAAGCCGCGGGTCAAGCGGTACGTCCGCATCAAGTTCGCCGCCGCCTCTCGGAGGAAAACCGGCCAGTGCCATGGCAGGACGCAAACCTGCGTAGAGGAGGCTGGTACCTCAACTCTATGCGTGTGCTGGTCCCCCCATGCTACGCGAGGGCCGAGAGCGCCGTGACGAGGTGCGTCGCTGCCGGGCGATCTTGCCGTCCGATCTCCGAGAAGATCTGGCGTACGCGCTGAACTCCTACAACTGGATCTCGTTTGGGACGTGGGAGTTCGACGCGCGCCACCGAGCTGGATACCTCGGCGACCTCGACTACTTCGACCGCGAGATCGCCGCGGAAAAAGAGGAGAACGACGACGAGGACGAGGATGAGGACGAGGAGGCGGAGCGCGCAGACAACGACCACGACGCCGGCGGGGCGGCGTGGGATCCCGTGACCCAGCCGCCAGACATTAGCGAAGACGAGGCCATTGCCATGGCACTGGCCAACTCGCTATATGGGACGGGCTCGCAATCCAACTCCGCGAGTCGGTGCTCGCGCAGGGGAGGCCGGCGACTCCTCCGGCCACGCCGACGCGTTCCAACGATCGCGCGGCGGCTACTGCTCCGGCCTGGGATACGTGGCCACCTTCACCACAGCCTCCTGTGCCGCCGACGGCCTGGCCGCAGTTGCTGCAGCCTGCCCTTCCTCCTCCACCGCCGGCGTACCAGCTTCCATGGCCGACGCCGGAGTTCATCAACCTCGTCACCGACGACGAGCAGTAGCCATTAGCTAGGTTTTACCAGGCCTTTATGGCCTTTTTAAAGTCTTTTTATTTTTTTTTATTAATGTAAATTTATGTCTTTTATTAAAAGAGAAAAATGTATACGTCGTGTCGCTGGAGCCACCTCCGACGCAAACGGACGTGCGCTCAATTTCGACTATTTCGGTGACGTCCGAAATACTCGTCCCGCTAGAGATGACTTAGGGGAAGAAGGAAGTCGTACTGGTATTGAAATCCGTGACGCGAAGCACGGCCCATTGTACGTAGTACCTGCGGTAGTACACAGAGACCTCGAAGGGAAACTTAGCACAAAGCTACCTAGTATCTGGTCTGGTGTTTCATCAATCCCACGTCTACGATCTATCGTATTACCATCCTCAAAGTTAGGGGGGCTGTTGAAATATATATACAACCTAACCGTTTTTAATAGTTCAAATTTTTATTTGAGTTGGCACCATTTCTGTACACATCAACGAAGCGAGAGGCGACACCAAACACACATTCTTGACCTAGATCTTGACCACATTTAGAAACTTACTACAGTTGAAATTAACCAAGAGAGATGTATCTACAAGGTCCGAGACATAATGTACTGCACCTAGCAGATGTACGTTAATTGGCATGTGTACAGAACACCGTAGTACAGTACACGTACGTACGTACATCAATCGGTCAATGCATTGAAAGCAAGCGGAAATCAAGCAACATTATACAGCAAAGACGATTTTGCCGTAACATATTGTTTTCCCCATCTACCAGGCTGAATTGCCATGCATCTTGCATTCATAGATCTCTGATCGAGGACTGAACCATGAGTCCATGAAATTGTGAATTGAAGAGTCAAATGTACGTACGTACCTGGTGCAGCATCCGTATTCAGTAGTGTGCACTACACTGCACCATGCAGGGGTCTGACATACAGGGCCCCATGATGTGCTCCATCACTGCCACAGGTGGCCCGCCCCGTGATAAACCATTAGTTAATGCGACGCAGGAGTAGTACCTTTCTTCTGAACATCTTCTTCCATCACCGGATGAAATTGCAATTTCCACCAGTTCGTTCTCCTTGCATTGCATAAACCACCATATGGATAGAATCTATCTTGTTCACCGATGTAGGTTTAATCAATTGCACTTTTCACCACTTCATCATCTAATCAACTATTAGGCCTTGTTGACAACAAGACCTAAGAAAAACCCGTGACACACTGAACCTGAACAGATCGTAGGAAAATAATTGTATGTCCAAAAAATATGATTTTTGTATATACTTTATAGGGTATTTTTGAACATGAACTGTCCAGTCATAAGTTTATTTAAAGAAAAAAATCAAATAAGAATGAGTTCAATAGTTGTATATTTTGTTAAATATATCAATTCTATAATTAATGTTCACATGCAGGTTTTTTTATACCTTATCAGGAATCGCCAAAAAAATCACTGTGATTCATTCAGTCTATCACGAATATTTAATATGTAAAACTATATAGACTAAAAAATTGAGTAACCATTGATGCTTCATATAAAATTTGTCCATCACATCCTAGTGTATCCACAAAAAACTCGTAATCTTTGTATGAACACTCATTTTTATGGTCTCTAAAGGTTCTATATATTTTGAGATCAGTTGAAACATTGGCATGCAGGGCTAGCTGTCAACTTTGCTTTTGACGGGGCTAATTAATTGATTAAACGACCAAGTGGTGAAAACTGAAACAATTAAACTACTAGTTCGTGGAAACCAAATATTCGTGCAAATAGTGTTTTGTGCAACACATGGACAAGAAAGTGGTGGAAGATGCAATTTCTTCCCCGGACCGCTTCCTCTCTCTATTGTTACCTAAAATCTGAATAAAAAAAATACTACTCCGTACCTCTGTTTCGATGAATATAGTGCACACCCATTTCTAAGATGAATTTTGACCGGAAAAATTGAGCAACAAAATCTTAATTATAGTGTACGTAATCAGTCTCATTGGATTATGATTGGAAATCACTTTCTAAAGATGCTAATTTTATACCAACAATTTTTATACATTGGGGCGATTCTTGGTGAAATAAAAAAACACGAAAAAGGAGAGTGTGTTATTCAATTGATTGGAGGGAGTACCAGTGTGGTACTGGCTAGTGCACACACACAGCTACAGTTGTACAGACAAAAGCTCCCGCACGACCGGAGAAAGCTGAGGGTGCATCGCAGCACACGGTCCGTTGCGCTAGGTACCATGCATGTAACGGAAAAGTTGAGGTAGGAGCGGGCGACACGCGCGCGTGAATCAACACACAAAGGCTACGAGCGAGGGAGAGGGGAGGCTATGGCGCGCCTGCATGAACTGAAGAACACAGTGCGAGCTAGTTATCGCATTTAAGGAGGTCTGGGAGGGCCTCTCGTCTTTTCTCTGCTGTCACACTCCAACAAGGACCTGTCCTGGATGAGCAGCAGGGCACTGCTGTTGGAAAAGACACGGAGAAAGACGCAGAAATTTGTCACAACGTGATGCCCAGGCTGCAATGCCCACCTTGCCCGGGCGGGCAGCAATTATGGCCGCATCATTCCACGCCTATCTAGCCGCTCCATATGATTGCCTAATCATGCCTAATGCCAATGTTGCAAACCGGTCGTCTCGAGATCTTATGCTTCTCCTGGATACATCACCGGCGAAACTCACGAAACCTAATTTAGGTAGTACTGCAATTCCATAGATAGATATACACCTTCAAAGAAAGCAATTCTAACACCGTACTTGGAGGATGTGAATCATTACATGACAGTGCATATATATAGTTCCGACGTGCTGGATTGTATATAAACCTCGGTCCAACAAAATTAAAATGTATACTGCATACGAGTCATGTCTGCAGGTAGAAGGTGAAGAATGCAAGTAAACCCTGCGGGCTGTCGCTAGCTAGAGCACGAGCAAATAAGGAGAAGTAATGGCATAACTACGAACACTATTTTAACTAATTAACCCAGAGTTGATGCGGGCCTGAAGGCAAGAGCGTGTACGCTTTCTTGACCCGTGGTAAATTAGCTCGACGGCCTGGTACTGCATCGCCGTGCACTGCAGGCCTTGGACAGTACATGCTCGCAGGCTATGCCAAGAACCACTGAATGCCGCACGGTTTAAGGGAGTCAAATCCGGACCGAGAGCCCAGGTCGATCAACGTTTCTTCATCTCCGCACGAGGGAAGACGTAGCTGAAGAAATCGATCTCTGAGCTCTCGACCGGCCAGGGGACTCTATCGATCAAGGTAACAATCCCCAAGCTAAACCTAATCCGACAAGCATGCGTGAGCGCGCAGGGGGCGCCGCCGCCGGGTGGTCTAGTCTAAGTAAATGCCGCAAGGTTAAAGGGAATGAAGCCTGGTCCGACGTCCCCGATCAACGGACGTCTCCCGGCGAGGGGAGAGCCGAGGAGATCGAGCGGGGGCACCGAGCCAGACAACATACCCCTTAACCTAATCCAGGCATGACAGCAGCTCTCGCCGCATGATTCCACAATCTAACCTAGCAAGACAGCAACATATTTGGAAACCATGGATGCTTCGGTTTGCGAGGGATGAAGCCTGGTCCGACGCACGCCTCCACCCGCCGGCGACCGGACCAGGGAGGATGCGTGCATCGAGCCAGCCAACATACCCCACAAACCACCGTGGCCGGTGCCTAGCCCTAGAAACACTATGACATGGAGGAAGAGAGGCTACCTATATAGAATAAGGGCATAGGCTTGCAAAGGCATGCGAAGAAGAAGAGGTAGAAGAAGGAGGGTTGGAGTGTTTTCTTGAAGAGGGCAAGGAAGGGGGTGGGGATGGCGAGGAGGACAACGGGGGCACTAGTGCCAATTTATGGAGGAATGCCCCAGTCGGACCGGATGCCGAGTATTAACTGCGCTGCTAACTAGCTAGTACTACTCCCCGGCCGGCCGGGCCGACCTTGCTTTATGGTTCTCATCAGCTCCGGCCAGTTGGGCTTCTATTGCGTGTACTGCTCTCTGCTGGCATCCCATCTCTCAATTTCGTGGCTCAGAGCCGCTGAGCCGGGGCGGAAAGGTGGCAGAGTCCGGTCCAGGGCTTTGAATCCTCACAGGATGCATCGTCGACCGCGCTCACCACCCTCCCGCATATGTTCTTGCTCTATCCCCCAGGGTGTGGAATGTCTTTGAGAGCGAATTGGAGAGATCGTTTTAATCCTTTCGTAATATTGTAGCTCCAAAATGTGTGTCCATCTCTTGTGGTGTTTTCATACAGATGGTTAAGCTAGCTGGGTAGTCACATGGTTTTCTTTCTCATTGTAGCATGTCGTACTACCCATGTTTTCTAGTGTAGATATAATTCTGAGCTTTGGGTTAGCAACGTGAGGATGTAATCAGTTGCATATGTTTCTTGTGATCAAGTAGTAATGAATTAGGAGTAAGTTTAGGCTAAACGAACGAAAGACAATAAGAATATATATGCATGTAGCTATAATAAGCTTAGCTCATGCTCTTCAACACGTTGAGCACACTAGAGGAGTCTTTGGCTTATCTTCTCTCTCCGAATTCGAATATATGATTTTCTATGCATTTTTGAAGTGTGGCGGCTTAAGAATTATCCGCGGAAAGCATCTAAGCAAAGATGTCGCATAATTCATCATATATGGGCGTGTTCGATAGAATGGGATTTTTTGCGCTCCCCCAAGCAGGCTCTGGGGTCATAGCCCGTCCAAAACAATCGTCGGGCCATGTTATCCACTTCTTTTAGTGGCCCGGGTTTCATCACTAGGCCCAAATGGATTAGGTGATGCAACGTTGGATGTTTGTTGGTACAATGCAAGGAACAATTGCAGACACCTGATCTTCTCTCTACTAGTGACCTTACTATACTACACCACCGTCACACAGAAGCAAGTTAGCAATTCATCAGTTTTTAACAAGGGATCAGCCTCGAAAGGCGAGAGTTATCCATTTGTAACAGCAGTGGCATTACATTTTACATAAAGGTCTTTGAAAAAACTAGAAACTAACGTCAAGCCCATACAAATTGCACAAAGGACCGTCAATAGAAAAGTTAAATAGCAACCAGGTCCAGTTCCATGACCACCACTGTGGAGATCGATGCTACCAACCTCTACGCCGCCGGGGACGCTACCACGGGCGAGAGCCAACAACGTCGTCGCTAGAGGGCCTTTGATGTTGCTTGAAAGCCTGGAGGTTGATGTCCTTCAGGCATTGGCTGTACCAAACTATAGCCAACGCGCGAGGTGGGAGTTTGCCTTTCAGCTCTTTACAGCGACTGAGAGGGCACCATCGTGATGACTCTACCAAGAGAAGCGTAGCTCTTCCTCCCTTGCCGCCAGCAACCAAATTCTTGGATGCCCTGCCCTTTCTAGCCACCATGAAGAGAAAAGAAGAAGGGAATTACAAACTTGGACGTTGACCTCATATATGCAACGAACCCAACCCGAGCTTATTTTCAGAGATATCAGAGAAGCTTCAGCTGGAAGCAACCAGCACCATACTGTCACCACTAGGAGGAGCACCGCCGCAGGCCAGTACGTTGAATTCTTACTCCAAGACCTTGTCATAAAGACAAACCAAGACATAACGCCAGACCCTAATCCTAAGGTACTACTAGTACTATCTACAGGGGCTGGCTTACATCCGTCCACCCTCTCCGGTCGGCGAGAGGTCACCGAACAAGAGATGGGGAGGAGCTGGAGGTTGTGAGATTATCAACGGACCTGAGCTAGAGGAGGAGGAGGGGGAAATGAGAGCGTGGTGATTTAGAAATTCATGAGTTCATCCATAGCTATTATAAGTCCCTAGCCATTACGAATGACAGTTCATTAATTTATTCCCTATATATTTTTGAATGTCGGTTTATCATTACAGACCTGTCGTAATCAAAGGGGTAGTTCACCGTGGAGGGATCTAAGGGGGGAGTTGTTCCTCTCCTTATTCTTGTTGTATGATGGTGGCTTTACCTATCTCAGCCCACATTGTGTTTTTCCACTACAAAGCTCGTGTTCTTCGAGTCATCATTGTTGCTTTGCTCCATGCCATGGCCGCTCTCAACTTCATTAGGCACAACGGATTCTGAAAACATGTCATCTTTGCCCCAACCTAAGATCCAGTTGTGAAGAATGCATCAAGCAAGAACCAGCTTGACTTGGGCCTCGTAAGTGTGGAATGGTTTCTGGTGAAGGACATTAAACCTATTGTTCTAAGGAGCAAATTCTCTCTCTATGGTGACTCTGAGGATAGAGTGTCTGAAAGTTAACAATTATTTGGCATTCCATGCTATATATTTTTGAACTGAACTCGTCGAGATGGTACCTGGTTTTCTTAAAGGGTGGTAGAATCTCATATCGACATGTATATCTAGCATCTCCTAGGTAGAACTTACTATAATGGATTTTTAACCCATCCGTCGTAGACAAACTGTCAGCAAGAATGCTTGTATCATGAGCAGACCCTTTCAAACCACCTAGCACATATCTGAACTTCATATTGAAATTCGCAACAGGTAGCACATCATGGCTAGTGTAGTGCTTCCTTCCCTTGAATGATGAAGAACGATCTTTCGGCACCCTAGCTATCACATGAGTATCATTGGCGTGGAGTAAAATTTATCCTTCGCCACCGGCTGAATCGTGTACATGCATTCGGAAATAGTTCTAGATTCTCCGGATCTTGAAGAAAGGCTACAGACAGAGTAGGTGCATGTAAATGACATGCAAAGGAGATGTAGCATAAAAAATGTATCATTTCTACATAGCCAGCGACCATATTACGGCAACCGTTTCCACCCTAATGAGGATTTTGTACTTGTGATCTAGCTATGTTAGAAATAGAGCAACTCATGTGATGAATCTATACTCATAACTTATTAATATTTCCTTGAACATCATCACGTATATCTCATGTACGTAACTTTATTGTGGGACAATGTATTGATGATAGTTCTAATGCTCCCTAGTCGACAATGTTATGGAAACACATATCTAAAAAGCTTACGATTCATTGATGACTATATATCACAAGTCATGTGCATAGTTATGCTGACTCGATAACATTTGAGAAAACTGGAAGGGTACCCCGGCGGGTCGCTCCCTAGGGCGACTCCGGGGGCGATCTCGTTGAGCCGCCGCAAAGTCCCCGCCGCGCCCTCCTCTCGCCGCCACTGCCGCCGGCCTCACCGCGGTGGCGGCAGACCCAGCCAGTGAATGGTGGTTGGGGGCAGAGGTCGCCGGGGATACTCGCCATGGCTACTAGGGCGGGTCTGGTCGGGTCATCGCCGTGCAGCGTCCAGGGCGGTGCCCCTTGTCGGGGTGGAGGCAGAGATCTCTTCCCGGCAGTGCCATGTATGGAGTGAAGATGCTAGGCCAGCGGGTGGCGGTGGTGGTGATCCCGGACTCGATCTGGATGTCTCCTAGGTTTCCCCTCCCCCCCGCGATAACGATCTTTGTTGCGCCTTGGGCCGGTTCCGGTGGAGGATCGACCCTGCACTGTCGTCTCCTTTCCCCTGTTGTCCTTTCCCTCGGGGTCGCTGGTAGGGTTTGGAGCAGCGGCTTGCAGGTTTCCGGTGGTTCGCGTGGGGGCTGCTTGATCGGCATGAATAAAGGTGGTGGTCCTCGGATCTCTCTCACGCCAAGACGAAGATTTTCCTTATGCATGTCTGTTTGGATTTGGCTGGATGTCGAGTTCTGAAAGGCTCCAGTGGCAAATGTAACAGTGCCCGTGCCTGGAGTTTGCTGGTTTGGGAGGTATCCGGTCGTGCGCACCCATGCTTTTATTCCGGCCGTTTGGTTCTGGAGGGAGCGACGCGAAGCTCTGTTATGTGTTGCTAGCAGATGACATTCTGGTCCATGGTGTATCATAGATGGATAATTTATTGAAGGCCGGATTGGCGGACTACCTGCGGTGGATCGAGTCGTGGTGTTTGTTGAGGGATTTGCTTAGTATTCTAGGTCTCTTAACAACAATATGCAAGTGATATAATCTTGTTGAAGACATTGTTTTGAGAGCGGGGACTATCTCCAGGGTGAAACCTAAAATCTTTTGATCGAGCGACAACGACGCTTGTGCATTGTTCCTTTTTGGAGGCGTCACTTGTGGAGAGCCTGGATTTCAGGTGTTGTCTTGGTGGTGGTTGTACTATTGTCGCTAATACCGAAGTACCGTAGCGGGCTTCTTTTTCTTAGTTTTATTTTTTATTTTTTTGGCTGTGTGCATCCGTACTACCATTTAGGGTACTGCGTTGTTGCAGAGGCTAGAAGTAATTGGTATCTATCGATATTAATATATTCTCTTTATCGAAAAACATTGACTCGGGATAGATATCACCGAGTCAAACATACCGACTTCGAGATGCAACAATATCTTTGTCATATGTTAGTCTTGTTGTGAATTGTATAAGTAGATTGCCTAGCCCTTTCCATCAGTTCGGACTTTTGGTTCAAGTGGCTAGTGCATGAATCTTAACATGGTATCAGAGCGAACACCCAGGTGTACCGTGAAAAATAATCAATGAATAAGATATAGTATCGATGGCCCCGTTTCGAAGCGAAGGGAGCCGGACCCCAAACATCTGAATGGACTAAATCGAACGGTCGCTGAGAGACAGACACACTAGTAGGATAGGGAAGCTGAATCTGTTTGCCTAACCTACAACCCTGACATGTAACGACCCATCTCCAGACAGACCCAAGGCCACGATGAACCAAAGACGAGCGAGAGTCACAAAGATGACCAAGCCGATGATGCCACTGCTGAAAAGAGCGGTGACAGAGGCAACAACCGGAGGAGAACTGGCAGATGAAGTGGCAGCGGAAGGAACACGAAGCCGTCTAACTCCCAAAGCCGGAGATCGACGGCTACGAGGGCCAGCTCCAACAGGGCCTGTGTGCGATGATCCTGAACCGCACAAGACTCGGCGTCAAGAATGACGCGACAACAGAATCGGTGAGCTGGCTAGCAGAGAAAAGGTTCATCGAAGGCGAGGAACATGAGAAACATCGAGACAGAGAAAGAGGAGTAGAAAGGGTGCTGTACTAGAAACGGGAATATAGGTACCATCAGCCGTGACAACACGGACAGGAGAAATAAGAGACCGAAGAGCAGACAAGATAGAAGACTCAGAGGTCATATGAAAGGAAGCTCCATAATCCAGATACCACGGGGACGTACCTGACTATGTAGAAAGTGGTGGTCGCGCGTGCCGAAGAGCCACAGAACCAGCGCCCAGCGAGGAAGATCCTGAAGAGTCTGAGTAGCGAGCAGACCACGAAGACCCCTTAGAATGTCCTGATCGAGAGTGCAAGCAGAAGATCTGAAGAGCTAGCCTGCTGATGATCCTGGAATTGCTGACGTAAGCTGGGATCCCGCGTCCAGCAGGTGGAGGAAGTGTGGCCAACCTTGCCACAGTAGGTGCAATGAGGACGAGGGCGGAGACTCGGACCGCGAGGCTGCTGACGTAAACTGGAATCCCAAGCATCAAGCAGGCGGTGAAGCTGCGCTATCTCATGCGCAGAGAGGGGCGCGGGAGAGGTCGAAGTACAATCAGGTGCCGACGAGGAGCTATCATCCACACGCACAGAGGCCACCAAAGGGGGTGACGGAGAGCAACACGCCGATGAAGACAAAGTCGGCAAAGCGCGGTCATAACCACGTGAAGAGGCCGCGAAAGTCGATGTAGAGCAGCATGCCGACGCAGACGGAGGCGACGAAGCGCGGCCAGAGCCGCGTGAAGAGGCCGCAAAAGTTGATGTAGAGCGGCAGACCGACATAGACAAAGTCGGCGAAGCGCGGGCAGAGCTGCGTAAAGAGGCCGCAAAAGTCGATGTAGAGCGGCAGGCCGACATAGACAAAATCGGCGAAGCACGGCCAGAGCCGCGGGAAGAGTCCGCGAAAGTCGGTGAAGAGCGGCGAGACGACGTAGACGGAGTCGGTGAAGCGCGGGCAGAGCCGCGTGAAGAGGCCGCAAGCGGCGACGAAGAATAGCTAGCAGTCATGCACGGAGGCAGCGGACAAATACCAAGTACCGAAGGTGGGCCCAAAGAAGGGGCGGGATCAGCGGAAGACATAGCTCTTTTTTTTGCTTTTTTTTTTGCTTCAGACGGAAGTCAACTCAGGAGGCAGAAGGGAGATCGATCTCAGAAGAAGATCGGGCAGGGATGAGGCAGCAGGGAGATTGCAGCCAGGGAGATGGCCACACGCGGCCAGGGAGATTGCAGCAGGGAGATGGCCACACGCGGCCACGCGCAGGACGTGCGGCCGGAGAGCAGGCAGCAGGCGACGGGCACGGGACGGGCGGACGGCAGCCGGGATCTCCACGCGCGGGACGGGCGGGCGGCCAGCGCGATCGATGCAGGTGGCCGGGCGGCCGGCAGCGGGAGGTGGCCACGCACGGAGAAGATCGGGCAGCGCGGCCGGAACACGTAGTAGACTAGAGGATCAATTATTTTGCTCTGATACCATGTTAAGATTCATGCACTAGCCACTTGAACCAAAAGTCCGAACTGATGGAAAGGGCTAGGCAATCTACTTATACACTTCACAACACCCACTCGTGTGACTAAGAGAAAGTCAACACGTGGAAGAAAGAGCAAACAGGGCCAGTGGTAAAGAGGGGGCAACAGCAATTTTTAGGCTTAATTGAAAACCATGTGAAAGCAGGATTTGAACCGGGGGCTCTGATACCATGTTAAGATTCATGCACTAGCCACTTGAACCAAAAGTCCGAACTGATGGAAAGGGCTAGGCAATCTACTTATACACTTCACAACAAGTCTCACGTACACTATATGCCATATCCTAGACCGGAGGCCTTCACATGTTCCCGATTTATGTACCGACATACCTAGGGCCTATCATCGGATAATTTGTAACTAGGTAGTTAATGGTTGTTTTCAGATTAGTTAGAAAGACAACTGCGAGGTGTGGTCCAATAAAATTATATTTTACCCTTCAACTCGGAGATATACTGTTTGTACCCTCTTTGTTGATCATATTCGAAAATCATGGCCCTATGACTTGGGTTAAGGTTAACCCGAATTCAGGAATCTATATCCCAAGACCGAGAAGAGAGGTTAACCTATCAAGAAGATGACAAGCACTAGCCTTGTACTCGACAACGTATATCATGAGGCAACATGAGTGATACTTATGTCATGTTGTTAAGGTTTGTCAGATTGAGTTTAATTACGTCACTCGGGAGTTGGTATATTTTGCTAGGAGCTGCTGTAACTTATTGATTCAAGAGAGCAATGTACTCACAAAGTTAAGTCGCCTTAAAGTGGTCACACACTTAACGATTGGACCCGAGTGGTAATTGGAAATGGATTTCTACTTGGGTACGTATGATCCAAATAGAGCTCAGAGTCCTATGAGTACGCAAGTGTCGCATGCCCGAGGAGATGTCTATTTAAGGTGGAGGAACCTATGACTGAAAGGTAATGTTTGACGATGATTATTCCAAGTTTTGGAGACTCTGCCCACTGTTATCCTAGAGTTGTGACCCGATCTAGCAATTCATATCCTGGTGTTCCTCTCCAAACGTGTGGATATAGTCTTTGCACATGCAATGCTGGAACAATTTCATCCCGGGATGCATGAGAAGTTGTTCGACGGGTCAAAAGGAGGATGACTGCATTGTCCCGATGCGCTACATAATTTCTCACATGAGCGTCCGGTGGTAATTACATGACCTACTACCTCAACATTGTTCCTAATTTTGTGGGGTAGAATTTTATACTTTGTTATTGTATAGCATGCCTTTTGATCCAAAAATCTATGCCTGCAATCAATCAGTTGCAAAAAAAAAAAAAAAAATCAACACTACAAGGTCAATACAAGTAACAAGCCAACTGAATAACTTACCATATATAATGGGCAAAGTTGCAATGTAGGACCAGATTTTTATGCTCACATCATGATGAGAAAAGAAACACTATATAATAAAAAAAACACTATAAACTTACTTGCCAATTGCGCATTGGGAGATTATCCTTAGTGAGGATGACACCTTATAAGCTAAGATACCACATAAAATTTATTTATTTATTTTAAGAGGTAGCTTCATTTTCTATATTTCTTTGCTATTGGCACATCCAAGTAGACATATGCTTTATACGTAGAATCCACTGAAAATTTGCATGCTTATGTAGACTCTAGTGAAATCATCATTCCCTTGAGACAAATGAACCATTGCCATCCGCTCTTGAAAAAACATCGCATATGGCACGTGATCTTCTCATAGTATGTAGTACTTACACATGTTCTGTGGCGTAGAGTTAATTCTGAAGTTCAGGTAAATATCATGACGATGGAACCAATTCAATCTTTTGTGTAATAAAGTAGTATTACTGACTAAAGCTACTCCCCTTGCATAGCTTATCATGCCGCAAAACTGAATGTCTTGTACACATACTTGTACCGGTGCACAAAAAAGATAAAAATGCAGATTTATAATGGATATACTACCTTCTTAAAAAGGATTTTTTTTACATATTATGTGTCCATATGTAGCACAACGCTGAAATTGTTCATTAGTGAGAATTTATAGAAATATAATGGACATCCGCATGCTTGTACGTATGAGCTTTTAATATAAAATTTTCAAATGTGAATTTATTTTGAACTTTTGAAATTTCAGGGCATCATGGAGGAGGGGAGCCAAAATACCACACATGTCTCACATACTTCTTAGTACTTGCACAACACACGACTTAAAGACAAAGGGTGAAGTTAATAAACCCGGGGTGAGTTTATTAATTTCACCATATGTCTATATAAAGTAATATATTTACCTCTATCAGCAAACGGGCCACACTTGGCTATCACAACCAGAGCCGGCTGCTTTAATTTCCTCTGTTAGCACAACTGGAGAAACCAAAACTTTAGATTCAAATGTGTGATAGCTCAGGCACCTTGGAAATGAGTAGCATCATGAAAGTGATTTCTTGACATGTGCCAGTAGGCCCAGTAGTATTTAGAAACAGCAAACCTCAATGGGGTCTACTCCAATGCTAGCATGCAAGTATTGCTCTTTTTTCATAATTTGATCATTTGGTGCTACTTATATCCAAAATTACTTGTCTAAATTAGAGAAGAAAAGTTTGACTTCACATATTGTAGGACTTCATGTACTTTCACTATGTACTAAGTAATACGTATCCATGCTTTCCAGTGTAGAGCTTTTGACCATGGATAAACATCTCCAAGATGAAATCAATCACACATCATGATGTATGAACTATGACTATGAGTAAAGAAACGAAATCCAAATGTGTATGTATATTTTTTTTATCGTTTGGGCACATTTAAGACAATGTTTAATTGATATTGGTTCTCTGTCTTCAACATTAATCAGATTTCAGTCCATTTTGCCTCGTGAAGTGCGCCAACTCAGTGCAATTAAGTGCTGTGTGGACTGCAGGATATCTGTGTAAACATGTTACCAGAGCGACCTCGTAATTACATCACCAAATATACAGCCCAGCCCATCTCTCTGAATCTCTTGTCGACAGCTAGTGTTTACTGCAGCTGCACCTGCATACTCTGCCTGAAACTACAGGTCTTGTACACATACTTCTACCAGTACGTAGTAGTAGCTAGCTCAAACTTCCATAGAACGTTTCAGTCTCGATCGAAAAGAACGGAGAATAGGAATGGGACTTCCCTGACTTGACACAAGCTGTAGCTACGAGAATCAGAGTGTCCCTAGAGATGGCAAGCTAGCTAGCTTGGCAGCAAAAGCGATGTGTAACTGCATTACCGAAATGTCAAGCACTTTTGAAAAGGAGTACACCGGCCAAGGGTCTTCCGTTTCGGAAAAATCTCACCAAGGGTCTCTATAATGTTTGCCTTCATTTGTGTCTACCTTTGAACCTCATGTCCTGTCAGCTGTTTTATTTGTAGGCTTTACCACCACAGTCCAGAAACATGCACATGACGCTACGGCCGATAGAGGAATGGGTGTAAGTATAGCTCACGCACAAACATGCTTACATGCTCCTGTCCTGGAGAATTCAAAAAAATCAAAATCTTGTGCTTAGAGATTTCTTTTTGCTCTGCAACCGACGTGTATAATTGCAGTATATGCATGCATATATAGTTCTACCAGGATTATACGATAGTACTGTACATGAATATGAATGAGTGGTAGCCCGACAGAGCTTGTGATGATCACCATCATTGCATGCCGATTTGGCCAGAGCTTAGCCTACCTCTTTGGCACGTGTGACATGAGAACTATTGTATAGCTACGTACCAATCTAGCTCTACCCCTGTCTAGTCTCATAGTTCTTTTCTGCATGATCGACTATCTCCTTCAAAGAGAGTTCCCATCAGTATGTATTTCCCAAACTAGTCTAATCTGTCCTCACAGCACCTCCTATGATGGACCGATCTATGATCCGATGAATGAATTAGGTGTAGCCAAATTTATATATGCTGCTCTACATAATCAGGTGAGTCGGCTTTTTTTTTTCTTGTTTGGGGGGGGGGGGGGGACACGAAGAAAATATTGATATATGCGTAGGATCAATGGTTGTTACACAACTGCATGCATCGTATAAGACTAGTCATAGTGGGAAGTAACATACAGTACTAACACATGTTACTACTCTGTTACTACTACCTTTATAGTGGTTAGTAACATCAAAATAGTATCATAGATGACTTTATTAATTAGCTTACAGACTCATTGTATCTTGAGAAGTGTGATCTTACAGTACTAGCTATGTTACTATCTTCTCATTAGAGCATGTATAATAGTATAGCCAACTGATGGCTGTAAGACAAGTGCTATGTCATGTATAGCTAACTTAGAGTCAATATGTACAATAGTGATCTATAAAAATGTGTTACTTTATCAGTGCATGGTTCACCTTTCATTTTTACAAAGTGCCTAGGAAAACATGCTAGAGCTAGCTCTTGCATGAGAGCACACTCCTCTTCTCTCTCTACCTCTCCCTCCTCCAACTATGCAAGAATATGTTATTTTAATCTTTATAGCCAGCTGACTAGAACTTATTGTACTTTCTCTTAACTCATTGACATATAAGAAAATTTGCTGAGTTGAACAATAAGTTAGTCTTGAAGTTATTTGCATTATGAGTAATCCCAGTTCATCCAAAAACCCAGTCTTATGACTAATTAATGGAGGGCAATTAATTCAAGCTTGAACGCGCCCCCTTGCGTGTGGCTCTACTGGAGCACGAAAATTGGGTTACAATATTTTGATTTTATATTCCGATAGTTGTGTTTTAAATTAAAGACATACTGTTTTTAACTTCATGAACGGAAACAATTTACCCAAAAGATCAAACTTATGAGGAAGGAGGGAAACACATTTATATTTCAAAAAATTTGACCAAACTTGGGAACGAGAAGCATCATGAAATATTTTGTTTTGGCCTTTGGAGTTTTACTTGGGCAACATTGGAAAACCGACTTGTCCCCGCAGAGAATTTCTTTTGGCGTGTTTTGTACTTTTGTATACAATCTTTTAATCACGATTGTAGCATTGATGAACCATAAAAAAAATCATGGATTGCACCCTCAGTCAAGTTCAAAACCAACATATTTGAGATTTGTGCATCATATGAGTTACAAGTGGAGTCGCAACTGGATTTTTTCGGTTGCATGTGAGGTAATAAATGAGATATTTTCAGTTGCAAGTAGGGTAGCATGGATACTCACACACCTTTCGACTCTGAAGGTGGAGCTAAAGGAGCGAGATGATCATGGAGGAAGAAGAAAGTAGTTTATCTGTTCCAATTAATGGTGGCCACCACCATCTTGAGCTCACTCTACCAAAACATCATATTTCGAAGTGTCGAATTTTCTTGACAAACAAATCTACATGTAGATCTCCATAATATATGTGAGTCGTCAAGTTTCACAAAAAATCAATATTTTTTGTGGTCTATGTAAAAAAAGAGAAAATTTATCTTGTGAAAAACATTATTTTTAGCAGTGAATTTTGTCTTTTTTACACATATCACATGATAAGTTGATTTTTTTATGAAACAACTTTGTGAGCGTGTCGCACGTGAAGATGTACGTGCAAATTTTTTTCCTTTCAATTTTTTTCAAGTTTCAAAATGTGTGCAGGATGCATTTTAAAATAGAGGGATCATATATTCCCACAAACAAATCCCTTGTAAAAGTGCATACCCTGGTTTAGCTAATAACTTGAATTCGTCGATGCATAGTAGAGTTGTGGGAAAGTAATGGATACTACTACTTCTTGGATATACTTGTTGTGTCTCGTCTACATGCTTGTGTACTCGTTGTTGTCAGAATGCTTGTGTACTCGTTGTTGTCAGAAGATCATTTCAGAGCATTTATAGTTGCGCAAAGTTTTCTCACTTGCTAGAGATATAAAAGTACTCCATACTCATGAACCCGAGTTACTGTAGGGCCTCAATATTCGTATTTTTTGCGCTCCAAAAAATCTGAAAATGATATCACCGTTTGGCGTTTCGCCTCAAGGTTTACCGGATTAATACATGGTTTATATATGATATGAAATCACGATGAAAAGCACGCGATTTCCAAGACAAATCTAGTGATACCAACATCATGTAAACAGGAAAATCATTGGTTAAAGACTTGCCTTAATAAAACATAATACATGTTAGTATTTACTATTTAGAGGTAATTAGAGGTTTCCTTGCGCTTCTGACAACTCAATGGGCTTCTGACGGTTATCCTTCTTGCCTGGATCAAAAATCCATACGGCAGCGAGAGTGGGAAATATGATAAACGACAACACCATTTGGCGTTTCGCCTGTTGTTGCTCCAAACTGCAGGTTGAAAACACAGATTCATTATTTTAAAAATGCAATTTTAGATGACAGAAAATACTCGAAACTGCAGATTGAAAAGAGCACAAATTTTATTGATAAAAAAAGGTACTCCGTAACAAATGAATTACTTGCTTACCGTTTTCCCCGTTCTACCATATTTTGAGCTTCAACATGTAACTTGCGCAACTCACGCAAGTTATTATCGCCAAAGTCTTCAAATGCGCTGTATTTTGAGGAAGAATGTTGTAGACAAATGAAAATATTAAACTTTCATATATACTAGTACTACTATGACATATGCATATATCTCACTAGTTTGTCATCCTTTGTAAAGACTAGATTGTTACAAATAGAGGTATTTAGAAATATCTTTAGAATCTACTCCCTCTGTTGCATATGAGTTGTGGCTGATTTGGACATTTTGTGCATAGCGCCTGATCTTGTAAACATCTTTAGATTACATATTCCAACAATTACTGGTCAGGTCAATTAATTTCGCGGAACAATTAAACCCTAGGGGAGAGGAGAGGGGGGAAGGCCAACTAATTTCGCGGATAAATGAAACCCTAGAGGAAGTGAGTATAGGGGAAATAAATTAGGAGTAAGGTAAGAGGTGTTTACCTTGGATTCCATCCTCCCAACACCATCAGAGAAGAATCGAACTGGGCTCTGAGGGAAGGAGCCTTGCGGCATCGATCGTTGAAGAAGGCGACCTGTGGCGGGCCTGAGGAGCAAGGAAGCGATCCTTCTGAAAAAGGGGGTCCGGGCCTTCTTCTTTTTTTCACAGTGCCGACCCTGTGGATGAGGGGAACGGCGTCTGCTGTATAAAAATAAGCGGTTTCCGGTAGAGCCGAAGCCGATCGAGAGTCCAGTCCGACACTGTATCAGGTACCTTACTAGGCTAATAGAAACTATGTATAAGAAGTTAACTGAGATTTGGGTGAATAGAAACTATAAATATTTGTGGAAGGAAAAAGTACCACGGAAAATAAAATGCTGGCTTTTGCTAATCTGGCATAACTCAATAGCCACTAAAGATAATATGTTTAAAAGAGGTTGGAAAGGAGATACAAAATGCAGGTTTTGTGAGGAGGAAGAGGATATTCACCATTTATTTTTCACCTGTCCCAGCTAGAGATATGTGGGGAGTAGTGAGTGTGGCGATAGGTGCTCCAAATCGTCATGGCAATTTCACTCAGTACTTTGCACATTATGCTAAGAATTTGACAAATGCGCATGTTGTTAGTGTGGCAACTTTATGCTGGGCAATGTGGAAAATTAGAAATAGATCTTGTTTTGATAAAATCTTATCAAGTCAAGAGCTAAGATAATTTGTTACGCATGTTCTTTCATGAAATATTGGGCAGGGCTTCAAGGTGAAGCTGATAAGAAGGTAATTATGGAGGATGCAAAGATTCTACAGGACATTGCTCTATCAACTCACAGGGATGTGAATAGAGGCAGCACAATGAGGATCATTGCAGTCTTCTGGCGATGATCTATAGGAGATTCTTCCAAATAAGATGATCTGAAGCTAAAAGAAATGGAGATGGAAGTTGTATTCTGATACGTCTCCAACGTATCTATAATTTCTTATGTTTCATGCTAGTTTTATAACAATACCTACATGTTTTGTTCATACTTTATGTCATTTTTATGCATTTTCCGGGACTAACCTATTAACATGATGCCGAAGCGCCAGTTCCTGTTTTCTGCTGTTTTTGGTTTCAGAAATTCTACACAGGAAATATTCTCGGAATTGGACGAAACAAAATCCCACGGCCATATTTTCCACGGAATGTTCCAGAACACTGAAGAAGAGTTGGGGAAGGGCAGCAGGGGGCCCACACCATATGGCGGCGCGGGTGGCCCCCTGGCCGCGCCCAAATGTGGGGAGGGAGCCCCCTGGCTCCCCCGACGCTGCCCCTTCGCCTATATATTCTCCCAGATGCGAAAACCCTAAAGGAATCGGTATTCCTCCATGAAAAGTTATGTAGCCGCCGCCATCGCGAAACCAAGTTCGGGGGACAGAAGTCTCTATTCCGGCACGCCGCCGGGACGGGGAAGTGCCCCCAGAATCCATCTCCATCGACACCACCGCCATCTTCATCGCCGTTGCTGTCTCCCATGATGAGGAGGAGTAGTTCTCCCCCGAGGCTGAGGGCTCTACCGGTAGCTATGTGGTTCATCTCTCTCTCCCATGGTGTGATCTTTATGTGATCATGAGCTTTGTAATCTAGTTGAATATGTAGATGTTACTCTTGTCTATTATGCACTCTAGAGGTTACTTTAATATGAACTCCGGAGTCACTCTCCACGGTGTGATGGTGACAGTGTGCGCATCGTGTGTGATTCCTTTATGAAGTTGTGGAGCTTGTTTACTCCGGCTTGGGTGTGCTTTTGTAGCCCTACAAAATGAATGGTGTTTGTCATCCAACAAGAGAGTGTTTAAGAGTAGCATTTATTTATTCAATTATGTGATCATTGTTGAGAGTGTCCACTAGTGAAAGTATGATCCCTAGGCCTTGTTTCTAAGCATTGAAACACCGTTTCCAACAAGTTCTGCTACATGTTTGCTTGCTGCCATTTTTATTTCAGATTGCAATTACTACTTATAATCATCCATATTACTTGTATTTCACTATCTCTTCGCCGAAGTAGTGCACCTATACATCTGACAAGTGTATTAGGTGTGTTGGGGACACAAGAGACTTCTTGTATCTTAATTGCAGGTTGCTTGAGAGGGATATCTTTGACCTCTACCTCCCTGAGTTCTATAAACCTTGGGTGATTCACTTAAGGAAACTTGCTGCTGTTCTACAAACATCTGCTCTTGGAGGCCCAACACTGTCTACAGGAATAGAAGCGTGCGTAGACATCAAGCTATTTTCTGGCGCCGTTGGGAAGGTAAGGTAAAGGTATTCACATCCTCCGACTACTAAGCTATTTCCTGTTGCCGGTGTGTGAGTGCTCGAAGCTATTTCCTTTAGATTCTGCAATTATATCTTTTTGTTTCTTGTTTTTATTTTCACTAGTTAGGCTTAATGGAAAACAACAAAAAAATTAGAGATCTTTACGAACTTTATATCGAATTAGGACATGATGTGTTTGAAGAGAGAATTAAAAAACCCATGGAACTTTGTTTGCAAAATAGTTGTAGCAATGTTATTAGCATGAACTCTTTGAACACTATTATTGCTAATGCTATGGAAGAATTTAAGCTTGGGGAAGCTGGTTGTGATATTTTTAGTCCCCCAAGTTTTGAGGAGAAAATTTTCTTTGATGATACTTTGCCTCCCATTTATGATGATTATAATGATAGTGGTATTTTGGTGCCACCTACTATGGAGGATAAAGTTCATTATGATTATACCATGCCTGCAATTTATGATGATTATAATGATGGTTGTGATAGTTTTACTCCCACTATTACTAATAAAATTGATTATGCTTATGTGGAGAGTAATGATACTTTTAAGCATGTGGATAAGAATGCTTTATGTGATAGTTATATTGTTGAGTTTGTTCATGATGCTACGGAAATTATTATGAGAGAGGAAAATATGGTTGTAGAAATTTTTATGGTACTAAAACACCTCTCTACATGCTGAAAATTTTGAAGTTACTCGTGTTTTATCTTCCTATGCTTGTCACTTTGTTCTTCATGAATTTATTTGTGTACAAGATTCCTATGCATAGGAAGTGGGTTAGGCTTAAATGTGTTTTGAATTTGCTTCTTGATGCTCCTTTTGCTTCATTTTCTATTTTCATGAGCGCATCATTAAAATTACTGAGCCCATCTTAATGGCTATAAAGAAAGCACTTCTTGGGAGATAACCCATGTTTTTATTTTGCTACTGTTTTGTTGTGTCTTGGAAGTTGTTACTACTGTAGCAACCTCTCCTTATCATGTTTATTTCGTTTTTGTGCCAGGTAAAGTCTCTAATAGAAAGTTGATGCTAGATTTGGATTTCTCCGCAGAAACAGATTTTTAGCTGTCACGAATTTGCGTTTTTCTCTCTGAAGAAGAATCTAAAAAATCTGTAAAAATTCATGCGTGATCCTCAGATATGTACGCAACTTTCATTAGTTCTGTTTTGACAGATTCTGCCTTTTATTTCGCATTGCCTCTTTTATTGTGTTTGAGTGGATTTCTTTGCTCCATTAAATTTCAGTACCTATGGGTAATGTCCAGAAGTGTTGGGAATGATTGTGCCCTTGCTGAACATGTGAATTTTTGATTATGCACTAACCCTCTAATGAGATTGCTTTGAGTTTGGTGTGAAGGAAGTTTTCAAGGGTCAAGAGAGAAGGGTGATATAATATAATCAAGAAGAGTGAAGAGCCTAAGCTTGGGGATGCCCCCGTGGTTCACCCAAGCATATTTCAAGAAGACTCAAGCGTCTAAGCTTGGGGATGCCCAAGGCATCCCCTTCTTCATAAAAACATATCAGGTCACCTCTAGTGAATCTATTTTTTAATTCCGTCACATCTTATGTACTTTACTTGGAGCGTCCGTGTGCTTTTATTTTCATTTTGTTATTTTCATTCTCTGAATAAATCGTATCCTACCATGCTTGTGTGGAAGAGAGACACGCTCCACTTTTTCATTTGAACACTTGTGTTCTTCGTTTTACTTTAATATTCATGGCGAAAGCTGAAAGCCTCAGCATTGATTGTTATTTGGTTGGAAACAGAAAATGCTTCATGTGGTAGTTGGTATATTATCTTGAATAATTTGATACTTGGCAATTTTTTTGAGCTCTCAAGTAGATCATGTTTAAGCTCTTGCATCATGTAGTTTAAACCTATTAGTGGAGAACTACCGTAGAGCTTGTTGAAATTTGGATTGCATGATTGGTCTCTCTAAGGTCTAGATATTTTCTGGTAAAAGTGTTTGAACAACAAGGAAGACAGTGTAGAGTCTTATAATGCTTGCAATATGTTATTGTGTAAGTTTTGATGTACCGGTTTATACTTGTGTTTGCTTCAAACAACTTTGCTAGCCAAAGCCTTGTACTGAGAGGGAATGCTTCTCGTGCATTCAAAAACCTTGAGCCAAAACCTATGCCATTTGTGTCCACCATAACTACCTATATGTGGTATTTTTCTGCCATTCCAAAGTAAATTGCTTGCGTGCTACCTTTAAAATTTCATTCCTTGTCTTTGCAATACATAGCTCATGGGAAAGTATCCTAAAAACTATTGTGGTAATGAATATGTTGCTATGTATTTTAGTTCCTATAAGTTGCTTGTTGAGCGGTAACCATGTTTCTGGGGACGCCATCAACCTGTCACACCTTTGTTGAATATCATGTGAGTTGCTATGCATGTTCGTCTTGTCTGAAGTAAGGAGATTTGCCATGAGTTAAATGGTTTGAGTATGCATGTTGTTAGAGAAGAACATTGGGCCGCCAACCAAAGCCATGTATCATGGTGGAAGTTTCAGCTTGGACATTAATCCTCAGAATCTCTTATGAGAATATTATTTGTAGTTGAATGCTTAAAGCATTAAAAAGAGGAGTCCATTATCTATTTTCTATGTTGTCCTGGTATGGATGTCCTCAAGTTGAGATCTATCAAAATCGAGAAATCAAATGCGATTTATCTCCTTGGAGTACAGGTGGCATAGAGGTACCCCTTTGTGACACTTGGTTGAAACATATGTAATGCAATGATAATCCATGGAAATCCGAGCTAATTAGGACAAGGTGCGGGCACTATTAGTATCGATGCATGAGGCTTGCAACTTATAGGAAGTTTTATGCATAACCCATATGAATTATTACTACCATTGACACAATTGTTTCCATGTTTTCAAAATAAAAGCTCTAGCACATGAGTAATCTCTGCTTCCCTCTGCGAAGGGCCTTTCTTTTACTTTATGTTGAGTCAGTTTACCTACTTCTTTCTATCTTAGAAGCAAACACTTGTGTAATGCGTTGATTCTTACATGCTTACTTATTGCACTTATTATATTACTTTGTGTTGACAATTATCCATGAGATATACATGTTACAAGTTGAAAGCAATTGCTGAAACTTAAATCTTCCTTTGTGTTGTTTCAAAACCTCTTATTAAGAATCTATTGCTTTATAACTTTTATGCAAGACTTTTTGATGCTTGTCTTGAAAGTACTATTCATGAAAAGTTTTTGCTATATGATTCAGTTGTTTAGTCATCATCTTTTTGTAGCAAACTATAGATCATTGCTTTGAGTCACTTTATTCATCTCATATGCTTTACAATAGTATTGATTAAGATTATGTTGGTAGCATGTCACTTCAAAATTATTCTTTTTATCGTTTACCTACTCGAGGGCGAGTAGGAACTAAGCTTGGAGATGCTTGATACGTCTCCAACGTATCTATAATTTCTTATGTTCCATGATAGTTTTATGACAATACCTACATGTTTTGTTCATACTTTATATCATTTTTATGCATTTTCCGGGACTAACCTATTAACAAGATGCCGAAGCGCCATCCTGTTTTCTGCTGTTTTTGGTTTCAGAAATTCTGCACAGGAAATATTCTCGAAATTGGACGAAACAAAAGCCCACGGCCCTATTTTCCACGGAATGTTCCAGAACACCGAAAAAGAGTCCGGGAAGGGCAGCAGAGGGCCCACACCATATGGCGGCGCGGGTGGCCGCCTGGCCGCGCCCAGATGTGGGGAGGGATCCCCCTGGCTCCCCCGACGCCGCCCCTTCGCCTATATATTCTCCCAGATGCGAAAACCCTAAAGGAATCGGTCTTCCTCCACGAAAAGTTACGTAGCCGCCGCTCCGGCTGTGCATAACCGAACCGAAACCGAAAACCGAACCGAAAAAAACCTAACCACAACCGATTTACGGTTTTTACAGTTTATGGTTACAGTTTCAGTTAGTAAAACAGCAAACCGAAAGTCCCTCGGTTAATTCGGTTTTTAACTGAAAAACCAGGTTAAACCGAAATAAAACCGAACACTCAGCCAGCAGTAAATTCCGATTTTTTGGCCAGCCCAACTTCGCGTATGACATTAATATAAAATATAAACTGAGGAGGTTGCACGTAAGCTCCACCAGCGTGGTGGTTTTGGTCTTGATTGTCCGTCTGTACAGCAAAAGGATGTTAGTTCGATTCCTGTAAGCTCCACCAGCGTGGTTGTTTTGGCGTTCTTTTTTTTGTTTTTTCTTTCCTCTTTGGCAAAACCTTCAGTATATCCATACAAAAATACATCCATATTCTTCTTTGTTCGAAATTTGTTTCTCTTTTGCTTGTCTCTCTTGTAAAATCTTTAGTATGATCTTACAAAACATAAAAAAATAAAACATTTGACCATAAAAGTTAGTTTCAAATCCAAAATTCGCGTCAATTTTAGTTAGTTTGGTTATTACCGAAACCGAACCGAAGTTTAATGGTTATTACCGAAACCGAACCGTATTTGTATACGTAACCGTATTAAGCGAAGTATTAAAACCGTATTTACCATATAACCGAACTAACCGAACCGAATTAACCATATTAACCGAACGCGCAGCCGGAGCCGCCGCCATCGCGAAGCCAAGTTCGGGGGACAGAAATCTCTATTCCGGCACGCCACCGGGACGGGGAAGTGCCCCCGGAATCCATCTCCATCGACACCACCGCCATCTTCATCGCCGTTGCTGTCTCCCATGATGAGGAGGGAGTAGTTCTCCCCCGAGGCCGAGGGCTCTACCGATAGCTATGTGGTTCATCTCTCTCTCCCATGGTGTGATCTTCACGGGGCCAAGCCCCCACTCGCCAAGTGCACAGTTTTTAGGAGAAAACCTCCCATGATGAGGAGGGAGTAGTTCTCCCCCGAGGCCGAGGCTCTACCGATAGCTATGTGGTTCATCTCTCTCTCCCATGGTGTGATCTTCACGGGGCCAAGCCCCCACTCGCCAAGTGCACAGTTTTTAGGAGAAAATCGGGCGAAAACCATACAACAAGACACCACGGGGCCAAGCCCCCACTCGCCACGCCACAAGGGCAAGCCAACTCAAACCCACTACCGATACAAGAGACGACACACTCGCGAAGACCAGCTTGTCACCCAACCAAGCCGAAGAGAAGACGTCGTGCCTACTATGGGAGGAGCAGACGCGGGACACTCCAACATAGCTGAAGAAGACAAACCGGTCAGAGAACTGCGCCAAAACGACCTTGTCGCCCTCGCGACACAAAGTCGATGTCCACACCACTGTCAGGATGACGAACACTCGGAGCCGCCGCTCCGACATACCGCTGCTCAGTCGCGCCCTGCACGTCCACCAAAACCACCACCTTCCGGGGCCGCCGCCCCGACGTACCACCGCTCGCTCTCGAGCTGCAACGCCGCACAAACCGTCCACCCGCAACCCAAGCTGCACAGGGCAAACGGCCGCAGGCCACGGCCATCACACCAACTCATCCGGGGCCGCCGCCCCGACATAACGTCCGACCGTCCCAACTAGGACGCATCCGACCGAGCCGACTGGCCTGCCACCCACACGGCCAGGGTCGCCACCCAAGTCGTGGCAAGCCGCATCCCCACACCATAGAGAAGCTGCCGCACCGCCTTCCGGGGCCGCCGCCCCGGCTCACATCCACCTACCCGAGGCCGCCGCCTCGACATCCTCCAACCCGTCCGGCATGGCAACATAGCACGACAAGCAAAACCACCACTGCGTCGAGAGAAGGTCAAGCGCTCCAAGACGACGCCTCCATGAAGGGAAGCGACGAGACCGTCGCCGTCGCCCGCGCCGGCCGAGGCCAGAGCTTGGGTTTTCACCCGGAGAACATGAAGCCTTGGATGCAGGAGAGGTAGGAGCCCCACAGCGATGCCTTCAAGAAGGGGAACGGCGCCCTGGGGCGTCGTCATCGCCGGCACCGACCGAGTCGGGCAGGGCTTTCACCCGGAGCACCATCCTGCCAAGGCGTCCTTCACCGGCAGGGCAAACAAAGCATGCCGGCCAGCATGCCAACGCCGATGCCCACCATCCCGCCGCCGTGCCCTTGAGTCCCAAGGCCACCAGCACCCAGCCACCGCTCGCCAGATCTGGACGCAAGGACCAGACTGCCGCATCCCCGTCACCCCGCAGCGCGCCGACCACTGGGAGGACGCCGCCGCGCACTGGGGACGCCGCCCCAACCATCCATGGCGGCCAGCAAGCTGCCGCCGTAGATCTGCCGCTGAAGCCAACCCGCGCCGCCACGGGAGGGAAACGACCAGAGCCGCAGCTTCCCCTGCACCGCCGCAACGCCACATCACCGCACGACGCCCAGCCCTCGATGCGCCTCGCCCTGCAGCCACCACCGGAGTCCAGGGCCGCCGCCCTGGCTTACCGCGCCGCTCCGCGCTTGAAGACGACGGAGGTCGTCGATGCAGGGCTCCCCCCCACCACCTTCGGCAGTGAGGGGCCCGCCGCCACCGCGGCAACAGCCGGCGGCAGCGGCGGCGAGGAGGGGGCGGCGTAGGGAGTGGCCCCTGGCGGCGCGGATGGGAGCCCTCGGGTCGCCCAGGCAGAGCGACGCGAGGGGATAAGCAGTTCGGTTATCTGCGATATCTGGAGGATATATGTTTCATTGTCAAAGCTAATTGTCTGGGGATTGGCAGCGGATCACGGAGCAAGGCCGGCCATGGATTTTCAGAGATCATGGCCTAATTATAGAAAAGTACGATGGTAGATGTAACACATCGTCGGTAGAACTGAATAGAATCCATGCTTGGGTACTGATGACATTCGGACTCCAAGTGCAGAGTGTTGCGTCAGTGAAGTATTTATCCCACAAGGGTGACTTGAGGGTTTATATCGAACTCTCGGGGAACAATCGAAAAGTATTCGCTTCTCTCTCTTCTTCAAGCAATCCTGTAAGTAAAATAAATGCTTTGTGTCCCCAACTCCAATGTGTGGTTGTCAAGCACAAGGTTTCGCGTAATAACACAAGTAGTAATAAAACAAGTAGAAACTAAACTAGATGAAATAACTAATTAAAAACTGTAAATAGATTGATTGTTTTGGATGCAAATAAGAAAAGTAAATATTTTTGTATTTTCGGATTAAAATAGTGCAGCAAATAGAAAACAATGTAAAAGCAATATAAAGGTGTTTCTTATGATAAAAAATTGGACCGGGGTTTATGGGTTCTTGACTATTCTCTCGTAAAGTTGTGGTCACAAAAGGCAATTCATCAATGAGATATGAAGGTACAAATAATATTATATGTAAGATTAGAATTAATATGGGCATCACGTTCTAACATAGAGATGATGCAACACACTTCTCTTATGCTCCACAAGAAAGAAACTTCATCAATCTTATATTAAGAATTAACAGAGCATAGCAATAGGTACTTTGACATGAAGTTTGATTATCGAATATGCTACCTTGAATCAACAAGATCATTATTGCTGTCACATGATGAATATATCACATGCATTCACTTAATCCCTAGTGAGGTAGCAAAAGAAAGGAAAAGCCATAATAGATCATGAACACATTGTCACTATCCAATCACTAAAACCATGCTACTCAATCTAACACACACATCACCCCACACATGCTCTTGCATAGATGTTGGACCAGAACATAAAGTTAAGAACGAGGTACATAATATTCATCTATCAATACATCTCACAATATAATAAGATCGGATCTTATAAAACATTATCATAGAACAAGGATCCACCATACAGGTATTACAAATATGGCCATAATCATGATAGGAAGCTCATATGGCACTAAGTACTATGAAGAACATGAGAGAAATAGATCAAGCTACTGCCACAAACCCGTAGTCCCAAGGTGAACTACTCCCTCTTGGTCATGGTGAAGACGTTGGAGAAGGTGGAGATCCCTCCGGCGGTGATCCAGGCGGAGTTTCCCCCTCCAATCTTCTTTGGTGTTTCTGTCTTTCTACGGCGCGCTCCTCCCGAGAACTCTTCGGGGCCATATATATAGTGGTTTTTAGGGAAAAATACGTCGGTTCGCGAAAGAATTAGGGAAAAAGGGCGGTCGATGGCTGAACGGAGGTGGGTGGCACGGCCAGACTTCTAGGCCACGTAACCTATGCTCGTTTGGCCCTCGGGCCTCTCCAGGTGTGCTTCCAGAGTCCATGTTGTTTCCCCCGATGAAAGAATGATGCTCCAAAAATCATAGGTCAATTTGACTCCGTATAGGTCTCTGAAAGTGAAAAATACGCGAAATAGGGTTTTCCTATTCTGCAGGGTTATAAACTAAATAAAGAGGATCATTGGTAAATACCCATAAATCAATGTAAAACATGGTATTATCATCATATATGTTGCAAATATGTGGGAATTTAATATGATAAAGCACAAAGTTCATATATGCATTTTACATGCATCAGGTACAAGTGCATGATGTTCCTGAGTTGTACATGAAGAAATCAATCATTGCTAGATTAGCAGCCGATATTGGTGAGGTGCTCTTTGTTGATATGATGACAAATGGAGGCGACTATGTCAGGGTGCATGTTTGGCTAGATGTGTGTAAGGAACTTACCCGCTTTGTGTCAATAAAACCTGAAGGGGAAGCACATATTGTAATGCGAGTGAAATAAAAGAAAATCCCTAGCTATTGTGCGATATGTGGCTTAATGGGTCATGTAAAGGAGGAATGCGGTTCGGGAGAACATCCCCCTGGAGCCGAAGGTTTTGGCAAGTGGATGTTAGCGGATACAGCTTGGAATCGTGCTCAACTTCACGGAGGAGGTGACCAGAGCAAGACGAATGAGCCACCACGTAGGAGGCCAATGGAGGCAGAAGGGGGAGGATCTGGGAGAGGACGCGGGCGTGATTCAGGCCATGGAAGGGGCAACTTTGGTAGAGGAGGGGCATTGACGCAGGCCATGGACGTGGGGGCACCGTACCCTCCAGGCGGGGTGGAAATCGTAAGAGAAACTCTACTGAAGCTAGGTTGTTGGAGAGGCGAGCCCAGTGAAAGGAGGCACGATCAATAATGGTGCACCACTGATGCTGCAGTTGAAGGACATGGGAGTGGTTGGAAGTGTGGGTGTGCAGGACGCAAGAAACCGCCTCGATTTTGGTGAAGAAAATGGAGGGAAGATTGATGGGTTCGTTGCATGGAAAACAAAAAAATTCTACTGCAAAGACGAATAAATCCAAGATTCAATCTACGGAAAAGCCAAGATCTAATCTATGAGATCGGTGCAACGAGAGAGAAGAGAGACTAACCCTCAATGATCCAAAGCCTAAACGAGATCAGATCTCGTGGTTGATGTAGACGATCGTTCCAGTGCTGCAATCCGGCAGCACTTCCGTACTCGGTCGCACGTACGGTGTCGATGAAGTCCTTCCTCTCCCTGTTCCAGCGGGCAGCGGAGGTAGTGGTGGAGAAGATTCTGCAGGGCTTCGCCAAGCCGGTGCAGATTGTGGTAGAGGAGGAGAGGGGCGGCTAGGGTTGGAGGGTGGAGGGCCCCTGCCCCTCCCCTCTTTATATAGGGGGGAGGCCGGCCAGGGTTGCCTTGGCCCCTCCTCCAAGCCCTAGGGCCGGCGGCCAAAGAGGGATGGGGGGAAACTTGTCCCCCAAGCCTTCCACCCCTAGGGTTTTGGGGAAACCCTAAAGGGTGGCCGGCCTGGGCCTTGAGGGGCTGGTGCGCCTGGCCCATTAGGGCTGGGCTGCACCCCCTTGGGTCATGCGGCCCCTCCCGGGGTCGCGGGCCCACTTGTGGACCCTTTGGAACCTTCTAGAACCTTCTCGGTCTTCCACTGGAAAAATCCCGAACTTTTCCGAACCCCAGAAATTAACTTTCCTTATATGAATCTTATTCTCCGGACCATTCTGGACCTCCTCGTGATGTCCTGGATCCCATCCGAGACTCCGAAAAACATTTGGTCTCCATCTCATATTCCAAATCTACTATACGACATCGAACCTTAAGCGCGTCACCCTACGATTCGTGAACTATGCGGACATGATCGAGACTCCTCTCCGATCAATAACCAATAGCGGGACCTGGAGATCCATAAAGGCTCCCACACATTCAACAATAACTTAGTGATCAATTGAACCATTAACATACGATACCGATTCCCTTTGTCACGCGATACTTTACTTATCTGAGGTTTGATCATCGGTATCACTATACCTAGTTCAACCTCGTTACCTACAAGTACTCTTTACTCGTACTGTGGTATGTCATCTCTTGTGACCTTGTCACATTCTTGCAAGATAATTAGACGATATTCCACCGAGAGGGCCCAGAGCATATCTATCCGTCATCAGGATGGACAAATCCCACTCTTGATCCATATGCCTCAACTTATACTTTCCGAATACTTGATACGCGTAGATGCACACGTCCGTTGGGAACCCCAAGTGGAAGGTATGATGCGTATAGAAGCAAGTTTCCCTCAGTATGAAACCAAGGTTTAATCGAACCAGTAGGAGCCAAGAAGCACGTTGAAGGTTGATGGTCGCGAAATGTGATGCGGCGCAACACCAGGGATTCCGGCGCCAACGCGGAACCCGCACAACACAACCCAAGTACTTTGCCCCAACGAAACAGTGAGGTTGTCAATCTCACCGGCTTGCTGTAACAAAGGATTAAACGTATCGAGTGGAAGATGTTTGCAAAGAAAACAGTAAACACAATTGCAGAGATTGTATGCTATGTAAAGAATAGGACCGGGGTCCACAGTTCACTAGAGGTGTCTCTCCCATAAGATAAAAGCATGTTGGGTGAACAAATTACAACGGGCAATTGACAAATAGAGAAAGGCATAACAATGCATATACATGATATGATAAATATAGTGAGATTTAATTGGGCATTACGACAAAGTACATAGACCGCCATCCAACTAAATCTATGCCTAAAAAGTCCACCTTCAGGTTATCATCCGAACCCCATTCAGTATTAAGTTGCAAAGCAACAGACAATTGCATTAAGTATGGTGCATAATGTAATCAACAACTACATCCTTAGACATAGCATCAATGTTTTATCCCTAGTGGCAACAGCACATCACAACCTTAGAACCTACTGTCACGATCCCAGATTCAATGAAGGCATGAACCCACTATCGAGCATAAATACCCCCTCTTGGAGTTAAGAGCAAAAACTTGGCCAGAGCCTCTACTAATAACGGAGAGCATGCAAGATCATAAACAACACATAAACAATAGATTGATAATCACCATAATCATAGTACTCTCTATCCATCGGATCCCGACAAACACAACATATAGAATTACATATAGATGATCTTGATCATGTTAGGCAGCTCACAAGATCCAACAATGAAGCACAACAAGGAGAAGACGACCATCTAGCTACTGCTATGGACCCATGGTCCAGGGGTGAACTACTCACTCATCACTCCGGAGGCGACCATGGCGGTGTAGAGTCCTCCGGAGATGAATCCCCTCCGGCAGGGTGCCGGAGGCGATCTCCTGAATCCCCGAGATGGGATTCGCGGCGGCGTCTCTGGAAGGTTTTCCGTATCGTGGCTCGGTCGGGGGTTTCGCGACGGAGGCTTTAAGTAGGCGGAAGGTCAACGCGGGGGCCACACGAGGCCCAGGGGGTAGGGGCGCGCCAGGGCTTGGGCCGCGCCGCCTCCCCTCTGCTGCCTCGTGGCCCCACTTCGTTATCTCTTCGGTCTTCTGGAAGCTTCGTGCAAAAATAGGACCCCGGCGAAAGTTTCGTCCAATTCCGAGAATATTTCTTTACTAGGATTTCTGAACCAAAAACAGCAGAAACAGCTGGCTCTTCGGCATCTTGTTAATAGGTTAGTTCCGAAAATGCATAAATATGACATATAATGTGCATAAAACATGTAGGTATCATCAATAAAGTAGCATGGAACATAAGAAATTATCGATACGTTGGAGACGTATCAGCATCCCCAAGTAGTTCTGCTCGTCCGAGGGTAAAACGATAACAAAGATAATTTCAAGTGACATGCCATCATAATCTTGATCATACTATTTGTGAACATATGTAATGAATGCAGCGATCAAAACAAAAGTAATGACATGAGTAAACAAATGAATCATATGACAAAGACTTTTCATGAATAGTACTTCAAGACAAGCATCAATAAGTCTTGCATAAGAGTTAACTCATAAAGCAATAAATCAAAGTAAAGGTGTTGAAGCAACACAAAGGAAGATTAAGTTTCAGTGGTTGCTTTCAACTTATAACATGTATATCTCATGGATATTGTCAACATAAAGTAATATAACAAGTGCAATATGCAAGTATGTAGGAATCAATGCACAGTTCACACAAGTGTTTGCTTCTTAAGGTGGAAGGAGATAGGTAAACTGACTCAACAATAAAAGTAAAAGAATGGTCCTTCAAAGAGGAAAGCATCGATTGCTGTATTTGTGCTAGAGCTTTTATTTTGAAAACATGAAACAATTTTGTCAACGGTAGTAATAAAGCATATGAGTTATGTAAATTATATCTTACAAGTTGCAAGCCTCATGCATAGTATACTAATAGTGCCCGCACCTTGTCCTACTTAGCTTGGACTACCGGATCTTTGCATGCCATGTTTCAACCAAGTGTCACAAAGGGGTACCTCCATGCCGCCTGTACAAAGGTCTAAGGAGAATGCTCGCATTTTGGATTTCTCGCTTTTGATTATTCTCAACTTAGACATCCATACCGGGACAACATGGACAACAGATAATGGACTCCTCTTAATGCATAAGCATGTAGCAATGATTATTATTCTCATATGAGATTGAGGATATATGTCCAAAACTGAAACTTCCACCATGGTTCATGGCTTTAGTTAGCGGCCCAATGTTCTTCTCTAACAATTTTGCATGCTCCAACCACTAAAATGATAGATCCTTCAGACAAGACGGACATGCATAGCAACTCACATGATATTCAACAATAGTTGATGGCGTTCCCCAGAAGCATGGTTATCGCACAACAAGCAACTTAATAAAATATAAAGTGCACAAGTACATATTCAATACTACGATAGTTTTTAAGGCTACTTTGTCCCATGAGCTATATATTGCAAAGGTGAATGATGGAATTTTAAAGGTAGCACTCAAGCAATTTACTTTGGAATGGCGGAGAAATACCATGTAGTAGGTAGGTATGGTGGACACAAATGGCATAGTAGTTGGCTCAAGGATTTTGGATGCATGAGAAGTATTCCTCTCGATACAAGGTTTAGGCTAGCAAGGTTATTTGAAGCAAACTCAAGGACGAACAAGCGCAGCAAAACTCACATAAAAGACACATTGTAAACATTATAAGACTCTACACCGTCTTCCTTGTTGTTCAAAACTCAATACTAGATATTATCTAGACCTTAGAGAGACCAAATATGCAAATCAAATTTTAGCAAGCTCTATGTATTTCTTCATTAATGGGTGCAAAGCATATGATGCAAGAGCTTAAACATGAGCACAACAATTGCCAAGTATCACATTATCCAAGACATTTTAGAATTACTACATGTAGCATTTTCCAATTCCAACCATATAACAATTTAACGAAGAAGAAACTTCGCCATGAACATTATGAGTAAAGCCTAAGGACACATGTGTCCATATGCAACAGCGGAGCGTGTCTCTCTCCCACAAAGTGAATTCTAGGATCCATTTTATTCAAACAAAAACAAAAACGAAAACAAACCACCGCTCCAAGTAAAGAACACAAGATGTGATTGAATAAAAATATAGTTTCAGGGGAGGAACCCGATGATGTTGTCGATGAAGAAGGGGATGCCTTGGGCATCCCCAAGCTTAGACGCTTGAGTCTTCTTAAAATATGCAGGGGTGAACCACGGGGGCATCCCCAAGCTTAGAGCTTTCACTCCTCTTGATCATAGTATATCATTCTCCTCTCTTGACCCTTGAAAACTTCCTTCACACCAAACTTCAAGCAAACTCATTAGAGGGTTAGTGCACAATTAATAATTCACTCATTAAGAGGTGACACAATCATTATTTTCACTTCTGGACATTGCATAATGCTACTGGACATTAATGGATCAAAGAAATAAATCCAACATAGCAAAAGAGGCAATGCGAAATAAAAGGCAGAATCTGTCAAAAACAGAACAGTCCGTAAAGACGAATTTAAAGCTGGCACCAGACTTGCTCAAATGGAAAAACTCAAAACTAATGAAAGTTGCGTACATATCTGAGGATCACGCTCGTAAATTGGTAGATTTTTTCGAATTTTCTACAGAGAACTGTGCCCAGATTCGTGACAGACAGCAATGCTGTTTCTGCGCAGCGATCCCAAATATAACATCAACTTTGACATAGAAACTTTACTTGGCACAAAAACATGATAAGGAGAGGTTGCTACAGTAGTAAACAACTTCCAAGACTCAACAAAACAAAAAATTGCTGTAGGTAAAAACATGGGTTGTCTCCCATAAGCGCTTTTTTTAACGCCTTTCAGCTAGGCGCAGAAAGTGCAAATCAAGTATTATCGAATGAAGAAGCATCAACATTATTACCTTGAGAGCTGGGAGTTTTCTCAACAATGCATTGTATCTGGTCTATATAAGTAACTCCTCTCTCATTGCTCCTAGGCTTACTATTCTCATCAAACAAATTTTCAGGAACAAGCCAAGCATAGTTGTTTTCCAAAGCTTCATGCATTCCTAGTAGTTTACTAGGTATTGGCGCTTTAATTTCCCTACCATCATTAACATTATTAGTATACTTAATTCTATCCATATCCATCTTTTCAAGTATTTGTTTAAAATTAGGAAAGAAACCAAGCCTCTTATGCTTAATAAAAACTTTTCTAGCTTCTTTAACTATATCCTCAAATTCTCTAACAAGGACTTTTAAAACAAAATTTCTCTTTTCCCCCATCTCCATATCCGAAAGTGTAAGAAACATATGTTGTATTATGGGATTGAGATTAACAAATCTAGTTTCTAACATATGTATCAAACAGGCAGAAGCACTTTCATAAGTAGGAGCAGTTTTTAATAATGGTATATCTTCAAAATCTTCATCCATACTAACATGGGTGAAAAATTCTTCTATATTATCTCTTCCAATGATACACCCCGTCCTACCGGTATCTCTTCCAAAGTAAACTTAGGATTAAGCATGATGAAATAAGCAAAAAGTAAACTAGGCAAACAAAGTAAAGACAAGTAACTAATTTTTTTGTGTTTTTGATATAGAGAGCAAGACAATAAATAAAGTAAAACTAGCAACTAATTTTTTGTGTTTTGTTTAGGTGCAGCAAACAAAGTAGTAAATAAAATAAAGCAAGACAAAAACAAAGTAAAGAGATTGAGAAGTGGAGACTCCCTTGCAGCGTGTCTTGATCTCCCGGCAACGGCGCCAAATTTAGCTTGATACGCGTAGATGCACACGTCCGTTGGGAACCCCAAGTGGAAGGTATGATGCGTATAGAAGCAAGTTTCCCTCAGTATGAAACCAAGGTTTAATCGAACCAGTAGGAGCCAAGAAGCACGTTGAAGGTTGATGGTCGCGAAATGTGATGCGGCGCAACACCAGGGATCCGGCGCCAACGCGGAACCTGCACAACACAACCCAAGTACTTTGCCCCAACGAAACAGTGAGGTTGTCAATCTCACCGCTTGCTGTAACAAAGGATTAAACGTATCGAGTGGAAGATGTTTGCAAAGAAAACAAGAAACACAAGTAGATTGTATGCTATGTAAAGAATAGGACCGGGGTCCACAGTTCACTAGAGGTGTCTCTCCCATAAGATAAAAGCATGTTGGGTGAACAAATTACAGTCGGGCAATTGACAAATAGAGAAAGGCATAACAATGCATATACATGATATGATAAATATAGTGAGATTTAATTGGGCATTACGACAAAGTACATAGACCGCCATCCAACTGAATCTATGCCTAAAAAGTCCACCTTCAGGTTATCATCCGAACCCCATTCAGTATTAAGTTGCTAAGCAACAGACAATTGCATTAAGTATGGTGCGTAATGTAATCAACAACTACATCCTTAGACATAGCATCAATGTTTTATCCCTAGTGGCAACAGCACATCACAACCTTAGAACCTACTGTCACGATCCCATATTCAATGAAGGCATGAACCCACTATCGAGCATAAATACCCCTCTTGGAGTTAAGAGCAAAAACTTGGCCAGAGCCTCTACTAATAACGGAGAGCATGCAAGATCATAAACAACACATAAACAATAGATTGATAATCACCATAATCATAGTACTCTCTATCCATCGGATCCCGACAAACACAACATATAGAATTACATATAGATGATCTTGATCATGTTAGGCAGCTCACAAGATCCAACAATGAAGCACAACAAGGAGAAGACGACCATCTAGCTACCGCTATGGACCCATGGTCCAGGGGTGAACTACTCACTCATCACTCCGGAGGCGACCATGGCGGTGTAGAGTCCTCCGGGAGATGAATCCCCTCTCCGGCAGGGTGCCGGAGGCGATCTCCCGAATCCCCCGAGATGGGATTGGCGGCGGCGTCTCGGAAGGTTTTCCGTATCGTGGCTTCGACTGGGGTTCGCGACGGAGGCTTTAAGTAGGCGGAAGGTCAACGCGGGGGCCACACGAGGGGCCCGGGGTAGGTCGGCGCGGCCAGGGCTTGGGCCGGCTCCCCCCCGGCTGCCTCGTGGCCCCACTTCGTTATCTCTTCGGTCTTCCGGAAGCTTCGTGCAAAAATAGGACCCTGGGCGAAAGTTTCGTCCAATTCCGAGAATATTTCTTTACTAGGATTTCTGAAACCAAAAACAGCAGAAAAAACTGGCTCTTCGGCATCTTGTTAATAGGTTAGTTCCAGAAAATGCATAAATATGACATATAATGTGCATAAAACATGTAGGTATCATCAATAAAGTAGCATGGAACATAAGAAATTATCGATACGTTGGAGACGTATCAATACTCAATACCATCTTTATAACAACCCATTTACGTAGTGGCGTTTGATTTAATCAAAGTACCCATCCGGTGTACGTGATTTAGATCTAATGGTCGAAGGACTAGGTTATTATGTATCAAAAAGCTATAGAGAGATGAACTTAATGACTTGATCTTATGCTACGCTCGTTATGGGTGTGTGTCCATTATATCATTCTCCCAATGACATAACCTTGTTATTAACAACATCCAATGTTCATGATCAGGAAATCATGATCATCTATTAATCAACAAGCTAGTTTAACAAGAGGCTTTCTAGGGACTCTTTTATGTTTACATAACACACAAGTATTAATGTTTCCGGTTAATACAATTATAGAATGGGATACAAACATTCATCATAAACACAAAGATATAATAATAACCACTTTATTATTGCCTCTTGGGCATATCTCTGATACGTCCATTTTGCATCACTATTTTATATCATAATTTGCTGTTATTCATTGATATATTTCATATTTAGAGATGATACTTATGTTATTTCATCTATTTTGCATGTTTCATGATCATTGGAGAATTATTCACCGGAGTCAGGATTCTGCTGGAAAAAGCACCGTCAGGACACCATATTTCTGAAGATCAACAATTGACGGAAGTTATACGAAAAGTCTTATTTTTCCAGAAGACGAAGGGAGCCAAAAGGAGGGGCTGAGAGGGGCCACCATGGCCCCCCCCATAGGCTGGTGCGGGCCCAGGCCTGGCCGCGCCACCATGTGGGAGGGGCCCACAGCCCTCTCCGGCCACCTCTCCTTCGTACTTCTTCCCCGAAAACCTAAGCCCCAGAGTTACGGAGAATTGACAGAGCCGCCTCTGCGGGGCGGAGAAACACAAGGGAGAAAAGAGCTCTCCGGCGGGCAGGAATCCATCGGGGAAATTCCCTCCCGGAGGGGGAAATCGACGCCATCGCCATCGTCATCGAGATGGACATCATCTCCATCGTCATCACCATCATCTCCATCATCTACATCGCCATCTCCACCGCTGCATCTCGTCACCGCTGTAACGATTTGGGTTGGATCTTGATTGTTTGATAGGGGAAACTCTCCCGATGTTGATTACTACTTGTTATTGATGCTATTGAGTGAAACCATTGAACCAAGGTTTATGTTCAGATTGTTATTCATCATTATATCACCTCTGATCATGTTCCATATGATGTCTCGTGAGTAGTTCGTTTAGTTCTTGAGGACATGGGTGAAGTATAAATGTTAGTAGTGAATTATTGTTGAGTATTATTCAATGTTATGATATTTAAGTTGTGGTGTTACTCTTCTAGTGGTGTCATGTGAACGTCGACTACATGATACTTCACCTTTATGGTCCTAGGGGAGTACATCTTGTATTCGTTTGCTAATTGTGGGGTTGCCGGAGTGACAGCAACCTAAACCCCCGTTAGTATATCGGTGCAGGAGGGATAACAGGATCTCAGAGTTTAAGGGCTTGGTTAGATTTATCTTAATTACTTTCTTGTATTTGCGGATGCTTGCAAGGGGTATAATCACAAGTATGTATTAGTCCTAGGAAGGGCGGTGCATTAGCATAGGTTCACCCACACAACACTTATCAAAACAATGAAGATTAATCAGCCGTATGAAGCGAAAGCACTAGACTAAAATCCCCGTGTGTCCTCAAGAACATTTGGTCATTATAAGTAAACAAACCGGCTTGTCCTTTGTGCTAAAAGGATTGGGCCACTCGCTGCAATTATTTCTCGCATTTTATTTACTTGTACTTTATTTATCTGCTATATCAAAACCCCCTGAATACTTGTTGTGAGCATTTACAGTGAATCCTTCATCGAAACTGCTTGTCAACACCTTCTGCTCCTCGTTGGGTTCGACACTCTTATTTATCGAAAGTACTACGATACACCCCCTATACTTGTGGGTCATCAAGACTATTTTCTGGCGCCGTTGCCGGGGAGTGAAGCGCTATTGGTAAGTGGAATTGGTAAGGAAACTTTTACTGTACGTGCTGATTTTGTTTCGCTTGCTGCTATAAGTCATTATGGAGAGATCCTCCCTTGAATTTCTATTTGGGAAATCTACTACTACTGCAACGGTAGTGGATGAGGCGCCAGGTGAGGAAGTAATACCATATAAAATACCTATGAAAATTATTGAACGTGTTGTGGATAACCGCTATGAAGGGGATGGAACTGTTCATCCCTGGAGATCATTTTGTTTTTACATGAATTATGCGGGTTATTCAAATGTGCGGTATTTCAATGGATGAAGTTAGAAAGAAATTATTTGTTATGTCGCTATCTGGTAAAGCGGCGCATTGGTATAAACCGCTGATGGGCGTTCTCTTGATTGGAAGGAATTGTGCCTCTATTTTACTCTAAATTCTATCATCCAAGTGAAATTCACAAAGACCGCAACCGTATATATAATTTCTGGCCTCATGATGGAGAGAGTATTGCCCAAGCGTGGGGAGATTGAAGTCTTTAATGCTCAAGTGCCCCATTCATGAGCTTCCTGGTAATATTATTATTGATAATTTCTATGCAAGACTGTCTTTTCAAGATAAAACCTTGCTGGATACTGCTTGTTCTGGATCATTCACGCGCAATAAAGAAGAGTTTAAATGGGACCTTCTTGATCGAATCCAAGAAAATACTGAAGGATGGGAGAACGACAAAGGTAGAGTGTCAGGTATAAATTATAACTATGAATGCATTGAAACTTTTATGGATACTGATGAATATCGTAATATAAGTGCTACATATGGTCTTTACTCTCAAGTTGTTGCAAATATTTATAAAGCCTTTGCCTCTCATTTTGAATTGCCTAGGAAGAATTTTGATAAGTATCATGAACCTTATAAAGATAAAGTTGAATCACTTAAAGGTAAATGTATTGAAATTAAAACTGTTGATCATGTTCTTCCTGAGGCTTATATTGAAAAAACTCCTTTCCCTGCTAAAGTGAAGGAGTATTCTGTTATAACTAGTGTAGTTAATAAAAGTGCAAAGAAACCCATATAACCTGAAGAACAAATAAAAGTTGAACCTGCTGTTGCAATAGTTAAAGATCTTGTGACTGAAAATGTGGAAGATGGTCATATTATTTTTTGTGAAGATGCTTCTAATATTGTTTCGCATCCTAATAAGTCTAGGAAAGCCAGTGTTCCTGTGCTCTCTGTTCGAATTGGTGATCATTGCTATTATGGTTTATGCGACATTGGTGCAAGTATTAGTGCCATTCCTTATGAGCTCTACACGGAAATTATGCATGAAATTGGTTCTTGTGAACTTGAAGATATTGATGTGGTTATTCGGCTAGCTAATAGAGAAACTATCTCTCCCATTGGTATTGTTCGAGATGTTGAAGTTCTATGTGGTAAGATTAAATATCCTGCTGACTTTTTGGTACTTGGTTCTGCTGCTAGTAAGTCTTGTCCTATTATTTTTGGTAGACCTTTTCTAAATACATGTGGAGCTATTATACATTGCAAGAAAGAGAAAATTGTTACTAAATTTGCTGGTGAATCTTATGAGTTTAACTTCTCTAAATTTGCCAAAACTCCTTATAAAGCTGATTTGCCTAATGATGATTTTAGAGTTGAACAGTGTGCATCTATTGCTCTTGCTCCTAGTAATCCTTTGCAGCAGCATTTGGAGAATAGTGAGAGTGAAGTTTTTAGGGAAGAAAGGGATGATCTTGATGAAATTTTCCTTCGTCAACCTATTCTTAAACATGACTTACCGGTTGAAGATTTAGGCGTAACACCACCACCAAAAGAAGATCCTGTATTTGATTTGAAACCATTACCCGATAATCTTAAGTATGCTTATATTGATGATAAGAAAACATATCCTGTTATTATTAGTGCTAAGCTTTCAGATATCGAGGAAGAAATGTTATTGGAAATATTGAAGAAACACCGAGGAGCTATTGGCTATACTCTTGATGACTTGAAGGGGATTTCTCCCGCTATTTGCCAACATGCCATTAATATAGAAGATGGTGCAAAACCTGTTGTTGAACATCAGCGTCGTCTAATTCCCAAGATGAAGGATGTGGTAAGAAATGAGGTATTAAAACTTGAAGCAGGTATTATATATCCTATTGCTGATAGTAGATGGGTTAGTCCTGTGCATTGTGTTCCTAAGAAAGGTGGAATAACTGTTGTTCCTAATGATAATGATGAGCTCATTCCTCAAAGAGTAGTTGTAGGGTATAGAATGTGCATTGATTTTCGAAAAGTTAATAAAGTTACTAAGAAAGATCATTACCCTTTACCTTTTATTGATCAAATGTTAGAAAGGTTGTCTAAAAATACTCATTTCTGCTTTCTTGATGGTTATTCTGGGTTTTCACAAATTGCTGTTAGAGCTAAAGATCAAGAGAAAACCACTTTCACTTGTCCCTATGGAACTTATGCTTATAGGCGCATGCCTTTTGGTTTATGTAATGCTCCTGCTACTTTTCAAAGATGCATGTCTATTTTTCATGGCTTTTGTGAAAAGATTGTTGAGGTATTCATGGATGATTTTTCTGTCTATGGGAATTCTTTTGATAATTGCTTGCGAAACCTTGATAAAGTTTTGCAGAGATGTGAAGAAACTAACCTTGTTCTTAATTGGGAGAAATGCCACTTTATGGTTAATGAAGGAATTGTATTGGGACATAAAATTTCTGAGAGAGGTATTGAAGTTGATAGAGCTAAAATTGAAGCAATTGAGAAGATGCCCTATCCTAGGGATGTTAAAGGTATTCGTAGTATTCTTGGTCATGCTGGTTTTTATAGGAGGTTTATTAAAGATTTCTCTAAAATTTCAAAGCCTCTTACTAATCTTCTTCAAAAAGATGTACCTTTCTTTTTTGATGATGATTGTAAGGAAGCTTTTGAAACTCTAAAGAAAGCCTTAACAACTGCTCCTATAGTTGAACCTCCTGATTGGAATTTACCTTTTGAAATTATGTGTGATGCTAGTGATTTTCTGTAGGTGCTGTCCTTGGACAGCGAGTAGATAAAAAATTGAATGTTATTCATTATGCTAGTAAAACCCTAGATGCTGCTCAAAGAAATTATGTTACAACCGAGAAAGAGTTATTAGCCGTAGTTTTTGCATGTGACAAGTTTAGACCCTATATTGTTGATTCAAAAGTCACAATTCATACTGATCATGCTGCAATTAGGTACCTTATGGAAAAGAAAGATGCTAAGCCAAGGCTTATTAGATGGGTGCTTCTTTTGCAAGAATTTGATTTACATATTGTAGATAGGAAAGGTGCTGATAATCCTGTTGCTGATAATTTGTCTAGATTGGAAAATATTACTTATGATCCTGTTCCTGTTAATGATAGTTTTCCAAATGAAAAATTGGCTGCAATAAAGGTGAGCTCGCGAGAGAGCCCTTGGTATGCTGATTATGCTAACTTTATTGTTTCGAAGTACTTGCCTCCAACCTTTTCAGCTCAGCAAAGGAGGAAATTCTTTTATGATTTGAGGCATTATTTTTGGGATGACCCACACTTATATAAAGAAGGAGTGGATGGTATTATGCGAAGATGTGTCCCAGAATATGAACAACAAGAGATATTGAGTAAATGCCATGGTAGTGTTTATGGAGGACATCATGCCGGAGATAGAACCGCACAAAAGGTTCTACAATCAGGTTTTTATTGGCCAACGCTTTTCAAAGATGCAAGGAAGTTTATCTTATCTTGTGATGAATGTCAAAGAGTTGGTAATATCTCTAGACGCAATGAAATGCCTATGAATTATACTCTTGTTATTGAACCATTTGATTGTTGGGGATTCGACTTCATGGGTCCTTTCCCTTCTTCAGAAGGTAACACTCATATACTTGTCGCTGTTGATTATGTTACTAAATGGGTAGAAGCTATACCTACAAAAAGGGCTGATGGTGAGACCTCTATAAAAATGCTTGTAGATGTTATATTTCCTAGATTTGGAGTACCTAGATATATTATGACTGATGGAGGTTCTCATTTTATTCATGGTGGTTTTATAAAAACTCTTGCCAAATATGGTATTAATCATAGAATTGCTTCAGCTTATCATCCTCAAACTAGTGGGCAAGTAGAATTATCGAATAGAGAAATTAAAGCTATTTTGGGAAAGACTGTTAATAAATCTAGAAAGAATTGGGCTAGTAAGTTAAAGGAAGCATTGTGGGCTTATATAACTGCTTATAAAAACCCTATGGGAATGTCTCCTTATAAAATGCTTTATGGAAAAGCTTGTCATTTACCTTTAGAACTAGAGCACAAAGCTTATTGGGCTGTAAGAGAACTTAATAAAGATTTTAAACTTGCCGGTAAGAAGAGGTTGTTACAATTGAGTTCTTTAGATGAATGGAGAAGTGAAGCTTATGAAAATTCTAAACTCTTTAAGGAGAAAGTTAAGAAGTGGCATGATAGAAGAATTATTAAAAGATAATTTAATGTTTGAGATAAAGTCCTATTGTATCGGTCTCGTCTCAGATTTTTTGCAGGGAAATTACTCTCAAAATGGGAAGGACCATATGTTATTGAGGAGGTATATCGTTCAGGAGCAATAAAAATTAGCTCTTTGGAAGGTAACGCCACACAAGTAGTGAATGGACAAAGACTCAAGCATTATATTTCTGGAGATTTTTATAATGAAGTTATTGATATTATTCAAGTGATAACTCCGGAAGCTTTCATCAAAGATCAAATTTACAGTTCTGCAGAGTCCGACTTTGAATAGGTAACAGTTTTAGTAATAAAAAGTCCGCGTTTAGCTTTCCGAACAATATTTCTGCTGTTTTTGGAAAATATGAAAAATTACGGGATCGAAACGGAGTGGAGGAGACGCGCGAGGGCCCGTCACCATAGGCCGGCGCGGGCCCCACCCTGGCCGTGCCGCCATACGGTGACAGCCCCTCGGCGTCCCGTTTCCACTCGTTTTCGGCCTGGAACCTTCCTTTTGTCGTAAAAATATTTGCTATATAATCCCCCGGATCTCCAGATGTCCGTATATCGTTTTCTCGTCGTGTTTTGTTTCAAGCTATTTTCTGCCAGATCTGTTTTGATCTAGAAGCACCATGGTCTCCAACAACAAAGACAAGGAACCTTGGGAAGAGGAGATGGATGAAGGGGTCAATAAGGGAGTGAAGAAGATAGCATCAAAAAAGAGAGCGGGAAGCTATGGAGAGTAAGCCAATCTTGGTGGGATCGGTTAACACTGGGCGTTCTTTTTCTCATAACTTGCAGGGACTTCTTCCGCCTGCTCTTAGCCTCGACTCTTTCCCTTGTGTGGAGGAAGCAATACGGGTTACCGATGAGTTTTGTGATCAATATCGTGCTCTAAGAAGGGAAGTGGAGATACTTCAGGAGGAGAACCAGCAACTTCGCAGAATGCTGGAATATTACTCGATCCCCATTACAAGGCCACCACCGCCACATTCGGATAACAATGAATCTCTTCGAGTTTTAGTGCAAACTGAGAAGCTAAGGCTGAAGGAGATCCTTAAGAAGTGCGAGAAGAATCCATCACCATCACCGCCGACGGAGTAATTCATCATCGGTATTGGCATCCCCTTGGTTTGTTCCAAGCTTGGGGGAGTGCCGCGGTATCACATCATCACTATGTTTATGTTTTACTATCAAGTAGAGTCATATCATGAGTAGGGAAGTTATCATATGGAATAGTTTGCAGTGTGGAAGTATCTCTCTCTTAGTTGGTTATCTATGTATCCGTTGGTGTGAGTTATCGTTATGGAATATTAATGAGAAGTCTTATCATTTACTTTTTGCACACCTTATTTTAGTTTGCAATCTCTTTTATATGATTACTCTTGACATTAGTATTGATACCACTTTGGGAGCATCAAGTAAATCTATTTGGTTTTGGCAAACTTAGCATTGGTCAAATAGCAACAACACCTTGATGTTTAAATAGAAAAGGGAAATACATGTAGATATAGTACTTTATTATCTTTCTGCCAATGAGTTTAGTATTCTGAAGTTAAAATTGCTTGTGCTTACGAGAAAGATGCATGATTGTTTCTATCACATGTATATTTGTTTGTTTCCCTCAACCTTTATGCTTGTTATCGAACCTTGCTATCCAAAAACCTGTATTGGGAGGGAATACTTCTCATGCATCCATAACCTTAGACCAAACCCATGCCATTTGTGTTCACCATAACTACCTACTATGTGGTATTTTGCGCCACTCCAAGTAAATACTTCATGTGCTACCTTTAAATAATTCAAACTATATTACTCCTTATTTGTGTCAATGTTTTATAGCTCATGAGGAAGTATGGTGTTTTTATCTTTCAATCTTGTTGGGCGGACTTTCACCAATGGACTAGTGGCACATCCGCTTGTCCAATAATTTTGCAATAAGAGCTGGCAACGGGGTTCCCAGCCCCAATTAACAACTTTCATTAATAATTCTCTTCACATGTTTTGCCCTGATTTATCAGTAAGCAACTTAATTTTGCAATAGACACTCCTCCATGGTATGTGAATGTTGGAAGGCACCCGAGGATTCGGTTAGCCATGGCTTGTGAAAGCAAAGGTTGGGGGAGTGTCATCCATAATAAAACTAAAATACATGAGTAAACAAAAGAGAAGGGGATGATCTACCTTGCTGGTAGAGATAACGTCCTCCATGGGAGCCGCTCTTGGAAGGTCTGTTTGGCAAGGGGGTTAGAGTACCCACTACCATTCGTTGACAACAACAAACACCACTCAAAATCTTACTTTTATGCTCTTTATATGATTTCAAAACTTGAAAAGCTCTAGCACATGATTTAATCCCTGCTTCCCTCTGCGAAGGGCCTATCTTTTACTTTTATGTTGAGTCAGTGAACCTATGTCCTTCTATCTTAAGCAAGCAATTGAGTTATTGTGAACCAACCATTTATGCTATGATTCAGTTAATCATGTCTTTTATGCTTTCTTGTTTAGTACAAATTTTATCTGAATGAATATGACTTTGAAAGTTATCAATGATTATGAGAAGATTGTTATGATTGAGGATGAAAGCCTGGCTATATAAATTCTAATATGAAAGCTTTGCTTAGAAGATAAGTGCAATCCTTTAGTAGTTCTCTGACCAAGAACAAAGTTTGCCATAACCGTTTATGATTTCCTATGCACCTCTATTTGTGATTTCTCTTTACTTATTTCAAGATGAGTTATATGAAGAGAATGTTTACTAGAATATCTTGTGTGAATCAATATGATGCTTCTTGTCCGTATTTTATTTATCGACTCTTCACTCCATAAACATGTGGTCTTGTTTATTGAGCTCAGTTTCGCTTGGGGACAAGCGAGGTCTAAGCTTGGGGGAGTTGATACGTCCATTTTGCATCACTATTTTATATCATAATTTTTGTTATTCATTGATATATTTCATATTTAGAGATGATACTTATGTTATTTCATCTATTTTGCATGTTTCATGATCATTGGAGAATTATTCACGGAGTCAGGATTCTGCTGGAAAAGCACCGTCGGGACACCATATTTCGAAGATCAACAATTGACGGAAGTTATACGAAAAGTCTTATTTTTCCGAAGACGAAGAGAGCCAAAAGGAGGGGCTGAGAGGGCCACCATGGGCCCCATAGGTCGGCGCGGGCCAGGCCTGGCCGCGCCGCCATGTGGAGAGGGGGCCCACCCCCCTCGCCGCCTCTCTTCGCGTACTTCTTCGCCCCGAAAACCTAAGCCCCCAGAGTTACGGAGAATTGTGAGCCGCCTGCGGGGCGGAGAAACACCAGAGAGAAAAGAGCTCTCCGGCAGGAAGGGGAAATTCCCTCCCGGAGGGGGAAATCGACGCCATCGCCATCGTCATCGAGCTGGACATCATCTCCATCGTCATCACCATCATCTCCATCATCTACACCGCCATCTCCACCGCTGCATCTCGTCACCGCTGTAACGATTTGGGTTGGATCTTGATTGTTTGATAGGGGAAACTCTCCGGTGTTGATTACTACTTGTTATTGATGCTATTGAGTGAAACCATTGAACCAAGGTTTATGTTCAGATTGTTATTCATCATTATATCACCTCTGATCATGTTCCATATGATGTCTCGTGAGTAGTTCGTTTAGTTCTTGAGGACATGGGTGAAGTCTAAATGTTAGTAGTGAATTATTGTTGAGTAGTATTCAATGTTATGATATTTAAGTTGTGGTGTTATTCTTCTAGTGGTGTCATGTGAACGTCGACTACATGATACTTCACCTTTATGGGCCTAGGGAGTACATCTTGTATTCGTTTGCTAATTGTGGGGTTGCCGGAGTGACAGCAACCTAAACCCCCGTTAGTATATCGGTGCAGGAGGGATAGCAGGATCTCGAGTTTAAGGCTGTGGTTAGATTTATCTTAATTACTTTCTTGTATTTGTGGATGCTTGCAAGGGGTATAATCACAAGTATGTATTAGTCCTAGGAAGGGCGGTGCATTAGCATAGGTTCACCCACACAACACTTATGAAAACAATGAAGATTAATCAGCCGTATGAAGCGAAAGCACTAGACTAAAATCCCCGTGTGTCCTCAAGAACATTTGGTCATTATAAGTAAACAAACCGGCTTGTCCTTTGTGCTAAAAAGGATTGGGCCACTCGCTGCAATTATTTCTCTCGCATTTTATTTACTTGTACTTTATTTATCTGCTATATCAAAACCCCCGAATACTTGTCTGTGAGCATTTACAGTGAATCCTTCATCGAAACGCTTGTCAACACCTTTCTCCTCCTTGGGTTCGACACTCTTATTTATCGAAAGTACTACGATACACCCCCTATACTTGTGGGTCATCAATCTCCAACAGTCTCCCACTTGCACTAGAGTCAATAATCTAGATTACATGGTAAGGTACCTAACACCCATGGTGTTCTGGTGTAGGTCATGCTTTGCTCTAGGGAGAGCTTTAGTCAACGGATCCGCCACATTTAGATATGTGTGTACTTTGCAAATCTTTATGTCACCATCTTCGACATACTCGCAAATCACATGAAAACGTAGCTTGATATGCTTCACCTTCTTGTGTGACCTTGGCTCCTGTGCATTGGCTATGGCACCCATGTTATCACAATAGATGGTCAATGGGTCCAACGCACTCGGAACCACGCCAAGCTCAGTAATGAACCTCTTCATCCATATCGCTTCGATGAAGCCTCCGCCGCTATGTATTCAGATTCAGTTGAAGATTTCACCACCACACTCTGCTTGGCACTCATCCAGCTTACTGCAGCACCATTCAAAATAAACACATACCCAGATTGAGACTTAGAGTCATCTGGATCAGTGTTTCAACTAGCATCAGTGTAACTGGTTACAGCGAGCTCTTGGTCACCTCCATAACAAAGAAACATATCCTTAGTTCTTTTCAAGTACTTCAGGATATTCTTGACCGATGTCCAGTGTTCCATTCCAGGAACACTTTGATATCTGCTGGTCAAACTAACAGCATGTGCGATATCCGGTCTAGTACACAGCATGTCATACATGATAGAACCTACTGCCGAGGCATAGGGGATCTTGTTCATCCTTTCTCTTTCTTCTGACGTAGCCGGACCTTGAGTTTTACTCAAAACCTTACCTGGCAACATGGGCAAGAACCCTTTCTTGCTTTCATCCATTCTAAACTTCTTTAGAATCTTGTCCAGGTATGTACTCTGTGAAAGCCCTATTAGGCGTCTTGATCTATCTCTATAAATCTTGATGCCTAAAATATATGCTACTTCTCCAAAGTCTTTCATTGGAAAACACTTATTCAAATAACCTTTAACACTGCTTAGAAGTTCTACATCATTCCCAATCAACAATATGTTATCTACATATAATATTAGGAATGCTACAGAGTTCCCACTCACTTTGTTGTAAATACACGCCTCACCATGAGTCTGTATAAATCCAAAGTCTTTGATCACCTTATCAAAGCGTTGGTTCCAACTCCAGGATGCTTGCTTCAGTCCATAAATGGAACACTGAAGTTTGCATACATTGTCAGCATTTTTAGGATCAACAAAACCTTTGGGTTGTACCATATACAACTCTTCCTCAATGTCACCATTGAGGAACGCCGTTTTGACATCCATCTGCCAAATTTCATAATTGAAAAATGCAGCTATTGCTAACAGTATCCTCACAGACTTTAGCTTCGCTACAGGTGAGAAAGTCTCATCGTAGTCAACTTCTTGAATTTGTCGGGACCCCTTCGTGACAAGTCGAGCTTTATACACAGTAATATTACCATCATCATATGTTTTTCTTTTGAAGATCCATTTATTCTCGACAGCCTTGCATGCTTCCGTTGAGTCACCTGCCTGAATTGTAGGACACTTCTAATCCCAGAAAGTACTCTAGTTTACCAAGATCCTTGATAGGAAATTGCCAGAGAGAGAGACAACCAGACCATCAACCGCTCCTGGAGTAGACCTAACAATCACAATATCATCCACATATACCGGCATAAATGTCTAAACACCATTCTGGGAGAAAGTAAACAAGGAGGTGTTGGACTTGGAGGAAAAAAAAAGCCAATCCCGGTAAGAAGGACACTTAGCCGAGGGTACCATGCACACGGAGACTATTTGAGACCATAAAGCGTCCGCTGCAGCTTGCACACATGAGAGGGGTACCTTGCATCCTCAAACCCCGGTGGCCCGGGGGCTACTGCATATAAACATCCTCAGAAAGGAAGCCATCAAGAAAAGCATTACTGACATCAACCTCTCAAAGGCTCCATCCTTTGGACATGGATAGAGAGAGAACCATACGAAAATTGTGGCTAGCTTCACCACTGGACCGAAAGTGTCACTATAATCGATGCCATGCTGCTGCTGAGTGAAACCACGGGCGACAAGACGTGTTTTGTATTTATCAATGGAACCATCCAGATGTTGTTTGGTCTTGAAGATCCACTTACTCCCAACAATATTAACACCGGGTGGACGAGGAACAAGCACACAAGTCTTGGTGTGCTAGAGAGCATCAAATTCACCAGTCATTGCCTGCTCGGCAGGCGGTGTCGCGGATAGCATCCCGATGAGACATTGGTGTCGCAAAGAACACACGCCGAGTGGCGTCATAGCGCACCATGTTGTCAATGCAATGCTTGTCTCGCCGTGTGTGATCATGTGTGCGAGTGACCATCATATGCCTAGGCTTAGCTGATGGCATCGCAGTCGGAGACGTAGAGGTGCTCTCGACGGTAGGCGATGTGGGATGAGCGGGATAAGGCTGCACGTCGCCTGATGGCGTCGCTGTATCCGGGCCATGACAACGAGCCGCATCAGGCGCCGATGACATGGCCACATCGGGGGCGCAGCCTAGCCCGCTGGGGCGAGCCGCTGAAGGAGCCATCGAGGATTGGGCTGCGGAGGGAGAGGCATGCATCCCAGGTGCGGGTGAGGTTGGCTCGGGACGTGCGCCATGCACGTCGATCACTTGTGCAAACATGGACATCGATCACATGCGCGACAGGAATTTCCCGCACATGTGAAGAACTGCCCATACTAGGCACATCGGTAGTCAAATAATACATGCCATATTTTCGCATATCACTCATAACCGGTTCGTCGGATAGGAACAAAATCACATTTTCGAGAGTGGACACGTCATCTATAACACTGGGAGTGGAATAAGGAAACACGGACTAACCGTAAAGAATATCACGGGAGATGCAAAAATGTCTCGTGGAGCGATCCAAGCACATGTACCCCTTATGCATCAGACTACACCCTAAGAAGGCGCACACAGTGGAATGGAAAGCCGACTTATGAGCGTTATATATACTTGCGCAAGCTGGGCCATCATGCGAGGACAAAAGTGCAAAAGAAGGAGTAATTGGTTTGGATTTTGAGGAGGCGATGGATGGGCATGTCCTGTTGCAACACGGGGGTAGGCATGCGATTAATAAGATAGCAAGCGGTAAGAAAAACTCATCCCAAAAACGCAATGGGGGAGAGGAGTGGGCTAGCAAAGTGAGACATGCTTACTAATGGAAGCCAAATCAGCACGAACTGTACTCTGGATCTAGCAGATTAGTGCTATGAATGATATTTTTCAATGATAGCTAGGTCAAAACCACTATGGTTGCGAGAATAATATTACCCTATTACTAACTGAAAATAGTATGACTCAAAGACAAAAGTTGTGTCCTATAACTGAAACTTTCAATTTGACTAACCAAAACGTAGTATGGTTCAAATAAAAAAAAAGTTGGGTGCAAGAATTAAAATGATTAGTTAGCATGTTCTCGATACTTACCACCATATTCTGGATATCTGTGGGGGAAAAAGATGAATGTACATTATACATAGAGAGGTAAAAACAAGAAATTTCGGTTCCAAAGAATATAAGTGGAACCATAAGTCGTTCCTATGTAATGAAAACCTTCTTTACACAAAGGAAAAACCTATTTGCGAGCCAATTGAATAGACTTCAAGAGTATATGGCTGCAAAGGTTTTCCACGAAAGTGAGACCAAATTTCAGTACATGGAATAAGGCGGGAACAAGTTACAGCAGTAAGAAGTAACTCCATATGTCTAACAGTGCATGCATAAAAAATGAGAACACGTTTCCGATCCTATAATTGTTGAACTGAAGAGAGATAACATTTGAAACTGTGAATCATAAATAAGAACTAATGAATAGCATGCTGTAAACATGGAGACCTTGAGGTTAACAAGGGTCCCTGTACTCATTTACGGGAGAAAATTCAGCAAATGATATTTGTTGTACAACATATAATACATTTGCCAGTATCTCTAGTAAACTATGCCAATAACAGAGAGTAAATGGATATATAGAATGAAACACTGGGAAAGATGCTTTAAATGTTTGCAGACACTCCAAACTTAAAATCTAGAATTTTACAACTATGCTTATCAAATATCCGATAAGCATAAATAACATCATTCATAAGGTAAATAGGATAGTGGAGGATATACCTCAAACCCTAACACTGCAGACATTATTGCTATAAAAATCAAGAAATTTCCTTAATGTTAAAATTCAATGTGGGACTGAGTGAGATATGGATAATCCCTTTTTGTCAAGAAACCATATGGAAAGTATCCTAAGTAATAAACAAATTAAATGGAAAAGGATGATATTATTCAACAGCAAAATTCTCTTCCTAATTTCTCTAGTACACGTTCAATTTGAATGTGGAACTTTAGATCACGAGGTATGAAGAGCTAAGGATCATCTCCATTTAGAGATGTCATGTAATAAGATTGCTGAAACTATTATCTCAGATACATATGTTCATGCCTAACTGAAGTCACTATAAGAGACTAACGGGAGATGAGGTCAGTAGACACTTAGACAAAGAGTACGTCCTATCCTCCCAGCGCATGGCCAACGATCCATCCCCGTTTCGCCATTGTACTTCCTGCTGTTACTTCTAGGTCTAATTATCCACAGCAGGCCCCACAAGCACCGAATCAGCTAGAGCACCAAACTGAAGTGCATAAGATTCATCATAAAGCTAGTTTTTGTATTGATAAACCATGAGAAATTGATTAAAACACGTTACACTATCTAGATTGTTTCTCAGACAAAGGGGATGCAGAACTATGACATATATGCCTACTGATCCGAGCACTAGTTTCTCTAACGTTTACTGAGATTGAAATTTAGGTCAAACCAATAAGCACAACTATTTTTTTTGGTAAATACTCCTGTTTGATTGAAGCAAACACTCACTATAGTAAAAAGCCCATTGCAACCTCCTGCTCCAGTCTGTGTTGGCAATGTACAAATCAAATACTCGTTCTGCAAGAAATTATGTTGCTTGAGTTGCAAACATTAAAAATAATCTCGCAATCTCCTGCCTTGTTTTGTTGTGCTATGTAAGTGCAAATTCCAGAAAATAATAATAATAATAATAATAATAATAATAATAATAATACTCCATAAAGGAGATTATTTTCTATAACATGCTTGTTATTGGATTGCAGATTCTTGGTTTTGGAATTACCTGCATTAACTTACATCATCCAAGTTGTGTTCTCTAAGGAGAAGAAGGCCTAGGCACCATGTCGTGCAGTTGTTAAGTGAGGAAAACAGGTCGCACATGCTCACCAACCGTGCTCAGCAAAGATCAGAGTGAATGCATGCCAGGACCTATCGAGCTCCTGGTTACAGCCCGACATCCACATCTTCCACCTGTTCATGGGCGGCGAGAAGCGCGACCCCGTCGACCACACCACACCGTACTTAGATGTAAACATGTGGTCAATCTGTAACACAACTTCCGTGTGACATACCTAGCCTCCGATCCAAACTCATCCACCTCTAGAAGCCGGAAGCCATTGGCTTCAGTGAAATGGACCTCAATCCAAATGTTTCCTCCTCTAAAATCCATTGGCTACAAAGGAAGGGGCCCAAACCTTCAAAAAACAAAAACGAAATTAAACCAAATCAGAGAAGGGATGGAACTCGGCAGGGGCATGGCAACGGCCGTCGTCGTTCACCAGTTGCCCCCACCATCGTCGACCTAAATCTCGCTCCACGAACGCCGACCGGGGATAGGGTTTGCCGCCGCCGCCTACTTTGGAGACGGAGACGGAGAGAGAGATGGCCATGGCGGGGTGGCCTCATCCGTCGCCGGTGTTCCAGATGGAGGCGGAGGTCGAGGCGAGAGCGCTAGGAGGTGCGGCGATGGCTAGTGGCGGCGTGTGGAGGAGAGAGAGGCGGCGGCAGCGAAGAGGCACAGGGACACAAGGGTCTTACGGGTCAAAGAAAAAGAAGAAAGGAAACCGACCACGCGAGCACCGCCTACATGCACACGATGAAAAAAAGCCACGCTGGCAACAATAAAAAGGATATGGGGCCCGCGAAAGTGACCTGTGGATTAACCACAAACGTTGCCAACCCTGGGAGCTTAGAGCTCTTAGAGGATATTAAGGACATGTTTGATTCTTAGGATAAGAAGGACTATGAAAAATGTAGGGTTGCAATGTCAGGCCTACCCAAATCCTACATGATTATAGGAAGCAAGAATTATTTAATTCCACCACATGAAAAACAAAGGATTCTGAAAAAAGAGGCGTGAATAGATGTTCAATTTCCGATGAAGTATAGTGCAAAGGACTTAGAAAAAAAATTCCTATAGAAGTCAATCCGACAAAATCAAACAACTACCATAGAAAAAATTCCTATAGAATTTAGTTCTACAAATTTTCTATGCAAATTCTTTAAATCATACAAACCCTAACCCTTGTTGTATATGCAAAGCAGATATCTTCAGGGATGACAACCTCTCTCTTCCCTCTTAGTGTTCGATGAAATATGGCAGATGTAAGTTTATCGTTTCTCCCACCGTCGTGTCGACGTGCATCTGCCCGCGTCACCAATCTACAGGGACGGAGCCAGCTAAACTTGATGAGGGGGGCAACGTTAGCTAAATTAGCAAGAAGTTCTAATGATGAGTACTATTCTTCATAAAATGCAAACCATGGGGGTGGCTACGGCATACTTCTAAAATTTTATTTCGTGTATTTTTTTTCGATTTTACTTATCAACCGAGATCTACCCATGTTCTAAAAATGAGTTTACCTTTGTCTCACTCATGGATTTGGATTTCGTCCGGAAAATTCGAATTTCGTCCGAGTTTCGCCCATTTCGGCCAGGACCGGTAAAATAATTTCCGAGACGAAATCTACTGAATTTTGAGGATTTTTTCTGAATTTTCCTAAAAAGCCAACCATTTGTCAAAAACTTCCCAAAAATTCAAATTTTGGAGCAAATTTGGTTGAATTCCCTTAGCAGATTCAAATTTTGTTTCTCTATTTTCGTCCGAGATTTGACCGAGAAATACCGAAATGGGCGAATTTCGTCCACCTCTCTCTTCCCTCTTAGTGTTCGATGAAAGATGGCAGATGCTCAGGGCTCACCAATGCTGATGCATGCTTGGTTTGTCGATGAATCGTCGAACCAACCGAGAAGGCGACCATGAATACAACGCGTTGGGCTTTGGCGCTGGATGCAGCACCAAGAAGACAGACATGCAGATCAGAGATCACCATTTGCAGGCGGCGGCGCGTAGGCCAAGGAAGGAAGGCCGTCGGCGGCGGCGGAGGGAGACGTGGTCGCGCAGCGCCACCGGATTTTTGTCCCTACGTCGGCGACTGATTTTTGTCTCGAGCGAAACATCCATCCTTGACCACTGCACGCTACTGGTTTTGTATATTGCGCGCCACCTGCTTTCGCTGACCCAATGGCCCTGGTCAGCTCATCTGTGTTCGTCACTTGGTACGCCGGTGCTCTGTTGTAGGACCTGCTCTCCACCCACCACCGCGCGTCTGCCCGGCGTCACCAATCCGATCGCCGCGCCGGCACCGCGCTGCCAAGTCCAACCTTCCCGGCGAGTTCGCCGTTATAATTTCCCACGAGCGCCACCACCATCCCCGACAAAAGCGCGCCAGGTCAGAGGCGCACTGCCTGCCTCCGGTCGCCGTCAAAGCTCGCAGCTCCCACCCCAGGTCAAACCCCACTCACGCGCGGACGCGTCTCGGTCGCTCGCTTCCTCTTCCCACCCTCCGCTCCGTCGCTCGGCTCCCCGCCGCTCGCTTCCACCACGCCACCGCCGGCCGGAGCACGTCGCCCGCCGCCGATGGGCACGCCGCGGCGGCCGCGCCCGCGGCAGCTGGCGCGCACCAACGCCATGCGGAACTCCTCCTACTCCGCGGACACCGGCGCCGGCGCCCCCGACGGCGACGACGACTTCTTGGCCTACGCCGCCGCCGGGGGCGGGGGCGGGTACGCGTCGCAGACCAGCTTCCGCATCAGCGGCGGCCGGGGCGGCGCGGAGGAGGTCGCCGAGCTCTTCCGCAAGCTCGGCCTCTCCGGGCCCGAGGACTTCGCCATCCCGCCCGCCGTCTACGCCGCCGCCATGTCCCACCTCCCCAACGCCGCCCGCCGCCGCGCCTCGCTCGACGACTCCCCTAGAGCCGGACCAGAGGCTTCCTCCTCCTCCTCCTCCTCACCATCGGCCGACGTTGCAGAAACTTCTGGCCGCGACGTTGTGCTGGCCATCGAATCGGCCCAATCGGAAATCACACAGGTCTCCGCACGGACGCCCGCCGTCTACGCCGCCGCCATGCCCCACCTCCCCAACGCCGCCCGCCGCTGCGCCTCCCTGGACGAGTCCCCTAGAGCGGGACCCGAGGCTTCCTCCTCCTCCTCCTCCTCTTCCTCACCATCCGAGACCCTAGAAACTTGTAGCCACGCTGTTGTGCTGGCCACCGAATCGGCCCAATCGGAAATCACACAGGTCTCCGCACGAACGTACCAAGCACCCAGAGTTGAACCGAAAAGCAGATTGGAGGTAGTGGAAACAACCTCCACATCAAAGGTCACTGCTGCGTCCAAGCCGGGGAATGCAGGCGAAGAGAAGGGGAACGACAAGCCGGCCAAAGCAGAAACGTTGCGAAAAGAGAGGAGAAGGGAGCTGGTGGCTGTGGAGACGACAAGGGAGGCCACCGGTGGCGGCGCCCTGGCTGTCGTCGTTGCAGAGTCCACTTCAGCTGACGTTGAGCATTGGGTCTCGCCGTCGCCACACAGGCGGTTCAGGAGGACCATCACGTCCTGGATCAAGGGAGAGCATATCGGGAGCGGATCCTTCGGGTCGGTCTACGAGGCCATCAGCGAGTAAGTTTCCATCATGCGTCTACTTCCTGAAGATTATGCATTTTTGTCCATTTTGTCATGTTGGTGTTTATGTACTACCTCTGGCCATAAATAGATGCCAAAAGTTTATCTAAATTTAAATGTATCTAGCCACGATTTAGTGTATAGATACATCCGAATTTGAATAAATCTTTGGCATCTATTTATGGACGGAGGGAGTATTTGCAGCTGCTCATTTCTCAAATTTGATAGTATTACCTAGCTAGGCTTTACCCAATATATCAAATTTGGTTTCACTATAGCAGACAGAGTGAGAACAGGGCTAGTTATGGTCAGTGGAGAGAATTCAGTAGTTGGTTGTACTATGTGCTACACTTGTCTTGATGTTGGTAGGCCGTGAGAACTTTGCGACTTGGTTTGATACATTGCAACTGGTTAATTAGATTATTTAGTTCCAGCTGAGGTTGAGTGAACCAAAGGAAATTTGTTGGCAACCATGATGAGCATTCGGCGTAGATCTAGAAAACACGCCCTCATGCTCTGCAACTAAATGCTTTACTGACTGGTTGAAACATTGCTTTCGCAGTGATGGGTTTTTCTTTGCTGTCAAGGAAGTGTCATTAATTGACCAAGGAATCAATGCAAAGCAGCGCATCGTCCAGCTTGAGCATGTAAGATGTGGATTATGGCATGCCTGTGCAATTTATGTCGGTTACGCTGGTCCGAACGTTATATTTCTGATTAATCTACACTGGTCATATTTAACACTCAACCAAGTATTCATTTTTGTCAAGGTCCACTGAGACTAGCTGTGCATCGTTTGTTTGCAGGAGGTATCTCTGTTGAGTCGTTTGGAACATGACAATATAGTTCAGTATTATGGAACATACAAGGTAATTCTCTAAACACTCATGCCTTGCAAATTCATTAGAGTAATGCTCCCTCAATTCCTAAATGGATTCTGTCCTTCCAAACTTCAAGCTTTGACCAAGACATAATCCAATATTATGTGCGTCATGTACTTATGCTACAAAAAATCGGTATTGTTGGATTCGTCTTGAAAAACACTTTCTTATAACTGTGGTTTTGTACAAAAAGTTTAAAATCAATGTTGTTGTCTTTCTGGGAATTGCATAATCTGATATTTGGCCAAGGTAGAGATTTCTTGGCTGGATTTTATGCTGCTTTACAGTGCATGATTTCTCTGAGTAAACCATACCTGTTTGACATGAAGTGCTCATTTTACATGTTTACATTAAATCTGATGGGCTTGCAGGAAGATGGGAAATTCTATATTTTTCTAGAACTTGTGACTCAAGGCTCTTTGGCAGCTTTATATCAAAAATATTGTTTGCAAGATTCCCAAGTCTCAGCATACACAAGGCAGATTTTGAATGGTTTGAACTATTTACATCAACGAAATGTGCTGCACAGGTGAGTTCCTAGAACTCTACATTAGACATCTTTGTTGGGTATTTACCTATCTGTATTATGTTTCTTCTGGCTATTGATGTTCATTCTCTACATTACCAGAGACATCAAATGTGCAAATCTCCTAGTTGACGCAAATGGATTGGTTAAATTGGCAGATTTTGGGCTTGCAAAGGAGGTACTTTCTCTACCAAACATCTTGTGTATTATCATTGTACTCCATGTTGTGCTGACTCTGCCATGTCACAGATGTCAATTCTGAGCCAGGCAAGATCTAGCAAGGGAACTGTTTACTGGATGGCCCCTGAGGTTAGTTGATGCAATCGTGTTATGGTGCCTTTTCTACAACATGTTGGTCTTACTTTGTTTCTGAAACATAGGCATCTTGTTGATACTGTGCATCCAAAGTGTGGGACCAATTTCACATGTTATATGTTTCACTTCAAAAGGATATTAAGTTTTCAACATGTTTGTGAGTTTAATCTATCGTGTTCATCTACTGAATATTTAGCCTTATGTTAGATATGTATATCTTCATGGCCTAAATGATCCCATATAATTCTACGGTCTACGAAGTGAGCCGGTTACAAATATATTAGGTGTGCAACCTTAGCTAATAACTGTGTATGTAGCTTGGCAACTTGAAATTTGCATAAACCATACTTGATGGGGAGTTTAAGAATCCCAACAGTGAGTTGCCACTGACAAACAGTTTTAAGATTACACACTGTATGATTAAGTATGGCAAGACTTCATACTGTTGCATTTAGAACATCAATAACAAAACTGCTAGGGAGTACTTCTTTCCTCAGGAAATATTATGCATTTAAGTTTGTACACAAATTGCAAGCAATACTTTGCATTTAATAAAGTATTTTTCTCTACCAAATTTGTATGTCTTCTGATGATATGCTCTTATTCAGGTTGCTAAGGCTAAGCCACACGGGCCTCCAGCAGATATATGGAGTCTTGGCTGCACAGTTCTGGAGATGCTGACCGGCAAAGTTCCATACCCTGATATGGAATGGGTGTGTACCTCTGGGAACTTGCTTTTCGGAAACATCTTAATTTTAAATACTCCCTCTCTTCTCGTATACAAGGCCACAAACTCATATTCTAGGTACCAAGAAAATAAAGCCAACTAATAAATATCACATTTAACTATACGAAAATGCTCTTGTGTTCTGGGTTAATTAAATATGTTGCATGTGGTGTCTCCTTCCCTTTCAAAATTTCTCAATTAGTGTTAGTGACCTTGTATAGATGAAAAATGTATTTTTTGATAGTGGCCTTGTATTCAAAATAGAGGGAGTAATAAATGGTACAAGGAATATAATTTAAATGTGTTGATGTACTGGAGCTGCATACTAGATGAAACTAAAAAAATCAAAAGTGATAGCTTCCCATGGTGATGACTTCAGGAACTTCATGACACTTTTATCTGCATGTATCATAAAGCATAGTGCATGGGATACACCCACAAAATCTGGGTAACATTTTCATGTTTTAATTAGGAAACCAGTAATGCATACATACAACAGATTTATTGCCTGTATTCGCATCTTGTTATTTTCTGAAACTACGGGCGTGTTTGTTAGTTTGTTACTGTCTGTGATACAATCTTCTACTGTGTAGACACATGCTTTGCTCAAAATTGGTAGGGGAATACCACCAAAGATTCCCAATACTTTATCAGAAGATGCAAGAGATTTCATAGTGAGATGTGTCCAATCAAATCCGAAGGACCGGCCATCTGCTGCTGAGCTGTTAGACCACCCTTTTGTAAAGAGACCATTGCAACATTAAGGCGTCAGATTGTGTTGCTAACAGATTTGCTTGTACATAAGCTGGTAAGTCTTCCACTGTTTTCTCGTCAAGTGTGGCGGTTCTATCTCCTCTGACTCATTATTAAAGGATTGAGTTGGTTGCATCTGCAAACATAATAAATTGTTATTTGTTGCATGTTGCAGATTCTAATGTTACCTGTGGAAAGCTGTGGGTGATGCTGAGGAATGAGGATGATCCCGCAGCCCAGAAGTGTTCCTTGTTCACACTCGCATGTTCAATGTTGGTGGGAGGTCCGAACACTGAAATTTCTTCCAATCTGGTGAAAATTTAGTGATGTTCAGTTAAAAGGTAACTCTGCGGTACGGATAAGATATCTCCACTCAGAGATACCTTACCAAACAAAAGAGAGTTACCTTGTTGGTTGATAGGATTTGATTGTTTTGAGCTCTTTGGTGTGTTGTCTCCAGCGTGTGGGTCAAAATCTATGTCATACCATGAATTGACACATTAAGAATGCTATTTGGGCAAAATATGAGCTACAGTGTGATCCATCAACAAGGGAAATCGTTTTAAAAGATTTAAGCAGCATTTCGCCAGCATTTAGTACTTGACCCTTTTTTTTTTATGATCCCGTCTATAGGTATAACTGTCTGACGCAATTGTTTGCGTTCGTTGTTTGATATGGTGGCCAACTGAATTACTAGCAGTCTCCTATCAAATTGGGGATTCAAAAAAGGATTTCTGGAGGTATTTAATGTGTGTACTGTGGAGTGCTAAGTGCTCGCAGTCATACTTTTCTGACCGTGTCTCAAATCTCAATACCATGCCTGTGCAGTTCACTTTCTGTTGCCGATGCAACTTGCTGTATTGCCCATGTTGTCAGCTGTTTGACGTACGTGGAAACTAAATGTCTAAATCTGTTCCTATCGGTGATGGACCATAATTTCAGTGTCTATGTTTGGTCTAGATCAGAGGTTCATACAAAGTAATGTGGATTTTCTTCTAAGAAAAATCTGTAATGACATCAGATTCATCTCATCATCTGTATTGTATCAGTATTGGTGTACATGTTGGATACATTTTCTACAGGTTGTACATGCAATGAGATTCACAATGGCCGAAATAATATAGCAAGCAGCCAAGCACAACAATTTGCTAACCTAAAGTTGGTTCTTTTCATCTAACTAATGGACAGTAGCCATAGGCGGACCTAGCATCCCTAGTAGGCCAGTAGCCTTTACAAATGCTGGAAGTCTCCAGTCTAGTGCACTCCTGCAGCCGTGAGTCATTCACAGCTCTCACACCCTGCCATCTCATACCTGAGCAGGCCTAGCATGTCGAACAACTCTCCAGCCTGAGGATGCGACCGGTCCCCGCAGACAAACTCATGCACATCGCCAGCGATCTCCACGGCGCTGTGTCCTGGCGTCTTCTTCACTCTCCGGGCTTTCATCAAGCTCCGGACCTTGCCCACGCCATCCCATTTCCCGTCAGCGGCATAGATGTTCGACAGCAGCACGTAGTTCGAGTCGCCACCGGGGTCCTGCTCGAGAAGGTCCTGCATCAGCTGCTCGGCCATGTCAACGTCTCCATGCATCCGGCACCCTGCCAGCAGCGCTCCGAGCACCACCTCGTTTGGCCGCATCGGCATGGTCGTCACCACCTGCATCGCCTCGTCCAGGCGCCCAGCCCGGCCGAGCAAGTCCACCACGCACCCGTAGTGCTCCATCCTCGCAGCGATGCCATGCTCCGACCTCATGGCGTCGTAGTACCCCAGCCCCTCGTCGGTAAGCCCGGCATGGCTGCAGGCCGTGAGCACACCGGTGAACGTCACCGCGTCCGGCCTGAACCCCTCCCGCCGCATCGCCTCGAAATGCTCGATCGCATCAGTGCACCGTCCATTTGCAGCGAAACCAACGATCATCGAGTTCCAGGAGACTGTGGTACGTTTCCTCATCTTCCCAAACACCTGCCGCGCGAGCTCCACCTGCCCGCACCGCGCGTACATGTCGACCAGCGAGTTGGCGACACGGACATTGTGCTCCAGGCCCTGCTTGGCCACGAACCGATGCACCCACATCCCGAGCCCGAGCGTGCCCACCTCGGCGCACGCAGAGATGACAGCTACCAACGTCACGTAGTCGGGCTCCACGCCGTTCAGCAGCATGGCGTGGAAGCCGTCGATCGCCTCCTCGTGGTGCCCGTTCTTGGCACACCCGTCGATCAGCGCCGTCCAGGAGACCTTGTCTGGTGCCGGCATTCCATCGAACACCTCGCGCGCGACGGCGACGAGGCCGTTGCGCATGAGGCCGGTGATCATGGTGTTGTAGGTGACCACGGACCTGACGGGCATGGAGCCGAACAGCTGGAGGGCGAGGTGGGGGAGGCGGGACGCGAGGTAGAACCGCGCCAGGCAGGTGCAGAGGAGGAGGTGGCTGGGGAAGAGCTTGATGGCGAGGGCGTGGAGCGAGAGCGCGAGGGGCCTGGCGAGCGGGGAGGGGGCGGCGGCGGCGCAGGCGGAGAGGACGGTCAGGAGGGTGACGTCGTTGGGTGCAGGCGCGGCGGGGGAAGAGAGCATGGCGGAGAGCGCCGCGGCCGTCGCCGGCAGGTCGCCCTCTCGCGCCGGACGCGCGATGGCGGAGGTCCACGAGACCACGTCCCGCGGCGGCGTGCGGCGGCTCGGCTTATGGGTGGCGCGCCGCGCGGGTGGGGGAAGGGTGAGCGATGGTGAGGCGGCCACTGCCATGGCCGACAAGCTTTCGGCAGGAACAGACGAACAGTGACCGTTGCTGTTGATGTTCCGCTGGCTGAACTGAAGAATGTTTGCGCTCTCGGTGCTTCCGTAGACAGCTGCTACAAAAAATAAAGGCTAGGATACAAAAATCAAAAACAAATTTGATTTTTTATTGACATGAAACAAATTTGAATTAATGCTAGTAACATATACGTACTAGAAGTGCTTGTCTTGTTATCATTTAGAAGCATTAAACTCATGATAGTGAAGTGGTCTCTGATTTTAGGTAGTAACAACAAAACCGAATAGTTCAAATGGATCGCCAGCTCCATGTAGCCTGTCTTTAGAAAAAGATAGAGAATTTCCACTTTTTCACTTCAAAAATTCTGAAAAAAAGATGCATGTGCATGTCCATATGAATGTCTACTACGTAGAACGGAGTATTAGTTTTCATCGATAATCGATTCAGGTTTTCATTTTAATTGTTTACTTAGAGCCAATTTTTTATTTTTGAAACTTTTATGTAGGATTTTCAATTTTAAAAAAATAAAGAACTACCTCTTGAGCCATATATATGTCCACATTCCACTAAGATTCCTATCTCCGGAAAATATTTTGAGCTATGTATAATAATTCCAGCCATGCATTTTTTAACGAAAATCATTTCAATCAAGAGGCCCTACGTTAAATCTGAATGTCTCGCGGAAAATTGTACAAATTTAAAATAAAACTTACGATGCTTATTATGGATCGGAGGGAGTACATTTTTCTTGAGATTGATGCTCTTTGGCAGCTTTATACCAAAGTATTGGTTAGAAGATTCACGAGTCGTAGAAGCAAACACAAAAACAGATGTTGAATGGTCTAAACTATCAGCGGAGTGTGCTGGCGTTGCACAACTGATTAATAGAGTTTGTAGTACCGTTGGTTTGGCTTTCCTCTTTCAGTAATCTAATCTTGCCGAGCTTTGCTCAAAAACTGTCACAATTTGTGGCTGCATTTTAATGGAACCAGGGCGTGTGTGACCCCTCATTTTCTGTAAAAAAAATGGTTCTGCTCCCCTGCTGACGGATGTTGGATGATCGCCACATGCCATCTCTCTCAATTCTCAACGCCACTTCCGGTGAACTCGCCACAAAACACACACGCACGTACGCACTCGGCACTCCCACTCTCCCCACGTACGGGCGCGTACGCACGCAAGCTCTCCCACTCACGCACGCATTACCCAGTCAATCGGAAAGAATCAGCGAAGAATGCAAATAATCCACTGATTTAAGACCAAGAATCCTTCTGATTGTTAGCTCTTTTTGGAGAGTGTTAACAAACTTTTAACGCTTTCCATTCTGTAGTTCGCATTTTGTAGCCGCAAATCGCTCTGCTAATCAACGGCCGTCTAAGCTCTTTCCATTATTTCCTCTGTGTTATAGTTATATACCATACCCCTCTTTCTCTTCCTCCTCCTCCCGTTTTCAAACACATAGATCGGAGCTAGCCCCAGCCCCAGGCAGTCAGGCAGATGCAGGGTTCCTCCTCCTACCAGAGTCCAGTCATGGTGATCGATGCAAGTTCCTCTGTCCTAACTCCCATGCATGCATGTGTATCTATCATCCGCATCTTCGTTTCCTCCGTTTATTTATTGTTATGCACCTGGTTCTCCTCTCGATCCTTAGGTTAACGGAGCCTTGCATGTTTTTTTTAGTACTTTCGTTCCCCTGTTTCGTTTAACAGATTTTGGTATGCTAGTTTCAGTTTAGGGTTTTATCGAAAAAAAGTTTCAGTTTAGGGGATTCTTGCACAAGAAGAGAGGGATTTCTTGTGAAACGGAATAAACGTTCTCAGAGTGTTTTTCCCCCGCTGATGTTTATCCAGTGTTGTATTGAGCTGTTGGTTCTTGAACCATTTGATCTCACATTGTTGAATTTAAGGCATTTCTGTTCTTCTGATCTCCAGAGTAGCAACTGCAAGTTATTACTCGAATACAATAGGACACGGCTTTTATCATATAATAATAAGATAAGATGTCGGTTGGTCCATCAATTGAACACCTGAATCCATCACTTCTTATGTATAGATTATTGGCATGTGCTGTAGAAACCCATAAGGCAGAAACAATAACCTAAATGTGTGTCCTGGAGGACTCCTGAACCCATGTGATGGGATTGTACCTCCATTCCCCAACCAAGAAGCAAGACTTGCTTCCTGTGATGTCGCCTTACTGAAAGTTTTGACTGAAATTTTTTGTTCTGATGCCACTTCAGTAATGTTTTATGTCAGCAATATCATTATCTATTTCCCTTATTTCTCCTCCGGTTCTTCAGTCATGCCTACCGTAAAATTTACATGCTCGTGTTGTTTCTTCAACTGCTTGTCACCACTGTAGCGACTAGTTACAAATACATAACTTTGTTTTTCTTCTTATTCTAAATTTAAGAATTCATCTGACACAATTATAAGAAAATGGTGATCACAGGATGAGGGGGTCGCTACTGTTGTCGGTGAACAGTCTGTGGGAATTGATGACTGCAATGAACCAGCTGTCGAGGTCGCTTATCCTCCTGTGAATGTAAGCATCCAATTGCTTAAGTTTATATATGCCCTAAATTAGAGCAGAGATGGCTCCATTCAGAACATCACTACCTACCGATGGAAGAAATGATATCTTCACATTGCTACAAAATTTATTCCTTTCCATCTCCGTCATAATTTTATAAAGCATGCAGCTTGTTGATCTCGTCTCATTATGGCAGGTTGTGAAGCCAGAGAGCATGGAGAGTGGGCCAATAAAGTGTCCTGGCGGTCGTTTTAAAAAGAAAGCACAGAGAACTACTGCTTACAAAGTAAGATCTTACACCCTCTTAATAATGCTTCAGAGATCTTGGGTCATCCACAACTCAGATTACTTGCTGTCTTCAGCCACATATATAATTAAATTTGTTGCTCTGCTTTCATCGGTTGTGTTACAGAGGAAGAAAATGTGGCCAGAAGCTTCCAAATCCGCCAAGAGCGACAAGGATGATAATCTTGTTCCGAGGGTAAGGTCTTAGACGAAATTTATCGAACTTGAATGAATTGCATATCCATATATCATGCCCGTCTTTTTTTTTGGAAAATGGGAAATATGCTACCATAATCAAGTGTAAGCAGAACAATATGCATGTGACACTTAGCATTGGAACAAACTAACTATGAACAATTTTCTCTGATTTGATTGCCTGCATTACAGAGAAAGAGAGGGAGGCCAGCCGTTTCTAAGTCTGCTAAGAGCAATATGGGGCGGAAACCTACATTGGCTTATATCAATAGTACTGATAGTGAGGGCGAGAGGGACAAAGATGATGATTTCGACCTGATGGTAAGGGCCCTACATGGAATATTCTCAAGTTATTTGCTATTTTCAACCACATATTGACATATGTAAAAGTATTAAGTTCTTTGCCCTGCTATAATTGCTTTTGTTACAGAGGAAGAGAAGGTGTCCAGCAGTCTCCAAGTTTGCAAAGAATAGCAAGGATGATAATTTTGTACCGATGGTAAGGTCCTACAGGAAATAACCAAACTTGCAAGAATAACATGTCCATATCGTGCTCAATAATATTTTTATGGAAAGATGGAAAATTTCATAGCATAAATGAGTGTAAGCAGATCAGTATGTATGCCACACTTGGCACTGACATAGACTGTTGCTCTGATTTGATTGCCTGCATTACAGAAGAAGAAAGGGAGGCCAGCAGGTTCAAAATCTGCTAAGAGAAAGATGGGGCTAAAACCGGCATTCACTAACACATGCACTAGTAATAGTGAAGGAGAGAGGAACAAAGGCAATGATTTTGACCCGACGGTAAGGGTCCTACACGGAATCTTTTCAAAGCTTGAAAGAGTCACATGTTCATATATCACATTCATTTGTTCGTTAATTTTTCTTATTGGAGCAGTAGACTAACTAAGGATATGTTGTGACTCAACAGGTACCCCATGCTGACGGCCGAAAGAAACATGCAAGGTACCTACTCTTGGTTTTCTCGTGAGTAGAGTATGATGTTAAAATCTCTCAAGGATGTCTAACTTATGCACCTGAATATTCACAAAAACTATAGGGTTCAGGGCAGATGTGGCTCTGCTTTCAAAAGAGCTTCGGAGGCACACACACAGGAGAAATTTCCAGGAGAATATCCAAGGTTCACCAAATGTATGGTGCCATCTAATGTTCTTAAGGTTTTTTGGCTGGTAAGTCTATGTTTACTAAATGTTTGTATGTTCAAGTATGACCAGTTAATTTAGCTTCTTTTTTCGGTTCTTCTGCATTTGACTTTGAGATCTCCTTGACTCATGTACGTGTTTTCTCCCAGCATCTCTCGAGTGACTTCTGCAGAAGTTATCTTCCACAGTGTAACACTAAAATGATACTAGAAGATGAGGATGGGAAGACGGATTATGTAAACTACTTAAGTGCCAGGGACGGTCTCAGTGGTGGGTGGAGAGGATTTGCGATAGATCATAGTCTTAAGGTCGGCGACACCGTGGTCTTTGAGCTCGTAGAACCAACAAAATTTCGGGTGAGTTTTTCATAGTTGTTTTTCAAATGCTTGGAACAAGCACTACCATGAATTTATCAATGCTATGATTAACATTTGACAATTTTTTTCAGGTGTATATAAGGAGAGAGGGTAAGTTCACAACAGCTGATGATGATGCCAGGTCCAAGGAGGATCCAGCAGTTGCCACCAGAGACAGCAGCTTAGCACCCAGCGATGATGCCAACAACCTAGCCGGTGAACAAGCAGTAGGAGATGTCGATGATGGCATAGGATCTCCAGATTCAGGCATCAAAGATCCTGATGGCATCACTGCTCATTCATCGACATATCAACTGCCGGTGGAGCGTGAGGGGTACGTGGAGGTCAAGCTCGAGAAGGACGATGTGGCAGAGAAGATGAAAGCCCTCAAAGATTCAGGCATCAAAGATCCTGATGGCATCACTGCTCAGTCATCGAAAGATCAACTGCCGGTGGAGCGTGAGGGGTACGTGGAGGTCAAGCTCGAGAAGGATGATGTGGCAGAGAAGATGAAAGCCCTCAAGTCGATGATGGCGGCTCTGAAGGAGGGTCTGAAGGCAGTGGACATTGAGGTAGAAGAGTTGGAGTCGAGTGTGGAGAAGAATGCGCAAGCTATGCAGCAGATGTTAAATGCACAATGATGACTGTCAACAATCCGTGGATGTCTTAATTAACACTTTCTGTTTTTGTTTTGAGAATCTTCAGGAACATTTTTGGTTTTGTTTTGAGACCATTTTCGTAAGTAGGTGTACTGTTTTTTCTGCACAGCAATGCTGCAAAATTAAAGTAAGATCTTGTGGTATTTTTGTTTTGAGAACATCTTCAGTAGCTATCGTGGTTACAGGTTTGATACTATCTTCAACCTGTGAACGTTTTTGTTTGTTTTGAAAACATCTGGAGTAGCTAGGCGTAGTTACAGGTTTTTCTTAAGCTGATATTTTGTTGCATCTTGTTCAACACTGCTATAAAAGTTGTCCAGATTTATGAACGGAGACCAGATGGAAATTAACACAAATATTTACAAAAGAGGTCGCCAACTGGAATGGAATCGATGCATTAAGCTTGTTATTAACATTACAATTTACTACTGATTTACAAAATCAACTACTCTCTTCGTCCCAAAAAAATATCATAGATTAGTCTAAATTCGGATGTATGTTCATCTGGATTTAGACAGATCTGTGACATCCTTTTCGGGGCAAAGGAAGTATTATAGTTTACAACTGATCAGCTATAAATTATTGCACTACGTCTCTTGATATTACAATTTACAACCGATCCACTTTAACCCTGCTAAGAACTATGACTAACCACACAGCCAACCATCTGGCAGCAGCTGACCAACCAAATAAAAAATACATCAAACATCACAGGATGGCGAAGACCTAAGACAAATAAAGGAACCAACAGATGCACTTCTGACAAAAGCACAACTATCAAAACTTTATATTGAACATATCCGAGCCACAAAAAGTAGGCAACTATAGTTTACATGATATATTGAACATTCCTGAGAGAACTTGGTTCTTCAGATATTTCAAGCTTCAATACAAAGTAATAACTTAGGCTGGGTGAGGCCTGAGGTGACACCAAGCCAGGCAAACATAGCTGACATTCTTTCTATACTGACTCCTATCCCAATGACATGCTTCATCTTGGACAACAGTGGGACAAACTTCATCTTCAGAAAACAGGTGCCTTATTGTTGTTCACCTGACAGAACTCCAGGGAGTGACCACATCCAATCTCTTCAAGTCTCAATGTCGCTTCCAGTAAATCTGGACTTTATAGATTCAACTGCATGTTCCGTCCAGTCTGATAGGGACGCAAACGGCAACAAACCAGCCAGGCATGGAAGGATCAAGGCCACTGCAGCGTAAAATATGTACCGGCGAACCCAATACGGCAAACCGACAGCCTTGGATCTGTGTGTCACAGAAATAGGACCGTGAAGACCACGATGCAGAAGAGATGGGTAACTGTTTCCAAGTAAATGGATGGCACAAAGGATCTCCCAGAAGATGAGCCAAACATTTCCATCCCCACCCAGTGTGTCCACGCAGAACCTTCCAGCAAAACCACAAACACCTCCCAATAACACAAGATTGAATGTTATTGGCATGTTGGATCCAGTCATTGCAGAACGCTGGAATATCAACCAAGCAATCAATAGAACCATCAAGATGCCAAAAAATATCCTTGTTGATGCAATTAAATGACATCTGAAAAATAGCAATCCTGAGTTGAAAGTTGATACAGAATTTGGCATCCACCAGGATTTGGACTCCTGCAGAACAAGTCAAAACAAAAGGAGATGAGCTTATTTTTACTCAAATAATTCCTAGTAATTAAATATATTAATCAAAGACAATAAAACATACCCTTGAAGCAGCTGCACAAGCTGCAGTAACAGCGGTTATCCGCTGATACGAATAAATATATGTTCCATATCCGAAACAGGCAGACATAAAAACCACTGCTGTAAGAAGCATATCTATAAGCCTCTTGAGAAATTCTGCATGTCTTGTGTCTTCCATTTGAGTCTTTAATTTCTCCTCTCTGAAAGCAGCTTTCTGAAATCCCATCGAGATTTTGATCTTCTCTAGCATGTGTGAGTAGGAGCTGAGAGCCAAATGAGATTGCTTTAGCTGTAACCTTCTCATATTAAGTCCTATTTCAAGTTCTTTGAGCTCATTTGAACGAACTTGCTCATTCAGAGATCTCTCAAATACATTAAGGATGTCCTGATCACACTCTGGGCTAGATCTGCTACGAGGTAGCTGAACCAGTTGTTGATTGACACCAGCATGAAGAATAATCTGCTTATTCATGGAATTCACGAGTGGGCTCTGCTGGACACCAGATATCGGGCCTTGTGATTCAGCGCCACTCAATTTGGTCTCAGTCACAGGACTACCATCACCGTGAGAACATTGAGGGATGTCTTGCTCATAGACAGGTGCCTCATTGAGTAGATGAAGCGTCCTCAGTGTACTGCCAAATGATTTCTCGAAGTTTCCCATGAAACTGTCAAATCTGTCGCCATATATCTACAGAAAATTTATGTCAGCTATACCAAACCATTCGAAGCAGATCTGGGAACAAGTTGAGCCAGTCATACATTTGTTAAAGACTCCTTCACCGCGGAGGTACACATCTGCATCAAGATTCAGTTTTCAAGAATCCGTGGTTAATTTCTAATCTGAAGCAATCGCTTGGGGGAAGAGTAGAAATACTAGAGACATGGAGTACACACCTTTGAAAGGTAATCAGGTTGTAATCCGTTTCCAGAACCACTGCTTTTATTCAAAACCTACAGCAGGGAAAGATGTAACATTGTTATTCAGTAGCCAGGACTGAGTATTGTAACTAGTAATTTTTTCCCCAATAAGGGTTAATTACTGAATAAGAAGATTAGAAACGACAAGCCAACTTCATGTTTCTGAGAGCACACACGAGCATCAACAGGCTGATTCCTGGCACTCCAACTCTCACGAAATTTTACTTAACTCATTTTGGTAACTAATTAACTTTGGTTGAATAGTTGTGTAGTGCATTTCCTCCGAATAGACCATGATAAATAACAAATATGTAATCAAACTCTATGAATTAGGAAATATTGAGATGTTCATATCTATACATATCATAACAAATATGTGAGTGAACTCTATCAACTAAGAAGTACTGAGATGTTCAAATCTATACATATCAGCACACCAACTAAGATGCTATTGCTCCAATTTCCCCAAAAAAAATAAATCAAAATTATGATGATAAAAAATCAATCTTAGGCTGCATTTGGCATTGCGCTACTACTTCTGCCACCTGTTTGGCTAACCAAAAGTTATGCTTTTGTGGCTATTCTGTCACAGTAGGTTATAAATAAGTACGGTGTAGAGGTTCAGCAACCGCTAACTAAGCCTTAACCACTGAATGTGAAATAGCATTATTCTGAAGGATAAACATTCAAAACCAGCCAGTCTCTAGGTGGTTAATTTGACATTTCAGAAGGTACATTCAAATGTCAAATTATTTAGCCAGCTGAGAAAGAGCAATATCAAAAGTGGGCATTTGTTATCAAACCATGGAAGTTAAATGCTATTTCTATTTTCTAGTATTAAAATGGAACTATTACATTTGCATTGTTGATGCCCTGAACGACACCCTAACAGATCATGTGCTTCCTTCCTTAAGCTAGACATGAATATCAATAGCGGGATAAATAAATAAACAAATAACTTTGCACTGGACCACATTATCAATAATCAACGCACTGAGCAATTTTTCGTGTTTAGTAGGAGCAGCAGCATCTGGGTAGCTTCCTAGCTTAGGGATTTTGTTGTTTCTTTGGTATTTTTTAGCTTCTTTGCAGCCTGGCTTGGGATTTTCTGCTCTGTTTTTTTTGGCTCTGTTTTGCGGCCTTGCGATATTAAATGACACATATTTAAATGTGTGGTCGAGAAGAACAAATTGTACGATTTCAAGAATGGAAAAACATAATTAGGCGCTGAAAAAACACATTAAAAACAGAATATTGTGTGGGATAGCGTCACAACAACAATACTATCCATTTATTATCCTTCTGGTGATCCATTCTACCGTAATTGTTCTGATTGGTGATCCAAATTGGGCATGTTATTTTAGATTCCATGAACTACAGAAGTGCACACCACAACAATCATTTGAATAATTTGGAATGGAAACAGAGTATCAAACGTTTCTGTGTGTCTTGCCGAAAGAACTAGTTCTAGCACATCCATGAAGACAGAGGGGCTCCTGTGAGCTTCATCGACGCTGCAAGTATCCGACTAGATTGAACTGTCCGCAATTCAGTAGTTGGCATCGAATTGATCACAAGAGCGTTCAGAGAGAAAAAATTTAACTCCGATACAAGAGCAATTCCGTAGGCCAGCGAACATCTAAGCAAGGCAATTATCGGGAGAACCCGCGAGGGGGCGGCGTAAAGATCGAATCTTTGGGCCGCCGCGCCCGCGCCTACCAATCAAGACAGAACAGCAGAAGACAGGAAGCAGAGGAGACGCTGACCTGGGCGAGAACCGCGGCGAAGGACATCCCCAGAGGCAGCGCGAGGTCCTGCACGCCGTCACCGGTTGCTCCCTTGCTGCCGCCGCCTCCCCCTCCTGCTCGGACGGACAGCGGCCGCCGCCGCAGGTGAAACCCCTTGTGCTTCCTGGTGCGCCGGGAGGCCGAGCCGGTGGACGACGCCGAGGAGGACGCCTCCGGGGAGTCGCCGGCGGCGTGGGCCCCGTCCATCGGAAAGGGGGCCCTGCGGCGCAGGGGATGAGTAGTAGGGTTATGTTTTTGGCTCCCCTGTTTTCTCTGCGCCGCGCGTTCGATTTCTGTTGGGCGCGGGCGCGTGACGATGACTTAACGGGGCAGAGAGATCTACGAAAGAGGCAAGTCGAGGTGGAAACGCGAGGCGAAACGGCATGGGTAGCCGTTGGAGCGATCGCGGAAACTCCGATGAACTTGTGCTGCCAGAACCCTGATGCTTCTTCTCTGCTGTTTCTTTCCTGTTTCTGCCAGTATACTGTACTTCGAATTTTGAACTTGGAACGTGTTTATGTAAGACGTGTACGTGCATACTACTTACCGTGTTGCTTCCCTCTCTGATCATACATGGATGTACTATGCATACGAAATTTACCGAATGGATGGCGATTTAGAAGCAATCAACCGTTTATTGGATGGTTAGAGCATCTCCAGCCGCGTCCCCCAAAGAGTTCCCTAAAGAGATTTGGGGCGCGCCGGACAAAAACGTTCCAGCGTCAAAGCCCATTTTTGTCCGGCGTGTCCATATGTCCGGCACGCCCGTCCGTTCCACGGGGACGCAGGGACGCCGGACACAACGAAAGCGAGGCGGGAGTGGCGGGACCGACTCGTCGCGACACAATAAATTTTTAACTAACCGTCGCCACCTCGCGACGGGTTATTGGCGTGCGGTTCCCGCAGCGACGGTGCAGCACGACGCATCGACGGTGCGCGGCGACGCGTCCCGTCGCGCCTAGCTCCGTGTGCCGGCGCGCGCCACCGCTCCTCCGCCTCCCTCCGGCCTATAAAAGGGCCGCCTCTCATCGTCCTCTCACACACAAACCCTAGCGCCTCTCTCCCAAACCCTAGCCGCCACCATCTCAACAAGACTCGACGCTATGTCCGGTAGAGGCGGAGGCCGACCTCGCGGCCGTGGTCGTGGTCGTGGTCGTGGCCGCGGCAGAGCTGAACGCTCGCCGTCGCCTTCCACGCCGCCGGCTTCATCATCGTCGAAGATGGACGTGGAGCCGGACGTGCGGTTCGAGTTCGTCCTCTCCGGCGACCCGCGCGGCATCCGAGGCTGCCGGACTCCTTCGCCGACGTCGCCGGTGACGATCGCCCGCGCACGATGCATCTGCGGGAGGCTGCGTGCGGCTACTACCGGTGGATCGTCGACGTGATCGACGCGCGCGGCAAGATGTACCTCAACATCGGGTGGGAGAAGTTCGCGCGGCAGCACAGCCTCCAAGCCGGCTTCATCCTCCTGTTCTCCTACTTCGGCGACAGAGACATGAGCGTCAAGGTCTTCGACGAGACGCGGTGCCGCCGGGACTACCAGGGCGACATCACCGACGAGGAGGACGACGAGTGTTCTTTCTTCGCACGTGCACGGAGGTTTCGGATGTTCGCCTCCTCGGTAGAACCAACAAGGGCACCATCCTCCCGCTGGATTTTCCGTTTAGGTGTGGGTGTGCCCTCGAGTGTTCTTTCTTAGCAGCGAACATAGGAAACCTTCGATGCACGGTCTAGTTAGGTTTAGTTTCTTTGCAAAATTTTATATTTGTGTCCACGACGGTTCAAACTATGTATTAGTTTGTGGAAAACCATGTTCCAAACTGTGTCTTTGTGTAAACCATGTTCCAGATTATGTATTAGTTTGTGGAAATTGAAATAAAAAAAAATAAAAAAAAAGTATTTTAAATGTTTGGGGAGGCGTTTGGGGACGCGGGGGAGCGACGTCCCCCAAAGGCGGCACGAACAAAACACGTCCCCCAAACGCTCAATCCGGCGCGGTTTGGGGGACGCTTTGGGGGACGCGACTGGAGATGCTCTTAGTAAGGTGGCTTATACCTTTCAGCCTGTGAGGGGTTAAATCTCGGATCGACGTCTCGTATGTAGTGGCGAAGGACGGAAAAAATTTGAGGTAGGGCAAACTAAAACAATGATGCAAATACCAAAATAGTGGTAAGACATGGACGTCATATATAATTTTAACGAAATGACTTAGTACGATAAAAACAAAGACATATTTGATATATGTAGAACCCTAAAAACATAACAATAATGCCACCTCAATGCCAAAGTTTTACTTTTTTGTAAAAAAAATAATTTTATCGATTAAGACTTTTAAATATCCATAGTGAGCAACTTGATCTTAATGATCTTTGTCGCCAAGAGACCCTTCCAATTCATCATCTCAATGAGGTGATAATATCTTTGATAAAATCATGATGTGTCTTTTAAATATCAAGAAATCTCTAAATTTTCAATTCTACACGTTTAAATAGTGAATATCACAAAGTTATCCTACATATACTAAGATTCATAATAAATCTCTATAACAGAAATATAGAATCATTGTTATTTACATTGAACCTAGAATATGTGTCTATGTTTCCAGACTAAAACAAGCATAACTTTCTCATACGGAATCTATTTTCGATGCACGATCACTTAAAATATTCAAAAAAAAACATGTGCATTTAAATGTATTCACCAAAAATCAAGATAGGACGGTTTCCCTGCCTTGTCCTTAGGGGAGCTTCACCCCTGCTCGTATGTGTCATTAATCGAAACGTTCTTCTAGTGAAAGCCCGAACTTCTATGGATGGCGAGATGTACATGATGATGGATAGATAATATCCTACCCGATAATCGAACATTTTACCCCTCACGTTGTCTCGTAATGTGGGCGACGTGACTCGGTGGCGTGGCATGTGCCAGTGCCAAGCGCATAGTACATCTAAAGATTGGGTAACGAGAAAAGTGGGTGAGAAAAATGGCTTTAGCGTGAATTCAATGCCATAGTTGTTCATCTAAAAGGAATGCCATAGTTGTTCCATAGCAAATCTTGTAACGATTTGCAAGGAATTTCCTCTAGCCTGGCGAAGCACTAAATAAAAGAAGATCGGGCTCACTAGGATATATTTGAGCTTTGTTCACAATTTTTTGTGAGATTTGGTTGATGTTTGGTTTAAATGCAATTCAAATATTAATAATTGAACTTACCAAAGAGGGTATTTTTAGAAAACTAGGTTCTAAATAGGATAGGATAGCATGTATAAATATAATTTTTGAAACATGGTTTTCCTTTTTGAAATAAATAAAATAGAGAAAACTTGTTGTGCAAACAATTTTCTAAAATATTTTATAGTGGGAAAAGGGACAATACATGATATAGGTATAATATATAATTTTTATTATTTTATATTTGGTAGAATTTTCACTTGCCAACAATGCCAAGTGTTTCTAGGGTATTGAAAATATATCTTTGGCAAAAATACTTTTATAGTTTTAGATATAATTTGATAAATATTGTTTTTATTCCTCTTGTATGGCAGGGTTAACATACTCGAATTTAATGTCAAGTTTTCTGAAGGGTGAAGAGTTTGGAAGGTCCCTCAAATCAACATGGTAGAAGATTCACATTATCCAAATTTTAAACACCGATACCAATCAAGATCCAAAACACATAATTTTAATTCTTTCTTTCTTCATCTCTCGGAAACATGATTTTTTGCATAGATCCCAAAAATATTGGATGTGACACTACATAATTAAATTGCACACTGCATGCATGCGTTCATGGTGTGTACAACGAAAAAAGTATGTTCCATGCTAGCATGTGTGCTGATGAACGGTATTGGTGTTTGGTTGCACAAATAAAATTGTCATACTATCTCACGGTATGATTGCTGCACCCCCATGGGGCTCTCACAGGCGTTTGAATTTTTAGCCGTTCGATCGAGGTGACGTGGTGCGATCTCGGCCGGTCGTTCGTCCAGGGCGCTGAGGCCCTCCCACAGACCCACTTTTTATCCATGGGTCACTAAAAGCCCATCCCGGCCCGGCGACACGAGACAACACGCAAACGCAACCCTCGCGTCCAATCCCGTCGCTGCTCCTCCCCCAATTCCGGCTGGCCATCCAATCTCGTCGCTGCTCCTCCCCCAATCCCCCTCTCTTCTTTTCAGCCGCCGCCGGCGCTCAAGACCGAGACGGCGTCGTGCCATTCCTCCACCCTCTCTCTCGGTGGCTGCCCGACGGCGGCGGGGTCCCCGAGGCGGACGCGGCCAGGGCCGACGCGATCCACGCGGCCGCCACGCGGTTCGCGGCAGAGTTCGTGGGGCGGCTGGTGGGCAGGTTCCGGCGGGGCGCGGAGACGTACGCGGGGCAGAAGGAGAATGCGGTCGCCGACGGCCTGCGGCGGCGCGCGGCGGAGGTGGAGATGCTTTGTGCCGATCCGGAGTCTCGTTTCCACGGAGGCCGACCTCCGGCAGGGGCCGCCGGCGTGCAGACAACGCGCGGCCGGTCTCCACGGCGGCGGCGGCTCGATTGGAAGCGTGGCTTGGCAGGCCATGATGCTTTGTGCGGTGGTGTATCATCTGTGCCATCCTCTTCTGGATTGTTTTCTTCATTTGTTCCTTGCTTTTCTCTACGGGTTTATCAATTTGTTGCTTTCTGCTCCCTAAAGAAGATTTTTCTTGGTGATGTAGGCCATTGGTGTTTCTCAGCGGCACCTAGCTATTGTTAGTCCAGCGCCGTAGCGCTCTGCCATCAAGCTGGGTATCCGATGAGTGCAGGTCATCTTTAGAGGCCATCAGTGCTGAAGACACACCCTACTATCCAATATTTGATTACCCCTACATGGAAGCAGATGTGAAGCTAACCCAATTTAATAACTGTTTTTTCAATAGGAATCCAAATCGTGGCAAAATTATATCCTTTTCTTCCCAAGATCACTGCAATTCAGCTCCGTACATGATAGCCTGTATTTTGTGTGCTCATTATGTTGTTCCATTATAGATGCCTAATTCTGCTACCTGACAAACACAGTCAAAGTAGCTCTTATTTGATCCACTCTCCTAGCATCAGAGGAAAAGATAATCTTGCAACATTACTATATATTAAATGCCAATATCAGTAACTGTGCAAAAATAAAACATAAAGCAGTAGACAGGAAGTTCTTTTATAAGGTTAGTATGCTGTATTCACATATATCCACTTCAGAATTTTTGCATGTTCAGATCAGAAAATTGCATCTTCTCCATGAAATAAAGATTTAGCTTTGACAGATATTACAGGGAAACACAATGAAGGAATATGTCCCAACCAAGAGCTTTGATCAACAAAGAGAACAACTGAAGGAAAGAACAACTTATACATTTGGGGATGTTCATTTTTTCTCACATGTTCTCACTTCTCTGCTTTGCTTTGAAGACAAATATTGGTACTAGCATTCTTTTTCCAAGTATTTTTGGTAATTTTAATGCGCATTACGAGTCATCCTTTTTTGTTACTTTGTCTGACATGCCTTATGATATTAATGTGAGCTTCTGTTATGTCCACATAGTTGCACATGACTTGCCATTTGATCAGTGTGTTGGATACTTTAGTTCATACTAAGGGAGCTTATTGCGTGTTAAGCGACAGCCAACTGTACCTAATCCTATCATGAAAAAGATGTTGGAAGAAAACTTAGCTCTGTGGCGATAGATACAATAGAGTCCTAGCCGTCGGTTCCCAAATGTGGCAGCAAATCCAAGGTATTTTTTTATAAAAAAATGCATAGAAGGATTGGTATCTGATGCTCAGTGCATAAATTCCTTCTATTACAATGCAGACTTTGATATCTTCAAAGCTTTGAGAGAAGAAAATACTCTGTTCAGATTCTCAGATTTTAGTTGTCGTACCGACCTATTCATGTGCTCATTTTCTTTTTTATGTTATTTAGAAAAAATGAATCCATCTAAATGCTACTGTGGTAAGTTCCTGCACATTATTCAGTCTCAAAATTTCCATTGATATATGCATTATAGGAGCTAATCATCTGGAAAATTTTGCAGAAATAAGACTATGTTTACGCAGCCTATCCAACGTTCTATCCACTACCGCCTGCAGTTAAGATTCTCAGATTTTAGTTGTCTGTACTATACTGACCTATTCATGTGCTCATGTTTTTTTTATGCTATTTAGAAAAAAATGAATCCATCTAAATGCTACTGTGGTAAGTTCCTGCACATTATTCAGTCTCAAAATTTCCATTGATATATCCATTATAGGGGCTAATCATCTGGAATCTTTTGCAGGAACAAGACCATGTTTATGCAGCCTATCCAACCTTCTATCCACTACCGCCTGCAGTTATTCAGTACTAAAACTACTCACGGAATGCCTCCAATTTGTCACGGCATGTCTACTTGGAGTCACAATGTGATCAGTTCCTACTTGCAAGCACGATGTGATAAGTTTAGACAATGCCTAGGATGTGTTACATGCATTTCTTATTAGTGATGCACATCAAGTCAAGGCATAATTGGAGTCCCAAATCTTGCATCTCACGTTGTTGTTAAAAAATGTGACCAAATAGTCTACTAATTAATACAGAACATCTATAGATTGCCTGGTTTAAGTTATGCCACTTTACTAAGCATCTGTATAATGGCATCTTTTCTTGCCTCTCCGGTATTTTGTTTATATATTTATCTGGTGGGAATTATTTGCCTTACGGAGAAAAGCGCTGAAAAGCGGTACGACCAGAGGCAGTATAATCCTATCCGATGAACATAATCTGAACCTTTTTTGTACATGAATCTAAACTATTTTTTGCTTGAGGACTTGTGCTTGCTGTCCTGTTTTAAGTGAGATACTCGCTGGTTGTTGGAATTGGATGGTTGCAAAATCGGCATCTAGAATCATTGTACGGTTATACACCCCCCAGTCTCAGTGGAAAGAACAGGTTGATCAACATCTAAATTGCATTGCCTCCTGATGAAACCAACGGAGCACATGCTAAAGCAAGCTACCAGTGGAACAGACTTTTGGGTTTGAAGTACTGCAGCATGTTTCAGAGTTTAGCTATCAAATAGTACAGAGGTGTGTGTGCCAGATAGGAATGATATTTCTGGTTTTTCCTAAAAGATTATGTGGTTTGGTAGCCACTTTTTCATACATTTTGTAGGATGGAAACAGGAAATTCCTTCATCACCTGTACATTAACTAAATATATAGAATTGGTTGGTACAAGTAAACATCAACATAGAACAGTCAAATTCTTGACACAACAGCAAAAAAGTTTATCTTCTCTTCTTTCAATAATTCATTTCACCTACAGAGAGGAATGGAACACGAAAACGCTTTACAGTATACCAGCAAGAAGTAGCTTACCAGGCCCTCCATCCATTCCTTTGAGATCCGGTTCGACCGAGCGCTGCAACAACAGAGCGCCTCCCCAAGACACCCGCCACCACCGGCACCGCGATGTCAGCGGACCGCTTCGGATATGTAACTTTTATGTATGTAAGAGAAATATTCTTTGCTCTTACTATAAGACAGACTACCATCGGTATGTATTTCCCCGTGTTCCCTAGAGATGCATGTTTTTGACATGTGAAATTAATCTCAAAGATTCGCATCTGCTTAAATAGTTGGTTAATCCACCGTTGATTTTCTGATTACATAGCAGGGATTTTGTATTACATGTCTTATCATGTCTGTTAGTTTTGTGTGGTTTATCTCAATTTCATTCTAACGACACTGTTTTGTAAAACCTAAGAAATATTTTGTCATATTGGTAGTTAAATTTTAATATTGTTACATAAAATGAACATAGACATGGACTACACGGGATCGTGCGCCAAGGCGCACATCTAAATCTAGTTATCATGGTTTAAATAAGGTTATCTTACCATGCCATTGCATGTTACATCCAATCACAGAGGAATCAAAAGAACAAGAACTTGATGATCACCAAGATCAAGATGACAATGATGAAATCTTTCAACCTACTCTCATACCTGAGGTGCTCCTTCTCCTGACGGTATTGCTAGAAGATGCATTAGCATATGAGGTATTGGCTGATCAGACACAGCCTGAATCTCCATAGCTAGATCCATCAAGAAGCTCTGGTACTTCTCTTGTGCCTCCTCGAAATTATTGTACTCTCTATAGTTGTTGTTGGAGAAAGACTTGCTATTGGTAGATCCTCCATGAACTATAGATTCCTGGATGCCTCTCTTTGAACACCGCATACCACTAACATGCCACAAGAAGAATAAGTAAGAAAAATTATCAAGCATCAATGAAGTCACAAGAAAGCATCACAAGTTCACACCATATCAGTTACTAAGAGGAGCATGCATGATCATTACCAAAAGTGAACCAAAAATTCATCCTATTACTACAACTATGGTGTCAACCTACCACCACAATAAAAGTGGGTGCCATCCAAACACTCAAAATGTACATCATTATCATCACCATCCCGATTACCTCCATGCATGCATCCCCACTCTCATGGCACCAAGGCCACCACTACATATTGAGCTACACGACCATGTGTGGAGGTACCATGGCCACAAAGATGGTATCATGGGCCTTCTAGTCGATGAGGTGACTGAGCACCGCCACGAGAGATTTATATATATTGTTTGATCCAATATATAGTGTATACTCCATCAAATCCTAAATGGCTAAGATGTGCATGAAATTCCAATATCATCTATAAATATGAACATATTCATGTGGAGTTTGTCCTATGTATTGTGGTTAGTATAACCACTTTGGAACCAATAAGTTTGGGGACCAAAATGTACTTGATTGTGTTTTAGGTACATTAGAGATGCAATGGATGTTTGTCTCATGTTTAAAGAAGGTGATTTCACTAGATGATGATTGGATCCAAGCTGGGATGATCGAAAAACTCATATCCACTACATCATCGATCCCATTGATATCTCAGTAACAAGTATCTACTCATGCATACTCGTTTTTGCTTCCAACCTCTTGTAGGTTGCATCTTGGCATGACATTATTTATTTGCAAATATTGTGGTTCTTGCAAAGATCTTTTAAAATAAAAAATATTTATTTATTATGTGAGTAAGTTGACATGATGCACATAAAGGGGAATATATAAAAATCATGTTAATGATTCACCTATCCCAAATGTGCCCTTTAGCGGTTTATCAATTCCTCAAGGTGCTCTCATGTGCAATATTATTGAAATTGCAATTTGAATGTTTCGTATGATACTTGTTGCCTTTCTCAAAATATCCCAACTAGATTTAGTTCCCTTATTGTTAGTTGTGATGATTTTGAGATTTTGTTGGTTGATGTTCATTAATATAACTTAAGAGAAAAAGGAGCCATTGGCTATATATGTTTTTTAGCAAGAATCCTTTCGGTATATCTTTTGACTTCCTCTTTTTATTTCATCTAACCTTTTGTGTGTGCTTCTTTGTGGATTTTTCCATCTTGAGTTTTTGTCCACTTAGCAACTTATATACATAAAAGTGTTAATCTCTAGCCTTGATATCCTCGTTCTTTGGCGACCATCTTTCTTATCCTTTTTGTTTTTGGTGGTGGGTAATAATTTGATTTATGAGTGCTTGGTCTACCTTGATTGCATCTTCATGCACTCATATCTCATGAATGTTTTTTGGGCTCAAGTTTGTCTTGATAAGCATATTGATTATTATGAATACTCTACTTCTTGTTTGTGTTCTAAATTTTTTTGCAGAGGGAGTTAGGATTCCATGTTTGTGCATATTGTATTCAAGTGCAATAATTATAATTTATGCGCGAACCTTGGGGAGCTTCCTTATTTCATTTAGAGCACTATCTATTTCTATCATGACATCTTGTTTTGTTCAATTGGTTCTTCGGTTCTTTTGATTGCTTGCTTCATTCATTGAAGTTTCTTCACCTTGTTACCTTTTGAAATCTTTGATCCTCAATATATTATGTTTTCCTCCATTTATTCGTTATTGGATACGTGCATTTGATTCCACTCATATTATGAGAAATACACACCTTGGGGAGGAACTCATTACTATATTGGCCTTCTAAATTTGGCACCCATTTTGTCACTTGTTGACAATGGGGGAGAAGTTTAGAGGGTTAAGAGAAATGGTTTTATACTTAAGTTTGGTTTGTGCTTAAGTGTTTTGCCTCTCATGCATTTCATATTTATTATGCTTTGCATGGTTGAATATATAGTGGAAACTCTCCTGAAGGTAAAACTTGACAATGTATGCAATGAAACTCAAGTTCATCATACGTGCATATATTGTGGGGGAGTTTGCTCTATATATGTTGGTTATACTCACATATCTTGCATGTGTTGTAGTTTGTGTGAGTAGAATCGGTTTTAATATGGGCTAGTAGCTTTGTGTTACTTGACCATATCAAATACAACTTCTTGTATATAACTTATTCTCGGATAAGTTGCATACTTGTTTCTAATATTCTTAATATAAACCCTCTTGTTGAGATTGTCATCAATTACCAAAATGGGGTAGATTGTAAGGGTACATTGCCCCTAAGTGTGTTTTTGGTAATTAATAACAATCCTCTATGGAATAATGTTTTCATCGGGTTTATACGAATGAATGTTCCATAGGTATTGCTTGTAGTCCTTGTATTGGATTCAAGTGTGGATGCCATGAAGATTGATATATGTATATATATATATACCTTTGGTATTGGCATGAAGATCATCGATTTTAAGAGATACAAGGTTGACCAAGACTAAGGGTGAAGATTGAATTCAAGTTGGTCAACACATGAAGCATAAAGAGTGTACCACTTGGGATCATGTGATCTTGTGGTATGGTAAGCCTTGTCAATTATGCTTCATGAGCTAACCCACTATATATGTGCATTTGTGTTGTCTATGTGGGTTAGGTATCTTGCCATGAGCTTGCATCAAGAATATGATCTCATATATCCCATGTGAAGATGACATCAAGTACATATGGATGTCATCAAGGTTGAGAAGGTCAAGTTCAAGATGAGCATATCGAAGATATCATGCTTGAAGCTTGCGGTCCATTTGGTGATAATGTACATGTGAAGATGTGCCTCAATGAAGCTACCCTATCATGGTGTATGGGGGAGCATTTGTGAGTCTTCACGAAGCAACAATGATCAAGGCATTCCGGCTTGAATCGATCTTGAAGCGTTGTCATCAAGATCAAGCGAGATGCGCAAGGAAAAGGTATGGCCTTACTAGGTTTTCCTTTTACTGGTCTCAAGGTGGTTGTTGGGAGACCGGGTTATAGGATAGATAGCCGCACTATCAAGAGGGGATTTCGGATAGGATAGATAGCCGCACTATCAAGAGGGAGCTCAATCCTTTGCATCCCTATATTCTTGTTGCTTCTTGGTGTTTCTCTATGTGAGGTTATTGAGCTTGTTGCTAGCTTTTCAACAAGCCCAAGTTCATCGAAAACGGAATCGGTATGCATCTTCTATTGCGGTTTTGAGTTTGGATGTCTTTATCATTTCCTGACGTTGGGGTTCTATTCGTCGTTATCCTTCCAACAAAATTGGATTCATCTCAATCGGAGTTCGGGAACTTTGTCAAGTTAAGTTCTTTCGAGAAAACCGCGTTTGAGGGCTTCTGGCGATTTCGGCGCTGAAACCGGTGCTAATGGCTCTCCTACCGGAATATCTCGGCGAGCCGAAATGGTTCTGGTTTCGCCGGAACACGTTCCAGTATGCTGTTTCGGCAAAACCAGTTTCGTTCCGTTGAGCCGGTCTCGTTCCGGCGAGAGAACCGGCCGTGCCGGTTTCAGAACCGGTCCAGCCTCGTGTGCTGGAGATTTTCGGTGATGGTTTCGGTCATCGGGTTTGCTCGCCGGACTATTCCGGCGTGTGAATCGGCGGTGCCGATTTTACCGCTGGTATGGGTCGTAGGAATTCTCCAAACAGCTAGTTTTCTCCCTCGGACTATAAATAGTCCTTCGGTAAGGTCAACCATTCTATTTGCTCTCTCTCCTACTCCATTGTTGAACCTCAAAAGCTTGCTTCCTCTCCACCCCTCCTTTGATTCTTGCATATTCTTGAGGGACTTGAAAGAGGAGATCTAGATCTACAACTCCACCAATCCATTCCTCCTTTTTGTGAGGGGAACTCTTGGGATCTAGATATTGGAGTCATTTGTCGATTTCCTCCATTGTTCTTCCTCTCTAATTCCTCCCTCTAGCACTCGTTGCTTTGGTGGGATTTGAGTGTGAGGGATTTGAACACCTTTGGTGTTCTTGCTTTTGCATCCTTGCATAAGTGTTGAACTCTCCATTACGATTTGTTCGAGTGAGAGACCATGAGCTTGTTACTCTTGGAGGGTTGACCTCCTAGTTGGCTTGACGGTTGGTGCTCCGGTGACCACTTTGTGGAAGATTGTGAAGATGCCCAAGCTTCTCCTTCGTGGAGCTTGTGAAGTGGTTGTGGAGCTTGCCATCTCCGGAGTGGAGAAAAAGCTAGCCATAAGGGAAAGACCTTTGACCTTTGTGGTATTGACTTGGAGAAGAAGGTGAGCCTTCGTGGCGTTCGGGAGACCTTCGTGGTAGCCCGCACTCTCCAACGTGATGCACATCACCTTGTGTGGGGGAACATGGGAATACATCTTTGTCTCTGTGTGCCTCGGTTATCTCTATACTCGAGTTTACTTTCCTTGTGATAACCATCGTGCTTGAAGTGCATATATCTTGCTATCACTTGTGCTACATATATGTTGTGCCTATCTTCCTTATCTTAGTTGTTGTTGTTGTTGTTGTTGTTGCACTTAGTTGAGACTAGCATATTTAGGTTTTGTGCTCGTAAAATAAACGTTAGTTTAATTCCGCATTCTTACAAGCCAAATGTGGTGACCCTGCATACCACTGCATGTTGTAGTATGACATTCGTTGATATAACATTCACGAAGTACCAATCCGCAAATATTACATCCCTCAGAGTAGTACAACAGAACATAGCAGGTCCATAACTCATTCATTTGTTATTACAAGCATAATGTACATATCATCTCGGAGCTCCTCTTGGGTCCTAAGAGGAATACTCCTGGGTTCGAGGCGAACCCCTCTTAGCTTACAATATAACAGTCTTACTAGGTGATACATTTATTCCCTCTAGTAGTTAAGTACTAAGAGTTCGTACTGCTCGGATACTACTACTACTTGGTAGGTCTACACGTGTTCTCCTCCGGAACCCTCCCCGGTTCCGTAGAGTATGAGGTAGTCTACACCTTCGACACCTCCAGAGAGGTCTGGTTCTTCATAGCCGATGATGTCGGCTCCTTCAGGGTTGTCGTTGTCCTCCTCCAGATGGTTCAGACAATCTAAGCGGGGATTTAAGAGTGGTATGAGTACGAGCGTACTTAACAAGTTCATTATAGAAAAGAGGTGTTTAATGCACTAGCTACGATATTAGACCAGAAAGTCTAATACCAATGCAGGTTTTGATAAACATTTCTTCAAGAGGTTGCTTTTATTCCAAAGAACTATGTCCGTCAGCCTTCACCGGTTTACTAGAACTTCATGGAGTTCCTTTCCGGCGTTCGCGAGTTCCAAATCCCAAAGGAGTGACATGTCACGACTCGTACACTCTGCAGGTGTGTTGCTTTACCCATAAGAGATCTTAACCTTGGTGCCAACCGGGCAGCTTTCCCGTCCACACTTCCTTTGGTGTGAGGCCCGGTATAAGGTCTAGCCAATCATGTTCCTCCGCTACCTCGAACACCCACCCTTTGTTGCAATCTCCGACCCTGGGTCCTCGCCGGTCCTCTTACACTAATTAAGGAGGGACCCCGACCACGACGGCAATGCAAGAGCTCTATCATACATTCCTTCGCCGGCAGTTGCAACCCATCATAGACCACATTACCGTGGGGACTTCTACGGGTTCCCCCCTGCATCTTGTCTCTCAAGATCAAGTGCTTACAGTAATGCGCATCCGTTGATGAACGAGAGGTGGAAACACTTTTGACTACTCCGTCCCACTCCGAATCTTATGGTTAACACGGGTATTACGGCACAAGAATCACTGGACGACATTTGTTGTTTAATCCTAGATGGATATAAGCCCTTGCAATGGAACCTCCACCATATCAACACAATCCATGGTTCCATTTCCCACCACATAGTCATATTCATAGTTATGAAAATAGTGGTTTTGCCTTTTTATGCAATAGTGATAAACATAGTGCTTTGCAAGTAATTTGATAAAAATACTCAAATGACATGAGCAAGCGATGAACTTGCTGAATACTGCAAAGTGTTGCAGTTGGATGGTGTGGACTGACCCTTGTCCTCTGTTGCTGAAAAATAGCATCATTGTTCGATAAGGGCAATGGTTAAAGAAGCATTTATGCATGATTCCAGTTTTAGGGTTGGTTCCCCCCTTCCGATGTCTTATCATTTCATGTGAGAGGTTGATACTAAGAATGATTCAGGGATACTCTGTTTAGGGTAAAATACAACCTTGAAATGTTGTCAAGGTGTTTTTAAAGTCCAAAAGAATTTATGGACTTATTTTCATTATTGAAAATATAGGGTGTGATTTAAATGATTATTTAAATCATCAAATTTGAACTTATTCTTGTTTATCTTCAAAAATTCTATTTCATATTTTATTATGATAGAGATTTTTATACTGAGTGGTTTTCATATTTTTAATTATTTTTTTAGAGCTATTAAACATTTACTATGAATTTTCAAAGTTTCAGTATGGAATTGTGAAATGTCACAATTCTGGCCCACATGTCGGTGCGGCCCGTGTTAACCCTAACCCGAGCCACACTTGGGCTCGGACACACCGTCCCCTTCCCTTCTCTTCCACGCTCGCGAACCCTAGAACTCTCGCGCGTGTGTCGCCGTCTACAGAATTACGGCGGGCGGCCGCCGGCGAGGTATGGCGCATCTGAACCGCCGTTCAACGGCGCTTCAGATCCACCACGGCGATTTGTGCTGCGCCGTCTGCTTGCCTCGCCCCCTTCGCCTCTGGTCGCCTGGCATGGGGTGCCGTGGCGATTCCGTCGCCGCCGACGCTCCAGATGCTGTGGCGTCGCCGAGCCCTTCCGTGGTGGTGCTGGTGCTGCGGCGCTGCCATGGCCTGGCTTGGCCTGGTGCCGCCGTGCCCCGGCGTGTGCCGCCGTGGCCGCCATGGCCGCGCTCTTCGCTCCGCCTCACCTGTGAGTATCCATCGCCTCCTTCTCTCCCTCTCCCTCTCTGCTCTGCTCACTTCTCTCCTCCTCCTCTTCGTCTTGCTTAGCCACTGGCCTACATCTCCATGTTGAGATGCTTGCCGTGACGATGCGCTGCTGCTGCGCCTTGCTAGCTGTGTATACGCGTATGCTGCTGTGCTGCTGCTGTGCTGCTTGTGCTGCTGTGCTGCTGCTACGCTGCTTGTGCTGCTGTGCTGCTGTTGTGTTGTTCTTCTCTAGCACCTGCCTGCTCTAGCTTATGAGCTTTTGTTCATAAGCATACTGTGATGCTTTGTTTAATTATATTGACTCCTGATGTTGCTCTGTATCCATGCCTCTCCTGTGTATGCAATGGCTTGCTTCTGGCTTGATCATGCTGTGGTGATCCTTGCCTTTGGCAAGTGCCAGTGCTCCTGCTGTGCTATTATCTGTGCTCTAATTCATGGACATGCTCAATTGAACCTATCTGTTGCATTAACAGCTCCATCCCTTGATGGGGTGCTTCTGGATACAATCATAATTCATTGATTTGATTAACTGTGGAGTATTTATTGACTATATGTGGCTATTTCATTGACTGGTTCTTGCTCTGCTGCTCAGTGATGCTCTAGCATGCACTGGCATGCTCTAGCAAGCTTCTGATGATCACATGATCATCAGTTGCTTTGTAAATGATGCTGTTTCATAACTGTTCCTCACTATTGTTCACTCTGTGTTGTGTGTGCATCACACAGGCTTGGCCTAGTGTGTGCTGGTGCTTGCTCAAGCATCAGTTGATGATTGCAATGATCCATTGGATCGTCTGCAAGGCTCTGGTGCATCAATTGCTTGTGTAATTCATTTATCTGTTTATCTTGCTTTATTAAATGGATGAATGATGTGAACTGTGATTCAGTGATGATCATTTCAATGAATTTGTTAGGGCTAGCTGGATGCCAACCACTGGTTGGGTACCCTAGCCCACTACTGAACCCTACTGGGTGATGATGTGGTGGTTTCAAGTGTTGGCTGTGGGTTGAGGTGGCCCTGGCAGCTCTGTGATGCTATCATGGGTAGCTCCCCCTCTCTGTGGCTTGCTGTGGTTGGTGATTGCTTGCTGTAATTGGATGATTGCTCACTGGTTGATCCAATACTGGACTTCCAGTGGCTTTTGATGTTGAGAAATTATATAGGCAAAGATTTGTCTATTGTCTGATGGTATAGCTAGCTATAGGTGCTAAGTGTTCATGGTTGACTAGATAGGATCAACCCTTGCTGGATTTCTTTGGTGGTGTCAGTGTGTTTTCATCCAACCAATGTTCCCTTCGTTGATTAACATATTGACTTCTTCCATATTTGCTTGCACCAAATGGTTTAGTAACCATATGATGACACAAACATGGTTCTACCCTTATGTGCTCCTGTAATGCATAGCATGCTTATTTATGAGCAAAACATGATTTTTCTCAGGATGATATTATTTATACCTCACTCCAGCTCCTAGATTATTTGTTGGTGTAGAGGATTGCTTCAGTGTGGTGCTTATGCTTGCCCTGCTCCTCTTTGCAAGCCTGTGGTACTTGATTTAGTGCTGTGGTTGTTTGAGCAGGTTGAACAGCAGTGGCTGTTCTTCCTGTTCTTGTGTTCTTGTGTTCTTGGTGAACTTACCCAGTGAAGTCCTATCGATGGAATGACTAGGGTTTACTGTGGAGGCTTTTATGTGGTTTGCTCCTTCTTTCTCTGGTCGACAACACTGCATGGCACTACTTGGTGACTCACTGGCTGTGTGTGTGTGTTGTGGTGCATGCACACCTAGTGACTTGCTGTTGAGCATGCACACTAGCTGTGTGAGCAGCTAGTGTGTGTGTGTGTGTGTACCAAGTGCTTGGTACCTGGGCTGTGAGAGGATCAGCTCGGCAGAGCTTGGTATTATCCATCATTTCACTGTTTTTCTAATCTGCCAAGTGGCTTTGCCACTTGGCATGATACTTATTTTGCTTTGTTTGTGTGCAGGGACTTGGAGATGATCAAGATGATACTCAAGTTCATCTTGGTCAAAGAATTCATGAAGATCAACTTGTAGTTTAGGAATTTCATTAATTGTAATCTTCTTTCTTTTTCTTTTTCTATTTTGCCAATTCTTGTAATGTGTTGTAATATTCTATATTTTATATCTGAATATTGTAAAGAAAATGTATCTTGTGTTATTATCAATTAAGCTCCCATTTTTCTTTAATGAGCTTTACTTAATATTTGTATTTTTTATATTGTTTATTATTTATAATTTTCTTAATGAATTACCTCACATTTGAATTATGAGATATTCATTTAATGTTTGAATTTGAAATTCAAATGCAACTTAGGTTTGAATTCAATCATGCAACTTAAGTTGTAATGCAATACCTCTCCTCTCTTCTCAAAACCCTAACTTAGTTGAATGAGAAGCAAGTTTGTCGCTCTCGAAACCCTAACCCTGTAAGGTGTCGAGAGAGAAACTTGTCCCCTTCGATGCGTTTTGTTTTAAAAGCGCGAAATTTCCCAGAATTTACGATGCAATGCACATCCCTTTCTAAAATCTACCCTCGATCGTCTCTAAACCTGGGACATTACATCCTTTCCCCCTTAAAGAAAACTTCGTCCCGAAGTTGTGGTTGTCATACCTGAAGAGTTCGGGGTATGTTTTTCTCAGGTCTTCTTCCTTTTCCCAGGTGGCTTCCCTCTCGGGGTGATGCTTCCATTGTATCTTGCAGTACTTAATGGCTCGATTCCTGAGTTGCTTCTAGTTCTCCTCGAGAATCTTAGCTGGTTTCTCGATGTAGGTCAAGTCTGGTTGTAACTCTAGCTCATCATGTGATACTGGCTCATCTGGGGTCTTTAAACACTTCCTGAGTTGCGACACATGAAACACATTGTGTACTTGAGCTAACCTTCCCGGTAGATCCAATTCGAAGGCTAACCCTCGGTTCTGACTCAGAATCTTGAAAGGTCCGATGTATCTAGGGCTCAGCTTCCCCTTTACTCCAAACCTCTGAAGACCTTTCATGGGGCTTACCTTAAGGTACACCATGTCTCCAACTTGTGGCTCCCATGTCCTTCTATTTTGATCCGCATAGCTCTTCTGTCGACTTTGAGCTATTTTCAGCCTATCTCTTATAATGTCAATGATCTGTTGCTTTTCCTTGACATAATCAGGATTGAACTCCTTGCTTGATCCTGCCTCATACCAACATATTGGTGATCTACACTTCCTTCCATACAGAGCTTCAAATGGTGCCATCTTGATGCTGCTTTGATAGCTATTATTGTATGAGAACTCTGCTAGTGGTAAGTGCTCCTCCCATGATCCTCCGAAGTCTAGGGCACAAGCCCTAAGCATATCTTCCAATATCTGGTTTGTTCTCTCTGTTTGTCCTCCCGTCTGAGGATGATAGGCGGTACTATAGTCCAACTTGGATCCTAAAGCTTCATGTAGTTGCTTCCAAAATGGTGATGTGAACACGGATCCTCGATCTGACACTATCTTCTTGGGCACTCCATGTTTACTCACGATCTCTTTGATGTAGAGATCGATGACATAGGCATCCCAAATGGGCCTGCCAGATATAGTACCCGGGGTTTATTGAAGGCCCACTACTCGAAGAATAAGAAGATTCGGAAGCCCAAGATATATTTAAGGAAAAGATAGAGTTGTAATAGGAAGTGTTATTTGTAATCTGGCGGGATGAGTTAGAAACCGTCCCGGACTTTGCAACTTGTACAAAACGAAACCCTCGGCTCCACCTCTTATATAAAGGGGGAGTTGAGGGACGAGAAGATATAGAATCATTGTTCACAAACCCTAGTTTTCATAATCGTCGAGTACTTTTCGGCTGAAACCTTCGAGATCTACTTGCCCTCTACTTCTAACTAAACCCTAGCCTATAATAAGTAGGCATTGACAAGTTAATCCCTTGTCAATTGGCGCCGTCTGTGGGAATTAGAGGCGTAAGGATCTGATCTCGATGGCACGTTCAAAGTCTTCGACATCGTCAACCGGGAGCAACACTATGGATCGAGGTAAACAGATCGCTGCTGGTCTTGTTGATTTTGTTCCTCACCCACCCTCCCGTTTGGATGCATATGCGTATGGCGGAGCCCTTGGAGATGACGTTCGGAAGGTTTCACTTTCGCGTCGAGAAAGAAGGATCGTATCGTGTCGAAATTCCGATTTCGTCGGGATCGTCGGCGGTCGATTCTGATTTTTCAAGCTATGCATCGTCAAGCAGAAGAAGAAACTTCGTCAACACGTTACATCAGCATCGAGCAAGAGAGAAACTCGCCAAGATCTTCAGCGACACATCGTTTGAGTCATCTGCGGACTCATATATAAGCGATGGCTCAAGCGATGTCGACAGCTACGACTTCATCGACAAATCTATCACAGTGGGCAAGGTCTTCATCAATCTCAACAATGATGTCACCAAACCCAATATAGATCGGAGTACAAAATATCATCAGATTTATGCTATCGACAATCAAGAGGAAACATCGGAGGCTTTCGACGATTTGGGTAATCCTTTCGTCGATCCCTCAGATCTAAGGAGAGGTATGGGCACTAAATATGTCGGGCCCACGCCACGTGTCAGCGTTCAACTTCCACAAGCAGCTTGGGATAGAGCAGCAAAAGCTCTAGATGGTTCGGAACCAATGACGACGACAGCCACAGCTCAAGAACTGCAAGCTTATCAATATAGGCTCGCACGAACTGCCCGAGAAATAGAAAAACAGACAGCTGAGTTGAACAGGAGAAATGAGGCAGCTTCGCATCAGCAGGAGAAGGGCAGATCTAAGTGGACAATCTAGAGTTTCGGGTGATAGCCACAGGGAGGCTCGGAACAGAGGAAGATCAAGGTTACAACACATACCCGAAGCAGAAAGAGAGCACTTGATTCAAAACCTCGACATGTCCTTTATGTCGATAGATACAAGAGGAAATATTATCCCTAAGACACCGAAGCTGGGTATATGGCGACACAAGCTTACATCCTTGCATCCAGGCCACCCCCAGGAGATCCAAGGGAAACATTATACAACATGGCGTTAGCAGGGGTTGGAGCTATGGGGACAGCGTTCGTAGCAACACCTCCCGAAAGAGCGGCAAGGCAAAATAGTCCACGACCTGCGGCAGCAACAGCGGCAGCTCCTGAAGGACCAAGTGGAGCAAGAGATACAGGAGCACAAGCAAGGGTTGATAGAGCGAGGCAAAGCAGAAGGGATCATCGGCAGTCCCCGAACTCAATGACGAGGATATGTGCGGTCTACCGTGCTTCACGAGAAGAGTCCGAAAAACTCGAGTCCCAAGGATTCAAGTTACCCGATCACTTCAAAAAATTCGACGGTTTGCAAGATCCAGAAGATTGGCTAATTGATTACCTCGAGACGGTAAAGCTAACTGGAGGAACTAGGGCAACAGCCATGCAGAGTATTCAGGTGCACTTAAGTGGAGCCGCACGATCTTGGATCAAAAAACTCCCGCCAGGATCCATCGACAGCTGGGAAAGTTTCGAGGACGTATTCGTCAAGAATTTCAGGTCCACATGCAAAAAACTGCGTCGTTAGAAGAGGAGAGCATGTCGACAAAAGCCAGACGAGTCAATGAGAAAATATATCCAAAGGTGGAACATCATAAAAAACTCGGCAGAAAATATATCCGACGAGAGAGCAATAGATGCGTTTGTCGCAGGAATTAGGCGTGGAGATTTCGTCGAGGACTTGGGAAGGACCAATCCAAAAACAGTATCCGCGTTGATGGAGATAGCAAATAGATGGGCAGACGGAGAAGACGCTGTCCACAATAAACGACACAGGTCGCCAGAGGAGGACCGTGGTCGAAATTATCAATCGAGGCGACGATTTCCTCGACAGTACAGAACTACGATGCTCCAGGCAAATTTCGGCTGGATTTCGAGGCAGGAGGAAACAATAGAGATGATTATCGAGAAGTAATGAGCAGAGAAGCGACAACAGAGACGACTCCCGCAATAGACAAAATAGCGGACCAAGGTTTCCAAGACCTTTCGTGTCCCCCGAAGAAATGCTGAACGGACCGTGCGATGCATTTCTTCCTCGACAGAACGGGAAAAGACAGTCAGGGCACCTGCAGAAAGACTGTCGAAATTTTCAGGCAATGTTCAGATACGCAGAAAATGCTCACGCTCGAGCAGCACAGAGAAATCCTCGGGAGCCCAGGAGCGAAGTTCACCTACCGCCACCTCCCGCGATTACAGAGAACAATCGACACCAGCTTAGAATAGCGGCCACCTGCACCACCACCCTATGTTGATCCTAATTCCAACGGAGCGGTGTCGATGATTCAGAAGGGAAGGCCGTCCAATAGAGCTCAAAAAGTAATCTCACGACAGGTGTTCATGGCGAGAAAATGCCTCCACCAACAGTTGAGTACCTCAATTGGTCAGGGCAAGACATCGGCTTCACCATAGCGGACCACCCGCAACAAGTTCCTCGACCAGAGCCAGCACTTATTCTGCCGGCGTTATCGCAGATTTGACGTTTCTCGAGTATTCATAGATGGCGGCAGCAGCTTAAACCTTATGTATGCAGATACATTGAGGAAGATGAACATATCCTTAGCAAACCTGAAGCCAACGGACACAAGGTTCCACGGCATCACACCAGAGAAACCAAGTTACCCATTGGGAAAGATCAACCTTGACGTTCAGTTTGGAACCCGAGAAAATTATAGAATCGAGAAACCGGAGTTTGAAGTCGTGGATTTCCCATCGCAGTACCACGCTTTGTTGGGACGACCAGCATACGCTCGATTTATGGCAGTACCACACTATACATACCTGTTATGGAGATTGCCTGGACCCAAGGGACCAATCACGGTCAAAGGGAGTTTTGCCTTAGCCGATAAGTGCGACAAGGATTTCCATCGGTTATCGAAACCTTCGGGATGCAAGCTAAGTACTTGGCATCGAAAAGCATGACTGATTACGACGTACTGCCAGACGTTGGAAGGCCAAACAAAGAATCAACTTTCAACACAGAGAAAAATTCTAAGGAGTGCAGATTCACCCAGATCCAAAAAGACGACATCCATTGCAAACAACATGGATATCGCATAGGAAAGCGCTCGTCGAGTTCCTCCGTGAGAACTGGAAAATCTTCGCATGGTGTCCAGCTGACATGCCAGGAGTACCAGGGAACTTGCCGAGCACCACCTAAATTTGGATCCAACAGCGAAACCAATCAGACAACCTTTGCGGCGTTTTTCGGAACCAAACCGCAGAGCCATGCTATCAGAAATAAATCGACTAGAGGAAGCTGGTTTTATCAGAGAGAGATATCTACAGAAGCCACATGGGTAGCTAACCCAGTGATGGTGCCGAAGAAAAACACGACAGTCCTTCGCATGTGCATCGACTTCACGTGTCTCAACAAACATTGCCCTAAGGATCACTTTCCCCTCCCAAGGATCGATCAAATCATCGACTCCACGGCAGGTTGTGAACGTCTTTCCTTTTTGGATGCATACTCTGGTTATAACCAGATCAGATTAAAAGAAGATGATGAAGCCAAAACAGCGTTTATTACACCTTACGGCGTGTTTTGCTACAAGACAATGCCTTTTGGTTTAAAAAATGCGGGAGCAACATATCAGAGGATGATGCAGAAGTGTTTAGCAACACAAATCGGGAAAAACGTGCAAGTATACATTGATGATGTCGTCATAACATCAAAGAAGGGGGCAACGCTGATCGAGGATCTCAAAGAAACTTTTGACAACCTCGATAAATTCTGCCTCAAGCTGAACCCGACAAAGTGTTCTTTTGGCGTTCCAGCAGGAGAACTTCTGGGGTTTCTAGTTTCAGAAGAGGGATTGAAGCAAATCCCGACAAAATACAAGCCATAGTAACAATGAGAAAGCCAACGAAGTTGAAAGAAAAATAAGACTAACTGGGCAGTCACACTTTGAGCAGATTCGTCGCTGTGTTAGGAGAAAAAGCATTACCATTTTATGCGCTGATAAAACAAGGAGATAAATTCCGGTGGAACGAAGAGGCCGATAGAGCTTTCGAAGATCTGAAGCGCTCGACACCACCAGTCCTGGTGGCTCCAAAGGAAAAGGAACCTCTCCTGTTGTATATTGCGGCTACACCTCAAGTGGTTAGCACGGTTTTAGTTGTCGAAAGAGAAGAAGAAGGGAAAATCCATGGAGTGCAGCGGCCAGTATACTTCGTGAAGTCTTGTCGCCCTCAAAACAAAGGTACCCTCAGTACCAAAAACTAGCATATGGAGTATTCACGACAGCACGGAAATTGCGCCACTATTTTTCGGCACACCCGATCATAGTGGTCAACGAAGCTCCCTTGTCAAATATATTGAACAATCCAGAAGCTACGGGTCGTGTCTCCCTTTGGGGAATAGAACTTTCCCCTCGGGACATCACGTACGAAAAAAAGAAAAGCAATAAAGTCGCAATATCCGGACTTCATCGAGAATGGATGGAGTTGCAAAATACGGGACCTCCAGATTTGTCGAGAACCTGGACTATGAACTTTGATGGGTCCAAGAGACTAGAAGGGGCTGGTGCAGGAGTAGTACTCATATCACCCGAAGGCGACAAGTTGAAGTACATCCTTCGGATGACGTTCCCTAATGCATCTAACAATGAAGCAGAATATGAGGCTCTCATACACGGGATGAAGATGGCGAAAGCCTGGAGCAACTCGATTAAAAATCTTTGGCGATTCACAGTTGGTAGCTCAGCAAGTTATGAACCAATGTGACGCAATCAATGATAGCATGATGGCATACAAGGAGGTGTACAATGAGCTCGAGAAGTTATTCGATGGATGCGAAGTAAATCATATTAGTAGATTGAGCAATGACGAAGCCGACGTTCTTGCAAACATCGGGTCGCAGTGCCTTGCAGTCCCACAGGTGTATTCTGGGAAGAGATAACAGAGAGATCTACTGAGTCGACAAAATCAAAAAAGAAGGAGAAGAAACCCTCGGGGGCTACCAAGGAGAAGCAAGAGGAAGAAGAAGAAGAGCAAGACCTGGTCATGGTAATACAGATACCGTGGATGCAGCCATACATATCATATATACTGAAAGAAATACCACGATCCAGTCGAGGCAAGGCGAGTAATTCGACGCTCCAAAGCCACACGGTGGTTAAGGGAGAATTATATAAGAGAAGTATTTCAGGCGTCTTGCAAAGGTGCGTCACACCGAAGAAGGAAGAATAATTCGAAGGATGTGCACGAAGGAATATGCGGCCACCACGCGAGTAGTCGAGCCATCGCAGCCAAGGTTTTTCGGGCAGGATTCTACTGGTTGAAGCAATCGAGGACGCCAAAGAAATAGTAAGGACTTGCGATGCGTGTCAAAGGTTCGCCGCCAAACCTCACTCTCGGCAGCAGAACTAGCACCAATACCTTTGTCGTGGCCCTTCGCACAATGGGGACTCGATATGGTGGGTAAGCTACACAAATCATGGCCAGGAGGAAAGGAATACATGCTAGTAGCTGTCGACAAATTTACAAAGTGGATAGAAGCGAAACCGATAAATTCGCCAGATGGAGCATCCGCAGTAAAATTCATAAAAGGCCTCGTCTTCAGATTTGGAGTGCCTCATAGCATCGTCACGGACAATGGCAGTAACTTCACATCCAACGAATTCAAAGATTACTGCAGAAGTGGGTATCAAGCTGCACTTTGCGTCAGTTGCACACCCTCAAACCAACGGGCAGGTCGAGAAAGCCAATGGCATTATCTCAACGGCATCAAGAAACGTCTGTTGGGACCACTAGAAAAAGCTCGACATACCTGCCCGAAGAACTACCAAGTGTGTTGTGGAGCATCCGAACAACACCAAATACAGCGACACAAGAAACACCGTTTTTTCTGGTCCATGGCGCGGAGGCAGTACTCCCAATAGAAATAGAGCACGACTCCCCTAGAGTCACAGCATATGATGAAGAAGCTTCAAGGACAGCATTGGAAGACGATGTAGACGCACTCGACGAAGCTCGAGACGAAGTATTATCAAGGGTCACCAAATATCAACAGGCTTGAAAATTACCACAGTCGACGTTTGCGGCCAAGATCTTTTCAAGTGGGGGACTTAGTTCTTCGGCTCACGCAAAAAAGTCATGAAAAACTCGAGTCACCATGGCTTGGTCCCTATATCATCACGGAAGTAATTGGAGGAGGAGCATACATGATAAAGGACAAGAAGACAGGGGTGGAGGAGCAAAATCCCTGGAACGTGGCGCAACTCAGGCGGTTCTATGCCTAGAGCTAAAAAATAGTCCTTGTAAAACTTCAGTGTACTGAAACGCCCACGAGTTTTCAGACGCACTCTTTTCCTTTTCGGGGCACCGAGTGGGGCCGGAAAGGTTTTTAATGAGGCGGGCTCGTGGTGCTGCAATATAATAAAGATAGTGGAGATATATTTCTTATTCTTCGACACGCTCGGGGGCTACTCCCATCGGGAGCGCTGTTCGCGCACCCGAGAGAAAAAAAAAAAAAAGAGAAAGAATATCGGGAGATAATGGCAATATAGCGACAAGGTGGACTAAAATGTTGAGCCTACAACCAAGCACAAGTTCTTGGTTGTAGCCTCGGGGGCTACTCCCATCGGGAACGCTGTTCGCGTGCCCGATGAAATTTAAAAAGGAAGAAGAAAGAAAGATAGAAAAGCAAGAGAGTATATTTCGAGTTATAATTAACTCTACATATACTCCCATCGGGAAAATAATATAAGTCATATTTGACTCAATAAAATGTGCCATTCCAACAGCCGGAAAAGCACTCGACAATATATTCTCGAACGCCAAAGTTGCGATCAATTTCTGAATGCCGCAAATTTGCGAAGGTAAGACCCAGATCCATTCTGCTGGGCGTGGCATCGCCGAAGGCTCGCTCTGCTACTTTTATCCGTATCAACGATACGAAGAAAAATCTAACGGACGTTAGTACTCGATAAATTTGTGGGACTCGACAGAATGGTAAGACCTTAAGCGGCACTGTCGAAGTTTACACCGTATCCCGAGATCATGTCCGGGGACGTGATTTTGAAGTAGGTTTTGCGGATTGCCACTAGAGCGGTTAACTAGTACCTGATCCGTCAGATGAACTAGCCCCAACTACCAATATCCCTGTACAATATAGAATTTTATGACAAGAAGTATGGAAGTTAGAGCTTTCGAGTAAAAATAAACAGTGGAGATTTTCCCTGATTCTATGATTCAAGCAAAATCTCGGGGCTACCGACATAGGCATCCCAAATGGGCCTGCCGAGATAGTACCCGGGGTTTATTGAAGGCCCACTACTCGAAGAATAAGAAGATTCGGAAGCCCAAGATATATTTAAGGAAAAGATAGAGTTGTAATAGGAAGTGTTATTTGTAATCTGGCGGGATGAGTTAGAAACCGTCCCGGACTTTGCAACTTGTACAAAACGAAACCCTCGGCTCCACCTCTTATATAAAGGGGGAGTTGAGGGACGAGAAGATATAGAATCATTGTTCACAAACCCTAGTTTTCATAATCGTCGAGTACTTTTCGGCTGAAACCTTCGAGATCTACTTGCCCTCTACTTCTAACTAAACCCTAGCCTATAATCCGTAGGCATTGACAAGTTAATCCCTTGTCAATCGATAAGTTTCTCTCCTTTATCCTGCTGGTTTACTGCTAAGAAGTGTGCACTCTTCGTCAACCGGTCCACGATTACCCATATCATGTCCTTCTTTTTATTAGTCATGGGTAGTCCGGTGATGAAATCCATTCCTATCTCTTCCCATTTCCATTCGGGATTGGTAAAGGTTGTAACTTTCCTGCCGGACTTTTATGTTCAGCTTTCACTCTTTGTATGACATTCCGCCACATATTATGCTATCTCTCTCTTCATGTTATTCCACCAGAATAATTCCTTGAGATCCATATACATCTTTGTACTTCCCGGATGTATAGAGTATGGTGTTTGATGTGCTTCCCGGAGTATAACTTCCTTGATCTCATCAATATCCGGAACGCAAATCCTTTTCTGGAACCATAATGATCCGACTCTCCTCGGTGAAATTCTGATGGTCTTCCCTCATCAATCCTTCTCATCTCCTCCACGATGAATGGATCGTCCAATTGACCCATAATTATCTCATTCTTCAGGTTAACACTTAGTTCATCGGCTACTTGTAGAGCCGATAGTCCTTCATGAGCTTCTTTCTCCCAAAGTTGTATCTGGGCTTGGCTTATTTCCTTCTTCAACTCCGGTGATAACTCTTGTTCCACTCCTCCAGTGCTCTTTCTACTCAAGGCATCGGCTACATAATTAGCCTTTCCTGGAGTATAATTGATGGTCAAATCATAATCCTTGATCAGTTCAAGCCCTCTTTTCTGCCTCATATTGAGTTCCTTCTGAGTGAAGAAGTACTTGAGACTCTTATGATCCGTATAGAGCTCACACTTAGCTCCATAGAGAAAATGTCTCCAAGTTTTAAGTGCAAATACTACTGCTGCTAATTCTAAGTCATGCGTTGGGTAGTTCACTTCATGAGGTCTGAGTTGCCTTGATCCATAAGATATTACTTTCCGATCTTGCATGAGTACGCAACCCAATCCATGCTTGGATGCGTCACAATACACGGTGTAATCCTTGCCAACTTCCGGACTGTAACACCGGTGGTGAGTTTCTCTTTCAGAGTCTGAAACTCTTCTCACACTCATCAGACCACACAAATGGTGTGTTCTTTCTTAACAGCTTAGTCATAGGTCCTGCTATCTTAGAGAATCCTTCAATGAATCTCCGATAGTATCCTGCCATTCCTAGGAATCCTCGGATTTCCTTGACAGTCTTGGGTGCTTCCCAATCTAAAACTGCTGCTACTTTGCTTGGGTTAACAGCAATCCCATCTTTGCTAATAACATGACCAAGAAATTCTACTTGATCTATCCAAAACTCACACTTGCTGAATTTGGCATAGAGTTGATGTTCTCTGAGTGTTTGCAACACAATCCTCAGATGTTCAGCATGTTCAGCTTTATCTTTGGAGTATATCAAGATATCATCGATGAATACGATCACAAACTTGTCTAGACATGGCATTAAGATCTTATTCATAAGATTCATGAAGATTGCCGGGGCATTGGTTAATCCAAAAGGTACCACTAGGTATTCATGATGTCCGTACCTTGAGACAAAGGCTGTTTTCGGAACGTCCTCCTTCTTGATCTTTATCTGATGATAACCGGATCTTAGATCAATTTTGGAAAAGACTCCCGCGCCTCTAACTTGATCAAATAGATCTTGTATTCTAGGAAGTGGGTACTTGTTCTTGATAGTAACATTATTCAAATTCATGTAGTCTCCGCACATCCTTCCGCCTCCATCTCTTTTATCCACGAAGATCACAGGTGATCCCCATGGTGAGATACTCTCATGTATGAATCCTTTCTGTTCTAAGTCATCCAATTGCTCCTTAAGTTCTTTCAACTCCTTAGGCCCCATCTTGTATGGTGCTTTAGCAATCGGAGCTGTTCCTGGAATTAGGTCGATAGTAAATTCTATCTCCCTATCTGGTGGCATTCCAGGTAATTCCTTAGGAAAAACATCCTGGAATTCATTTACTACATGTATATCCTCTAACTTCACTTCCTTCATGCTATTCAGCTGTAGCTCGACTTCAATCTGTGTATGCTTATCTCCTTGGTAGATCATTCTACTTCCATCGGGACTTTTCAAAGACACAGTCTTGTTCACACAGTCGATCAATGCTCCATTAGCCTCTAACCAGTTCATACCAAGAATGACATCAATGTCCTTCATCAGTAAAATGAACAGGTCTGCGTCAAACACGCACTTATTGATCATAATGACTTGTCCTTGTTTGGTGTGGGTTACTACTATCGTTCCCCCCGCGGAAAGTATGGTTATAGGTGTATCTAACTTAGTGCAACTAATCCCATGTTTGATGATGAACTGCTGAGAAATGATGATGTAGTTGCACCAGTATCAAAAAGTACTTTGCCAGGATGAGTAAGTATCTGAAGCGTACCTATCACTGCCTGATCGGAGTTCACCACCTCCTCCAAGCTGGTACAGTTTAACTTGCCGAAGGGCTTCTTGTTCTTCCAATTGCCTCCGGTATTTCCCCCTCGATTTCCTCCTCCTTGCTTATTCTTAGGGCAATCCCGAAGCATGTGCCCCTCCTCACGAGAACCAAAGCATATTATCCTTGGCTTCTTACAGTCCTTGGAAAAGTGTCCCTTGCCTCCACAGCTACGGCAAACAATTTGAGCCATAGGCTGGTTATTCGAACCCCTTCGGTTGTTGTTGCTGCTGTTGTTGTTGTACCTTGGTTTGAAAGTCAAGCCAGTGTTAGTCTTGTTGCTGATATATCTCTTAGGCTCAAATTTAGCCTTCTTTCTTCTCTTCTTGCAGCTGTTTAAAGTCGTCTTCAAGAGTGATGGCTGCATCCACCAACTCCTGGAACTCTGTCGCTCTCATCATTCTGAGCTGTACCTTGAACTGGGGACTTAATCCCCGCAAGAACCTCTTCTTTTTCTTGTCCTCGGTGTTGACCTCCTCAACGGCATACCGGGACAGCTTTGAAAACTCCCTGACATAAGTCAGGATGGCCTTATCTTTCTGCTCGAGACTCTCGAATTCTCGACGCTTCAATTCCACTATACTTTCAGGGACATTGGATTCCCTGAACTTCCTCTTAAACTCTTCCCATGTAAACACCTTTTCCGCCGGATAAACGGCTACTATGTTGTCCCACCAAGATGCGGCGGGTCCACACAACAAGTGTGTTCCGTACCTGACCTTCTCCAGGTCGTTGCATCCAACAGTGTTGAGCTTACGCTCGGTATCCATTAACCAATCCTCCGCGTCCATTGGTTCGGGCGCGTATGCGAAGGATATTGGCTTTGTGTTCTGGAAGTCTGACAAAGTGACTCCCTGATTGTCTGGCCTCTCCACCTTGTTCTACTTAAGCAGCTCCTGGAAGAACTTGTTTTGCTGCTCCATAGTCACTCGTTGCCTTTCCTCCAACATTTGCATGTATTGGAGGAAGTTCTGCTGCGTCATGGGTGGTGGTGGTGGTGGAAACTGGTTTCTGGCTGCTTCATCAGCCTCTTCCTTCTGCTTGGCCTCGCACTCGAGGCGCTGTGCTTCACTCTCCTCACCCGTCAGTCCCGACATATCCCCCTAGTTCTGCAACACAAAGTGGTACTCATAGTTACTCCATGCGCAAGTTTTCTGAGCTCAACTTTGTGCACAGAACTAGTCACGCAATGGAAATCAAGAAGCAAATCCAAATCATACAAAACATATACCATGTATATACATAATTAAGTGGTCTTATTACAATACTCAGTGACGATGTGAGTATGCAAACTCACTTATTGAAGTATATGTACAAATTTCTACAAATATTACACACTACAATACACGTGGTACTATTGTATTGTAGTCTCGCCTCCCTTGGTAGTCTCTAGTCGTGCTTTTACTCCCGGTACATCCCAGGCTTCCATCCGGTCGAACGTGTAGTCCTCCTGACAGAATCTGGAACATAGGGTCTTCCCGTCGGCTGTAGTCGAATCAGAGGATGATCCGAGGGAGAAATCTGTGTTCATGAACTGATTATTCAAAACATCATAATCCACCCATCGGGTGTACTCCCCGTGACTCCGCCATAGGTATTTCCACCATCAGTATCTGACTCAATCAGTATAGGATACTCTTCATAGTCTCCCTTGTTATACTGATTGTTCTGGAACTGGGTTGTGGCGTCCTCATTCATCTCCGCATTATCTCCGACTGGATCGCCAGAGTTTCCTGTGTCTGACCCCCAACGCCAACCTGTTGAGTTCTCTATAGGAGTCTCGGAACGCTGATGGTTTCCAGATTCCTCTCCACCCTCATATCCTCCATGGGAACTACTAGGAAAATATCTAGGTGTAATGGGTGTGGTTTGTTGTTCGGGATGGTCAACACTAATGTAATCACCAGCTGAATAAACTGGTGTGTGAACCTCATTCTCCATTGGTTCCTTCCCCTTAGTCTCCTCCTTGGGCTCAGTGAACTCCTCTAGCATTGTATCAATTGCCCCCGACAGATGTCGGTTCAACTGAAAGAACAATGATAGTAAGTTGCGGCTATTGTCCATGTACTTAGCGGCTTCTGCTGGTTTGCGTTTTGCAAATTTGAAGTGGTTAAGCATAGGATCATCTTCCTCCTCCATATGAGGAATGTGTGAGAATTCGGAACCCATAAGCTCTTTCGTCTTATGTTCCCGAATATCAGTGATGGCTCTCATAATGGCTATGTGGTAGGCTGTTTGGATAGTTCTAGCCTCACCCGCTGGCATCACTATACTCATTCCTAAGGATTCTGGAAGTCTTAGTCCTACCCTACACTTCGCCAATACTATACTGTCATAGTACATGTATTTCCTTACTTGAATCTGGGGATCGCACCCAAATTCAAGTAACATTGCACGAAGAATGTCTGCGAGTCCTCCTTCATATTCACTCAGTGTTGACTCCATCACTTTCACGTTACATCCCGAACGTGAACTTACCATAGTTGGCTGTAGAATAGAAAGAATATAAGATTAGTAATAATGCATCATAATAGAGATAATAAAGAATTATCGCACTAACAGATATGATTGTTTTATTCTCAAGTGAATATACACCATATTTTTAGAGAATTCTTTACTAGTCCTATTTGACTCCTAACGTTCTGTTCTATTTACTAGGTTCCAACCTAAGGTCAAAGCTTTTGCTCTGATACCAACTGTGGTGACCCTGCATACCACTGCATGTTGTAGTATGCCAGTCGTTGATATAACATTCACGAAGTACCAATCCGCAAATATTACATCCCTCAGAGTAGTACAGAACATAGCAGGTCCATAACTCATTCATTTATTATTACAAGCATAATGTACATATCATCTCGGAGCTCCTCTTGGGTCCTAAGAGGAATACTCCTGGGTTCGAGGCGAACCCTCTTAGCTTACAATATAACAGTCTTACTAGGTGATACATTTATTCCCTCGAGCAGTTAAGTACTAAGAGTTCGTACTGCTCGGATACTACTACTACTTGGTAGGTCTACACGTGTTCTCCTCCGGAACCCTCCTCGGTTCCGTAGACTATGAGGTAGTCTACACCTTCGACACCTCCAGAGAGGTTTGGTTCTTCATAGCCGATGATGTCGGCTCCTTTAGGGTTGTCGTTGTCCTCCTCCAGATGGTTCAGACAATCTAAGCTAGGATTTAAGAGTGGTATGAGTACGAGCGTACTCAACAAGTTCATTATAGAAAAGAGGTGTTTAATGCACTAGCTACGATATTAGACCAGAAAGTCTAATACCAATGCAGGTTTTGATAAACATTTCTTCAAGAGGTTGCTTTTATTCCAAAGAACTATGTCCGTCAGCCTTCACCAGTTTACTAGAACTTCATGGAGTTCCTTTCCGGCAGCGTTCGCAGTTCCAAATCCGAACAGGGAGTGACAGGTCACGATTCGGTACACTCTGCGAGGTGTGTTGCTTTACCCATAAGAGATCTTAACCTTGGTGCCAACCGGGCAGCTTTCCCGTCCACACTTCCTTTGGTGTGAGGCCGGTATAAGGTCTAGCCAATCATGTTCCTCCGCTACCTCGAACACCCACCCTTTGTTGCAATCTCCGACCCTGGGTCCTCGCCGGTCCTCTTACACCAATTAAGGAGGGACCCCGACCACGACGACAATGCAGAGCTCTATCATACATTCCTTCGCCGGCAGTTGCAACCCATCATAGACCACATTACCGTGGGGACTTCTACGGGTTCCCCCTGCATCTTGTCTCTCGAGATCAAGTGCTTACAGTAATGCGCAACCGTTGATGAACGAGAGGTGGAAACACTTTTGACTACTCCGTCCCACTCCGGATCTTATGGTTAACACGGGTATTACGGCACAAGAATCACTGGACGACATTTGTTGTTTAATCCTAGATGGATATAAGCCCTTGCAATGGAACCTCCACCAAATCAACACAATCCATGGTTCCATTTCCCACCACATAGTCATATTCATAGTTATGAAAATAGTGGTTTTGCCTTTTTATGCAATAGTGATAAACATAGTGCTTTGCAAGTAATTTGATAAAAATACTCAAATGACATGAGCAAGCGATGAACTTGCCTGAATACTGCAAAGTGTTGCAGTTGGATGGTGTGGACTGACCCTTGTCCTCTGTTGCTGAAAAATAGCATCATTGTTCGATAAGGGCAATGGTTAAAGAAGCATTTATGCATGATTCCAGTTTTAGGGTTTGTTCCCCCCTTCCGATGTCTTATCATTTCATGTGAGAGGTTGATACTAAGAATGATTCAGAGATACTCTGTTTAGGGTAAAATACAACCTTGAAATGTTGTCAAGGTGTTTTTAAAGTCCAAAAGAATTTATGGACTTATTTTCATTATTGAAAATATAGGGTGTGATTTAAATGATTATTTAAATCATCAAATTTGAACTTATTCTTGTTTATCTTCAAAAATTCTATTTCATATTTTATTATGATAGAGATTTTTATACTGAGTGGTTTTCATATTTTTAATTATTTTTTTAGAGCTATTAAACATTTACTATGAATTTTCAAAGTTTCAGTATTTTATGGAATTGTGAAATGTCACAATTGCCCCTGGGCCCACATGTCAGTGCGGCCCAGTGGTTAACCCTAACCCGAGCCACACTTGGGCTCGGTCGGACACACCGTCCCCTTCCCTTCTCTTCCACGCTCGCGAACCCTAGCCCAAGCTCTCGCGACTCCCGTGTCGCCGCCGTCTTCGCCGAATTATTCCGGCCGACTCCGGCCGTCGCCGCCGGCGAGGTATGGCGCATCTGAACCGCCGTTCAACGGCGCTTTAGATCCACCGCGGCGATTTGTGCTGTGCCGTCTGCTCGCCTCGCCCCCTTCGCCTCTGGTCGCCTGGCATGGGGTGCCGTGGCGATTCCATCGCCGCCGACGCTCCAGATGCTGTGGCATCGCCGAGCCCTGCCGTGGTGGTGCTGGTGCTGCGGCGCTGCCGTGGCCTGGCTTGGCCTGGCGCCGCCGTGCCCTGGCGTGTGCCGCCGTGGCCGCCATGGCCGCGCTCTTCGCTCCGCCTCACCTGTGAGTATCCATCGCCTCCTTCTCTCCCTCTCTGCTCTGCTCACTTCTCTCCTCCTCCTCTTCGTCTTGCTCAGCCACTGGCCTGCATCTCCATGTTGAGATGCTTGCCGTGACGATGCGCTGCTGCTGCGCCTTGCTAGCTGTGTATACGCGTATGCTGCTGTGCTGCTTGTGTTGCTGCTACGTGATGCGTGTAGTTGACACGTCCGTTGGGAACCCCAAGAGGAAGGTGTGATGCGCACAGCAGTAAGTTTCCCTCAGTAAGAAACCAAGGTTATCGAACCAGTAGGAGTCAAGGAACACGTGAAGGTTGTTGGTGGCGGAGTGTAGTGCGGCGCAACACCAGGGATTCCGGCGCCAACGTGGAACCTGCACAACACAATCAAAGTACTTTGCCCCAACGTAACAGTGAGGTTGTCAATCTCACCGGCTTGCTGTAAACAAAGGATTAGATGTATAGTGTGGATGATGATGTTTGTTTGCGAAGAACAGTAAAGAACAATTGCAGTAGATTGTATTTCAGATGTAAAGAATTGGACCGGGGTCCACAGTTCACTAGTGGTGTCTCTCCCATAAGATAAACAGATGTTGGGTGAACAAATTACAGTTGGGCAATTGACAAATAAAGAAGGCATAACAATGCACATAAATATATCATGATGAGTACTATGAGCTTTAATCAGGACATTACGACAAAGTACATAGACCGCTATCCAGCATGCATCTATGCCTAAAAAGTCCACCTTCAGGTTATCATCCGAACCCCTTCCAGTATTAAGTTGCAAACAACAGACAATTGCATTAAGTATGGTGCGTAATGTAATCAACACAAATATCCTTAGACAAAGCATCGATGTTTTATCCCTAGTGGCAACAGCACATCCACAACCTTAGAACTTTCTGTCACTGTCCCAGATTCAATGGAGGCATGAACCCACTATCGAGCATAAATACTCCCTCTTGGAGTCACAAGTATCAACTTGGCCAGAGCCTCTACTAGCAACGGAGAGCATGCAAGAACATAAACAACATATATGATAGATTGATAATCAACTTGACATAGTATTCAATATTCATCGGATCCCAACAAACACAACATGTAGCATTACAACTAGATGATCTTGATCATGATAGGCAGCTCACAAGATCTAACATGATAGCACAATGAGGAGAAGTCAACCATCTAGCTACTGCTATGGACCCATAGTCCAGGGGTGAACTACTCACACATCGATCCGGAGGCAATCATGGTGATGAAGAGACCTCCGGGAGATGATTCCCCTCTCCGGCAGGGTGCCGGAGGCGATCTCCTGAATCCCCCGAGATGGGATTGGCGGCGGCGGCGTCTCTGGAAGGTTTTCCGTATCGTGGCTCTCGGTACTGGGGTATTCGCGATGAAGGCTTTAAGTAGGCGGAAGGGCGGAGTCGGAGGAGTCACGGGGGCCCCACACGCTAGGGCCGCGCGGGCCCCTTAGGCCGCGCCGCCTAGTGTGGCGGGCCCCATGGCCCCACTTCGTATCTCCCTCGGTCTTTGGAAGCTTCGTGGAAAAATAAGACCCTGGGCGTTGATTTCGTCCAATCCCGAGAATATTTCCTTTGTAGGATTTCTGAAACCAAAAACAGCAGAAAACGGCAACTGGCTCTTCGGCATCTCGTCAATAGGTTAGTGCCGGAAAATGAATAATAATGACATATAATGTGTACAAAACATGTGAGTATCATCAATAAAGTAGCATGGAACATAAGAAATTATAGATACGTTTGAGACGTATCAAGCATCCCTGCTTAGTTCCTACTCGCCCTCGAGTAGGTAAACGATAACAAAGATAATTTCTGAAGTGACATGCTATCATAATCTTGATCAATACTATTGTAAAGCATATGAGATGAATGCAGCGATTCGAAGCAATGGCAAAGATAATGAGTAAACAAATGAATCATATAGCAAAAACTTTTCATGAATAGTACTTTCAAGACAAGCATCAATAAGACTTGCATAAGAGTTACTCATAAAGCAATAAATTCAAAGTAAAGGCATTGAAGCAACACAAAGGAAGATATAAGTTTCAGCGGTTGCTTTCAACTTCAACATGTATATCTCATGGATAATTGTCAACACAAAGTAATATAACAAGTGCAATAGGTAAACATGTAAGAATCAATGCACACAGTTTACACAAGTGTTTGCTTCTAAGATAGAAAGAATAGGTAAACTGACTCAACAATAAAGTAGAAGAATGGCCCTTCGCAGAGGGAAGCATGGATTACTATATTTGTGCTAGAGCTTTTCATTTTGAAAACAAGAAACAATTTTGTCAACGGTAGTAATAAAGCATATGTGTTATGTATAAGATATCCTATAAGTTGCAAGCCTCATGCATAGTATACCAATAGTGCTCGCACCTTGTCCTAATTAGCTTGGATTAACACGGATTATCATTGCATAGCATATGTTTCAACCAAGTGTCACAAAGGGGTACCTCTATGCCGCCTGTACAAAGGTCTAAGGAGAAAGCTCGCATTGGATTTCTCGCTCTTGATTATTCTCAATTTAGACATCCATACCGGGACAACATAGACAACAGATAATGGACTCCTCTTTAATGCATAAGCATTCAACAACAGATAATATTCTCATAAGAGATTGTGGATTGATTGTCCAAACTGAAATTCCACCATGAATCATGGTTTTAGTTAGCGGCCCATTGTTCTTCTCTAACAATATGCATACTCAAACCATTTGATCATGAAAATCTCCCTTACTTCAGACAAGACGAACATGCATAGCAACTCACATGATAGTCAACAAAAGTAAAAGTTGATGGCGTCCCCAGAAACATGGTTACCGCTCAACAAGCAACTTATTAAGAAATAAGACACATAAGTACATATTCTTCACCGCAATAGTTTTTAAGGCTATTTTCCCATGAGCTATATATTGCAAAGACAAAGGATAGAATTTTAAAGGTAGCACTCAAGTAATGTACTTTGGAATGGCAGAGAAATACCATGTAGTAGGTAGGTATGGTGGACACAAATGGCATAGTTTTTGGCTCAAGGATTTGGATGCATGAGAAGAATTCCTCTCAATACAAGGTTAGGCTAGCAAGGTTGTTTGAAGAAAACTCAAGTATAAAACGGTGCAGCAAGACTCACATATGAACATATTGTAAGCATTATAAGACTTTATATCGTCTCCTTGTTGTTCAAACACCTTAACCAGAAAATATCTAGACTCTAGAGATCAATCATGCAAACCAAATTTTAACAAGCTCTATGTAGTTCTTCATTAATAGGTGCAAAGTACATGATGCAAGAGCTTAAACAAGATCTATATGAGCACAACAATTGCCAAGTATCAAATTATTCAAGACATTATACCATTTACCACATGCAGCATTTTCCGTTTCCAACCATATATCAATGAATGAAATAGTTCAACCTTCGCATGAACATTAAGAATAAAGCTAAGAACATATGTGTTCATACGAAACAGCGGAGCGTGTATCTCTCCCAAACAAAGAATGCTAGGATCCGATTTTATTCAAACAAAAACAAAAATAAAAACAAACAGACGCTCCAAGTAAAGCACATAAGATGTGACGGAATAAAAATATAGTTTCACTAGAGGTGGCCTGATAAGTTGTCGATGAAGAAGGGATGCCTTGGGCATCCCCAAGTTTAGATGCTTGAGTCTTCTTAAAATATGCAGGGATGAACCACGGGGGCATCCCCAAGCTTAGACTTTTCACTCTTCTTGATCATATTGTATCATCCTCCTCTCTTGACCCTTGAAAACTTCCTCCACACCAAACTCAAAACAATCTCATTAGAGGGTTAGTGCATAATTGAAAATTCATATATTCAGAGGTGACATAATCATTCTTAACACTTCTGGACATTGCACAAAGCTACTGAAAGTTAATGGAACAAAGAAATCCATCAAACATAGCAAAACAGGCAATGCGAAATAAAAGGCAGAATCTGTCAAAACAGAACAGTCCGTAAAGACGAATTTTTTAGAGGCACCAGACTTGCTCAAATGAAAATGCCCAAATTGAATGAAAGTTGCATACATATCTGAGGATCACGCACGTAAATTGGCAGATTTTTATAATTTTCTACAGCAGGGGCGGCTCAATTTCGTGACAGTAAGAAATCTGTTCTGCGCAGTAATCCAAATCTAGTATTGACTTTACTATCAAAGACATTACTTGGCACAACAATGCAATAAAATAAAGATAAGGAGAGGTTGCTACAGTAGTAACAACTTCCAAGACTCAAATATAAAATAAAACTGTAGTAAAATAATGGGTTGTCTCCCATAAGCGCTTTCTTTAACGCCTTTCAGCTAGGCGCAGAAAGTGTGAATCAAGTATTATCAAGAGATGAAGCATCAACATCATAATTTGTTCTAATAATAGAATCATAAGGTAACTTCATTCTCTTTCTAGGGAAGTGTTCCATACCTTTCTTGAGAGGAAATTGATATTTAATATTACCTTCCTTCATATCAATGGTAGCACCAACGGTTCGAAGAAAAGGTCTTCCCAATATAATGGGACAAGATGCATTGCATTCAATATCCAAGACAACAAAATCAACGGGACAAGGTTATTGTTAACCATAATGCGAACATTATCAATCCTCCCCAAAGGTTTCTTTATAGCATGATCAGCAAGATTAACATCCAAATAACAGTTTCTCAATGGTGGCAAGTCAAGCATATCATAGATTTTCTTAGGCATAACAGAAATACTTGCACCAAGATCACATAAAGCATTACAATCAAAATCATTGACCCTCATGTTAATGATGGGCTCCCAACCATCTTCTAACTTCCTAGGAATAGAAGTTTCAAGTTTTAGTTTCTCCTCTCTAGCTTTTATGAGAGCATTTGTAATATGTTTTGTAAAGGCCAAATTTATAGCACTAGCATTAGGACTTTTAGCAAGTTTTTGTAAGAACTTTATAACTTCAGAGATGTGACAATCATCAAAATCTAAACCATTATGGTCTACAGCAATGGGATCATTGTCCCCAATATTTTGAAAAATTTCAGCAGTTTTATCACAAAATTTCAACAGTTTTAGCAATTCGCATTTGGCAGTTTTGCACGCTTTGCACTAGGGGTAGAAACATTGCCAACACCAATTATTTTACCATTGATAGTAGGAGGTGTAGCAACATGTGAAGCATTATCATTACTAGTGGTGGTAATAGTCCAAATTTTAGCTACATTATTCTCTTTAGCTAGTTTTTCGTTTTCTTCTCTTTCCCACCTAACATGCAATTCAGCCATCAATCTAATATTCTCATTAATTCGAACTTGGATCGCATTTGCTGTAGTAACAATTTTATTATCAATATCCTTATTAGGCATAACTTTCAATTTTAAAAGATCAACATCAGAGGCAAGACTATCAACCTTAGAAGCAAGAATATCAATTTTATCAAGCTTTTCCTCAACAGATTTGTTAAAAGCAGTTTGTGTACTAATAAATTCTTTAAGCATGGCTTCAAGACCAGGGGGTACACTCCTATTATTGTTGTAAGAATTCCCATAAGAATTACCATAACTATTACCATTAGCAGAAGGATATGGCCTATAGTTGTTACCAGAATTATTCCTATAAGCATTGTTGTTGAAATTATTACTTTTAATGTAGTTCACATCAACATGTTCTTCTTGGGAAACCAATGAAGCTAAAGGAACATTATTAGGATCAACATTAGATCTACCATTCACAAGCATAGACATAATAGCATCAATCTTATCGCTCAAGGAGGAGGTTTCTTCAACAGAATTTACCTTCTTACCTTGTGGAGCTCTTTCCGTGTGCCATTCAGAGTAATTTTTCATCATATCATCAAAAAGCTTTGTTGCCGCCCCCAAAGTAATGGACATAAAGGTACCTCCAGCAGCTGAATCCAATAGGTTCCGCGAAGAAAAATTCAATCCTGCATAGAAGGTTTGGATGATCATCCAAGTAGTTATTCCATGGGTAGGGCAATTCTTTACCAAAGATTTCATTCTATCCCATGCTTGAGCAACATGTTCATTATCCAATTGCTTAAAATTCATTATGCTACTTCTCAAAGATATAATTTTAGCGGGAGGATAATATCTACCAATAAAAGCATCCTTACATTTAGTCCATGAATCAATACTATTTCTAGGCAGAATAGCAACCAATCTTTAGCTCTTCCTCTTAAGGAGAAAGGAAACAATTTTAATTTTATAATGTCACCATCTATATCCTTATACTTTTGCATTTCACATAGTTCAACAAAATTATTAAGATGGGCAGCAGCATCATCAGAACTAACACCAGAAAATTGCTCTCTCATAACGAGATTTAGTAAAGCAGGTTTAATTTCAAAGAATTCTGTTGTAGTAGCAGGTGGTGCAATAGGTGTGCATAAGAAATAATTATTATTTGTGCTAGTGAAGTCACACAACTTAGTATTCTCAAGAGTATTCATTTTAGCAGTAGTAAATAAAGCAAACTAAATAAAGTAAATGCAAGTAACTAATTTTTTTGTGTTTTCAATATAGAGAACAAGACAGTAAATAAAGTAAATCTAGCAACTAATTTTTTGTGTGTTTTTAATATAAGAGCAAACATAGCAGTAAATAAAGTAAAACAAAGCAAGACAAAAACAAAGTAAAGAGATTGAATGTGGGAGACTCCCCTTGCAGCGTGTCTTGATCTCCCCGGCAACGGCGCCAGAAATTTACTTGTTGCGTGTAGTTGACACGTCCGTTGGGAACCCCAAGCGGAAGGTGTGATGCGCATAGCAGTAAGTTTCCCTCAGTAAGAAACCAAGGTTATCGAACCAGTAGGAGTCAAGGAACACGTGAAGGTTGTTGGTGGCGGAGTGTAGTGCGGCGCAACACCAGGGATTCCGGCGCCAACGTGGAACCTGCACAACACAATCAAAGTACTTTGCCCCAACGTAATGAGGTTGTCAATCTCACCGGCTTGCTGTAAACAAATGATTAGATGTATAGTGTGGATGATGATGTTTGTTTGCGAAGAACGAGAAAGAACAATTGCAGTAGATTGTATTTCAGATGTAAAGAATTGGACCGGGGTCCACAGTTCACTAGTGGTGTCTCTCCCATAAGATAAACAGATGTTGGGTGAACAAATTACAGTTGGGAAATTGACAAATAAAGAAGGCATAACAATGCACATATATATATCATGATGAGTACTATGAGATTTAATCAGGGCATTACGACAAAGTACATAGACCGCTATCCAGCACGCATCTATGCCTAAAAAGTCCACCTTCGGTTATCATCCGCACCCCTTCCAGTATTAAGTTGCAAACAAGACAATTGCATTAAGTATGGTGCGTAATGTAATCAACACAAATATCCTTAGACAAAGCATCGATGTTTTATCCCTAGTGGCAACAGCACATCCACAACCTTAGAACTTTCTATCACTGTCCCAGATTCAATGGAGGCATGAACCCACTATCGAGCATAAATACTCCCTCTTGGAGTCACAAGTATCAACTTGGCCAGAGCCTCTACTAGCAACGGAGAGCATGCAAGAACATAAACAACATATCTGATAGATTGATAATCAACTTGACATAGTATTCAATATTCATCGGATCCCAACAAACACAACATGTAGCATTACAAATAGATGATCTTGATCATGATAGGCAGCTCACAAGATCTAACATGATAGCACAATGAGGAGAAGACAACCATCTAGCTACGCTATGGACCCATAGTCCAGGGGTGAACTACTCACACATCGATCCGGAGGCGATCATGGTGCGACGAGACCTCCGGAGATGATTCCCCTCTCCGGCAGGTGCGGAGGTGATCTCCGAATCCCCGAGATGGGATTAGGCGGCGGCGGCCTCTCGGAAGGTTTTCCGTATCGTGGCTCTCGATGCATTGGGGTATTTCGCGACGAAGTCTTTAAGTAGGCGGAAGGGCGGAGTCGGAGGAGTCAGGGGCCCCACACGCGGGCGCGGGCCCTAGCCGCGCCGCCCTAGTGTGGCGGCGCCTCGTGGCCCCACTTATCTCCTCGGTCTTCCGGAAGCTTCGTGGAAAAATAAGACCCCAGGCGTTGATTTCGTCCAATTCCGAGAATATTTCCTTTGTAGGATTTCTGAAACCAAAAACAGCAGAAAACAGAAACTGGCTCTTCGGCATCTCGTCAATAGGTTAGTGCCGGAAAATGCATAATAATGACATATAATGTGTACAAAACATGTGAGTATCATCAATAAAGTAGCATGGAACATAAGAAATTATAGATACGTTTGAGACGTATCACAACGCTGCTTGTGCTGCTGTGCTGCTGCTGTGTTGTTCTTCTCTAGCACCTGCTGTTCTAGCTTATGAGCTTTTGTTCATAAGCATACTGTGATGCTTTGTTTAATTATCTTGACTCCTGCTGTTGCTCTGTATCCATGCCTCTCCTGTGTATGCAATGGCTTGCTTCTGGCTTGATCATGCTGTGGTGATCCTTGCCTTTGGCAAGTGCCAGTGCTCCTGATGTGCTATTATCTGTGCTCTAATTCATGGACATGCTCAATTGAACCTATCTGTTGCATTAACAGCTCCATCCCTTGATGGAGTGCTTCTGGATACAATCATAATTCATTGATTTGATTAACTGTGGAGTATTTATTGACTATATGTGGCTATTTCATTGACTGGTTCTTGCTCTGCTGCTCAGTGATGCTCTAGCATGCACTAGCATGCTCTAGCAAGCTTCTGATGATCACATGATCATCAGTTGCTTGTAAATGATGCTGTTTCGTAACTGTGCCTCACTATTGTTCACTCTGTGTTGTGTGTGCATCACACAGGCTTGGCCTAGTGTGTGCTGGTGCTTGCTCAAGCATCAGTTGATGCTTGCAATGATCCATTGGATCATCTGCAAGGCTCTGGTGCATCAATTGCTTGTGTAATTCATTTATCTGTTTATCTTGCTTTATTAAATGGATGAATGATGTGAACTGTGATTCAGTGATGATCATTTCAATGAATTTGTTAGGGCTAGCTGGATGCCAACCACTGGTTGGGTACCCTAGCCCACTACTGAACCCTACTGGGTGATGATGTGGTGGTTTCTAGTGTTGGCTAAGGTGGCCCTGGCAGCTCTGTGATGCTGTCATGGGTAGCTCCCCCTCTCTGTGGCTTGTTGTGGTTGGTGATTGCTTGTTGTAATTGGATGATTTCTCACTGGTTGATCCAATACTGGACTTCCAGTGGCTTTTGATGTTGAGAAATTATATAGACAAAGATTTGTCTATTGTCTGATGGTATAGCTAGCTATAGGTGCTAAGTGTTCATGGTTGACTAGATAGGATCAACCCTTGCTGGATTTCCTTGGTGGTGTCAGTGTTTTGATCCAACCAATGTTCCCTTGGTTGATTAACCTATTGACTTCTTCCATATTTGCTTGCACCAAATGGTTTAGTAACCAGATGATGACACAAACAGGGTTCTACCCTTCTGTGCTCCTGTAATGCATAGCATGCTTATTTATGAGCAAAACATGATTTCGCTCAGGATGATCTTATTTATACCTCACTCCAGCTCCTAGATTATTTGTTGGTGTAGAAGATTGCTTCAGTGTGATCCTTATGCTTGTCCTGCTCCTCCTTGCAAGCCTGTGGTACTTGATTTAGTGCTGTGGCTGTTTGAGCAGGTTGAACATCAGTGGCTGTTCTTCCTGTTCTTGTGTTCTTGGTGAACTTACCCAGTGAAGTCATGTCGATGGAATGACTAGGGTTTACTGTGGAGGCTTTTATGTGGTTTGCTCCTTCTTTCTCTGGTCGACAACACTGCCTGGCACTACTTGGTGACTCACTGGCTGTGTGTGTGCTGTGGTGCATGCACACCTACTGACTTGCTGTAGAGCATGCACACTAGCTGTGTGAGTAGCTAGTGTGTGTGTGTACCAAGTGCTTGGTACCTGGGGTGTGAGAGGATCAGCTCGGCAGATCTTTTTATATGGCTATGTTCTACTTGTACGAGTAAAATAGGGATTAGGCTGTGGAGAGATGGCTGAGTGGTTGATAGCTCCGGTTCATCATTTCACTGTTTTTCTAATCTGCCAAGTGGCTTTGCCACTTGGCATGATACTTGTTTTGCTTTGTTGTGTGCAGGGACTTGGAGATGATCAAGATGAGACTCAAGTTCATCTTGGTCAAAGAATTCATGAAGATCAACTTGTAGTTTAGGAATTTCATTAATTGTAATCATCTTTCTTTTTCTTTTTCTATTTTGCCAATTCTTGTAATGTGTTGTAATATTCTATATTTCATATCTGAATATTGTAAAGACAACAAGTCCACAAGTTTCCAGGCGAGGCGCCAACAAGTCCACCCCCCTACGATGGTGGTGGTGGCGGTGGCGGTGGTGGTGGTGGTGCTTCACCTACACCTCCTTCACGTCAGCCGACGCCGCCCCCAATTCACCTCCGGCGGGCAGCCGCCGCCCTAGTCCGCCCGGCGGGTGCGACGCCGCCCCCAATCCACCTCCGGCGAAGAAGCAGAAGCAGTCCTGGAGTATTAACCCGGACCCTTATGTACCTAAGATAACAAAGGTACCAGAGCCATCACTGAAGCCTCTCCCCACGAGGCCTTGGGAACGTAGTGCCGAGGAAGTCGAGGCGGCCGCGACTGCTGAATATGAGAAATGGAAGGCGGGCTGCAAGAAGAAAAGAGAGCCCGAGCCCAAGCCAGTATTTTCTGATGAGCAAAAGAAGTGGGCTAAGTCATTTTTGAACACACCGTCCCAAGCCGCGAAGAATCTGCCTGACGACTATGCACGTGAACTTCGTAATCAGGCACGCATGTTCAAGGAGAAGAAAGAGGAGGCCGAGAAAGCGGAATTAGAAAGTAAAAAAAGCGGGAAACGAGTTGCCCAGCTCGGGGAACAAAGTAAACAATCGATTGCCCCGCTTATAGTGACAGCCGCTGGTCCGGATGCCCCCGATATCATAGAAGCTGCGGCAGCACAGGGATTGACTGTAACGAGTGCCAGAGAACAAGCGGCCAACTTAGGTATTACTCTTCGTGAACTGTTAGGCCTTGATGAGGCGCCAGTGAAGGAGGTAGTACTTACATATGTGAAGAATGGGCCTCTCGTCGAGCCTGCGCAGGAAGAGGATCTACCTCCACAAATGAAAGGTCTGCTGAAATGGTACAAGGGTTACATAAAAAATAAAAACGCCAAAGAATATATTTATGCGGAAGTTGGATATGAGCATCACTTCAAACATTACTCTGTACAAATTCATCTGAGTGAATTGTTCCAGCTTTTCAATCTGCGCGAGCTCGACAAATCTATCATCAGTTGCTACGTTCTGTAAGTGATTTATTTCTACCCCATCTCGTTCATATTGCCTGCACAATATATATGTCCTAACTATATTGTTGTGTCCGCTATTATACATGCAGATTGAAGATTAAGGAATGCAGAGTAAGGAACATCCATGATGTTGGGTTCATTGACCCACACATCGTTAATGGATATACGTTACAGCATCACCCCACCGACGTGGAGGCAGACCTGTGGCAGTTTCTTACAAAGCAGGAACTCAAAAGTGATATTCTATTTCCTTACCATTTTGGGTGAGTGTTTATGTCTTGAGCACATTCTCTTTTGTTTACTCCATGCATGGTATGTGGCCGGCTAATCGATGAGTTATGCATGACGTACTGTGCATGTATCGTGTCCGCAGGTTCCACTAGATTCTGCTAGTAATTAAAGTTGACAAATCAGAATGTCTCGTCCACGACTCTCTGAATATGGATCCGGCGCTTTGGGCCGACATGAGAAAAATGATTCAAAAGTAATTGTTTTCATTCATTTGCGCTCTATATCGATCGGCCTATTTCGTTCATTTCCTAATTAAGCTTCAAGTAATTAACTAATAACTCTCTTGTTCATTTAATTTTCTTTGCCTCGTAGGGTTTGGAGACGGTTCTCAGATACAAAGGTCGGTGAATTCAAAAAAGAGCTACATTTCATGCGGTCAAAGGCTAAGAATGGTGGCGATATTCAGCCACCGGGGACCAATCTATGTGGATACTATGTCTGTGAGATGATCCGGAGATACACCTCTGAGCGCGTTCCGAGTGATACCAATGCTCAGAGGAATAACCTCCGGATGATGCTTAGTCCAGAAGCTCGCTTCCGACCACTTCATGAGGAACTAGCTGGATGGTTCAGGAGGGAAGTCCTCGATCCTAAAGGAGAACACCATTACGAGGACGTAGAACTATACATGCATTAAATTATGTATGGAAACTTGTTCAAACTTGTATATGGTCATCCGATGATATTGAATATATATTGTATATTCCTCTTGAATTCTTTTTGGTTCTAATTTCAAATTTGTTTGAAATTGTACATTCATATGCATGTATGTAGTACCGTAGAATATGTGAAACTCCTTCAAAATTACAATAAAGCACAAAAGAAATAAAATAATACAAATTAAACAGAGAACAGGTTTAGGGGGGGCAGGTTTAGGGGGGGGCTAAAACCCTAAACCTGCGGCGGCCTTTAGTCGCGGTTGGCCAGAAGAACCGCAACTAAAGGTCCTCCGCCCCGATGGTCGCCTGGCGCCCACGTGGACGGGCCTTTAGTCGCGGTTCGTAAGCAACCGCGACTAAAGGGGGGCCTTTAGTCGCGCTAATTTGGTCGCGGTTGCGCAACCGCGACTAATGGCAGTTGCGAACCGCGACCAAAGGCCCTTTTTCCACCAGTGGTGGAAATAACGGCAGGAGAAAATGAGTGATGTTACATGCCATCGTACCTAGCAGCCAGAATCACCTAGGAGACGCCTCTCATATTTTTAAAAGGATAAAAGTTTGACAATTTTTGCTAAATAAGGAAATATGGGAAAATTGTTAAATCTAGTGTCTACTGTTAAAAGTGTGAAACTACGGTGTGCTCATATCTTGCATGTAATTATGATATGATATATATGTATGTCTTCGGTAGCAACATAGCTTATCTTATGTTTCCTGTGATTTATATCACACATAGATACACGTGAATGTTAAAATGTCCCAAAAACGCATGTGCCAGCGTAGAACACTTCAGTCATGCTTGATTGTACATACCACGATACAAAACTTAATGTCAGGCTAGCGTGTACTTACCCTCGTCCGTTTATGTCGGTGTCACACCACCATCCCAATTCCCGATAGCCTGACGGGTGGGTTCAATTGGTCAAAAATGATGTCAATTCACGTTTAGTCTATGTTTAGTGTACATTGCAAAATATTCACTGAACAGTGGTTACAATTTATCACGTGGACGTAAGGTCGTGGTTTTTTTGAAATATATCATCTATAATATGGCGGTTTTATACTAAGAACTCTAGATTTATGGCTGAGACAAACACCACATCTGAATGGGAAAAACTTTCAGGGTTAAGCATCACACATCTCAAGTACGAAGCAAGACACGCAGAGAACATTGCAAGTTCATTTGCACTTGGGTGTGACTATTTTTCAGTCGATTGAGAACTAACTTCGTTCTCAGACAGATGATGTCATCAGTTCAATGCAACTCATAACTAGCACAAATCACGATGTAAATCGAATGATGTAAAATTTTACTATTTTCATGTGGGAGCATAGGAATCATTAATACATAAATATCCCAACATAGCAATTATATCATTGGTCCCCGACATAAACCCATGTACTGCAACTAAAAATATTGAAAAACGGTGGTTGTCATTCCGTTCCTTCCAACACTCATCATTACATTAAAGTGCAGCCTTATGAGCCCATATAGGTTAAATAATATGCAGTGGACGTCCGCATAAAATCATCATAGAACAGCATAAAAGATAGAAAACTTGACCAAAACTCACTGCACATCATATATAATCATAGCCAGATCATCATATGCCCTCAGGAACATGGGGAACTACTCACAAGTGTCAAACATGATATGGACCAGAGGCATAATTGTTACAACACAATCTGAATATATAATCTCTCCACCAAATAAAGACAAATTATCAATCACAAACATGCAACTAGCCCTTAAAACAATATCCGGAGTTCAATTAGACACAAACTATGAGGGTGATGAAGTCAATCTCGTAGATGATGATGGTGATGATGATGGTGCCAATGGAGATATTGATGGAAATGCCTCCCCCTACGGCAAGGAGGAGTGGTGATGATGATGGCGTCGATTTCTCCTTCACCGAAGGCACCGGTGCGGCAGGATCTGCCCTCTCCCGTAGTAGGAGAGGACTTTCGGCTTCGCCGCCGCCTCAATAAATCTTGCAAAAAATATGGCTTAGGTTTTTAGGCGGAGCGGGGGTGCCTATATAAAGGGGGCCCCGAGACAATGCACGAGAGCAAAACGGGCATGGGTGGCGCGCCCTGGGTGCGCCACCTAGCCTAGTTTGGCCCTCGTGGCCTCCCTTGCGTGCTTCTTTGGGACATTGTCCTTTTCCAGGTGAAAACTTATCAGGTATTTTTCCTTCGATTTTTAGGTGTCCAGAAAGTCCCTGAAACAACAAAATGCGAAAAAGGAGGTTTTTTGCCTCCTATAAATGAAATATCAATGAAGGAGACTTTGTAGGAAAGTCCCAAAAATCAACTAAAAATGCATAAAAATGATGTATGATGACAAATATCAATGAAAACTAAACATATATGTAACAATATTGATGATGTAAAATGCACATATCAAGTGGCAATGGTGGAGGCATCATATGGAAGATGGCAGGGTGATGCCATTGCCCTTAAAAAGTACGGGGGTGCATCCACTTTCAATGCGGGCACAAGAATCCGAGCGCATGTCATTAAAGGCGGCGCAGAAGACTTAACATGTGGATGCTATAGTTGAAGCTTGCCATGGATCAAGCTGCAGTGACAAGTGCTCGCGCAGGAGGGCAAGCAAAGCGGCCGCTGATTCACCGCTAGGCGGGCCCAAAGATACAGGAGGTGGACCCGCGCATGGATGGCGTTATGTCAGCAGTGACGCATTCACATCCAAAACTTGGGTTGAAAATGGGTCGACGCGGACATGTTGGTCCATTTGCGTCGGGCCACTTCGCTGGGATTTTCTCTCTGCACATCCATGCGGACCAAAATGGGCCGCCTCTATCAGTTTGGGTCGGGTCATTGGAAATTGCCCTAAACCCTTGGCTACAACTGCTGCTAGAAATATGATAACCCGAGTTCTCCCTGCTGGAAATGCCCTAACAACGTTTGTGACAGATTTTACTCCACTTTATTTCAAATTTGAAATTTTATGGATCGAAGGGAGTAATTAGACCTAGAGCCCATGGTGATAAAATTATTTACCATATTATACTTCAATTTTATGATCGGCAAAGAAACATCACAATGTTAGGAGATAACATTAGAAATAGCAAACCGTTGCTCTCTTCTCTCCAGTTTCTCGGTAAACTAAATCTAGAAACATGCTTATAGATATTTGTAGATGTGAACACTTTAGAGCTTTCTACCGACCGTTATTGAAATGAAACATCAATATCAACGTGACATATACAAATGCACTATAACACATCTTATGCCAAATACTAATGTGTGAAACAATTGCATGTCCTCTTTATTACTTGTGTTAGGTATAAGGGAAATTCATGTGAATAGAATGGGATCTTGTTTTGAATGCATGTTCCATATTTATGTTAAGCAAAAAAAAACAAATACATCATATGTTGCAAAATATGATTTCAATTTAAGATGATGAAATACTTGCAACTATGGATTTACATATTTTGTAACATGGATAACTACTTGTTATGCTCAGTTGCACCATAATCTATGAACTATCAAACAAATATATAGAATTAAGTCTTAGTTGAGAGAACTAATAATAAAAATATGGAATTAGTATAAATAAGTGAGAAAATGATGATATTGGAGAGTAGATACATTGGCGACGCAGGTGCCTCGCCGCCGGTGAGCGGCGGAACCGGCGGCTCGCGCGCAAGTCCACCCCGGCGCGTGTCGCCGGTCTCAGCCCTGGACGTCGAGGCGCGGGTCCAGGCCGACAGCGCCCTTCAGCCCCTTAGCGAGGCGAGCTATTTCCGCTCGACTTTTGTTTCTTAGGGTTTGGGGGCAAGCCGAATTTGTGCTTCTGTGACATGCCTATTTCCCCGATTGCGTTCTTGGGAGTTATTAGAAGAGCAGAGTTTCTTCTTCTTGCGCTGGGGTTTCTTTTAGTTATCTGTTGTTGACCGCGGCCAAGGGCGGGGTATTCAGGGAGTATGTGTTTCAGTATCAAGCTTTTCAACAAGCTTTTCAACAAGCCGTAATGTAAGGATCAATTGGTCTGATATGGATTGTGGAGGTTCTAGTTTACTTTCTGGAGATAACGTTGTATGCAATGTGGCACGTACATCTTTTGGGATGTTCTTCACAAATATTTTCTTGGGATTGTGGTTAATCTCAAGCTTGATTTTCGATCTTATTGTTTTTCAGCCCGTTAGTATGCTAGACCTGCACTCTACCGGCCTCACATTATTCTTTGGTGTTGATGACGGACATGGAGGTTTGATCTTTGTTTCTCATCTTGTTACAACTAATTGATACTGTGCTTATTGGATACTGCTGTATATAATGTGAATTGTGCAAAAGTAAGTACTTGCTTTGGACCACTATGTTGAGTGTACCATTTCTCTCCAGTGATGTGTATTGAATTGATATAAGCTCCTATGCACATTCTATTGATTCCACGTTCCTCTATTATATACACTTATATAAAATTTCCAGACTTAGCAACATAATATTTGTTTCAGGAGCTAATGTTGCACTGTACTCTGGAAACCGATTTCATACTGAGCTTCTACAAGAGGGACTTGATCCCAACAATTGGGATAATGCATTGGGGCACCTGTTTTTCAGGTAACTTAACTAAATTATGTACTCTACGTACGTCTACCCCTTTTCAGTTGTCAAAGTTGAAAGGATAAATGTACACCTATTTTATTCATAGTTGTCTTGTTCTCATAGCAAAGAAGGTTCGGCATGTTGCGTGTGCAAATATGAAATATGTAACCACTGTTCCTGCTTATTTTTTGCAGAATGGATGAGCAGCTGAGAGCCTTAGCTAACCCTCGCGGCCGTTTTAGTTTCAATTTGCTAAGTTGTCTCAGTCCTGCTGCTTGTGTCAAGGTTTGGTTTCATCCAAGTTGATTATGAGTAGTGTGTTTCAGTATCAAGCTTTTGAAGAAGTTAACTAATGTTGTCTCTTAGATAATATGCATACTATTATCTGTAAAAACGAAATGGAAGGAATCGGTTGGTTTTTTTTTTGAAAAGGGATAAACCCGGCGCATCGTGATGATGCACAAAACCCTTTATTAAAACCCAACTACTTTTGTTCAGCAGTACTTATTACATCTCAAGGTTCGCTTAAAGATGATACAAAAATCAACCAACGAAAAAAGAAAAACAGCACAAAGTGACTAAGCATCCTCTAGTCGACTAATATGCTGCCAGCCAGCCCGGCACAAGATATTCTGAGCGACAATCTGGAGCCGTGTGCATCCAGAAGCCATGACATCCCGTTGCTCTTGCGGCGAGAGGAGAGCCCAGAGTTGGATCCAATGCACCATGGAGAAGATCACCTGTAAAAAATTGAAATTTATCTTGTTAAAAATTATATCATTGCGGCATCTCCATATTGACCAACATAAGGCTGATACACCAATGCGAATTAAAACCTTAGATTGTTTGTCAACACCTTTTAACCAATTTCCAAACATATTTGTAATATTGGTCGGCGGAGGGAGATTATTAGTGAAATTAACAGTTCGCCATATTAATTTAGCAAAAGGACATGATAAGAATAAGTGTTCTACCGTCTCTTGTTCTCCGCAAAAAAAGACATTTAGTACACCCAATCCATTGTCTGTTTGCTAAATTATCTTTTGTTAATAGCACCTTATTACTTAGGAACCACATAAATTTTTTAATTTTTAGGGGGATTTTCATCTTCCAAAGATATTTCCGCAAGTACGTTGTATGATCATTCATAAGATCCTCATACATAGATTTGACTGTAAACAACCCATTAGTTGTTAGCTTCCACATAAAACAGTCTGGTTCATTATTTAAATTAACCATCATTAATCTTTGGCATAAGTGTAACCACGCTGTCCACTTATTACCAGATAGTACACGTCTGAAACCAATATTCAGCAATACGTGTGCTAATACGTGAGCCACCAACACATTCTTATGGTTCACAATATTATATAAGGATGGGTACTGACTAGCTAATGAGGATTCCTCTAACCAAATAATTTCCCAAAATCTTGTCGATGTACCATTACCAATTTTAAAATATCCTTTAGTAAACAAATCATTTTTACCCGCATGAGCTCCTTCCAGAAGGGGGAATCAGCCGGTTTTGCCTGTACTTCTGCAAGCATTTTTTGGTTTAGGTATTTGTTATGTAGTAATTGTTGCCACATCCCTTCCTCATTAAGTAGTGAGCCATTTACTCAGTAAACATTTATTTTTGAGTTCAAGGACTTCAATACCTAAACCTCCTTGATCCTTTGGTCGGCAAATTACATTCCATCTTGTAAGCCTATATTTTCTCTTATCTTCGTCCGACTGCCAGAAGAATCTAGATCTATGGAAATCAAGACGCTTTCTTACGCCGACGGGTATTTCCAGAAAAGATAACATGAACATTGGAAGACTTGTTAAAACAGAATTGATAAGTACTAATCTATCGCCATACGATAGCAATTTTCCTTTCCAGCATCCCAATTTACCTAAAAGAATTCCCAAGTATCCAATGGGAAAGCCCCGATATCACATCCAAAAATTTGTTTATATTGTTGCTCTTCCTTAGCCTTCCGAATAGAATAACTAAAAATTAAAATTAATCTTCCCCGATAATTCTTCAAATAAACATAGAATTAATTTCATATTTACCGCCTTTTGTAAATCATGTTCTAAGAACAGAATTGTATCATCATCATACTGTAGGATAGAGATTTCACCCTCAACAAGATAAGGAATGAGACCACCCACTTTACCATCATCCTTTGCTCTTTCAATTAAAATAGCAAGCATGCCTGCTATAATATGAAAAGGCATTTGAGATAATGGGCCACCCTGCTTGACACCTTTTTTTGTTTGAAAATAGCGACCAATGTCGTCATTTACTTTAACACCAACACTTCCTCCTTGCATAAAAGATTTAATTTGGCTAACTAGGTTTTATGATCAGCCAAATTAATTTAATACTCCATCAAGCTAATTATTCGGTATTTTGCTTAAGAATTGTACCAGAGATTTGCAAGGTTATATAGAGCTACAACGCTGATACCTGGGGAAGGTTTCAAGCGGCCTCAGGTGCCAAGATGAAGGTATTTTGCAAAGGTTGTGTTGAATATATAATTTGGCTGCTAGTTTAAAATGCAGGCTTTGATCATCGCTAGTTCAGTATAGACGTTGCTTCGGCCGATCAGCCGTAGCACATTATTGACTCAAGCCAAATGTTTGAAGTTTCACATGATTTCCTGTGGCTATGAAGAGTTGAAGACAAGTCCTAAGCAAAATTCTGGATATATGCATTGAGCACATTGCTGCCAGAGACACTTCTACCCGGCCTTGCGTACCAGTACCAAGCTGCAGGATTTTTCTAGAGAAGATGAAACGACGACAATTGCATGTACTACGTTATGTATGATGAGCCATTACCACTTGGATTAGGTCTTGACCGGAGTATCTTCATTATTAAATTGAAAAGCGACCGTGTTAAATCGCGCACATTTTGCAAATTGCCCCCTCATATTTTCTGGTAATAAATCAGCGATCCAGGGTTTTTTTTTAACATGAACCAGCATAAAACACGCGCCCGCGGCCTGACCGGGTCTCCGAGGCGGTCCTCAAACCCGCAGGAGGTGAATCCAAGTTCGCCTACGCGGCCTTCCGTCGCTCGATCTCGGGCCGGCCTCGGCCTCAGCCTTTCCATCGCGGCAAGAGGGTGAGCCTTGGAAAGAACCTCGCGGTTCATTCCTCTGTCGTCTTCCCCAATTCAGGTCCGATTGCCGATCTGATGAGGGGGACTGTTGTGTGCGAACGGCGGTGCCACGGTCCCGTTGAGGACGCCCTCTACAGCTCTACTGGTGCCTGACCAGGTTCTTCGGCCGGTGCACACACCCGGCGTGCTGGCCCAGACGGAGGGGAGGAGAGGCAATGGGGGTTAGGGGACAAGTGGTGGCCGAAGGTGATGTAGCCAAGAGCGCGAGGTAGCAGCCTTGAGCTCTCTGGCCTGGAGGAGGATCACGGGAGGAGAGCGGACACCGAGGATCGAGCCGGGCCTCGCACCATATCTCGAGCCAGATCTCACGGTGGATGGGAGCTGAACACTTCGTGGCTGTAGGATGAGCCTGGGAAAAGGAGGGTAAGGGAGTGCGGCGCCGGCCGAAGAAGGGAGAGTCGCCACGGCGGTCGGAGAAAGGGAGGGCCGGATGCGGTGGTTACTTTTTTTTTTGAAGAAGGAGGGCCCCGAGGAGCCAGGAAGCTTCTCATCAATTCCAAACAGTGGAGGTACAAAATATTACAAAGGACCCCATAAGATCTAAAAAAACATATAGGTCCCTGACATTTGCAGAAAAGACCTCGCTAAAAGATGATGACACGCAATCAGGTCCTTCTCTTTCCCCACCGCCGAGCCGGAGATCTGCTACGCCGCCGTCAAGCGAAGAGGCGGGGACGGAACCACTTGCCTCCACGCCGCCGTAGTATGCGACTGCAAACCTCAGGGAAGGCCTCACAAAGGAGGTAGTTTCGCCGGAATTCATCACCGGCAAAAGGATAGGCCACAAAGTGACCTTGGATGCTGCTCAAGAAAATAGCTTCCCACACAGATCTCCAGAGCACCGGGCAGAAGTCGATGAAGACGGTCCGGGAGAGGCTCTCCGTCGCCTTTCTTCTTACCACCATGGCAAGGAAGAAGGCGTCGTAGCCCAGCAAGCTTCATGCATGATGTCTACGGGAGCTTCTATTCTTGTAGACAGTGTTGGGCCTCCAAGAGCAGAGGTTTGTAGAACAGCAGCAAGTTTCCCTTAAGTGGATCACCCAAGGTTTATCGATCTCAGAGGAAGAGGTCAAAGATATCCCTCTCATGCAACCCTGCAACCACAAAGCAAGAAGTCTCTTGTGTCCCCAACACACCTAATAGGTGCACTAGTTCGCGAAGAGATAGTGAAATACAGGTGGTATGAATAAGTAGTAGCAACGACACCAGAAAAGTGCTTTGCCCAGGACAGTAAACAAGCAGTAGTAACGCAGCAGTAGTAACGCAGTAGTAACGCAGTAAAACAGTAAACAAGCAGCGATAGCACTATTTAGGAACAAGGCCTAGGGATTAGACTTTCACTAGTGGACACTCTCAACATTGATCACATAACAGAATAGATAAATGCATACTCTCCACTCTTGTTGGATGATGAACACATTGCGTAGGATTACACGAACCCTCAATGCCGGAGTTAACAAGCTCCACAATTCAATGTTCATATTTAAATAACCTTAGAATGCATGAAAGATCAATTCGACTAAACCAAGTACTAACATAGCATGCACACTATCACCTTCATGCTATGTAGGAGGAATAATACACATCAATACTATCATAGCAATAGTTAACTTCATAATCTACAAGAGATCATAATCATAGCATAAACCAAGTACTAACACGGATGCACACACTGTCACCATTACACCGTGCAGGAGGAATAAAACTACTTTAATAACATTGCTAGAGTAGCATATAGATAAATTGTGATACAAAATACATTGCAATCATAAAGAGACTTCACTACGCCATTCATAACAGTGAGTAAGTATTCTGTGAAATATAGCCTAAGAGACCCACACGGTGCACACACTGTCACCTTTACACACGTGGGACAAGGAGTCTCCGGAGATCACATAAGTAAAACTCACTTGACTAGCATAATGACATCTAGATTACAAGCATCATCATATGAATCTCAATCATGTAAGGCAGCTCATGAGATTATTGTATTGAAGTACATAGGAGAGAGATGAACCACATAGCTACCGGTACAGCCCCGAGCCTCGATGGAGAACTACTCCCTCCTCATGGGAGCAGCAGCGGTGATGAAGATGGCGGTGGAGATGGCAGCGGTGTCGATGGAGAAGCCTTCCGGGGCACTTCCCCGCTCCGGCAGGGTGCCGGAACAGAGACTCATGTCCCCCGATCTTGGCTTCGCGATGGCGGCGGCTCGGAAGGTTTTCCGTATCGTGGTTTTTCGCATCGGGGTTTCGCGACGGAGGCTTTAAGTAGGCGGAAGGGCAACGGGGGCCACACGGGGCCCCACACCACAGGTGCGCTGATACGTCTCGACGTATCGATAATTTCTTATGTTCTATGCCATATTATTGATGATACCTACATGTTTTATGCACACTTTATGTCATATTCGTGCATTTTCGGAACTAACCTATTAACAAGAAGCCGAAGTGCCCTGTTTTCTGCTGTTTTTGGTTTCAGAAATCCTAGTAATAAAATATTCTCGGAATTGACGAAACGAAGACCAGGGGCCTATTTTGCCACGAACCTTCCAAGACCGAAGAGCATACGAAGTGGGGCCACGAGGTGGCGACACCACATGGCGGCGCGACCAAGGGGGGCCACGCCGCCCTATGGTGTGGGCCCTCGTTAGCCCCCGACTCTGCCCTTCCGCCTACTTAAAGCCTCCGTCGCGAAACCCCGATGCGAAAAAACCACGATACGGAAAACCTTGCGAGACGCCGCCGCCGCCGATCCCATCTCGGGGGATTCGGAGATCTCCTCCGGCACCCTGCCGGAGAGGGGATTCATCTCCGGAGGACTCTACACCGCCATGGTCGCCTCCGGAGTGATGAGTGAGTAGTTCACCCTGGACTATGGGTCCATAGCAGTAGCTAGATGGTTGTCTTCTCCTCATTGTGCTTCATTGTTGGATCTTGTGAGCTGCCTAACATGATCAAGATCATCTATCTGTAATACTCTATGTTGTGTTTGTCGGGATCCGATGGATAGAGAATACCATGTTATGTTAATTATCAAGTTATTACATATGTGTTGTTTATGATCTTGCATGCTCTCCGAGGATGTGGTTGTTGATTACATTACGCACCATACTTAATGCAATTGTCTGTTGCTTTGCAACTTAATACTGGAAGGGGTTCGGACGATAACCTGAAGGTGGACTTTTTAGGCATAGATGCGTTGGATGGCGGTCTATGTACTTTGTCGTAATGCCCAATTAAATCTCACTATACTTATCATGACATGTATGTGCATTGTTATGCTCTCTCTAATTGCCCGACTGTAATTTGTTCACCCAACATGCTTTTATCTTATGGGAGAGACACCTCTAGTGAACTGTGGACTCCGGTCCATTCTTTTAATACTGAAATACAAATCTGCTGCAATACTTGTTCTTTACTGTTTTCTTGCAAACAATCATCTTCTACACAATACGGTTAATCCTTTGTTACAGCAAGCCGGTGAGATTGACAACCTCACTGTTTCGTTGGGGCAAAGTACTTTGGTTGTGTTGTGCAGGTTCCACGTTGGCGCCGGAATCTCTGGTGTTGCGCCGCACTACATCCCGCCGCCATCAACCTTCAACGTGCTTCTTGACTCCTACTGGTTCGATTAAACCTTGGTTTCTTACTGAGGGAAACTTGCCGCTGTGCGCATCACACCTTCCTCTTGGGGTTCCCAACGGACGTGTCAACTACACGCATCAAGCAAATTTCTGGCGCCGTTGCGGGAGATCAAGACACGCTGCAAGGGGAGTCTCCACTTCCCAATCTCTTTACTTTGTTTTTGTCTTGCTTTATTTTATTTACTACTTTGTTTGCTGCACTTATATCAAAACACAAAAAAATTAGTTGCTAGCTTTACTTTATTTACTGTCTTGTTTGCCATATCAAAAACACAAAAAAATTAGTTTACTTGCATTTACTTTATCTAGTTTGCTTTATTTACTACTGCTAAAATGGCCAACCCTGAAAATACTAAGTTGTGTGACTTCACTAGCACAAATAATAATGATTTCTTATGCACACCTATTGCTCCACCTGCTACTACAGCAGAATTCTTTGAAATTAAACCTGCTTTACTTAATCTTGTTATGCGAGAGCAATTTTCTGGTGTTAGTTCTGATGATGCTGCTGCCCATCTCAATAATTTTGTTGAACTATGTGAAATGCAAAAATATAAAGGTGTAGATGGTGACATTATAAAATTAAAATTGTTCCCTTTCTCATTAAGAGGAAGAGCTAAAGATTGGTTGCTATCTCTGCCTAAGAATAGTATTGATTCATGGACTAAATGCAAGGATGCTTTTATTGGTAGATATTATCCCCCTGCTAAAATTATATCTTTGAGGAGTAGCATAATGAATTTTAAACAATTGGATAATGAACATGTTGCTCAAGCTTGGGAAAGAATGAAATCTCTGGTTAAAAATTGCCCAACCCATGGACTGACTACTTGGATGATCATCCAAACCTTCTATGCAGGACTAAATTTTTCTTCGCGGAATTTATTGGATTCAGCTGCTGGAGGTACCTTTATGTCCATCACTCTTGGTGAAGCAACAAAGCTTCTTGATAATATGATGGTTAATTACTCTGAATGGCACACGGAAAGAGCTCCACAAGGTAAGAAGGTAAATTCTGTTGAAGAATCCTCTTCCTTGAATGATAAGGTTGATGCTATTATGTCTATGCTTGCGAATGATAGGACTAATGTTGATCCTAATAATGTTCCATTAGCTTCATTGGTTGCCCAAGAAGAACATGTTGATGTAAACTTCATTAAAAATAATAATTTCAACAACAATGCTTATCGGAACAATTCTAGTAATAACTATAGGCCATATCCTTATAATAATGGTAACGGTTATGCTAATTCTTATGGGAATTCTTACAACAATAATAGGAATACACCCCCTGGACTTGAAGCCATGCTTAAAGAATTTATTAGTACACAAACTGCTTTTAACAAATCTGTTGAGGAAAAGCTCAATAAAATTGATATTCTTGTTTCTAGAGTTGATAGTCTTGCCTCTGATGTTGATCTTTTGAAATCGAAAGTTATGCCTAATAGGGATATTGAAAATAAAATTGTTACTACAGCAAATGCCATCCAAGTTAGAATTAATGATAATATAAGATTAATGGCTGAACTGCGTGCTAGGTGGGATAGAGAAGAAAATGAAAAACTAGCTAAAAAGGAAAATGTAGCTAAAGTTTGGACTATTACCACCACTAGCAATGCTAATGATTCATATGTTGCTGCACCTCCTACTATCAATGATAAAATAATTGGTGTTGGCAATGCTTCTACTCCTAGTGCAAAGCGCGCAAAATTACCTGAAACTGCTAAAACTGCTGAAACTGCTTGTGATAAAACTGCTGAAATTTTTTCCAACCTTGGGGATGATAATCCCATTGCTTTAGATTGTAATGATTTAGATTTTGATGATTGCCACATCTCTGAAGTTATAAAGTTCTTGCAAAAACTTGCTAAGAGTCCCAATGCTAGCGCTGTAAACTTGGCTTTCACAAAACATATTACAAATGCTCTCATAAAAGCTAGAGAAGAGAAACTAAAACTTGAAACTTCTATTCCTAGAAAGCTAGAGGATGGTTGGGAGCCCATCATTAAAATGAGAGTCAAAGATTTTGATTGTAATGCTTTATGTGATCTTGGTGCAAGTATTTCTGTTATGCCTAAGAAAGTCTATGATATGCTTGACTTGCCACCATTGAAAAATTGTTATTTGGATGTTAATCTCGCTGATAATGCTAAAAAGAAACCTTTGGGGAAAGTTGATAATGTTCATATTATGGTTAACAATAACCTTGTCCCCGTTGATTTTGTTGTCCTGGATATTGAATGCAATGCATCTTGCCCCATTATATTGGGAAGACCTTTTCTTCGAACCGTTGGTGCTACTATTGATATGAAGGAAGGTAATATTAAATATCAATTTTCCTCTCAAGAAAGGTATGGAACACTTCCCTAGAAAGAGAATGAGGTTACCTTATGATTCTATTATTAGAACAAGTTATGATGTTGATGCTTCATCTTTCGATGTTACTTGAGATACACTTTCTGCGCCTAGCTGAAAGGCGTTAAAGAAAAGCGCTTATGGGAGACAACCCATGTTTTTACTACAGTATTTTTGTTTTATATTTGAGTCTTGGAAGTTGTTTACTAATGTAGCAACCTCTCCTTATCTTAGTTTTGAGTTTTTTTGTGCCAAGTAAAATCTTTGATAGTAAAGTAAGTACTAGATTTGGATTACTGCGCAGTTACAGATTTCTTTGCTGTCACGAATCTGGGTCTACCTCCCTGTAGGTAGCTCAGAAAATTAAGCCAATTTACGAGCATGATCCTCAGATATGTACGCAACTTTCATTCAATTTGAGAATTTTCGTTTGAGCAAGTCTGGTGGCCTAATAAAATCCATCTTTACGGACTGTTCTGTTTTGACAGATTCTGTCTTTTATTTCGCATTGCCTCTTTTGCTATGTTGGATGAATTTCTTTGATCCATTAATGTCCAGTAGCTTTATGCAATGTCCAGAAGTGTTAAGAATGATTGTGTCACCTCTGAACATGTAAATTTTTATTATGCACTAACCCTCTAATGAGTTGTTTCGAGTTTGGTGTGGAGGAAGTTTTCAAGGATCAAGAGAGGAGTATGATGCAATATGATCAAGGAGAGTGAAAGCTCTAAGCTTGGGGATGCCCCGGTGGTTCACCCCTGCATATTTTAAGAAGACTCAAGCGTTAAGCTTGGGGATGCCCAAGGCATCCCCTTCTTCATCGACAACATTATCGGTTCCTCCCCTGAAACTATATTTTTATTCGTCACATCTTATGTACTTTGCTTGGAGCGTCGGTTTGTTTTTGTTTTTGTTTTGTTTGAATAAAATGGATCCTAGCATTCACTTTATGGGAGAGAGACACGCTCCGCTGTAGCATATGGACAAGTATGTCCTTAGGCTATACTCATAGTATTCATGGCGAAGTTTCTTCTTCGTTAAATTGTTATATGGTTGGAATTGGAAAATGCTACATGTAGTAACTCTAAAATGTCTTGGATAATTTGATACTTGGCAATTGTTGTGCTCATTTTTAAGCTCTTGCATCATATACTTTGCACCCATTAATGAAGAAACACTTAGAGCTTGCTAATTTGGTTTGCATATTTGGTTTCTCTAGAGTCTAGATAACATCTAGTATTGAGTTTTGAATAACAAGGAAGACGGTATGGAGTCTTATAATGTTTACAATATGTCTTTTATGTGAGTTTTGCTGTACCGTTCATCCTTGTGTTTGTTTCAAATAACCTTGCTAGCCTAAACCTTGTATCGAGAGGGAATACTTCTCATGCATCCAAAATACTTGAGCCAACCACTATGCCATTTGTGTCCACCATACCTACCTACTACATGGTATTTATCCGCCATTCCAAAGTAAATTGCTTGAGTGCTACCTTTAAAATTCCATCATTCACCTTTACAATATATAGCTTATGGGACAAATAGCTTAAAAACTATTGTGGTATTGAATATGTACTTATGCACTTTATCTCTTATTAAGTTGCTTGTTGTGCGATAACCATGTTTCTGGGGACGCCATCAACTATTCTTTGTTGGATATCATGTGAGTTGCTATGCATGTCCGTCTTGTCTGAAGTAAGAGAGATCTACCACCTTCATGGTTGGAGCATGCATATTGTTAGAGAAGAACTTTGGGCCGCTAACTAAAGCCATGATTCATGGTGGAAGTTTCAGTTTTGGACATATATCCTCAATCTCATATGAGAATAATAATTGTTGCCACATGCTTATGCATTAAAGAGGAGTCCATTATCTATTGTCCATGTTGTCCCGGTATGGATGTCTAAGTTGAGAATAATCAAAAGCGAGAAATCCAAAATGCGAGCTTTCTCCTTAGACCTTTGTACAGGCGGCATGGAGGTACCCCATTGTGACACTTGGTTAAAACATGTGCATTGCAAAGATCCGGTAGTCCAAGCTAAATAGGACATGGTGCGAGCACTATTAGTATACTATGCATGAGACTTGCAACTTGTAAGATATAATTTACATAACTCATATGCTTTATTACTACCGTTGACAAAATTGTTTCATGTTTTCAAAATAAAAGCTCTAGCACAAATATAGCAATCGATGCTTTCCTCTTTGAAGGACCATTCTTTTTACTTTTATGTTGAGTCAGTTCCCCTATCTCTCTCCACCTCAAGAAGCAAACACTTGTGTGAACTGTGCATTGATTCCTACATACTTGCATATTGTACTTGTTATATTACTCTATGTTGACAATTATCCATGAGATATAAATGTTACAAGTTGAAAGCAACCGCTGAAACTTAATCTTCCTTTGTGTTGCTTCAATGCCTTTACTTTGATTTATTGCTTTATGAGTTAACTCTTATGCAAGACTTATTAATGCTTGTCTTGAAGTACTATTCATGAAAAGTCTTTGCTTTATGATTCACTTGTTTACTCATGTCATTACCATTGTTTTGATCGCTGCATTCACTACATATGTTTACAAATAGTATGATCAAGGTTATGATGGCATATCACTTCAGAAATTATCTTTGTTATCGTTTTACCTGCTCGGGACGAGCAGAACTAAGCTTGGGATGCTTGATACGTCTCCGACGTATCGATAATTTCTTATGTTCTATGCCATATTATTGATGATACCTATATGTTTTATGCACACTTTATGTCATATTCGTGCATTTTGGAACTAACCTATTAACAAGATGCCAGTGCCTCTGTTTTTCTGCTGTTTTTGGTTTCAGAAATCCTAGTAACAAAATATTCTCGGAATTGGACGAAACGAAGACCTAGGGGCCTATTTTGCCACGAACCTTCCAGAAGACCGAGGAGCATACGAAGTGGGGCCACGAGGTGGCGACACCACATGGCGGCGCGGCCAAGGGGGCCCGCGCCGCCTATGGTGTGGGCCCTCGTTAGCCCCCCGACTCTGCCCTTCCGCCTACTTAAAGCCTCCGTCGCGAAACCCCCGATGCGAAAAACCACGATACGGAAAACCTTACGAGACGCCGCCGACGCCGATCCCATCTCGGGGATTCTGGAGATCTCCTTCGGCACCCTGCCGGAGAGGGGATTCATCTCCGGAGGACTCTACACCGCCATGGTCGCCTCCGGAGTGACGAGTGAGTAGTTCACCCCTGGACTATGGGTCCATAGCAGTAGCTAGATGGTTGTCTTCTCCTCATTGTGCTTCATTGTTGGATCTTGTGAGCTGCCTAACATGATCAAGATCATCTATCTGTAATACTCTATGTTGTGTTTGTCGGGATCCGATGGATAGAGAATACCATGTTATGTTAATTATCAAGTTATTACATATGTGTTGTTTATGATCTTGCATGCTCTCCGTTACTCGTGGCCAAGTTTTTGCTTTTAACTCCAAGAGGGAGTATTTATGCTCGATAGTGGGTTCATGCCTGCATTGACACCTGGGACAGTGACAGAAAGTTCTAAGGTTGTGTTGTGCTGTTGCCACTAGGGATAAAACATTGGCGCTATGTCCGAGGATGTAGTTGTTGATTACATTACGCACCATACTTAATGCAATTGTCTGTTGCTTTGCAACTTAATACTGGAAGGGGTTCGGACGATAACCTGAAGGTGGACTTTTTAGGCATAGATGCAGTTGGATGGCGGTCTATGTACTTTGTCGTAATGCCCAATTAAATCTCACTATACTTATCATGACATGTATGTGCATTGTTATGCTCTCTCTATTTGTCAATTGCCCGACTGTAATTTGTTCACCCAACATGCTTTTATCTTATGGGAGAGACACCTCTAGTGAACTGTGGACCCCGGTCCATTCTTTTAATACTGAAATACAAATCTGCTGCAATACTTGTTCTTTACTGTTTTCTTGCAAACAATCATCTTCTACACAATACGGTTAATCCTTTGTTACAGCAAGCCGGTGAGATTGACAACCTCACTGTTTCGTTGGGGCAAAGTACTTTGGTTGTGTTGTGCAGGTTCCACGTTGGCGCGGAATCTCTGGTGTTGCGCCGCACTACATCCCGCCGCCATCAACCTTCAACGTGCTTCTTGACTCCTACTGGTTCGATTAAACCTTGGTTTCTTACTGAGGGAAACTTGCCGCTGTGCGCATCACACCTTCCTCTTGGGGTTCCCAACGGACGTGTCAACTACACGCATCAGCGGCCAAGGGCTGGACCGCGCCGCCCTATGGTGGCAGCCCCTCGTGGCCCCACTTCGTATCCTCTTCGGTCTTCTGGAAGCTTCGTGGCAAAATAGGCCCCTGGGACTTGATTTCGTCCAATTCCGAGAATATTTCGTTACTAGGATTTCTGAAACCAAAAACAGCAAACAGCAACTGGCACTTCGACATCTTGTTAATAGGTTAGTTCCAGAAAATGCACGAATATGACATAAAGTGTGCATAAAACATGTAGGTATCATCAATAATATGGCATGGAACATAAGAAATTATCGATATGTCGGAGACGTATCAAGCATCCCCAAGCTTATTTCTGCTCGTCCCGAGCAGGTAAAACGATAACAAAGATAATTTCTGAAGTGACATGCCATCATAACCTTGATCATACTATTTGTAAACATATGTGATGCAGCGATCAAAACAATGGTAATGACATGAGTAAACAAGTGAATCATAAAGCAAAGACTTTTCATGAATAGTACTTCAAGACAAGCATTAATAAGTCTTTCATAAGAGTTAACTCATAAATCAATAAATCAAAGTAAAGGTATTGAAGCAACACAAAGGAAGATTAAGTTTCAGCGGTTGCTTTCAACTTGTAACATGTATATCTCATGGATAATTGTCAACATAGAGTAATATAACAAGTGCAATACGCAAGTATGTAGGAATCAATGCACAGTTCACACAAGTGTTTGCTTCTTGAGGTGGAGAGAGATAGGTGAACTGACTCAACATAAAAGTAAAAGAATGGTCCTTCAAAGAGGAAAGCATCGATTGCTATATTTGTGCTAGAGCTTTTATTTTGAAAACATGAAACAATTTTGTCAACGGTAGTAATAAAGCATATGAGTTATGTAAATTATATCTTACAAGTTGCAAGTCTCATGCATAGTATACTAATAGTGCCCGCACCTTGTCCTAATTAGCTTGGACTACCGGATCTTTGCAATGCACATGTTTTAACCAAGTGTCACAATGGGGTACCTCCATGCCGCCTGTACAAAGGTCTAAGGAGAAAGCTCGCATTTGGATTTCTCGCTTTTGATTAGTCTCAACTTAGACATCCATACCGGGACAACATGGACAACAGATAATGGACTCCTCTTTAATGCATAAGCATGTGGCAACAATTATTATTCTCATATGAGATTGAGGATATATGTCCAAGACTGAAACTTCCACCATGAATCATGGCTTTAGTTAGCGGCCCAATGTTCTTATCTAACAATATGCATGCTCCAACCATGAAGGTGGTAGATCTCTCTTACTTCAGAGAAGACGGACATGCATAGCAACTCACATGATATTCAACAAAGAATAGTTGATGGCGTCCCCAGAAAACATGGTTATCGCACAACAAGCAACTTAATAAGAGATAAAGTGCATAAGTACATATTCAATACCACAATAGTTTTTAAGCTATTTGTCCCATGAGCTATATATTGTAAAGGTGAATGATGGAATTTTAAAGGTAGCACTCAAGCAATTTACTTTGGAATGGCGGAGAAATACCATGTAGTAGGTAGGTATGATGGACACAAATGGCATAGTGGTTGGCTCAAGGATTTTGGATGCATGAGAAGTATTCCCTCTCGATACAAGGTTTAGGCTAGCAAGGTTATTTGAAACAAACACAAGGATGAACGGTGCAGCAAAACTCACATAAAAGACATATTTTAAACATTATAAGATTCTACACCGTCTTCCTTGTTGTTCAAAACTCAATACTAGATGTTATCTAGACTCTAGAGAAACTAAATATGCAAACCAAATTAGCAAGCTCTAAGTATTTCTTCATTAATGGGTGAAAAGTATATGATGCAAGAGCTTAATCATGAGCACACCAATTGCCAAGTATCAAATTATCCAAGACATTTTAGAATTACTACATGTAGTATTTTCCAATTCCAACCATGTAACAATTTAACGAAGAAGAAACTTCGCCATGAATACTATGAGTAGAGCCTAAGGACATACTTGTCCATATGCTACAGCGGAGCGTGTCTCTCTCCCACAAGGTGAATGCTAGGATCCAGTTTATTCAAACAAAACAAAAACAAACCGACGCTCCAAGCAAAGTGCATAAGATGTGACGAAATAAAAATATAGTTTCAGGGGAGGAACCTGATAATGTTGTCGATGAAGAAGGGGATGCCTTGGGCATCCCCAAGCTTAGACGCTTGAGTCTTCTTATAATATGCAGGGGTGAACCACGGGGCATCCCCAAGCTTAGAGCTTTCACTCTCCTTGATCATATTGCATCATACTCCTCTCTTGATCCTTGAAAACTTCCTCCACACCAAACTCGAAACAACTCATTAGAGGGTTAGTGCACAATAAAAATTCACATGTTCAGAGGTGACACAATCATTCTTAACACTTCTGGACATTGCATAAAGCTACTGGACATTAATGGATCAAAGAAATTCATCCAACATAGCAAAAGAGGCAATGCGAAATAAAAGGCAGAATCTGTCAAAACAGAACAGTCCGTAAAGATGGATTTTATTAGGCCACCAGACTTGCTCAAATGAAAATGCTCAAATTGAATGAAAGTTGCGTACATATCTGAGGATCATGCACGTAAATTGGCTTAATTTTCTGAGCTACCTACAGGGAGGTAGACCCAGATTCGTGACAGCAAAGAAATCTGGAACTGCGCAGTAATCCAAATCTAGTACTTACTTTACTATCAAAGACTTTACTTGGCACAACAAAACACAAAACTAAGATAAGGAGAGGTTGCTACAGTAGTAAAAAACTTCCAAGACTCAAATATAAAACAAAAATACTTTAGTAAAATAACACATGGGTTATCTCCCAAGAAGTTCTTTCTTTATAGCCGTTAAGATGGGCTCAACAGTTTTAATGATGCACTTGCAAGAAATAGTAGTTGAAGCAAAAGAGAGCATCAAGAAGCAAATTCAAAACAAATTTAAGACTAACATGCTTCCTATGCATAGGAATCTTGTAAATAAACAAGTTCATGAAGAGCAAAGTAACAAGCATAAGAAGATAAAACAAGTGTAGCTTCAAAAATTTCAGCACATAGAGAGGTGTTTTAGTAACATGAAAATTTCTACAACCATATTTTCCTCTCTCATAATAATTTTCAGTAGCATCATGAGCAAACTCAACAATGTAACTATCACATAAAGCATTCTTATCATGAGTCTCATGCATAAAATTATTCCTCTCCACGTAAGCATAATCAATTTTATTAGTTGTAGTGGGAGCAAATTCAACAAAGTGGCTATCATCATATATAGGAGGCATATTGTAATCATAAAAGAAAATTTTCTCCTCAATGCTTGGGGGACTAAAAAGATCATGCTCATCAGAGCCAGCTTCCCCAAGCTTAGAATTTTCCATAGCATTAGCAACAATGGTGTTCAAAGCATCCATAGTAATAACATTCCCATTAGCATGCATATAAAGTTCCATGGGTTTTTTAATTCTCTCTTCAAACACATCATGTCCTAATTCAAGATAAAGTTCATAAAGATCTCTCATATTTTTGTTGTTTTCCATTATGCTTAACTAGTGAAATAAAAACATGCATGATATTAAGTAAAGTAAAATAAATAACTAATTTTTTTGTGTTTTTGATATAGCAAACAAAGTAGTAAATAAAATAAAGCAAGACAAAAACAAAGTAAAGAGATTGAGAAGTGGAGACTCCCTTGCAGCGTGTCTTGATCTCCCCGGCAACGGCGCCAGAAAATATGCTGGCGCGTAGTTGACGTGGGAGTTAGAAATCTTTGTGGTGTAGCTTTCCTTCGTTCCCCGGCAACGGCGCCAGAAAAGTGCTTGATGTCTACGGGAGCTTCTATTCTTGTAGACAGTGTTGGGCCTCCAAGAGCAGAGGTTTGTAGAACAGCAGCAAGTTTCCCTTAAGTGGATCACCCAAGGTTTATCGATCTCAGGGAGGAAGAGGTCAAAGATATCCCTCTCATGCAACCCTGCAACCACAAAGCAAGAAGTCTCTTGTGTCCCCAACACACCTAATAGGTGTACTAGTTCGGCGAAGAGATAGTGAAATACAGGTGGTATGAATAAGTAGTAGCAACGGCACCAGAAAAGTGCTTTGCCCAGGACAGTAAACAAGCAGGTAACGCAGCAGTAGTAACACAGTAAACAGTAAAACAGTAAACAAGCAGCGATAGCGTATTTAGGAACAAGGCCTAGGGATTAGACTTTCACTAGTGGACACTCTCAACATTGATCACATAACAGAATAGATAAATGCATACTCTACACTCTTGTTGGATGATGAACACATTGTGTAGGATTACACGAACCCTCAATGCCGGAGTTAATAAGCTCCACAATTCAATGTTCATATTTAAATAACCTTAGAATGCATGAAAGATCAATTCGACTAAACCAAGTACTAACATAGCATGCACACTGTCACCTTCATGCTATGTAGGAGGAATAATACACATCAATACTATCATAGCAATAGTTAACTTCATAATCTACAAGAGATCATAATCATAGCATAAACCAAGTACTAACACGGATGCACACACTGTCACCATTACACCGTGCAGGAGGAATAAAACTAGTTTAATAACATTGCTAGAGTAGCACATAGATAAATTGTGATACAAAATACATTGCAATCATAAAGAGACTTCACTACGCCATTCATAACAGTGAGTAAGTATTCTGTGAAATATAGCCTAAGAGACCCACACGGTGCACACACTGTCACCTTTACACACGTGGGACAAGGAGTCTCCGGAGATCACATAAGTAAAACTCACTTGACTAGCATAATGACATCTAGATTACAAGCATCATCATATGAATCTCAATCATGTAAGGCAGCTCATGAGATTATTGTATTGAAGTACATAGGAGAGAGATGAACCACATAGCTACCGGTACAGCCCCGAGCCTCGATGGAGAACTACTCCCTCCTCATGGGAGCAGCAGCGGTGATGAAGATGGCGGTGGAGATGGCAGCGGTGTCGATGGAGAAGCCTTCCGGGGGCACTTCCCTGCCCGGGTGCCGGAACAGAGACTCCTATCCCCGATCTTGGCTTCGCGATGGCGGCGGCTCTGGAAGGTTTTCCGTATCGTGGTTTTTCGCATCGGGGTTTCGCGACGGAGGCTTTAAGTAGGCGGTGGGGGCCACACGGGGCCCCACACCACGGCGCGGCCAAGGGCTGGGCCGCGCCGCCTATGGTGGCATCCCTCGTGGCCCCACTTCGTATCCTCTTCGGTCTTCTGGAAGGTTCGTGGCAAAATAGGCCCCTGGGACTTGATTTCGTCCAATTCCGGGAATATTTCGTTACTAGGATTTCTGAAACCAAAAACAGCAGAAAACAGCAACTGGCACTTCGGCATCTTGTTAATAGGTTAGTTCCAGAAAATGCACGAATATGACATAAAGATTGCATAAAACATGTAGGTATCATCAATAATATGGCATGGAACATAAGAAATTATCGATACGTCGGAGACGTATCAATGCACCAGCTGCACCGACAGAAATGAGCAGGTCCTGTCCCTCGATCCATAACCGGCGTGCTCTGCTTCAGCTCCTCCTCGCCACCAAGGCCGGCCAGGAGCAAAGAAGAGGCATACCTTGCAGCTCCGCGAAGAAACCCCACCTCGCCTCCACGGCCGGCCAGGGAACTTTAGCAGTGCAGCCGAGATAGAGGGGAGAATCCGCATCCGCAGCTTCGTTGAAGAAGAAGACGGCGCTGCTTCTTTCCCCTTCTCCCTCCAACCACCAGAGCAGAGAGAGGGCAAGCATCAGCCCTAACCTGATCAAGATCCAGCGGCTCAGATCTTGACGACCGCCTCCACTACAGGGCTCCTTATTGTTGGAGTAGCCGCCGAACACCAACCTCGTCCGTCCGACGAGGACGACGAGGAAGAAGAACCGCGGCCATCGCCAGATCTGGCCCGAGGCGACCGGCGAACTCCACTCGGCATCAAGCCGACTACTGGCACAGAGGCCACACCTACACCTAGTATATACACTACGAGAGCCGCCGCCTTCCCTTAGCGCATCTCGACCGGTGACGCCGGCGAGAGTGGCCTCGGGTCGGCCCGGCGGAGGAAAAACACCCCTCAAACTACTGTAGCAAGAGGAGAGCGGGGGAGGGGGAAAGTGAGAGCGCTGATGCGGTGGTTACTAGAGCGGCCCTATGGTGTTCCGTACGGAGAGAAGATGGGGAATCGGCAGATATAATAAAATAATAGTATAAGAGCATCCTCAGTCGCGTCCCCCAAACCTTTCCCAACCAGCGCCGAACTGAGCGTTTGGGAGACGTGTTTCGTCCGTGCCGCGTTCGAGGACGTCGCTCCCCAGCCGCGTCTCCCAAACGCCGCCCCCAAACATTAATAATAATTTTAATAGATAGAAGAAAACTCTTTACTAATATTCAAATTGGTGCAACATAAACAAACTACATATAAAACTTCGAAAAAACATAATTAAATTACATATAAATTATTTTAAACTACTACTTCTTCTTCTTCGATGATGGCCCTGCCTCGTCGTCGTCATCACGGTGGCGCTTCCTGCTCGTCACCTCTTCCGAAGAGGCGGTGTCGGCCGACGCGTTAGAGGAACTTGTGTCCTCCTCATCGTCACTGGTGCTCGCCGGCTGCACCTTCGCCTTGGCCTTTGCTTTCGCCTCCACCTCCGCCATCGCACGGGCCGCCGCCGCCTCCTCCTCTGACCCTTCCTCCTCCGCGTCCTCCTCCACGTCCTCGGCGCTGTCAACTGGAGGCGGGGAATCGTCACCGCTGCTGGGCGTCCCGCTGTCCCACCAATGCCGCCATCCTGGAGGCTTGCCCTTGCTGGAGGTGTCGGATGGAAGCTCGGAGATGTAGCTCATCGTCGTGAGGAGAAGCTTGGATGAATGGCGGCCGGTTGAAGATCTGAAAGCGCCTATGTACGAGTCTTATTTAGCGCGGATGAACGGCGGCGCAAAAGTCGAAGAGAGCGGCGATTGCTCTTCCGAGGAGTCCGCGCTCCATTCCGGCGGTTGGCGCGGTCGACGCGGTTACCAATGCGACAGTTTCGCTTCCCGGCAACTGCACCGTCACTACGTAGACAGCGGTTGTGCGTCCGAGCCGCTGACGCGTCGGGGCCGCGCCTCCTCGCCTCTTATTTCGTTGTATTTGGCGTGCCCGGAGGGTCCCCTGTGTTGCGGGGACGGGCTGGGGGCGCCGGACACCATATTGGACCGCGCCAGACAAAAATAGCCTTTGGAACACGCGGCTGAAAACTTTTCTTGTCCAACGCGTCCTAAATCATTTTGGGGGACGGTTTGAAGAACGCAAGTGCAGATGCTCTAACGCATTGCCCTATGTAAAGAAACGGACTGTTCGTGCGTGCGGTGTGCTCGCAGCTGGAGCGGGCTGGCTCCAACGGTGCTGACCAAAGTAGATATAATCTGCATGTGCGACTATGCTCGCAATGACCTACATTTCCGGTCATTAGATCTGTTCATTGGGCTATGTTGAGAAATTAGTACTGTATCACACCGTATTAATTTTAAAGTCAGTCTAAAATTTTATCCTTCGTGCATGTGAGATACGTAGTATATTCCTTTTAGTAACTTCAGTTTTCATCAACTACTCTGAGTTTACTTTTTTTCTTAAAAGAAAAATCAACTAGTGAATTTGATTAACAGTTTAACAGAAAATATTTGACTGCAGAATTTATTTATTTTATCCATGTACATATCGTAAATTTTTTTCCTTTGCAAGCACGGGTATATTGGACCTTGTCCGGCTCCGGCTGCGACAAGGTGAAACAAGCGGACATCAGTGTCTAGCGCGGAGGAGCCGAGACCAACACTCGCGACGAGGGCCGCGTGCCCAGCGTCCGGCGGGGTGAGACAAGATCGATGTCGATCTGCAACGAGATCGACTAGATTCGACGCGTCGCACTGAACCAGGCGCTGAAGGAGAAAAGAACCCATAAGCCGCCTGTCCCAGCTCGCGCTGCGTTGCACATCCCAGCTGCCTCAAGCAGCAACCATGTGTAGTCATGGGAGGAAGCAGCGACTGAGCGCGGCAAGGGCAAGGGCAGGGGTCGACTGCGTCCCAAGTCGCCATCGAGCGCGGCTTGCTTGGGCAGCCACCAAGCGCCACCTTGGTCGCCCCCGAGCTCATCCAGTCCTCATATCTCCCCATCTTCTATAGAAAGTATATTGTGGGCCTAGCTTGTCCACGTATGGCTTAGGTAAATTTAAGTCTAAACAAATTGCAAAAACTTTTTCAAGACGGCGAGTGTCTACAATTTTATTGTCAACAATACATAAGTGGGGTGTTTCTGTTTCTTCAAAAATTGATAGGAAACATGAGGCCGTGTTGAGCATAAGATGGCAGAAGGAGAGCCATAACCGAAGCCACGGTGAGAAGAAAACCGTTGTCTGTTTATACGTCTCAGTTTTATGGAATACATATAAAATAATTGTGTTCTAAATTAATTTACGTGACATATTTTAATATCTAATTCCATCCAAATATGTTCACAGTAAAAAAACATTTGATGGAGGGAGTATTTGTTAACTCGCAAAAAGTTAAATGTAAACCTTAAGAGGGTTACATGGACTCGCAGCAACGCGCGGGTATTTGGCTAGTTTTATTCATACAAGCAACTAGTGCCGGTACGTGAATATGGGCCAGGAGTGATACATATTATCTGGCCGAATCAGAACGCAATCATCTATATATGTAATTACAGTGGCTAGATTTTATTCGGTTTAGGCTTTGGAGTTCTACTCGTGTACGGGAAGTTCGCCGAAATGTAACGCGAAGTCCAGCGCCTATATAAAGGCTTTGGCCGATTGAGGACAGGGAGCCAATCAAATCTATCAATACAATTTATCCTGTTTGATTTTACGCAAACGCCGATACAAAATAATCCACATGCTTCAAATTCTTATAAGTTTAGTAACATGCAACATGTATACTCGAATTATCATGCATCGCCAACCTCAGAAGTTTATATGCCGATGAACAACGTGATGAGTTCAGTTTATCAATATGAAACACCCAATATCATAAATCTAAATAACATGCAAAAAAAGTGTTTCACCCTTTTATTCATCGGCAAATAACTTGCAGTATGTTGGTTCACTTTCACACATGCCGATGGACAGAATAATTGGCCATGCTAATACTAGCTATTTTGCGAATTACTCTCAACCATCATATGCTACACCTTATATTACTAACTTTTCAACACCATATGCAAATGGAGATATTCATAATTCGGCTACTCACCTTCATAATGATTCCAGCCGAATAAATGAAAGTTCAATTGGAGGTCATGTTCCTTCGTGTAATATTGTAGCATATGACATACCCACACTAGTAGAAACAAGGGCTTTGGTTTTTTGCCCCAAATAGCTTTTGCACCGGATTTGGCACGAACCGGTGCTAAAAGGGGTCATTAGCACCGGAGGGACCTTTTGCACCGGTTTGTGTTACGAACCGGTGCAAATGAGCTATCTTTTGCACCGGTTCGTAACACAAACCGGTGCAAAAGGTTCGTCGCCAGGCACGTGTCAGCCGAGGAACCTTTTGCACCGGTTTGTGTTACGAACCGGTGCAAAAGATACCTCATTTGCACCGGTTCGTAACACAAACCGGTGCAAAAGGTCCCCAGCCCTATTTCAGCTGAGCTACCCGGCCAAACAGCCCACTCACTTCATTTTTGCTAGGAGAAGGTGTGTGTGTTGAGTGCTACCTTGCATTTCTTTGGCATGCACACAAGGTGCTCGATGAAATGTCTGAGAGAATGATTTCGCTTGATTTTACACAAAATAAAAATGAGATGAGGTGCCGGAGCGACACTTAAGCTTTCTCCTCTTTCTTTCCCTCCTCGATCAAGGTTAAACAACTTTACCCTTTCATTTGTACGGTGCTAATATCCACTATATATATTATGATGTTTTGTAATGGTTTTTTGATAAACTTAATATTTGATGTAGATGAACCGGCGACAATGGATGTACGTTGACCGACGTCTGCCCGAGTTCACTTCGGGCCTGAAAGAATTTTTCCGTGTGGCTGAGGAAAACCCACAGGCGGATGGTTATATGTGTTGTCCATGTGTTGATTGCCGGAACTTAAAGCAATACCCTGAATGGCAAGTCATTCACTCCCACCTGCTTTGGAAAGGTTTCATGCCCAGCTATAATTGTTGGACCAAGCATGGAGAAAGAGGGGTTATGATGGAAGACGACGACGAAGAAGAAGAGGATGATGATATGTACCCTAACTACGGTGATACTGCAACAGGGCATGATGAAGATGAGGAGGCAGGTGGAGGTGATCAAGATGAAGAGGCATCAGATGAGCCCGTTGATGATGATCTTCGTCGGGCCATCGCTGATGCACACAGAGATGCAGAAACTGAAAACGAGAAGCGAAAGTTAAAGGGCATGTTAGATGATCACAAAAAGAAGTTATACCCAAATTGCGAAGATGGCAACACAAAGCTCGGTGCCACACTGGAGTTGCTGCAATGGAAGGCAGAGGCTGGTATATGTGACAAGCCATTTGAGAAGTTACTGAAAATAATGAAGAGGAGGTTTCCAAAGGATAACGAATTGCCTGACAGTACGTACGAAGCAAAGAAGGTTCTCTGCCCTCTAGGATTAGAGGTGCTGAAGATACATGCATGCATTAATGACTGCATCCTCTACCGCGCTGAGTACGAAAATTTGGAAAAATGCCCGGTATGCAATGCACTACGGTATAAGATCAGGCGAGATGACCCTGGTGATGTTGAGGGCGAGCCCCCTAGGAAGAGGGTTCCTGCCAAGGTTATGTGGTATGCTCCTATAATACCATGGTTGAAACGTCTGTTCAGAAATAAAGAGCATGCCAGGTTGTTGCGATGGCACAAAGAAGACCGTAAGAAAGACGAGAAGCTGAGACACCCCGCTGATGGGTCGCAGTGGAGGAAAATCGATAGAGAGTTCCCGGACTTTGCAGATGACGCGAGGAACTTAAGGTTTGGTCTAAGTACAGATGGAATGAATCCTTTTGGGGAGCAGAGCTGCAGTCATAGCACCTGGCCTGTAACTCTATGTATCTATAACCTTCCGCCTTGGTTGTGCATGAAGCGGAAGTTCATTATGATGCCAGTGCTCATCCAAGGCCCAAAGCAACCCGGCAACGACATTGATGTTTACCTACGGCCATTATTTGAAGAACTCTTACAGTTGTGGAGCAAACCAGGTGTTCTTGCATGGGATGAGTACAAACAGGAGTCATTCAACCTACGAGCGTTGCTTTTCGTGACCATCAATGATTGGCCTGCTCTTAGTAACCTTTCAGGACAGACAAACAAGGGATACAATGCATGCACGCACTGCTTAGATGAGACCGAAGGTGCTTATTTGAAGAAATGTAAGAAGGTTGTGTACCTGGGGCATCGTCGATTTCTTCCAAAGAGGCACCCCATCAGAAAGAAAGGCAATCATTTCGGAGGTGAGGCAGATCACCGGGAGAAGCCTGAACTCCGTACCGGTGATGCTTTACTTGATATGGTCAAGGACATAAAAGTAATATTTGGAAAGGGTCCTGGCGGCCAATCTGTTCCCAAAAAAAGGCTTCGAAGAAAAAATCTGTTCCCAAAGAGGTTGTTACCGGACACGCACCCATGTGGAAGAAAAAATCTATATTTTGGGATCTACCCTATTGGAAAGTCCTAGAGGTCCGCTCTTCAATCGACGTGATGCATGTGACGAAGAATCTTTGCGTGAACCTGCTAGGCTTCTTAGGCGTGTATGGGCAGACAAAAGATACACCAGAAGCAAGGGAGGACCAGTATCGTATGAAAGTCCCAAAGAACAAGCAAGAACAGGATTACAAGACGGATACAGGGAGTCGCTTAAGTCCTGGCAGCTACGCTCTTACCAAAGCAGAGAAGGATATCTTTTTTGAAGTCCTTTACAGTATCAAGGTCCCGTCTGGCTTCTCCTCCAATATAAAGGGAATTATAAATATGGAGAAGAAAACATTCCAGAACCTGAAGTCGCATGACTGCCACATTATTATGACGCAGCTGCTTCCGGTTGCACTGAGGGGGCTTCTGCCGGAAAATGTTCGAATACCCATTGTGAAGCTATGTGCATTCCTTAATGCGATATCTCAGAAGGTAATCGATCCAGCTAGTCTTCCAAGGTTACAGAAGGATGTGGTGCAATGTCTTGTTAGCTTTGAGTTGGTGTTTCCACCATCTTTCTTCAATGTTATGACACATCTCCTGGTTCACCTTGTCGAAGAGATTGCCATCCTCGGTCCTGTCTTTCTACACAATATGTTCCCCTTCGAGAGGTTCATGGGGGTCTTAAAGAAATATGTTCATAACCGTGCTAGGCCAGAAGGAAGCATCTCCAAGGGCTATGGAACAGAGGAGGTCATCGAGTTCTGTGTTGACTTTATTCCTGACCTTAAGTCGATTGGTGTTCCTGAATCGCGACATGAGGGGCGACTAAGTGGAAAAGGCACGCTAGGAAGGAAATCAATGATATGTAGGGACGGCATTTCTTTCACTCAAGCACACTACACAGTTCTACAAAGTTCCACCTTGGTGGCCCCGTATATCACTGATCACAAGAATATTGTACGCTCCGAATATCCGGGGCAGTCTGAAGAATGGATTACACATAAACATATGCAGACATTCGGCGGTTGGCTCCGAACACATCTCATGAATAACAACGCCATTGATGATCAATTGTACTTGTTGGCCGGGTCACCATCTTCGACTATACTGACTTTCCAGGGGTACGAGATAAATGGAAATACCTTCTACACGTTCGCCCAAGATAAAAAGAGCACCAACCAAAACAGTGGTGTCCGCATTGATGCAACAAACACTAACAGTGGGGAAAAGGACACATATTATGGTTACATAGAGGAGATATGGGAACTTGACTATGGACCTTATTTTAAGATCCCTTTGTTTCGGTGCAAATGGTTCAAGCTTGATGGAAAAGGGGTAAAGGTAGACCAGCTGTACGGAATAACAACAGTGGATCTCAACAATCTTGGTTACAGAGACGAACCATTCGTCCTAGCCAATGATGTGGCTCAGGTTTTCTATGTGAAGGACATGTCCTCCAGACCGAAGAAAAGAAAACATAAGGAAACGAGCTCATCCGATGAGCCAAAGCGTCACATAGTTCTTTCAGGGAAAAGAACCATCGTGGGAGTCGAGGACAAGACAGACATGTCAGAAGATTATAATAAGTTTGCTGAAATTCCGCCCTTCAGAGTGAACATTGATCCAACCATCGCGTTAAATGCTGAAGATACTCCATGGTTACGGTCGAAGCGATCATAATGTATTAATTATTATCCTGTACCTTGATGAGCTCATATTGTGAAGCGTTTGTTGTGATATGTATCAGTAACATTGGTCGTTTGAACTAAATGCTCTTTCCTTCGAGAAGCTCCCGGAAGCCCTCTTTAATTACCCTGAGGTACTGGATTTAGCCCCCCATCTTTAGCACCGGTTTCAGCCAGGAACCGGGATAAAAGGGGTATATAATCAAATCCACCATCTTTAGCACCGGTTCAAGCCAGGAACCGGGATAAAAGGGGTATATAAACTAAAGACAACGACTTTATTGAAATTTAACAAGATACGTTAACTAAACTTAAACTAAAACAACGACAACGACTTTATTGAAATTTAACATTAACTAAATTTAAACTAAAATAATAACAACTTCTACTAGTTCTTCCGCGCATCTGTTGCTGCCCTCCTGGCTGCCGCCTCCTGCCGCAGCTCCTCCTCACAACGACGCTTATGCATCTCCTCACTATCCAGATCCGCCACACGCGGCCGCTTATGCAGCTCCTGGAGACTCTGCCTCTCAAATGCTTCTATGGTAGCCGCTAGCGCCGCCTCCTCCCACTCCTCTATCTCTGCAAGCTGCGGGTCCACCTCATCCTCTGCTGCCCTCCTTGCTGCCGCCTCCTGCCGCTGCAGCTCCTCCCACTCCTCTATCTCCGTGAGCTGCGGGTCCACCTCCACCGGCGGCGGGTGCGGCTTTGGGGGCATTGTGCAATGGGCTAGGGTTTGGTGATGATCGAAGTGGGAGAGACGGGGACGTACTATTTATAGAGGGAAAATATCTTCGAGAAGCTTCGCCGGAGAGGCTCTTTCCTTCTTGGTCGTTGCCTCTCAGGCTGCTCTCTCTACTCTCCCCGGAGGGGGCTATATATAGCAATGTGCCTCCCCCCCCAGATGAGGCCACCCCAGATAAGGCAAACACCAGATAAGCCTCCCCCAGATTTAGCCCCCCATCTTTAGCACCGGTTTCAGCCAGGAACCGGGATAAAAGGGGTATATAATCAAATCCACCATCTTTAGCACCGGTTCAAGCCAGGAACCGGGATAAAAGGGGTATATAAACTAAAGACAACGACTTTATTGAAATTTAACAAGATACGTTAACTAAACTTAAACTAAAACAACGACAACGACTTTATTGAAATTTAACATTAACTAAATTTAAACTAAAATAATAACAACTTCTACTAGTTCTTCCGCGCATCCGTTGCTGCCCTCCTGGCTGCCGCCTCCTGCCGCAGCTCCTCCTCACAACGACGCTTATACATCTCCTCACTATCCAGATCCGCCACACGCGGCCGCTTATGCAGCTCCTGGAGACTCTGCCTCTCAAATGCTTCTATGGTAGCCGCTAGCGCCGCCTCCTCCCACTCCTCTATCTCTGCAAGCTGCGGGTCCACCTCATCCTCTGCTGCCCTCCTTGCTGCCGCCTCCTGCCGCTGCAGCTCCTCCCACTCCTCTATCTCCGTGAGCTGCGGGTCCACCTCCACCGGCGGCGGGTGCGGCTTTGGGGGCATTGTGCAATGGGCTAGGGTTTGGTGATGATCGAAGTGGGAGAGACGGGGACGTACTATTTATAGAGGGAAAATATCCCGCGCGGCGCCGTGGAGGGAAAATATCCCGCGCGCGTCGTGGCGGGAACCTATCCCACGCGAAACACGAAAAATAAATGGCGGGAAAATACAAAAGGCAGTGAAAAAAGGGACCTTTTGCACCGGTTGTTGGCTCGAACCGGTGCAAAAGGGTCTTTTGCACCGGTTCGAGCCAACAACCGGTGCAAAAGGCCCCGTGCATAAATTCGCGCGCGCCTTTCTTCTCCATTCGCGAGAGGACCAAACAGGGGAGACTCGCCACCCGCCCGCGCCGTCGATCGCGCCTCCCCGCCCGCCGCGCCGCCGCCGCCGCGCGCGCCGCCGCCCGCCGCCGCCGCCGCGCGCTTCGCTGCCCGCGCCGCGCGCTTTCCTTCGCCGCGCTTTCCTCCGCCCGCGATCCTGGCCGCTTTCCGCGATCCTGCTCCGCTCGCGTCGTCCGCTTCACGCTTCGCCGCTGCTGCGCGCTTCGCCTGCCAGCGCGCCGCTTCGCGGCCCGCGCCGCGCCGCTCCCGCTCGCAGCCGCGCGCTATCGCGCGCCGCGCCGCCAACCGCGCCGCCCGCCGGCAGCTAGTGAGCCCCGGCCGGCCTTTTCCTTTTTTTTTTCTTTTTTTTTGTTTTAGTTAGATCTATTTAGAAAATTGTAGTTAGAAAATATTTGTTAGAATGTTAGATAAAAATGTTAGAAAATTGTTAGTTAGAAAATATATGTTAGACAAATTTTTTTACTAAGATATAGAAAATTGTAGTTAGAAAATTGTAGTTAGAAAATTGTAGTTAGAAAATATATGTTAGAAAATTGTAGTTAGAAAATATATGTTAGAAAATTGTAGTTAGAAAATATATGTTAGAAAATATATGTTAGACAAATTGTAGTTAGAAAATATTTGTTAGAATTTAGAATATAGAATATGTTAGATAAAAATGTTAGAAAATTGTAGTTAGAAAATATATGTTAGACAAAATATATGTTAGACAAATTTAAAAATAGTAGTATTTGTTACTAAGATATATATATATTCATAAGTAATTTATTCAAATTCAATATTAGTTTGCATACGATGCCGCGCCCGCCGCGTCCTGGAGCTAGGACAATTTTAGAGGAGTTGCGGCAGTTGGGGGAAGTTCGGGACTGGGCTCCGCCGGGGTGGCACTGGGAGGTGTTATCTTCCGGGGCGCGCACCTTGGTGCGGAATCCGGGTCCCGTCGTCGACCCGGATATTCTCTGGTGGAGGTCTTATGGGCCACGTTCGTTTCAGAGGGAGCCGGCCCCGCCGGAGGTGGTAGCTCAGCGCATTGCAGCGGAGGATGAGCATGTTCGCCGTTACATGTATGCGTTAGACACCATGTATAGGACCGGATGGTCAGTTATGCAGGGATCTCATGTTAGCTATGCTCCCGTTACTGTTCCGTGGCTTTGGGTGTTCACCCGGCGCGGCTCGGGACCCGGTCGGCGCCGTTGAGAGCTTGTAGTGTGATGTATTAGGGACCGATCGAGCTATATGTGTAACTCAGATCTTTGATTATGTATTCAGCATTATCCTTTATTTGCACTTATATATATGTGTAACTCTAATATTTGATCATTTATTTATATCATTATCTTGGTTAATTACTGCTTCGTTGTGTTTATAGCATTAGAATAACTTGTAAGTCTTTGCAGAAACTATGGAACGAGACCTAGAAAAAGAATACATGGTCGAGGAGATTATCCGTGATGATGAGGATATCACCTCTCTTTACCTAAACCAATCCGGCGAGGGAGACGAGCGAACCCGTGGCGCGGCCAGAAAGATGGAAGACCATGAAAGGTGCACCATCACGGAAATCGCGATAGATGGCGAACCGATTTCTCCCAAGAAGTTCGCAAAAAAGTTTGTAAGTCAATGTGGAGTTGTTGTTAGGGACACCGTCCCGATCACCACTCAAGAATGGAAGAAACCTGTAAAGGGGGGCGAAGGAGTTACTTATGTCGACACGAGATTAAAAAGTGTGATGTTTAGGAAGCTGCTGATAAATTTCATCTTTCCGGAGCCAACTGACTCTGATAGTGAGAATGACAGGCCAGACCCTGAGGATCCCGAGCTGAATAGCGTACAGCGAAGAGTTAAGAAGTGGGCTCTTAAGAAGATGGCAGTACAGTTCAACGACTACAAGAAGAAATTGGACAGCTTCTTTGTCAAGAAAGGGAAGACTCCTGATTTCAAAGGCCCCTATGAGAAGATAAAAGACCACTGGGAGGAATTTGTGAAGTTAAAGAAATCGGACAAGGCAAAGAAAAGGTCTGACACCAATACGAAAAATGCTTCTAATAAGATGTACTTCCATACCATGGGGCGAGGAGGCTACAATGCTGGCAGGCCTAAGTGGGAGAAATGGGAGAACGAGCTAATTAAAAAGGGGATCCAGCCAGAGGTACTGAAATGGAACCAGCGGTCAAGGGATTGGTTTTACGCGCATGGGGGCACGTTGGACGCACAAGGGTTATGCATATATACACAAAGACATAAGGAAAACCCACTTCCCATCGAAGCCTTTAGAAATGTTGCAAAGGAAGTTGAAGAGGGGAAGTTCCGTCCCGAAAGAGAGAAGGACCAGCTCACACGCGCCCTTGGGAATCCTGAACACTCAGGACGAACACGAACCACATCAGGTGGCAAGCCGTGGTGTATTGGGTTTCCTGCAGAAACGAAGAAATATCCCGATAGAAGCCGTCAGAGGCAAAAGGATGTGGTTCACGAACGCGTTGCTAAGCTAGAGGAGCAAGTGAGGATGATAATGTCAGGCTCAGTCACAGTCACCCAACCTCAACCTAATCCGCAGATAGAAGAAGTTGCATTCGATGCTACCGGCCAGGGATCTCAGCGGAAAAGCAGCGTGGCTTCCACGGAGCTGCCTGGTGATGATGCACATGTGGATCCGCAGATGGCTCCTCCCTCCCCTGTGGAACCGCAGATGGATCTTGATCTCTACCCTGTAGACTTTATCACAGAGTCTACACCTTGTGAGCTACATTTCCAAACGATGGGCTACTTAACGCTCAAGGCGGCGGTCGGCTATGTCTTACCGCCAGTACCCGATCAAAGATACCACTTCAAGCCGGTTCCACCTGGCTACGCTGTTGCCGGGGTGGATCAAGTTATGGATGGGTATGGGCCGCTGAGGCTTGACCACCCAGCCGGTGAAGGGGATTTGCTAGAGCTGGGAGAAGCCAAGAACACTACAGTTCTATGGCGAAAAGAATTCATTGTGATTCCGGGTTGGAAGGCGCCAACAAGGTCTCCACCGAGGCAGCATTCTCCACCGATGCAGCCGTCTCCAGTGCGTGAGCCTTCCCCGCCGGCGCGTGAGCCTTCCCCGCCGACGCGTGAGCCTTCTCCGCCGCCGCGTGAGCCTTCTCCGCCGCCGCAGCCCAAGTCTAAGAGCAAAATTAGGCGGTCCGCTACGACACAGCTGAGTCGTAACAGATCACCGAGACGCAAACAAGAGCCCCTCCCAAGAGTGCCTAAGGTTCCTCCCAAGAGACCTTATGACTATACAGTTGAGGAAAATGCCAAGATCGTAGCTGAACAACACAAGCAACAAATGTTGAAATTGAAAAAGCCCCAGCTTGAGCCGGAGCCAGCTATATCTCTGGAAAAGAAGTTGAAACTGCTGAAGAACCTTCATCAACCTGAGCCAAGTCTTTCATCGAACTATGACCGGTCTATTCGCAAGTCAAATGTGTCAGCAAGAGATCGGTGGGAAAAAAGTAAGGTAGAAGGGAAACCAGTTCCCCAGCTTGGAAACCAGAAAAACTCGTGCCCCCCGCTCCAAGTGTATCCCGATGTCACAGCGTGCTTTGATCCGGAGATGGTAAGACTATACAAAGATGAGGCAGATGCGGTCGGTATGAGTATTCCTGAGTACTTAAGCCGCATCGATGCACAATTCCTTACAAGTACGGGTGATGATGTCCAAATAGCATACCAGTACAAGTACGGGCAACCTCTTGTCAGAGCTGAGGAGTTGCCTAATCTATCAACGCAACTGCGAAGACTGCATAATTGGTACATGGAAAAATGTAAGGATGGTAAGAACTGGATCATGGTGGCAATCACAGATGAGCACTATGGGCGAAATGACGTGATGAACATCGAATTTTGTGAATTATTTCAGTTATTCAACCAAGACGCCCTCGACAAATCTCTGCTGAGTGCCTACTGTCTGTAAGTATTATTTATGTAATTAAGTCTCTACCGCGGCTCGTCCATTGCATGCATATAACCATACTCTCATTGTATTATGCAGAATGAAGATCCGCGAATGCCGCAAGGGGCAAATCTATGATCTTGGGTTCGTTGACCCATATACCGTGAATGGGTATACTGTCGACCACTCTCCCAAGGACACGGAGAATAACTTGGTATATGTCTTAAGGAAAAACTCATACAAAAGGGCAATACTATTTCCTTACAACTTCGCGTGAGTGTTACTGTCTTCACACATTAAATCTTTTTCGCTTACTCCATGTGTTAAGTGTAATTGATGAGTTATGCATATATATGTGTGTCCGCAGGTTTCACTATATCCTGCTAATCATTGAACCCGACACCGGGATAGTAGAAGTCATGGACTCGAAGAGTAAACCCCTTGAGGCGTGGGGGGACATGGCTGATATCCTCCTCAAGGCTTGGAAACGGTTCACCAACAAGTCTCCGGGTTTAAAGAATAAAGAACTTCGAATAAAACATGTACCGGTAAGTACTACTGGCTAGGCCGCGCATCTCTTTGATTCTAGTTTCAATATACCATTATTATCATCCTTGATTATATATATATTATTTTGATTGAACTTTGTTCTCGTAAAGTGCTTGAGGCAGGAGGACGGGAATAATTTATGCGGGTTCTACGTTTGCGAGTTCATCCGCCAGAATACCCACCATAAGAGGGACATTTTGGAACAACTTGATGTAAGTAAACAACATTCATGGCTTTATTTTATCACCTTCTGTTTCATTCACATACACACACATATATATATTGACCACCGTACCTTCTTTAAATTATTAGATCCAACGGTTGCGGAACGGTCTTCTAGCAACCGAGCGTGTACGAGCAATTCAAGAAGAGCTGGCGGGATTCTTACTTGAGCAAGTCATAGCTCCAGACGGAGAACACTATGTGGCCGACATCCAATATCAAAGTTGATGTAGACATATATATATATATATGCATGAACGTGTGTCACTTTGATCGATATATGTAATATAATGGTTTGCTATATATATATATATATTTGAATTGTCTGCATTAATATTATACCGTATTTCGAATGGGGCAGAGTCTCTGCCGCGGCAGCGTTTTAGTGCAATTCCCTGCCGCGGCAGACTGCCGCGGCAGGGAATTGCACTAAAACGCTGCCGCGGCCCAACCCTTTTGCACCGGTTCGTATTACGAACCGGTGCAAAAGCTTCCCCGCCGAGCGCCCCACAGCCGGCCACGTGGAGACCCCTTTAGCACCGGTTCGTAAGACAACCGGTGCAAAAGGGGGGGCCTTTTGCAATGGGAGTTCATGTGCATATGGCCTTTAAAAACCGGTGCAAAAGGCCTTGTTTCTACTAGTGCCACTACAGAATTGCAAAATTTCGGTAATACCTAATTGTCATTGCCGAAAAATAATGAGACATATGAGGGACGGTCAGCAGAAGAGTGGAATGATATATATCTGAAATCTTGTGAAGATCTTGCAAACAAGCTTTTCGAAGTTAGATCTATTCGAGCCAACCAACAAATAAATGTTGACTCAATCAGTACGGCAAATTCGGCTAAGGCCAGGTTGGACAATTCATGTACCGAGTCAAATCAGCAAAAGATGATTGACACATCTACCATGACCGACTTAGTTCAAGCTAAATTAAATTTGGGTAAAGCCAAGTCGGGCACACACACCGAGTTTGTCAAGCCGGTTGATACAAGCTTTGTTGAGCAAGAATATGGTGAGTGTGAAACAACTATTCTTGATTTTTCTGGATGTAAGGGGCCTTTCTTATGGCCATATGAATTTCGTGGCAAAGAAATTGACGGGCATCAACAAGAAGAAAGTATAGCCTAACCATCTTCGGTTGAAGAAGATCCAGAAAAGAAGGAAGAAAAGATGTTCAAAAATCATCAAGAGGCGGAGCAAGATAATGTTGTGGTCATTGACGATAATGCTCCTCCAAAGGTGATCATGCCAAAAGATGTAGAAGTAGGAGTTTCAAATGCTAGTGGAAGAAAGACACAATCAACACCAAGATTAAAGTCGATGATTAAACATTTGCTGGACAAATATACTGCATGCAAGGCCAACAATGTGTTTGGTCGGCTTGGAGGTAGTAAGAATCCTAGATCCGCTTCTCGACATGGAGGTCGTGAACGCCGGCAAGGTAAATTATATGTACGGCAGCCGTATTTTGCAGTAGAGCCGACATTTTGGGGCGATGCACCTTCTGCATATGCACAATTTCCTCCGTGGGGCTTTAATCGTTGGGAACCATATCTTACAAAGTCAACATGTAATTCTCAGCTGGAATATATTTCACGGAGGAGGCCTATGTTCGGACCATACTCGCATGAGAAAAGAACAAGGTTCAATCCGAATGTTAGATTAAATGGTGCCATTGTAATCCGTAGCAATGATGAGGAACATGTTGGAATTACTGGTCCGCACGGGAGAAACTATGGCAAGAATTATATAGTTGACTGAAAGCGTATTGGGCGAAACGTGTTGAACCCAAGCTGGTCAAAATTTCAGATGATATAGATGGTGTTCATGGTTTGAAACCCGCAGGACACCAGACAGCTAAAGATCTCGCAAATAATACAGAAGCAAATATCGTTGTTCGAGACAGTTTAGTTCAGAGAGATGATGCTAGTTTAGGAGGCAAAGCTTCGGGTCATACAGAATCCATTGATCAAGAAATGAATGGCAATAGTATACACCCACGAGAGCCTCAGCTTGTTCGAAATAATATTGGTACTGAGAAAGGCTTGGAAAAAGACAAAGATCGAACAACGAGCGTGTCTACTAGTACAAATCGGAGTGCATATTCAATTAGCACACGTACCAGTGCAGTCATGGAAAATAGTAGCTCTGGGACATCCATGTTAGAGTATACGTACGAGGCTTTAGGTAGTCTATGATAGAGATAGATCTCGTGTCTTGTCTTGCACTCCAAGATGATCCTTGTACGCCTATATATACTTGCTCATGAGGCTCAATAATACATCCATCATATTCCGCCAATCTTACTCCCTCTCTATCCTTCTACATGGTATCAGACGCAAGTTCCTGACCTAGCCGCCACACAGCTTCCGCGCCGCGCTGCCCCCGGGGAGGTCTCTCCATGGCCTACTCCGGGGGCCGCGCAACCCGTATGAGGGTTCGTCCGCTGATCTGTTGATCCGCTGCTCTCGAGTTTTTTTTCCAATCTGTAGATTGATTTTCTTTTGCTCCGCCGGTCGCTCGACAGGTGTTTTCTTTTTGGTTTTACCGATCATAGATCGGATTGAGTCGCCCATCGCCGTCGTCCACCTGCGCCTCTACTCCAACCTCGGCGTCGACTGCACCGGCCATCTTCATCAACCGCGCGGCGCGGCCGCACGCGTCACACACGGGACGCCTACGTGCGACGCAGCAGGCTGTCTTGCCCGCGCGGTCTCCATCGCTGGTCCGTCTTCGCCGTCATCGCCCGGGACATCACCGACAACGTCGCCAATGACTCCGATCTGCGGCGCGTAGTCCACGCCATGGCACGTGTAGCGCCGCCGTCGGTCTGATCAACCGACCCGCACACGTCTACGCCAAGCACGTCCCCGAGCACGCGCCTACCACCGATCGAGCATCGGGTTGCCGCTGCGTCGCCCCTTCGGGCCGCAGCGCCGCCGCGCCTGACGCGCCTTCCGAGGCGTGTATGTCGCTGGTGGCGTCCCGCCGCTGCACCGACTCGCGCTCTACAGCTACGCCGCCCCCTCGGGTCGTGGCGTCGCCGCACGCGGTCACCTTCGCCGAGGCCACCACAGCGCCGCCCCTTCGGCGCGGGTCGCCTCCGTCCGCGCATGGTCTTCGTCACGCCGCCGGGTTCTTCCTCGCCTACTTCGAGTACCGCCGCCGCGCCTCCACAGGTAACCTGCATGGCCACTGCTGGCCGTTGCGGGTCCCGCCGACCACCTCCACGCCCATCTAGGCGTCAAGCATGACCACTCCAGGCCGCTGCTGCGACCGCCGCCTTCTACGTCTCCGTCCACCACGACCTCGTCGCCAGCGTCATCGTCTCATCCCCGACTACTTCGTCTACTCCGACAACCGCGGACTGCATCGGCACCTCTCCCTCTTCGCCGCTCTGCGTCTCGCCACCGCTCTGGAGGCCTCCTCTGCTGGTCCCCCTGACACTGGCGCATGGTCCATGATGGTCCCTGCCTCGCACGCCCGGTATTGGCAACACCGACGCGTGCCTTCGTCCCCGACGCGTCCCCGAGCCTGGCAAGCTCGGGCCAGCGCCTCGTCTTCATCGGCTTCGACAACGTCTTCATCGGCATCGACTCTTCTACGACTGCCTCGACCGCGTCGCCGACTTCGTCTTTGCGTACTCGGTTCTGGCAAAACCGGAGTATGCCTTCGTCCCCGACGTGCGCCTAGTTCTGGCAAAACTAGGGCAGCACCTCGTCCTCGACGGCTCCGACTGCATCGACTTCGGCATCGACACCCTCTCCACGACTGCCTCGACGCGTCTCCGTCACTCTCCTCGCGCACTACGCGCTTGCGGCTTCATGTGCGGCTACCTCGACACCGGCACCCGACCACGACATCGACCACGGCACCCCCCTCGCGCGGCTACCCCGACCAAAGTTGCAGCACCCACACGCTCTCGGCTACCTCGACATCGGCACAAAGGGCTATCACCTCGCATGAGCACATCGGCTTCTTCTACAGTCCAAGCATCCGCGACGCAACACCGTCCACGACGCTCCCGCTACGACTGCGGGGGAGTGTCAGCCTTCTAGGGTCCACTTCGGTTTATCTCCAGTCTGACCGTCCACGTCGTTCATGTTGTTCACGACGCTCCCGCTACGACTGCGGGGGAGTGTTAGAGTATACGTACGGTTTAGGTAGTCTAGGATAGAGATAGATCTCGTGTCTTGTCTTGCACTCCAAGATGATCCTTGTACGCCTATATATACTCGCTCATGATTCCCCCAATCTTACTCCCTCTCCATCCTTCTACAATCCAGGAGTCCATCTATGCAATGCGCGAATTCAAGCAGCAGTGTGCAACAACGACAAAGGTCTGATAGGCCATTGGTTGTATCTTCACGTACTTGTCAGAAGTTTGAATCGGCTAGTTTACATGCCGATTTAATCATGGGAAGTTGCAGTACAGGAACATCACAGAACGTGCCTCCAATGGGTTTCATGTCTAGCACACATTTACTCAACGTGGTGACTCAACCAATAGAGGCATCAACTGGACAGTATTTGATCAGCACGGGTTGTTTTCGGCCAAAGAAAAAATGTTTGCCCCGCAGGCATCAGTAAGTCAGTACAGGGCGGGAAGCTCGGGGGGCAACAAAATCATGTCAGTTGCACCCGATACTAAACCAGAATCTCGGTGGTGTCCGATAGGGCTTTCACACACTCAGAAGCGCCGGTACAGAGACCGCGAGCATTGGAGATCAAAGAAGAGATAACTGAGAAAGAGCTCGAACAGTGGTTCAGTAGAGGCGGACCAATGGTTCCTCTAAAAATGATTTGGAAGAAGAAGCACATCATGGTGGATAAAAACAGAAATGCGGATGACATAGTTGCTGATTTCAAAGATGCAGCTACTCATATGGATGTTCATCAAGGCGGGTAATCCGACCTGCATGGTGTTGACTTAAGCATCCGTTGATTTGCAACACAGTTAGGTACTATGTTTGACCGATGCTCGTGTTAGGTGGACACAAATTCGTACCAGGGATTATCGTTTCGGAAGAACGATATGCATGAAAGAAGATGGAGGCAAGGAGTATATCATGGCCTAATTCGTCGATACTAAAACTCGGTATGTGTTTATAAAAAAATTATGGTTGATTTTATATTATGCATGTACTAAGTTTCGACTTTATCTACTCTCTAGTTTTTTTCTTTTTGGAAAAGGAGATGTAACCCTAGCCTCTGCATCATGATAATGCACACGGCCTTTATCAAAACTTCATCATCCAGTAGTAATATTTTTAATACACGATCATGGATCACTCATGGTTGAAACATAAATCAACTGTCGAAACATCAACTCTTGAAAACTAAGCCAACTAAGCATCATGTTGTCGACTAGTATGACACCAACCAGCCTGGGACAAGATATCCTGAGCGACCGTCTGAAGATGGGTGCATCCAGTTGTTATCACCAGATTTTGGCCAAATCAGGAGATGGGCCGCGATAGAGATGGGCTTGGAGGATATACACGTGGAGTGTCTCTGAATCGGCCTTGTACGGGAGTTTGGGCTAGATGGCCCGTGTATCTGTATATTATGGTAGATTTAGTTAGAATCAAGAGATAGAGTTTAGCTCGTACACGATTGGGTTTATTCCCAAGTTAGGAAGTCTACGGACTATAACTATGTATCTAGGGTTATTGAGAAAGGAGGACGATCACGTTCACAACAAATCAATCTAGGCGCATCGCCACCCCTTGTTTCGAGGGTTTCTCCCGGGTAAGCAACATGCTGCCTAGATCGCATCTTGCGATCTAGGCAGTATCAGTTTATTCGTTGTTGGTGTTGCTCGTGCTGAAGCCTTTTTGATGGCGAGCAACACCCTTATCTTAGGTATTTTGGGGATGACGTTGATGCTTTCACGACGTACTTGTTTAGCTACGCTGCCCCTCGATACATGGCTTCCCTTAAACCTATTTTAGGTGTAAGGGCGGCATCATGCTTGTTCTTTATCTAGTAGATCTAATCCGTTATAGTTGCTCCTTGTTCTTCAAGGATTGGTTTGATATCCATATGGATAGGCCTTATAAACGGGTTGAACGATCCGGTAGTGCGTAAGGTGTGGTTTACTAAGCCCTAGAGGGATTGTTCCGGGGATCAACTTCATGTTGGTTTTTAGGCCTCTTTAGGGCTGGTTTTCCATCATCTTACGTGTCTGCTAGGCTCAACTACGCGTAGGATTTTCCGATTATGCGGTGAAAACCCCAAACTATCGTAGATTAGTTTAGCTTGATATTGATAAAGCATGATCCCCATGTCATTATAAATCTAACGTGAACCATGGGGCAATCGGCTCTTTGAGCCGATCCACAGGGCAACCTAAGAGCCGATCGGGGCTCGTATTTAATGTTTACGTGTTTGCCATGCAGGAAACTAGTCGAAGCAATCCATCACCTTCCTGACCAGGTATAGGTCAGGTGGCACGCCCTCGTAAGCACCAGGACGTGTGCCGGCATTGCGGGCCGTCGCCCGAGGGACCAGGGTCCACCGCAGTCCTGGGAGCCTCCCGGCTCTACGGTGTTGCCCGTCGCTACTCGCCAGTGGGTTTTTGACAGCAATCCATAAACGACGGAGGAGATCTCCAGAATCCCCCGAGATGGGATCGGCGGCGGCGGCGTCTCAGTAAGGTTTTCCGTATCGTGGTTTTTCGCCTCAAGGGTTTCGCGACGGAGGCTTTAAGTAGGCGGAAGGGCAGAGTCGGGGGCCTGACGAGGGCCCACACCATAGGGCGGCGCGGGCCCCTCCTAGGAAGCGCCGCCTTGTGGTGTCGCCACCTCGTGGCCCCACTTCGTATGCTCTTCGGTCTTCTGGAAGGTTCGTGGCAAAATAGGCCCCTGGGTCTTCGTTTCGTCCAATTCCGAGAATATTTCGTTACTATGATTTCTGAAACCTAAAACAGCAGAAAACAGGAACTGGCACTTCGGCATCTTGTTAATAGGTTAGTTCCAGAAAATGCACGAATATGACATAAAGTGTGCATAAAACATGTAGGTATCATCAATAATATGGCATAGAACATAAGAAATTATCGATACGTCGGAGACGTATCAAGCATCCCCAAGCTTAGTTCTACTCGTCCCGAGCAGGTAAAACGATAACAAAGATAATTTCTGAAGTGACATGCCATCATAACCTTGATCGTACTATTTGTAAACATATGTAGTGGATGCAGCGATCATAACAATGGTAATGACATGAGTAAACAAGTGAATCATAAAGCAAAGACTTTTCATGAATAGTACTTCAAGACAAGTATTAATAAGTCTTGCATAAGAGTTAACTCATAAAGCAATAAATCAAAGTAAAGGCATTGAAACAACACAAAGGAAGATTAAGTTTCAGCGGTTGCTTTCAACTTGTAACATGTATATCTCATGTATAATTGTCAACATAGAGTAATATAACAAGTACAATATGCAAGTATGTAAGAATCAATGCACAGTTCACACAAGTGTTTTCTTCTTGAGGTGGAGAGAGATAGGTGAACTGACTCAACATAAAAGTAAAGAGAATGGTCCTTCAAAGAGGAAATCATCGATTGCTATATTTGTGCTAGAGCTTTTATTTTGAAAACATGAAACAATTTTGTCAACGGTAGTAATAAAGCATATGAGTTATGTACATTATATCTTACAAGTTGCAAGTCTCATGCATAGTATACTAATAGTGCCCGCACCTTGTCCTAATTAACTTGGACTACCGGATCTTTGCAATGCACATGTTTTCACCAAGTGTCACAATGGGGTACCTCCATGCCGCCTGTACAAAGGTCTAAGGAGAAAGCTCGCATTTTGGATTTCTCGCTTTTGATTATTCTCAACTTAGACATCCATACCGGGACAACATGGACAACAGATAATGGACTCCTCTTTAATGCATAAGCATGTGGCAACAATTATTATTCTCATATGAGATTGAGGATATATGTCCAAGACTGAAACTTCCACCATGAATCATGGCTTTAGTTAGCGGCCCAAAGTTCTTCTCTAACAATATGCATGCTCCAACCATGAAGGTGGTAGATCTCTCTTGCTTCAGACAAGACGGACATGCATAGCAACTCACATGATATTCAACAAAGAATAGTTGATGGCGTCCCCAGAAGCATGGTTATCGCACAACAAGCAACTTAATAAGAGATAAAGTGCATAAGTACATATTCAATACCACAATAGTTTTTAAGCTATTTGTCCCATGAGCTATATATTGCAAAGGTGAATGATGGAATTTTAAAGGTAGCACTCAAGCAATTTACTTTGGAATGGCGGATAAATACCATGTAGTAGGTAGGTATGGTGGACACAAATGGCATAGTGGTTGGCTCAAGGATTTTGGATGCATGAGAAGTATTCCCTCTCGATACAAGGTTTAGGCTAGCAAGGTTATTTGAAACAAACACAAGGATGAACGGTACAGCAAAACTCACATAAAAGACATATTGTAAACATTATAAGACTCCATACCGTCTTCCTTGTTGTTCAAAACTCAATACTAGATGTTATCTAGACTCTAGAGAAACCAAATATGCAAACCAAATTAGCAAGCTCTAAGTATTTCTTCATTAATGGGTGCAAAGTATACGATGCAAGAGCTTAAACATGAGCACAACAATTGCCAAGTATCAAATTATCCAAGACATTTTAGAGTTACTACATGTAGCATTTTCCAATTCCAACCCTATAACAATTTAACGAAGAAGAAACTTCGCCATGAATACTATGAGTAGAGCCTAAGGACATATTTGTCCATATGCTACAGCGGAGCATGTCTCTCTCCCATAAAGTGAATGCTAGGATCCATTTTATTAAAACAAAACAAAAACAAAAATAAACCAACGCTCCAAGCAAAGTACATAAGATGTGACGGAATAAAAATATAGTTTCAGGGGAGGAACCTGATAATGTTGTCGATGAAGAAGGGGATGCCTTGGGCATCCCCAAGCTTATACGCTTGAGTCTTCTTAATATATGCAGGGGTGAACCACCGGGCATCCCCAAGCTTAGAGCTTTCACTCTCCTTGATTATATTGCATCATACTCCTCTCTTGATCCTTGAAAACTTCCTCCACACCAAACTCGAAACAACTCATTAGAGGGTTAGTGCGTAATAAAAATTCACATGTTCAGAGGTGACACAATCATTCTTAACACTTCTGGACATTGCATAAAGCTACTGGACATTAATGGATCAAAGAAATTCATCCAACATAGCAAAAGAGGCAATGCGAAATAAAAGACAGAATCTGTCAAAACAGAACAGTCCGTAAAGATGGATTTTATTAGGCCAGCAGACTTGCTCAAACGAAAATACTCAAATTTAATGAAAGTTGCGTAAATATCTGAGGATCATGCACGTAAATTTGCTTAATTTTCTGAGCTTCCTACAGGGAGGTAGACCCAGATTCGTGACAGCAAAGAAATCTGTAACTGCGCAGTAATCCAAATCTAGTATTTACTTTACTATCAAAGACTTTACTTGGCACAACAAAACTTAAAACTAAGATAAGGAGAGGTTGCTACAGTAGTAAACAACTTCCAAGACACAAATATAAAACAAAAATACTGGAGTAAAAACATGGGTTGTCTCCCATAAGCGCTTTTCTTTAACGCCTTTCAGCTAGGCGCAGAAAGTGTAACTCAAGTAACATCGAGAGATGGTGTGTCAACCTTACCTTGGGCTTTACCCTTACCTTTCTTATTGTTTTTCTTTCCCTTTGGTTTAGGAAATATATGATTTCCCCCTGGTATAGAGGTGAATTTCAGAGTGCCTTCTCCCACATCAATGACTGCTCCCAATAGTTTCAAAGATTTATAAATGCTTTCAGGCATAAGGCAAAATTCATACATAATATCACAGTAGGCATGAAGAGTTCGATCACCGATAACAATTTTAATAGTAGGATCCCACAATGAAAGTTTAGAGTTCACTAAAACTTGTTCAAGACGATTACGAACGTGGCAATAGTTATCATCCAAGCGAGATGTACTTATCTCGAGATTGTTTAATCTACTATATATGCTAGTGAGGGCTGAATCAAAGTTATTAGCTGAATCATGTGATGCAACCAACTTCTTTATGGCATTAAAAGCTTGATCCCCATTGCAATGAAGGAAATCTCCTCCCACTAAAGTATCCAAAGCATATCTATAGCGAACCATAAGACCAAAATAAAAATTACTAAGGAGCAAACTTAGAGTCATTTGAGGTTCAGTTTTACGATAAGAAGTAAAAATTCTAGACCAAGCATCCTTAAAACTCTCCTCATCCCCTTGTTTAAAAGTGAAGACTAATTCTTCAGGCGAAGAAGTAACAAGTTCAGAGCTAGACATGGTAACAAAAGTAAAAATTTTTTATTTTTAATATAGAGTGCAAGACAGTAAATAAAACAAACTAGATGAAGTAAATGCAAGTAAACTAAATTTTTTTTTTGTGTTTTCGATATAGCAAACAAGATAGTAAATAAAGTAAAACTAGCAACTAATTTTCTTGTGTTTTGATATAATGCAGCAAACAAAGTAGTAAATAAAATAAAGCAAGACAAAAACAAAGTAAAGAGATTGAGAAGTGGAGACTCCCCTTGCAGCGTGTCTTGATCTCCCCGGCAACGGCGCCAGAAATTTGCTTGATGCGTGTAGTTGACACGTCCGTTGGGAACCCCAAGAGGAAGGTGTGATGCGCACGGCAAGTTTCCCTCAGAAGAAACCAAGGTTTAATCGAACCAGTAGGAGTCAAGAAGCACGTTGAAGGTTGATGGCGGCGGGATGTAGTGCGGCGCAACACCAGAGATTCCGGCGCCAATGTGGAACCTGCACAACACAACCAAAGTACTTTGCCCCAACGAAACAGTGAGGTTGTCAATCTCACCGGCTTGCTGTAACAAAGGGTTAACCGTATTGTGTGGAAGATGATTGTTTGCAGAGAAAACAGTAAAAACAAGTATTGCAGCAGATTTGTATTTCGGTATTAAAGAATGGACCGGGGTCCACAGTTCACTAGAGGTGTCTCTCCCATAAGATAAAAGCATGTTGGGTGAACAAATTACAGTCGGGCAATTGACAAATAGAGAGGGCATAACAATGCACATACATGACATGATAAGTATAGTGAGATTTAATTGGGCATTACGACAAAGTACATAGACCGCCATCGAACTGCATCTATGCCTAAAAAGTCCACCTTCAGGTTATCGTCCGAACCCCTTCCAGTATTAAGTTGCAAAGCAACAGACAATTGCATTAAGTATGGTGCGTAATGTAATCAACAACTACATCCTCGGACATAGCGCCAATGTTTTATCCCTAGTGGCAACAGCACAACACAACCTTAGAACTTTCTGTCACTGTCCCAGGTGTCAATGCAGGCATGAACCCACTATCGAGCATAAATACTCCCTCTTGAGTTAAAAGCAAAAACTTGGCCAGAGCCTCTACTAGTAACGGAGAGCATGCAAGATCATAAACAACACATATGTAATAACTTGATAATTAACATGACATGGTATTCTCTATCCATCGGATCCCGACAAACACAACATAGAGTATTACAGATAGATGATCTTGATCATGTTAGGCAGCTCACAAGATCCAACAATGAAGCACAATGAGGAGAAGACAACCATCTAGCTACTGCTATGGACCCATAGTCCAGGGGTGAACTACTCACTCATCACTCCGGAGGCGACCATGGCGGTGTAGAGTCCTCCGGGAGATGAATCCCCTCTCCGGCAGGGTGTTGGAGGAGATCTCCAGAATCCCCCGAGATGGGATCGGCGGCGGCGTCTCGAAGGTTTTCCGTATCGTGGTTTTTCGCCTCAGGGGTTTCGCGACGGAGGCTTTAAGTAGGCGGAAGGGCAGTCGGGGGCCTGACGAGGGGCCCACACCATAGGGCGGCGCGGGCCCCCCTAGGCCGCGCCGCCTTGTGGTTTCGCCACCTCGTGGCCCCACTTCGTATGCTCTTCGGTCTTGGAAGGTTCGTGGCAAAATAGGCCCCTGGGTCTTTTCGTCCAATTCCGAGAATATTTCGTTACTAGGATTTCTGAAACCAAAAACAGAAAACAGGAACTGGCACTTCGGCATCTTGTTAATAGGTTAGTTCCAGAAAATGCACGAATATGACATAAAGTGTGCATAAAACATGTAGGTATCATCAATAATATGGCATAGAACATAAGAAATTATCGATACGTCGGAGACGTATCAATCTGCCGGAGGAACACAAGAAGAAGTACGATGAGATGAAAGCCATCTTGGAAGCCGATCTCATCGGCTCTTTCATGAGGACCCGTTCACATGGCATCAGATGGAAAGGGTTCTCCCTTAAGGTGCTCTCGATGAAGTAGACCTCTCTACCTCTTCAGAGGAACGCACCAGAGCTCTACGCCAGGAGATTAATTACATGGTGGCTCATTCTCTACACCGCCATTCTGAGAGCTTGGTGAATGCTTTCGAGCACGTCGCGGTACGAGTGGTGCAAGAGATCATGAAGCATCAGTACTCTCCGTCGGGACCTACCCTGGGGACTCACCACGGAGAGATACCACTCCAGATTAGACCGCCGCTGCCATTCGCGCTTGCAGCGCCAGGTTCACCGGCGTACGTTGTCTACAAGATTGGAGGCGATCCTAGCGATTGCCAATTCCTATATGAGCCGCCTAAGGAGATCCCACATGGATACATGTGCACATACGTGCCGGACTGCAATGCCTTGGTGATGTCTACGGGAGCTTCTATTCTTGTAGACAGTGTTGGGCCTCCAAGAGCAGAGGTTTGTAGAACAGCAGCAAGTTTCCCTTAAGTGGATCACCCAAGGTTTATCGAACTCAGGGAGGAAGAGGTCAAAGATATCCCTCTCATGCAACCCTGCAACCACAAGGCAAGAAGTCTCTTGTGTCCCCAACACACCTAATAGGTGCACTAGTTCGGCGAAGAGATAGTGAAATACAGGTGGTATGAATAAGCAGTAGCAACGGCACCAGCTTTGCCCAGGACAGTAAACAAGTAGTAGTAATGCAGCAGTAGTGACGCAGTAAAATAGTAAACAAGCAGCGATAGCAGTATTTAGGAACAAGGCCTAGGGATTAGACTTTCACTAGTGGACACTCTCAACATTGATCACATAACAGAATAGATAAATACATACTCTACACTTTTGTTGGATGATGAACACATTGCGTAGGATTTCACGAACCCTCAATGCCGGAGTTAACAAGCTCCACAATAATGCAAATATTTTAGTAACCTTTAGTGTAAGATAGATCAAAAGACTAAACCAAGTACTAGCATAGCATGCACACTGTCACCTTCATGCATATGTAGGAGGAATAGATCACATCAATATTATCATAGCAATAGTTAACTTCGCAATCTACAAGAGATCATGATCATAGCATAAACCAAGTACTAACACGGTGCACACACTGTCACCTTTACACACGTGCAGGAGGAATAAAACTACTTTAATAACATTGTTGGAGTAGCACATAGATAAATTGTGATACAAACACATTGCAATCATAAAGAGATATAAATAAGCACCTCACTATGCCATTCAACAGTGAATAAGTATTCTGTGAAATATAGCCTAAGAGACCCACACGGTGCACACACTGTCACCTTTACACACGTGGGACAAGGAGTCTCCGGAGATCACATAAGTAAAACTCACTTGACTAGCATAATGACATCTAGATTACAAGCATCATCATATGAATCTCAATCATGTAAGGCAGCTCATGAGATTATTGTATTGAAGCACATAGGAGAGAGATGAACCACATAGCTACCGGTACAGCCCTCGATGGAGAACTACTCCCTCCTCATGGGAGCAGCAGCGGTGATGAAGATGGCGGTGGAGATGGCAGCGGTGTCGATGGAGAAGCCTTCCGGGGGCACTTCCCCGCTCCGGCGGGTGCCGGAACAGAGACTCCTGTCCCCCAGATCTTGGCTTCGCGATGGCGGCGGCTCTGGAAGGTTTTCCGTATCGTGGTTTTTCGCATCAGGGTTTTCTCGACGGAGGCTTTATATAGGCGAAGAGGCGGCGCAGGAGGGTCGAAGGGGTGGCCACACCATATGGCGGCGCGGCCAGGGCCTGGGCCGCGCCGGCCTATGGTCTGGGGGCCCAGTGCCCCTCCTCTGGTCCTTCCCGGGTGTTCTGGATGCTTCCGGTGAAAATAGGAACCTGGGTCTTGATTTCGTCCGATTCCGAGAATATTTCGTTACTAGGATTTGAAACCAAAAACAGAAAACAACAACTCGCACTTCGGCATCTTGTTAATAGGTTAGTTCCAAAATGCACGAATATGACATAAAGTGTGCATAAAACATGTAGGTATCATCAATAATATGGCATAGAACATAAGAAATTATCGATACGTCGGAGACGTATCAAGCATCCCCAAGCTTAGTTCTGCTCGTCCCGAGCAGGTAAAACGATAACAAAGATAATTTCTGAAGTGATATGCCATCATAACCTTGATCATACTATTTCTAAACATATGTAGTGGATGCAGCGATCAAAACAATGGTGATGACATGAGTAAACAAGTGAATCATAAAGCAAAGACTTTTCATGAATAGTACTTCAAGACAAGCATTAATAAGTCTTGCATAAGAGTTAACTCATAAAGCAATAAATCAAAGTAAAGGCATTGAAGCAACACAAAGGAAGATTAAGTTTCAGCGGTTGCTTTCAACTTGTAACATGTATATCTCATGGATAATTGTCAACATAGAGTAATATAACAAGTACAATATGCAAGTATGTAGGAATCAATGCACAGTTCACACAAGTGTTTGCTTCTTGAGGTGGAGAGAGATAGGTGAACTGACTCAACATAAAAGTAAAGAGAATGGTCCTTCAAAGAGGAAAGCATCGATTGCTATATTTGTGCTAGAGCTTTTATTTTGAAAACATGAAACAATTTTGTCAACGGTAGTAATAAAGCATATGAGTTATGAAAATTATATCTTACAAGTTGCAAGTCTCATGCATAGTATACTAATAGTGCCCGCACCTTGTCCTAATTAGCTTGGACTACCGGATCTTTGCAATGCACATGTTTTAACCAAGTGTCACAATGGGGTACCTCCATGCCGCATGTACAAAGGTCTAAGGAGAAAGCTCGCATTTTGGATTTCTCGCTTTTGATTATTCTCAACTTAGACATCCATACCGGGACAACATGGACAACAGATAATGGACTCCTCTTTAATGCATAAGCATGTGGCAACAATTATTATTCTCATATGAGATTGAGGATATATGTCCAAAACTGAAACTTCCACCATGATTCATGGCTTTAGTTAGCGGCCCAATGTTCTTCTCTAACAATATGCATGCTCCAACCATTAAGGTGGTAGATCTCTCTTACTTCAGAAAGACGGACATGCATAGCAACTCACATGATATTCAACAAAGAATAGTTGATGGCGTCCCCAGAAACATGGTTATCGCACAACAAGCAACTTAATAAGAGATAAAGTGCATAAGTACATATTCAATACCACAATAGTTTTTAAGCTATTTGTCCCATGAGCTATATATTGCAAAGGTGAATGATGGAATTTTAAAGGTAGCACTCAAGCAATTTACTTTGGAATGGCGGATAAATACCATGTAGTAGGTAGGTATGGTGGACACAAATGGCATAGTGGTTGGCTCAAGGATTTTGGATGCATGAGAAGTATTCCCTCTCGATACAAGGTTTAGGCTAGCAAGGTTATTTGAAACAAACACAAGGATGAACGGTGCAGCAAAACTCACATAAAACTCATATTGTAAACATTATAAGACTCCATACCGTCTTCCTTGTTGTTCAAAACTCAATACTAGATGTTATCTAGACTCTAGAGAAACCAAATATGCAAACCAAATTAGCAAGCTCTAAGTATTTCTTCATTAATGGGTGCAAAGTATATGATGCAAGAGCTTAAACATGAGCACAACAATTGCCAAGTATCAAATTATCCAAGACATTTTAGAGTTACTACATGTAGCATTTTCCAATTCCAACCATATAACAATTTAACGAAGAAGAAACTTCGCCATGAATACTATGAGTAGAGCCTAAGGACATATTTGTCCATATGCTACAGCGGAGCGTGTCTCTCTCCCATAAAGTGAATTCTAGGATCCATTTTATTCAAACAAAACAAAAAACAAACAAAAGACGCTCCAAGCAAAGTACATAAGATGTGACGGAATAAAAATATAGTTTCAGGGGAGGAACCTGATAATGTTGTCGATGAAGAAGGGGATGCCTTGGGCATCCCCAAGCTTAGACGCTTGAGTCTTCTTAGAATATGCAGGGGTGAACCACCGGGGCATCCCCAAGCTTAGAGCTTTCACTCTCCTTGATCATATTGCATCATACTCCTCTCTTGATCCTTGAAAACTTCCTCCACACCAAACTCGAAACAACTCATTAGAGGGTTAGTGCACAATAAAAATTAACATGTTCAGAGGTGACACAATCATTCTTAACACTTCTGGACATTTCATAAAGCTACTGGACATTAATGGATCAAAGAAATTCATCCAACATAGCAAAAGAGGCAATGCGAAATAAAAGGCAGAATCTGTCAAAACAGAACAGTCCGTAAAGATGGATTTTATTAGGCCACCAGACTTGCTCAAATGAAAATGCTCAAATTGAATGAAAGTTGCGTACATATCTGAGGATCATGCACGTAAATTGGCTTAATTTTCTGAGCTTCCTACAGGGAGGTAGACCCAGATTTGTGACAGCAAAGAAATCTGGAACTGCGCAGTAATCCAAATCTAGTACTTACTTTACTATCAAAAACTTTACTTGGCACAACAAAACACAAAACTAAGATAAGGAGAGGTTGGTACAGTAGTAAACAACTTCCAAGACTCAAATATAAAACAAAGTACTGTAGCAAAATAACACATGGGTTATCTCCCAAGAAGTTCTTTCTTTATAGCCATTAAGATGGGCTCAGCAGTTTTAATGATGCACTCGCAAGAAATAGTATGTGAAGCAAAAGAGAGCATCAAGAGGCAAATTCAAAACACATTTAAGTCTAACATGCTTCCTATGCATAGGAATCTTGTAAATAAACAAGTTCAAGAAGCATAATGCAACAAGCATAGAAAAACTAGACAAGCTCAACTTCAAGATTTTAAGCATATAGAGAAGTGTTTTAGTAACATGAAAATTTCTACAACCATATTTTCCTCTCTCATAATAACTTTCAGTAGCAACATGAGCAAACTCAACAATATAACTATCACATAAAGCATTCTTATCATGAGTCTCATGCATAAAATTATTACTCTCCACATAAGCATAATCAATTTTATTAGTTGTAGTGGGAGCAAATTCAACAAAGTAGCTATCATTATTATTCTCATCAAGTGTAGGAGGCATAGTATAATCACAACAAAATTTACTCTCCATAGTAGGTTGTACCAAAAGACCACTATTATAATCATCATAAATAGGAGGCAAAGTATCATCAAAGAAAATTTTCTCCTCAATGCTTGGGGGACTAAAAAGATCATGAAAACCAGCTTCCCCAAGCTTAGAACTTTCTATATTATTATCAACAATGGTGTTCAAAGCGTTCATACTAATATTACTACCAGCATGCAAATAAGATTTCATAGGTTTTTTAATTTTCGCATCAAACCATCCATGTCTTAAATCAGGAAATAGAATAAGAAGCTCATTGTTGTCCATTATGCCAAACTAGTGTAAACAAGAAACAAAAAGATGCAATTGCAGGATCTAAAGGAAATAGCTTCGAGCACACACACGACGGCGCCAGAAAAGTACTGTTTCCTGGAACCGGAGTATGAGTGTCTTTTACCTTTCCTCCTCGGCAACGGCGCCAGAAAAGTGCTTGATGTCTACGGGAGCTTCTATTCTTGTAGACAGTGTTGGGCCTCCAAGAGCAGAGGTTTGTAGAACAGCAGCAAGTTTCCCTTAAGTGGATCACCCAAGGTTTATCGAACTCAGGGAGGAAGAGGTCAAAGATATCCCTCTCATGCAACCCTGCAACCACAAGGCAAGAAGTCTCTTGTGTCCCCAACACACCTAATAGGTGCACTAGTTCGGCGAAGAGATAGTGAAATACAGGTGGTATGAATAAGCAGTAGCAACGGCACCAGAAAGTGCTTTGCCCAGACAAAACAAGCAGTAGTAATGCAGCAGTAGGACGCAGAAACAAGAAACAAGCAGCGATAGCAGTATTTAGGAACAAGGCCTAGGGATTAGACTTTCACTAGTGGACACTCTCAACATTGATCACATAACAGAATAGATAAATGCATACTCTACACTTTTGTTGGATGATGAACACATTGCGTAGGATTACACGAACCCTCAATGCCGGAGTTAACAAGCTCCACAATAATGCTCATATTTTAGTAACCTTTAGTGTAAGATAGATCAAAAGACTAAACCAAGTACTAGCATAGCATGCACACTGTCACCTTCATGCATATGTAGGAGGAATAGATCACATCAATATTATCATAGCAATAGTTAACTTCGCAATCTACAAGAGATCATGATCATAGCATAAACCAAGTACTAACACGGTGCACACACTGTCACCTTTACACACGTGCAGGAGGAATAAAACTACTTTAATAACATTGCTAGAGTAGCACATAGATAAATTGTGATACAAACACATTGCAATCATAAAGAGATATAAATAAGCACCTCACTATGCCATTCAACGGTGAATAAGTATTCTGTGAAATATAGCCTAAGAGACCCACACGGTGCACACACTGTCACCTTTACACACGTGGGACAAGGAGTCTCCAGAGATCACATAAGTAAAACTCACTTGACTAGCATAATGACATCTAGATTACAAGCATCATCATATGAATCTCAATCATGTAAGGCAGCTCATGAGATTATTGTATTGAAGCACATAGGAGAGAGATGAACCACATAGCTACCGGTACAGCCCCGAGCCTCGATGGAGAACTACTCCCTCCTCATGGGAGCAGCAGCGGTGATGAAGATGGCGGTGGAGATGGCAGCGGTGTCGATGGAGAAGCCTTCCGGGCACTTCCCCGCTCCGGCAGGGTGCCGGAACAGAGACTCCTGTCCCCCAGATCTTGGCTTCGCGATGGCGGCGGCTCTGGAAGGTTTTCCGTATCGTGGTTTTTCGCATCAGGGTTTTCTCGACGGAGGCTTTATATAGGCGAAGAGGCGGCGCAAGAGGGTCGAAGGGGTGGCCACACCATATGGCGGCGCGGCCGGGGTGGGCCGCGCCGCCTATGGTCTGGGGGCCCAGTGCCCCCTCTGGTCCTTCCCGGTGTTCTGGATGCTTCCGGTGAAAATAGAAACTGGGTCTTGATTTCGTCCGATTCCGAGAATATTTCGTTACTAGGATTTCTGAAACCAAAAACAGAAACAGAACTGGCACTTCGGCATCTTGTTAATAGGTTAGTTCCAGAAAATGCACGAATATGACATAAAGTGTGCATAAAACATGTAGGTATCATCAATAATATGGCATAGAACATAAGAAATTATCGATACGTCGGAGACGTATCACTTGGCGCGGACGAACCAGATTGTACCAGCAGGGATTTCTGGAGCAGACGCTGACAAACAAGCATGGCTAGCTAAATATGCTACTGGAACGAGTCATGAGGGCTCGGTCCCTACGGCTAATACCATGGAACAGATCAGCACCATCTTGAGAGACCAGTTCGGCATCTTGCCGAAGAGGAAAACAATCGGCTATTCCAAGCCGTACCCCGACGAGTACGATCTGATCCCGCTGCCACCCAAATATCGGCTCCCTGAATTCTCAAAATTCAATGGAGCAGAAGGGTCTAGCTCAATAGAGCACGTAAGACGATATTTGGCACAGCTGGGCATGATTTCAGCGCCAGGCCCGTTACGTGTGAGGTTTTTCGCACAATCTCTTACGGGATCAGCCTTTGGATGGTACACGTCGTTGCCACCAAACTCAGTCCGGACGTGGAAGCAAATGGAGGAGCAGTTTCACGTGCAATATCAATCAGAAGCTACCGAGGCCGGCATTGCCGATCTAACACAGGTGCGGCAGAAGCATCCAGGACTGTCAGGAACCGATGTTATTCGGTTCGTTTATCTGAGAAGAAGCAATCGAGCTGGCAGTATTGGGCCTCGCAACGCCGATCAAGGATCTGACTTCCCAAGCAGAGTACAGTTCATTGTCGCACATGGTGCAGAAACTCACATCGTATGAGCAGCGGCACCCTGAATTGTACCAAGACAAGTTCAAGCGTCCGGTAGGCCTGGTCGAGATGGAAGAAGCTGAAGATCCTGCACCAGACCTGGAGGTGGCTGTAGCTGAATGGGCTCGGGGGGCAAATCCCGTGTCCTGCAAATGGGTAAAACCACAAGGGCCTGCAAGAGGGTTTGACTTTGATTTGAGCAAAGCTGAGCAGATTTTCGATCTATTGCTTAAGGAAAAACAGCTGAAGTTACCCGAAGGCCATAAAATCCCTACAGCACAAGAAATGAACGGGAGGCCGTACTGCAAATGGCATCACTCGTTCACCCATACCACCAATGATTGCAAAGGGTTTCGTCAGCAGATCCAAACGGCGATAGAGCAAGGCCGACTGATCTTTAACCAGTTTGCCATGAAAGTGGACACACATCCGTTTCCTGGCGTCAACATGGTGGAACCCGAGCACTCCGCGAGGCGTCGACTAGATTTCTCGTTCGATGTTAACATGGCAGGGCCTGTACGCCACCATGGCAAGGATAAAGAAGAAAGCAGTCACTCCCGCGGAAAGGAAAAGGAGGAGGCCGATCCACGCGACCGGCCCCGATATGATGACAGACGGTACCTCACCAAGGAACAAGTGAGAAGCGTGCGATACCAAAAACCACTCTCCACACATCTCCTCAACAAATATGAATATCAGTATGACCGACGTCGGCAATACGATAGAAATGGCGATAGATACAATCGGTCTGATGAAGACAAAGGAAGGTACCGTCGGCAAGGTAGAGACGACGAAGGACATGAGCACCGCGCTAAGGAGAGGACAAGGGAGCAGGAAGACATGGATAGACGCTGGGACTGTCCCTTCTTTAAACACTGCTGGGATTCAGGCATGAGCTGATTGCCTACAATCGACAACTGGAGTGTAGACGCCGGAAGAAGGGTGCAGGGGAAGTCTCAGTTTTCAAGCGCCTAGGGCCTCTCCCGCCACAGAACAAACGAGCTGAGTCATCTCAAGATGAAGACTTTGAGGAGTCAGAAGATGAAGAAGAAGATAGGTACCACCGGCCAAGGTGGTGCCCCGATGGACTCAGCCACTCCCAAAAGCGTAGGGTTCAGCGGCTACGTAGCTTGGAGCAAGCCGAAGCGCGATACTTGCACACCTTGAGGAAAGCGCGGCCCGATCTGGCCGTGAAAATTCAGCAGACTTTGGACGAAGAGGGTCGTCCACCAAAGAAAGTTTGGCGTCCCAAGCAAGAAAAAGCCGATGTGAGTACATCGGCTGGTACAAACATGGTGTTCATCCTTCCATCGAGTTTCGTGCCCCATGAACCGAAGAAGTGTCGATAGCACAGTTTGACTGCGGTCCACAGCCAGTCATCTTTGAAAAGCCACGAGAGAAGGGCTACAAACACATGAAGGCCCTGTACCTAAAAGGTTATATCAATGGGCAGCCCATCGGCAGGATGTTGGTGGACACGGGAGCAGCGGTCAACATAATGCCATATTCCATGCTACGGCGTTTGGGTCGCTCCAGTGCCGATCTGATCAAGACTAACGTCACACTAAACGACTTCAACGGCCAAGCATCGGGGATGCAAGGTGTCCTGAACGTAGATCTAACCGTAGGCCAAAAGACGATCCCAACAACATTCTTCGTCGTCGACAGCAAGAGCACCTACGCTGCCCTGCTAGGAAGGGATTGGATTCACGCCAACTGCTACATCCCATCTACAATGCACCAATGCCTGATACAGTGGGATGGAGACGACGTGGAAGTCGTACATGCAGATGACTCGATCGAAGTCTCAATAGCCGGCATGAACATTTGGGACTCGGAAGACCAAGAGCCGCTCTCTGGAGTTAGTTTGGACGGCTGTGATCGCATCGAGGTGACAAAAAATGGGGTGAGGCTGGTCTTATCCACCGGCCTGATAGAGTAGCAAGAGCAACATCCATCGACATACGTGGCAAGGCCGATCCCTGTGATCGGCCCCAAAAAATAAAAAGCAAGGATCTCACTTCAAACATGTCACGTAGTCGTGGTAGGGAGACTCCCTCCTGTAAGGGAGCACATACAAGTTGTAAACCTTCATTGAGCAATTCAATCAACATGGAGGCCGATTCCAGCAATCGGCCAAAATTATCCTCGCCATACGTTCTGCCTGTGTTCAACGTCGATTTAACAGGCGACGGAAAGCTAGGGTATGGGTTCACGTCGGCTGATGAGCTAGAAGAGATCGACATTGGTCCTGGGGATAAGCCACGACCTACATTTATCAGCAAAAAGTTGGATCCGCATCTGAGGGGCCTGATGATAGCTTTGTTGAAAGAATACCCAGACTGTTTTGCCTGGGATTATACAGAGATGCCCGGGTTGGACAGGAGCATCATTGAGCATCGGCTCCCTCTTAAGAAAGGATTTCGGCCGTTCCAGCAGCGAGCACGGCAGATGAAGGCCGAAATTCTAGAAGAAGTCAAGAAGGAGATTGAGAAGATGTTGAGCGCCGGGTTCATCAGGCCATGCAGGTATGCTGAGTGGATATCTAGCATCGTACCTGTGGAGAAGAAGGACGGCCGATGGCGTGTCGCCATAGATTTTCGCGATCTCAACAGAGCCACTCCAAAGGATGAGTACCCTATGCCGGTAGCCGAGACGTTGATCAATGCAGCGGCTGGTCATAAGGTTTTAAGCTTCATGGATGGCAATGCCGGTTACAACCAGATTTTCATGGCTCCAGAAGATATACACAAGACCGCCTTCAGAGTACCAGGTTCGGTGGGCTTGTTCGAGTATGTGGTCATGACATTTGGGTTGAAGAATGCCAGTGCAACATACCAACGAGCCATGAATTACATCTTTCATGATCTGATCGGCAAGTTGGTGGAGATCTACATTGATGACGTGGTGGTCAAGTCTGTCTCAGTGGAGGGACACCTGGAGGATTTGCGACGCATCCTGGACCGAACTAGAAAGTTCGGACTAAGAATGAATCCAAAGAAGTGTGCCTTTGGAGTAACGGCCGGTCAGTTCCTGGGCTTCTTAGTACATGAACGTGGAATTGAAATCGGCCTGAAAAGTCAAGAGGCAGTACGAACAATGAAGCCACCTACCACCAAGAAGGAACTCCAAAGTCTCATCGGCAAAATCAATTTCGTCAGAAGGTTCATCTCTAATCTGTCAGGACGAATTGAGCCGTTCATGGGATTGGTAAAAATCAAACCTGATGAGGAGTTTCACTGGGGGGCAGAGCAACAGCGAGCGTTTGATGAGATTAAAGAATATCTAACGAAGCCGCCCGTGTTGGTTCCGCCCCAGCAAGACAGGCCATTCTATGTTTACCTGTCAGTAGCTGATACTTCCATCGCCTCAGTGGTAGTGCAAATCTATGATGGTATGGAAAGAGTCGCTTTCTACCTCAGCAGAAGGATGTTGGATGCAGAGACGAGGTACCCGGAGATCGAGAAGTTGTGCCTCTGCCTATTTTTTACCTGCACCAAGCTTCGTCACATCTTTCTGACAGCAGAAATCGTCATCATTTGCAAATCATACGTCATCAAGCACATGCTGTCGGCTCCTGTTTTGAAAGGCCGACTCGGTATATGGATGTTTGCATTATCGGAATTGGATCTCCGGTATCAACCTGCGAAAGCAGTTAAAGGACAGGCCCTGGCCAATCTGATCGCTGAGTGAATCAACACTAATATAGCAGCACTGTCTATACGTGCATGGGCCATGTTCTTCGATGGATCAGTTTGCGATGATGGTTGCGGCATCGGCATCCTACTCGTGTCGCCCCGGGGGGCAACCTACACCTTCTCCATCAGGCTATCTACCCCTTGCACCAATAATGTTGCTGAGTATGAAGCGGTACGTAAGGGGATGGAGTTGCTAATTGAAGCCGGGGCAGAAGCGGTGGAACTCTTTGGAGACTCAAAGTTGGTGATCTCCCAGCTCACGGACGAATACAAGTGTGAGAGCGAGTCGCTCTTCCCGTTATGGATGCATTGCCGCGAGCTGATGACACAGTTTAGGTACATAAACTTCAACTGGGTCCCGAGGTCGCAGAATACGGAGGCGAACGATCTCGCATAGATGGCGTCAGGCTATAAGGATACAGTGGAAGGAGCCGATGTCGAGATATATTTCATGGAGCTAGATGATTGGAGAGCCGATATCTTCAATTACTTGAAAGATTCGGCTCGGGGGTGATACGTCTCCGACGTATCGATAATTTCTTATGTTCCATGCCACATTATTGATGATATCTACATGTTTTATGCACACTTTATGTCATATTCGTGCATTTTCTGGAACTAACCTATTAACAAGATGCCGAAGAGCCAGTTGATGTTTTCTGCTGTTTTTGGTTTCAGAAATCCTAGTAACGAAACATTCTCGGAATTGGACGAAATCAACGCCCGGGTCCTATTTTGCCACGAAGCTTCCAAGACCGAAGAGGAGTCGAAGTGGGGCCACGAGGCGCCGCCACACTAGGGCGGCGCGCCCAAGCCCTGGCCGCGCCGACCTATGGTGTGGGGCCCTCGTGTGGCCCCGCGTTGCCCTTTCGCCTACTTAAAGCCTCCGTCGCGAAACCCCAGTACCGAGAGCCATGATACGGAAAACCTTCCGCCGCCGCCATCGCGAAGCCAAGATCTGGGGGACAGAGTCTCTGTTCCGGCACGCCGCCGGACGGGGAAGTGCCCCGGAAGGCTCCTCCATCGACACCACCGCCATCTTCATCAACGCTGCTGTCTCCCATGAGGAGGGAGTAGTTCTCCATCGAGGCTCGGGGCTGTACCGGTAGCTATGTGGTTCATCTCTCTCCTATGTACTTCAATACAATAATCTCATGAGCTGCCTTACATGATTGAGATTCATATGATGATGCTTGTAATCTAGATGTCATTATGCTAGTCAAGTGGGTTTTACTTATGTGATCTCCGGAGACTCCTTGTCCCACGTGTGTAAAGGTGACAGTGTGTGCACCGTGTGGGTCTCTTAGGCTATATTTCACAGAATACTTATTCACTGTTATGAAAGGCATAGTGAAGTGCTTATTTATATCCCTTTATGATTGCAATGTGTTTTGTATCACAATTTATCCATGTGCTACTCTAGTGATGTTATTAAAGTAGTTTATTCCTCCTGCACGGTGTAATGGTGACAGTGTGTGCATCCGTGTTAGTACTTGGCGTAGGCTATGATTGTGATCTCTTGTAGATTATGAAGTTAACTATTGCTATGATAGTATTGATGTGATCTATTCCTCCTACATGGTGTGAAGGTGACAGTGTGCATGCTATGTTAGTACTTGGTTTAGTTGTGTTGATCTGTCATGCACTCTAAGGTTATTTAAATATGAACATTGAATATTGTGGAGCTTGTTAACTCCGGCATTGAGGGTTCGTGTAATCCTACACAGTTAGTGGTGTTCATCATCCAACAAGAGAGTGTAGAGTATGCATTTATCTATTCTGTTATGTGATCAAAGTTGAGAGTGTCCACTAGTGAAAGTCTAATCCCTAGGCCTTGTTCCTAAATACTGCTATCGCTGCTTGTTTACTGTTTTACTGCGTTACTACTGCTACCATATTACCACCATCAACTACACGCCAGCAAGCTATTTTCTGGCGCCTATTGCTCATATTCATTCATACCACCTGTATTTCACTATCTCTTCGCCGAACTAGTGCACCTATTAGGTGTGTTGGGGACACAAGAGACTTCTTGCTTTGTGGTTGCAGGGTTGCATGAGAGGGATATCTTTGACCTCTTCCTCCCTGAGATCGATAAACCTTGGGTGATCCACTTAAGGGAAACTTGCTGCTGTTCTACAAACCTCCGCTCTTGGAGGCCCAACACTATCTACAAGAATAGAAGCTCCCGTAGACATCAAGCTATTTTCTGGCGCCGTTGCCGGGGAGAAAAGGTAAAAGGCACTCATACTCCGGTCTCAGGTAAAGTACTTTTCTGTTGCCGTTGTGTGTGTGCTCGAAGCTATTTCCTTTAGATCCTGCAATTGCATCTTTTTGTTTCTTGTTTACACTAGTTTGGCATAATGGACAACAATGAGCTTCTTATTCTATTTCCTGATTTAAGACATGGATGGTTTGATGCGAAAATTAAAAAACCTATGAAACATATTAGTATGAATGCTTTGAACACCATTGTTGCTAATGATATGGAAAATTCTAAGCTTGGGGAAGCTGGCTTTGATGAGCATGATATTTTTAGTCCCCCAAGCATTGAGGAGAAAATTTACTTTGATGATACTTTACCTCCTATTTATGATGATTATAATGATAGTGGTCTTTTGGTGCCACCTGTTATGGAGGATAAATTTGATTATGATTACAATATGCCTCCTATATTTGATGATAGCTACTTTGTTGAATTTGCTCCCACTATTACTAATAAAATTGATTATGCTTATGTGGAGAGTAATAATTTTATGCATGAGACTCATGATAAGAATGCTTTATGTGATAGTTATATTGTAGAGTTTGCTCATGATGCTACTGAAAGTTATTATGAGAGAGGAAAATATGGTTGTAGAAATTTTTATGTTACTAAAATGCCTCTCTATGTGGTGAAAATTTTGAAGTTACACTTGTTTTATCTTCCTATGCTTGTCACTCTGCTCTTCATGAACTTGTTTATTTACAAGATACCTATGCATAGGAAGCATGTTAGACTTAAATTTGTTTGAATTTTCCTTTTGATGCTCTCTTTTGCTTGAAATACTATCTCTTGCGAGTGCATCATTAAAACTGCCGAGCCCATCTTAATGGCTATAAAGAAAGAACTTCTTGGGAGATAACCCATGTGTTTATTTTGCTACAGTACTTTTATTTTGTATTTGTGTCTTGGAAGTTGTTACTACTGTAGCAACCTCTCCTTATCTTATTTTATTGCATTTGTTGTGCCAAGTAAAGTCTTTGATAGTAAGGTTCATATACTAGATTTGGATTACTGCGCAGAAACAGATTTCTTGCTGTCACGAATCTGGGCCTAATTCTCTGTAGGTAACTCAGAAAATTATGCCAATTTACGTGAGTGATCCTCAGATATGTACGCAACTTTCATTCAATTTGAGCATTTTCATTTGAGCAAGTCTGGTGCCTCGATAAAATCCATCTTTACGGACTGTTCTGTTTTGACAGATTCTGCCTTTTATTTCGCATTGCCTCTATTGCTATGATGGATGAATTTCTTTGTTCCATTAATGTCCAGTAGCTTTATGCAATGTCCAGAAGTATTAAGAATGATTGTGTCACCTCTGAACATGTGAATTTTTATTATGCACTAACCCTCTAATGAGTTGTCTCGAGTTTGGTGTGGAGGAAGTTTTCAAGGGTCAAGAGAGGAGGATGATATACTATGATCAAGAAGAGTGAAGAGTCTAAGCTTGGGGATGCCCCGGTGGTTCATCCCTGCATATTTCAAGAAGACTCAAGCATCTAAGCTTGGGGATGCCCATCCCCTTCTTCATCGACAAATTTATCAGGTTCCTCCTTGAAACTATATTTTTATTCGGTCACATCTTATGTACTTTACTTGGAGCGTCTGTGTGCTTTTGTTTTTTGTTTTAGTTTGAATAAATGCTTGTGTGGGAGAGAGACACGCTCCGCTGGTTCATATGAACACATGTGTTCTTAGCTTTTAATGTTCATGGCGAAGGTTGAAACTGCTTCGTTCATTGTTATATGGTTGGAAACGGAAAATGCTACATGTAGTAATTGGTAAAATGTCTTGGATAATGTGATACTTGGCAATTGTTGTGCTCATGTTTAAGCTCTTGCATCATATACTTTGTACCTATTAATGAAGAAACACCTAGAGCTTGCTAAATTTGGTTTGCATATTTGGTCTCTCTAAAGTCTAGATAATTTCTAGTATTGAGTTTTGAACAACAAGGAAGACGGTGTAGAGTCTTATAATGTTTACAATGTGTCTTTTATGTAAGTTTTGCTGCACCGGTTCATCCTTGTGTTTGTTTCAAATAACCTTGCTAGCCTAAACCTTGTATCGAGGGAATACTTCTCATGCATCCAAAATCCTTGAGCCAACCGCTATGCCAATTTGTGTCCACCATACCTACCTACTACATGGTATTTCTCTGCCATTCCAAAGTAAATTGCTTGAGTGCTACCTTTAAATAATTCAAAATTTATCACCTCTTATTTGTGTCAATGTTTTATAGCTCATGAGGAAGTATGTGGTGTTTTATCTTTCGATCTTGTCATTTACTTTTGACAGACTTTCACAATGGACTAGTGGCACATCCGCTTATCCAATAATTTTGCAAAAAGAGCTGGCAATGGGGTTCCCAGCCCCAGTTAATTAACTTTCATTAATAATTCTCTTCACATGTTTTGCTCTGATTCATCAGTAAGCAACTTAATTTTGGAAATAGACACTCCTCCATGGTATGTGAATGTTGGAAGGCACCCGAGGATTCGGTTAGCCATGGCTTGTGTAAGCAAAAGGTTGGGAGGAGTGTCATCCATAAATAATGAAACTAAAGTACATGTGTAAACAAAAGAGAATAGGGATGATCTACCATGCTGGTAGAGATAACGTCCTTCATGGGAGCCGCTCTTGAAAGTCTGGTTGATGAGGTAGTTAGAGTGCCCACTATCATTCGTTGACAACAACAAACACCTCTCAAAATTTTACTTTTATGCTCTCTTTATGTTTTCAAAACCAAAGCTCTAGCACAAATATAGCAATCAATGCTTCCCTCTGCGAAGGGCCATTCTTTTACCTTTTATGTTGAATCAGTTCACCTATCTCTCTCCACCTCAAGAAGCAAACACTTGTGTGAACTGTGCATTGATTCCTACATACTTGCATATTGCACTTGTTATATTACTCTATGTTGACAATTATCCATGAGATATACATGTTACAAGTTGAAAGCAACCGCTGAAACTTAATCTTCCTTTGTGTTGCTTCAATACCTTTACTTTGATTTATTGCTTTATGAGTTAACTCTTATGCAAGACTTATTGATGCTAGTCTTGAAGTACTATTCATGAAAAGTCTTTGCTTTATGATTCACTTGTTTACTCATGTCATTACCATTGTTTTGATCGCTGCATTCATTACATATGTTTACAAATAGTATGATCAAGGTTATGATGGCATGTCACTTCAGAAATTATCTTTGTTATCGTTTTACCTGCTCGGGACGAGCAGAACTAAGCTTGGGGATGCTGATACGTCTCCGACGTATCGATAATTTCTTATGTTCCATGCCACATTATTCATGATATCTACATGTTTTATGCACACTTTATGTCATATTCGTGCATTTTCTGGAACTAACCTATTAACAAGATGCCGAAGAGCCGTTGCTGTTTTTGCTGTTTTTGGTTTCAGAAATCCTAGTAAAAAAATATTCTCGGAATTGGACGAAATCAACGCCAGGGTCCTATTTTGCCACGAAGCTTCCAAGACCGAAGAGGAGTCGAAGTGGGGCCACGAGGCGCCGCCACACTAGGCGGCGCGGCCCAAGCCCTGGCCGCGCCGACCTATGGTGTGGGGCCCTCGTGTGGCCCCCTGCGTTGCCCTTCCGCCTACTTAAAGCCTCCGTCGCGAAACCCCCAGTACCGAGAGCCACGATACGGAAAACCTTCCAGAGCCGCCGCCATCGCGAAGCCAAGATCTGGGGGACAGGAGTCTGTTCCGGCACGCCGCCAGGACGGGGAAGTGCCCCGGAAGGCTCCTCCATCGACACCACCGCCATCTTCATCAACGCTGCTGTCTCCCATGAGGAGGGAGTAGTTCTCCATCGAGGCTCGGGGCTGTACCGGTAGCTATGTGGTTCATCTCTCTCCTATGTACTTCAATACAATAATCTCATGAGCTGCCTTACATGATTGAGATTCATATGATGATGCTTGTAATCTAGATGTCATTATGCTAGTCAAGTGGGTTTTACTTATGTGATCTCCGGAGACTCCTTGTCCCACGTGTGTAAAGGTGACAGTGTGTGCACCGTGTGGGTCTCTTAGGCTATATTTCACAGAATACTTATTCACTGTTATGAATGGCATAGTGAAGTGCTTATTTATATCCCTTTATGATTGCAATGTGTTTTGTATCACAATTTATCCATGTGCTACTCTAGTGATGTTATTAAAGTAGTTTATTCCTCCTGCACGGTGTAATGGTGACAGTGTGTGCATCCGTGTTAGTACTTGGCGTAGGCTATGATTGTGATCTCTTGTAGATTATGAAGTTAACTATTGCTATGATAGTATTGATGTGATCTATTCCTCCTACATGGTGTGAAGGTGACAGTGTGCATGCTATGTTAGTACTTGGTTTAGTTGTGTTGATCTGTCATGCACTCTAAGGTTATTTAAACATGAACATTGAATATTGTGGAGCTTGTTAACTCCGGCATTGAGGGTTCGTGTAATCCTACACAGTTAGTGGTGTTCATCATCCAACAAGAGAGTGTAGAGTATGCATTTATCTATTCTGTTATGTGATCAAAGTTGAGAGTGTCCACTAGTGAAAGTCTAATCCCTAGGCCTTGTTCCTAAATATTGCTATCGCTGCTTGTTTACTGTTTTACTGCGTTAGTACTACTACCATATTACCACCATCAACTACACGCCAGCAAGCTATTTTCTGGCGCCGTTACTACTGCTCATATTCATTCATACCACATGTATTTCACTATCTCTTCGCCGAACTAGTGCACCTATTAGGTGTGTTGGGGACACAAGAGACTTCTTGCTTTGTGGTTGCAGGGTTGCATGAGAGGGATATCTTTGACCTCTTCCTCCCTGAGATCGATAAACCTTGGGTGATCCACTTAAGGGAAACTTGCTGCTGTTCTACAAACCTCTGCTCTTGGAGGCCCAACACTGTCTACAAGAATAGAAGCTCCCGTAGACATCATGGGGCACCTAAACGGATAAGGTACAAGGCCATGAAGTATGTCCTTATTGGGGATGACATGTTCTACAGGACCTTGGAAGGGTTACTTCTCAAATGTTTGGGAACAGCCGAGGCAAATCGGCTCTTACACGAGGTACATGAAGGCGCCTGTGGAACCCATCAATCGGCTCATAAGATGAAATGGTTGATCAGGCGATCAGGGTTTTATTGGCCCACCATGCTGGAGGACTGTTTCAATTACTATAAAGGGTGTCAAGCATGTCAGAAGTTTGGGAGCATTCAGATGGTACCTGCGTCAGCAATGAACCCTATCATCAAGCCTTGGCCATTTCGGGGATGGGGCATGGATATGATCAAAATCCATCCTGCATCGAGCAAAGGCCACGAGTGGATTTTGGCCATCACAGATTATTTTACTAAATGGGTGGAAGCCGTCCCTATGAAGTCAGTAAAATCAGAAGATGTCATCAACTTTGTGAAAGAACATGTCATTCATAGATTCGGGATTCCCCAGACTATCACGACCGATGGAGGTTCGGTCTTCATTTCTAAAGAGTTCAGAAAGTTCTGCGACGACATGGGAATCAAGCTTATCCGATCATCCCCATACTATGCTCAGGCAAATGGGCAGGCCGAAGCGTCCAACAAGAGCCTTATCAAGCTGATTAAGAGGAAAATCGACGAGCATCCTAGGCGTTGGCATGAGGTATTATCGGAGGCTTGGTGGGCTTATCGCATGTCATGTCATGGAACAGTGAAAACCTCGCCATACCATCTGGTCTATGGACAAGAAGCCATGTTACCCTAGGAGATCACGGCCGGGTCGAGACGTGTCACGTTTCAGAATGACTTAACAACTGAAGAATATGCAGCCCTGATGAGTGATAGCGTTGAGGATCTGACGGAACTTAGACTTTGGTCACTTGAGAAAATTAAGGAGAACAAGGCCAAGGTGGCTCGTGCATATAATAAGAAGGTGAAGCCAAAGGAGTTCCACGTTGGTGATCTGGTATGGGAAGCTGTATTGCCGTTGGGGACTAAGGACAAGGCGTATGGTAAATGGTCTCCAAATTGGCACGGGCCGTACAGAGTCGACCAAGTCCTAAAAGGCAATGCATACATCCTCGAGCAGTTGGATGGCGTGAAGTTCCCAGTGGCCGTCAATGGCCAGCATCTCAAGAAGTATTTCCCAAGTATGTGGGATGATGGGCAGTGAAATACGGGGGCCGAGGCACGGGCCGTACAGAGTCGACCAAGTCCTAAAAGGCAATGCATACATGCTCGAGCAGTTGGATGGCGTGAAGTTCCCAGTGGCCGTCAATGGCCAGCATCTCAAGAAGTATTTCCCAAGTATGTGGGATGATGGGCAGTGAAATACGGGGGCCGATTTTAAATCGGCCAGTAAAAAAAATCTAAACAAAAGCATAGCCGATGCACTAACATCGACTTTAGAGCTGAAAAGCCGATGCGGAGCCATCGACTATAGAGGAACAACTGTAATAAGCAAGTATCAGGTCACCATTCAACTTTACATTCGATTTTGGGACTGGCCTTGTTGGCGTTTTGGGTAAAGACCGATGTATTGCCATCGGCTTTTTTGAGCAATGATTTATTTTGATAATCGGAAGAGTTAAGCATGGAATCCTTCTTCATTGATTTAAAAAGGGGGGATTTCTTACAAGGAGGAGCCAATTGCTCAAGGAAGAAAGAACAAAAGCCGATTACTACTACTACTAATCCTATACTAGTAGTCCCTAATCTAAGGGCCGTTGCTGCCCTCGTCGTCGTCATCGCTGCCGCCGGCGCTGCTGCTGGCGGGCTCCTCGTCGCTGCTCCCGTAGCCCTCTACGGGAGCCTCTTCCTCGTCGTCGTCGTCGTCGTCGTCCGACCCGGCGCGGAAGCGCTTCGCCGGCGGGTATTCGTCGGAGGACTCGTCGTCCTCCTCTTCGTCCTCCTCGTCGGAGGAGGTGTAGCCGTCCCACGAGAAGCGGTCGTCCTCGCTCCCCGCCTCCAGCTCCCCGTCGACGAGGAACTGGAAGTCATCTTCTCCCTCGGTCAAGGACTTGTCGTCCTCGGACCAGACGGAGGAATCGTGGGACTCGATGTCCCACTTCTCCGGGGCGCGGCGGTCGTACGCCTCCAGCGAGTCCCACTCCAGCGTGGGCTCGCGGGAGGAAGAAGATTGGGAGGAGAGACCCGATGAGGCGGAGGAGGAGGAGGAGGAAGACATGGCTACAGAGGAAAGGGGTTTTTTGCCGACGGCTAGTACGGAGCAAGAGGATGAAGAGGTGAACTGCTCGGTGCGGTTAAATAATGGGGATATAGTGGAGGCTTAATGTTGCAGCGGTTCCCGAGGACATGGTGTCAAAACTGTCAAATCGTGCAAAGAAGTTGAGAAGGCAAGGCATCATGATGAAAAGATACTGCGACGGTTCTACTCTGCCACGACGTGACCCTACGAAGAAAAACAGAGTGGTTTTGAAATTATCATTGACAAAACCAGGGGGGCATGTGTTATCACCAGATTTTGGCCAAATCAGGAGATGGGCCGCGATAGAGATGGGCTTGGAGGATATACACGTGGAGTGTCTCTGAATCGGCCTTGTACGGGAGTTTGGGCTAGATGGCCCGTGTATCTGTATATTATGGTAGATTTAGTTAGAATCAAGAGATAGAGTTTAGCTCGTACACGGTTGGGTTTATTCCCAAGTTAGGAAGTCTACGGACTATAAATATGTATCTAGGGTTATTGAGAAAGGAGGACGATCACGTTCACAACAAATCAATCTAGGCGCATCGCCACCCCTTGTTACGAGGGTTTCTTCCGGGTAAGCAACATGCTGCCTAGATCGCATCTTGCGATCTAGGCAGTATCAGTTTATTCGTTGTTGGTGTTGCTCGTGCTGAAGCCTTTTTGATGGCGAGCAACACCCTTATCTTAGGTATTTTGGGGCTGACGTCGATGCTTTAACGATGTACTTGTTTAGCTACGCTGCCCCTCGATACCTGGCTGCCCTTACACCTATTTTAGGTGTAAGGGCGGCATCATGCTTGTTCTTTATCTAGTAGATCTAATCCGTTATAGTTGCTCCTTGTTCTTCAAGGATTGGTTTGATACCCATATGGTTAGGCCTTATAAACGGGTTGAACGATCCGGTAGTGTGTAAGGTGTGGTTTACTAAGCCCTAGAGGGATTGTTCCGGGGATCAACTTCATGTTGGTTTTTAGGTCTCTTTAGGGCTGGTTTTCCATCATCTTACGTGTCTGCTAGGCTCAACTACGCGTAGGATGTTCCGATTATGCGGTGAAAACCCCAAACTATCGTAGATTAGTTTAGCTTGATGTTGATAAAGCATGATCCCCATGTCATTATAAATCTAACGCGAACCATGGGGCAATCGGCTCTTTGAGCCGATCCACAGGGCAACCTAAGAGCCGATCGGGGCTCGTATTTAATGTTTACGTGTTTGCCATGCAGGAAACTAGTCGAAGCAATCCATCACCTTCCTGACCAGGTATAGGTCAGGTGGCACGCCCTCATAAGCACCAGGACGTGTGCCAGAAGGCATTGCGGGCCGTCGCCCGAGGGACCAGGGTCCACCGCAGTCCTGGGAGCCTCCCGGCTCTACGGTGTTGCCCGTCGCTACTCGCCAGTGGGTTTTTGACAGCAATCCATAAACGCTCGCTGGTCCTGAGGAAGTAGTAGCGCTCATTGTTGCACCCAGTGTACAACCATATGAATAACCTGCAAAATATTACAAGAATTTGATTTGCTAAACACAATATTATTTCTACATCTCGATATTGACCAGCACAAGGCCGACACACCAATGCGTATACGCTTCTTTTGCTTTTTTGTCAACACCATTCAACCAATTACCAAACAAATTGGTAACATTAGTTGGGGATGGGAGGCGAAATATACCATGCGCCAAACTAGTTTTGTAAAAGGGCAAGCTAGAAAGAGGTGTTCAACAGATTCTTGTGCACCACAAAAACAACACTTCGTACACCCTTTCCACTTCCTTTTCGCCAGATTATCTTTAGTTAATAACACTTTGTTATTAAGAAACCACATAAAAAATTATCTTGAGGGGGATTTTTAACTTCCATAGATACTTCCGCAAGAAAAGTGTATGACCATTCATCAAGTCCTCATACATAGATTTCACCGTAAATGATCCTGAGGTTGTAAGATTCCAAACAAACTTATTAAACTCATCATGAAGATGCACATTCATGAGTCTTCTACATAAATGCAGTCATGCTGTCCACTTATTTCCAGTCAATGATCTCCTAAATTGTATGTTTAGGGGTACCTGATATAAAGATGGATATTGCTGCGCTAAAGTCTTATCATCCAACCAAACATCCTCCCAAAATCTAGTACATGTGTGGTAGCTTGCCAAGCCTATGTCATTAAATATATGTTAGAAAAACCGAGCTCCGATGTAGACGATGGCGGCAACGACAAAGAAACCCTAGCAGGGAGGGGAAAAGGGACGAGGTGCGAGGACTCACCGGGGACCAGTCGCCAGAGGAGGATCTCATCGGCACCGATTTGCTCCTTCTTTCTCCACCGCCGTCGACTTCTCGCGCCACCGGTCGCGTCCCTCTCTCCCTTTCCACGAGCAGAAACACGAGAGTACCCTCGTGGGTGAGGATACCCGAGGGTGAAGCTTAGTGGGTCGGAAAGTTCGGGGATGGGCCGGAAATTTCCCCAGAAATACATGAGAAGTAACGGGCCGTTCGGGAAGTTTCGAGATTTGGTCGTGGGCCGGAAATTTCCCCTCCGAGCCCCAAAAAAACCAGAGAAGTAAACAAGACCTTAAGCGGGAGGGAGCGTGGCTCCGCTTAAAAGAATCTAAACTGGGCCAGGCCCATTTTTTCTGTCGATGTTCTCCCTACCTGTTTCGTGCGTAACAGCGTGAGTTGCACAGTTCCAAGTTTTCAAATCCATACAAATTCAAAACGAAACGAAATTCAAAATCTATACAAATTCTAGACAAAAAATTCAAAACCGAACGATTTTCAAAAGCGAACAATTTTCAAAAGATAACAATTTTCAAAATTTGAAAATGTTCAAGTTTCAAAAATGTTCAAATATGAAAATAGTTCAAACTGGAAAATGTTCAGATTTGGAAATTTTTAAAATAAAAAATGTTCAAATTTTAAATTTTGAAAAACTTCAAATTTATAAAATGTTCAAATATGAAAATAGTTCAAACTGAAAAATTGTTCAGATTTGAAATTATTTTTTAAAAAAATTGTTCAGACATAGAAATCATTCAAATTCGGAAACTGTTCAAATCTAAAAAAGTTCAAATTCGAAAAAGTACAAAATTTAAAAAGTTCAGAACAAACCGAACGACAAAAACAGAGACGGAGAAAACCAACAAAACCAAACGAAAACCCAGAAGCAAACGAGAAAAATGAACAAAAAACGAAGAAAAACTTCAGCCCTCGCTAATGGGCCGACCCATGCCTATCCCGCTCTGAGCGGAGCGCGAGATAGCGCCCGGTGTGAGTGGGGAATAAGTTTCGCCGTACAATTCTCTCTAGCGGCGCGACGCAAACAGACGCTGAGCGATCGTTTTCGTCCGTCGTGATCGAAAATGCGTCTGGCCCTCCTGCAGCGGGGCGACGCAAAGTGACAGGGCCGTACTCGGCGACGCAAACCTGGTCCAAATATGCGCCTCAAATGCGTCTATGCGGACGCCGAAAGTGTCTGCTCGCATCTGGCAGCCGTTTCGTCGGCCCCGCCTGGTAGCGACCCTACGTCGATGCGTCTTCTCAGGCGCGCTAGCGACTGACGCCACTGCGTCGCTTCGGCAGTCTGCGCCACGTTAATGGTGATGCCTCGGCTGCCGAGAGGCCGCCGCCCACCTCCGCCAACGAAGTTAATGGCGACGCCACGCGTCCCGCGGTCGTCTCCTGCCTCCGGCCTATATAAAGAGGACGCACGTTCTTCTTCCTCATCCATTCCTCCAAGCAAACCATAGCCGCCACAAGCTCCGCCGTAGCGCCGCCTAGCTCTTCCTGCGAGGAAGTCCATGGCTGGCGAGGAAGTCGAGGCCGCGGCCCTGGGGCCGCGGGGCGGCCGAGGCCGCGGCCAGGGCGCCCACGGGGCCGTCGCCGGGGCCCTCCCGCCGTGGAGGACTGCTTCGAGTTCCTCCTCCGTATCGACGATGATCCACTCGCCATCAAGCGGCTCCCGGACAAGTTTGCCGAGTTTGTCGATGGCGTCGAGCCGGCGCAGTTGCAGCTATGGGAGGCCAACTGCAACTTCTGCCGGTGGAATGTGGAGGTCTTGTTCGACGGGCAGGTCAAGATGTACCTGCACACGGAGTGGGACAAGTTCGCCCGCGACCTCAAGCTCGGGCCGGCTGCCAGCTCACCTTCCTCTACGAGGGTGATGGCGAGATGATCGTCAAGGTGTTCGACGCAGGCGAATCCGGCTCGGACACCGATAGTTAGATCTTAGAGTGTTCTTTCTTTGCAGCGAATATGGCTACGGGTCAGACGAAGCCAGTAGTCGAGGTTTCTGGATGTTCTTCCTCAAAAGAACCAACAGGGCCACCGTTACCAGCTGGATTTTCCAGTTTGGGTGACTGGGTGTGCCCTCGAATATTCTTTCTTGGCAGCGAACATACGGAAATCAACACAACTGATTTCTATTTTTTAAATGTTTTATTTGTGCCAACCATGGTTCAAACTATGTATTAGTTTGTGCAAACCATGTTCCAAACTATGTATTAGCTTGTGTAAAATCATGTTCCAATATATAATATTTGGAACTATGTTTAAATGGAAAAGAGGAAAAGAAATATCGTCGCCCCGTTAGAGCTACCTCCAGACGCGAACGGACGCGCGAATAATAACAATCATTTTAGCGTCCACGGGCCATGGACATGTTTGGACCCTCCAGACGCACTCTTACCGAAGGCAAAACCGGGCCATGGCCAACCCAGCCCAGGGATCGGAAAAATTATTCCTACTAGATTTAAATGTGCGCCTTGGCGCACGATCCCGTGAAACTCGTGTTAATGCACACTTTGTCTAACAAAAAAATGATAATCCGTTTCTTAGGTTTCAAAAAACGAAGTCGATAGGATGGACTTAAGATAAAAGCAATAGAAAAAAATTATATACAATTAGAAAATACATAAATATATTATAGTAGCAAACACTCGATGGTCATGTCAAAAGCAACTTCTACATAAGTTCAATATTGTTGCAACACCGAGGAAACATAAACCTAATTCATACTCGCAATCTTGCACCACCAAAAGTTAACACCGCTAGGGCACACCCAGACACACGTTAATTTCCTGGGTTTCGTATTATAAGCATGATGTAAAAATCCGTACACATGGTACGCACAACAATCGAATCAATCCTTAAGCATGGCATGATCTAAATTATTGTGCAAAGATTGAAATTAGAGGGAAAAAGATGTAGACCTTATATGTATAGAGCAGATCCTGCAAAGGGCATATTTGCATTCTCAACATATGTGGCCACCCTATTTTATTTACAAAATTATGCCAGGCAAGTAACAACACGCCCCTGCACTCCACATTGGGGATACCAACTATAAAAGTATCGGTCTATAAGAATACGCATTTGAAAAAAGTAAGTAAGAAATCTTCCCTCCCAACCATTGTGTGCAGGATACTGAGATAACATTCAAGGCACATATGCAACATAGATCAAATACATATAAAAGCATGGGCATAAACAAATAACTGTCAAACCCAAAACAGAGAATGGTCTTTGCCCTGAGCTGGGCAATCATTGGTATCATTGGTAAAAGGCATAAATATGAAGTAGATAATGAAATCTTTTTGGAGAAAAGAGTATCAACTCAGGATTACAATAGTCCTTTTCCTGAGCAAGGCATTACATAATAGAACAAGCTACTTAAATATAAGCAATTGATAGGATGGACCAAAAGCTTGCGCGCAGTGCGAGCATGAGAGGAAGGAATAACCAACACACACACACGAGGTGCACAAGGAAATTATTGCACCGGGCACTGAGTACATATTTGCGTGCCCACTATAAAAGGGAGACTGCGATCCCTAGATCGCAGCGGTAAGTAAATGACGATCTGTCACCAAAAGGGAAAAAACTGAAAAGGAAACCATAAATCTATCAGTTATAAATCATAACACCAAACTAACAGACGATACAAAGCATAGACCTGAGTTGTGGTTGCTATGAGAAACAGAATCCTGCTTAAAACTGCAAGAGTATGTGAAGGAAGGTCTTACAACGCACACACTTTTGCCGAGTACCAGATGGCATCCTATGGCAACCAATTATATCTTGGGATGAGGTATAGAATGGTGTTTGAAACTGAAGAGTCTGGAACAAGAACCTACAGTTTCCATATGCTACCTAATTTTTGGAATGTATAGTAATCTTTCTTAATGCAAGATCGTTCAAAAAAATTGAGTTTGTTATGTGTCTACTTTCTAAATACAGTTTGCTTCTTGCATATACTCATGCTTTTTGGCGTGTAAAGTTTTATACAAGAGTATTTGAAAAAAGGGTAAATTATGATATTTTCGTCGAGGTACATGGGTACGACATAAGTGATCTGGATCCTGCAAGGTGGAAAAGTTCTCAATGACGCAATATTCAGGTTTGGTCTGATCCATAAAAACTAAAGCTGCCAAACTGCGAAGTCATATCTTCTGGTCTTGTTGAAGTAAGTATATGCAAGTGCAGGTCGCATGGGATGAAACATCACCAAGTGAAAGGCATACCAGGGTTTCTTTCTGGGACATCGAGCCTATCATCGCTCCATTCTTCATCTATCCCACGACATTGTTCACAACAAAGCGTGCAAGACAACCTGGGATGATAGGTAACGATTGATCACATTCACCACTGGGAAACAGGAAAACTTTATAGCAGTGAAAGAAAATCCATATTTAATTGATATTCTTCATTACATGGATATCAAGGTGTAATCTTATCTCATTGCATTTCAACAACAGTACGCGAGATAATCACTTCAAGAAAAGGGAAATAACAAGTATAGGAAAGCAAATAAAATTAGGCAACATGTAGTGCAACAGTGCTTAACCATTCTCTCTTGGTACAGAACGAACACATGAAAATGGTGGAAGTAGACCAGAATTTATGTCCACAAAAAAACATGGTAAGCTAGACATTTGTTAAATGAACAGTTCCAATTCCTTGGAAGAAGAGAAATAAAATATCAAGCGGTCCAAAGGTGGAACCAAATCCTTTACTATTTCCTGGCTGCCACTAAACAATAATTGACCAAATAAATAAATATGGGTTGTTTCCAGAGGATGCCAGGGACATGAAGCGGAACCATGGCATTATTGTTCTACTAAAGACAAGCTAATTGGTAACATCGCAGATGTTTTAATCAAGAAATTAAGTGCACACTGCACATTGAGATTCTTGGTTACTTGTGTCTCACCAAGGGGTTTACGCTGTGCAAACTTGCTACTTAAGGCATAACCCTATCAGGAAAAGGATGCTACTATGTATACAAGAAAACATGGATGCAAATAAGACATAGATAATAACAAGTTTAATAGACCCAATCAGCCAGCACCGATGTTTCTACCATTCGAGCCATCATTTCAGATTAGAATCACTCTCATATATTTACACATGAGAAAGAATAGGGGTAACTTGTTCAGACCAAGCATATTGCAGTAGACAGCGTATGTTTGGGACTATTGATCTTGCTCCAACTGGCTAACTCCTTTTCGCAATAGTTGGATTAATTTCTCTATCTATGGCTCAACCTTTATGAACTCAAGCTGATATATTTAAACAACACAGAATTCAAGATTTCACTATGAGCTTTTACAAAACTCAATGAGATATAAAGATTTTCTATCAACTCACAGGAGATTTATTTGTATATAACAGAGCTACTTCTTGTGGGAAATGTAGATCAACTTCAGGATGACCACTCTCAAGAAATATATGAAGCCACTTTGAACACAATATTAGAGAAAGAAATGAAGAAGACACTAACCTGTGAGCCGAAAGCTACACCAAGCATAAATCTTCAGCAAAGCGAATAGATGCAGGTAACAAACAACGACAGTAGAGCAACAGTTTTAGACAAATCCTTCGAAACTTCGCCCAAAAACAGAGGGAGCCTTCATTTATCCAATAACATAGCCAGGCATGACACATAATGACAAATTTATGATAGACGCTACATATTATGAAGAGCACTCACATGCATATCTGTGGCTATAGGTCTTTCCGACCATCACATGCACCACACCTGCACATCTATCAAATGACCAACAATTTCGAGATGAGTTCAACAACAACACGGACCTAATAGTCCGCTGAAGCACCTTCCCATCACAATATACATAAAACTGCATCCAAGCTTTGAACTATTATTGAATATATGTAAACAAACATTGCTGTTATGAGTCTCCACCATGTTATGGCCTGTAAGTTCTGAAAACATTGTAGCAATTTAGAGAATACAAGAAAGAGGATGGATACCTTGCGTGGACAAAACGTTTCCACAATAGTCGAATGGGGGGAAATCTCTAGAAAACAGAAACTGCACATCGAAGAAAATAATTCGAATTAAAGAGAGGACATAACAATACGTTGATCGTCAGTGAAATCGATATAAGTACCCAACTTAATCGCATATAAATCTCTCTCATTATAACATCATGGTACCTTAACTTCAAAACTGCAACCAGCTAGATGCAGCCAAGGTATTACCTACATTTCTTAGCTAAGCTTTTCATCAAACACTTTGCACGCGCAAGTAAAAATAAATCTGGACAAACCAAGATGGGATGTTCTAGGGGCTTCGTCTCCACTTTAAGCTCAACCTCGAGGAAAGAGATAGGGGGGAGAGGAGAGAAATAACCTGTAGGTCTCTGAAAAAAATGAATAGGCGGAGGAGGGCCGGCCGTTCTGCTGTTGGCCGGCGTCTTTCCAGCCAAACCGAAGCCAAGCACTGCTGAGTTACGTCTCACCCACGAGCTGCTGCTGCGGAGGCACAATATCGGCAGCGAGGGGGAGGAGGGCGGAGGTGGAGGCTGGGTCCCCGCATCAGTCTCCGTCTTTCCTGCTAGCTTCCACACGTCGAGCTCCATCTCCTCCGGCCAAATCGCCCTGCTTCCTGTAGCCTTTCCTTGTTCGATCCATGGAGAAGATCAGCAGCTGGGGGTGAGCGGTGGAGGAGGCGGCGGCAGCCGAGCAGGATCCGCCTGGAGAGAACACGAAAGGGAGGGGATTAGACGCTCGGGGCTGGGCATCGATTGGGTGGAGATAGGGCTGGCTGCAAAACGGCGGCGGCCGACAAAGACGAGCCTTGCCGAGGTGAGGACGGACGCCTGCGGTGGTGCCTGCGGCTCCTTCCGAGATCCCATCCCCATCGATTCGGCTCCGTCCTGCTCGACAATAGCTCCCGCCGCGGCTCATCCAAGAAGCCAGAGCAGGAGCCGGCTGGCGCGGGTGGGTCGTGGCCGAGCGGGTCACGCCATGCTCCACCAGCGGCGCCGCTCCCCCGCGCTGCGCTGTGACGCGCTCCACTGCGTCGGCTTCACCGGGGGCGCCTCTCCGCGCGCTCGCGACGCGCTCCACCGTCGGCGGCTCCACCGGCAACGATGCTCCTCGGCGCTCACGACGTGCTCCACCTGCGGCGGCGTCGCTCCCGCTCTCAACCGACGGTGCAGGGAGAGAAGGAGAGGGAAGAGAGGTGTGCGGCGGCGGGGATGCGGGCGCGAGGAGAGAGGAGGAGAACGAGCGAGGCGGCCAGGGATTGGGTAGGTTTCCTACCGGAAGCGAGGGATTGGTGGAGCGCGACATCGGGCCGAGCGGGCTTTTTAGCGACCCATGGATAAAATGCGGGTTCACGGGAGGGCTTCACGCCCTGGACGTAACGGCCGGCTGAGATCGCTCCACATCAGCTCGATCGGACGGCCCAAAATCCAAAGCGCTGTGAGAGCTCCATGAGGGTGCAGCAATCATACCATGGGATGCTGATATATGAGAATAACCCAACGAACCAGCCCACGACACGTGAGAGGCAGATAATTTCTTCATGATTCAGTCGTCCGTTCTTGTTCCTGCTCGGCTGCTCGTCAGCGCAACTATGGTGCTAGTTAGAGCAACTCTAGTGGACCCTGAAACAAGCAAACTGTAAAAGTTGAGTACAGGCGACTGAAATCGAAATTTGCCGGTTTGAATTCGTTAGCGCAAATCGAAGACGGTAAATTGATGAACTTTCAAAACTTCGCACTCGTGGCAAAATTCAACGAAGAACAGAGTTCAATCATAGTGTCCGACGCGATTATATAGATAATTGCACACATATGCAGCGGTCCAAAAGCTGCGCTAATAGTATAATACACGGAGGGGCGCGGCCGCAACCTAGATCAAAGTCAAGCTTCCTCGTCGGCGGGAGCTTTAGGGCGCAGCGGCGCTGGCGCGGCGAGGACAATAGTCCTCGGAGAGGTCGATCAGGTCTACTAGCTAGTCGAGCTTGACGAGCGCGCCAGATCGGCGCCGCTCCGCCTGCTCCGTCTCCCTGGCTACGCGCGCTTCAGTGAGCGTGACAACCCGGCGCCGCTCCGCTCCGCCTCGTGCGCGAGCTCGGACTGCGCACATCTTCTCGAACACGGAACACCAGGCGCTCCTCATCAGAGTCGTTGGCGTATCAACGGCAACGGCGACGACAACACGTGGGAGGGACGATGGTGCTCCACTCGTCGGAGAAGTGGGGAGCGGAGGAGCGAGGCTGCGCGAGGAACCGGCGTGCGCGTACCTGCAGATTGGGAGATCAACAATGCTAAACTTACGGGCACTTTTGTTACGGGAAAATCTTACGGGCTGATCTGCAGTCACTGGGCTGGTTTAGATTTTTTAAGTGCCATGATTATAGGATCGTGACCCTCCTGACTTCTCGCCACGTAATACCGTAAGTGTGATTCCGTAAGAAAATTCCGTAGGTGTAGCATTGTTGGAGAAAAAACCACTTAAAAAAACACGCTCGTAAGGTAGCTAAAGGAGATGTTTCCATTAAAGAAAGAATACATCATACTACATGCAAGGTAGCTATAGGAGTTGTTTCCGTCAAAGGAAAAATACATACATATACCGTTGAGTATACGGATGGGTGAATATGAATAGTTCACGTCATTCATAAAACTCTCTTAGACATGTGAAATCAACTTAATTTGCACTGATTTTAAGCATTACATTATACTTATTAGACTTTATAATGTTTCTCTTGAGGTTTGTTCTAGAGAACATACGAGGGTCTCAAGTGCAATTACAAATTAAAAATCCCACAGAGAAGCCCCCCTCCTGGGAGACAACGATCGTTGGTTATTTATCCAAACTAGATTTAAATGTGCGCCTTGGCGCACGATCCCGTGAAACTCGTGTTAATGCACACTTTGTCTAACAAAAAAATGATAATCCGTTTCTTAGGTTTCAGAAAACGAAGTCGATAGGATGGACTTAAGATAAAAGCAATAGAAAAAAATTATATACAATTAGAAAATACATAAATATATTATAGTAGCAAACACTCGATGGTCATGTCAAAAGCAACTTCTACATAAGTTCAATATTGTTGCAACACCGAGGAAACATAAACCTAATTCATACTCGCAATCTTGCACCACCAAAAGTTAACACCGCTAGGGCACACCCAGACACACGTTAATTTCCTGGGTTTCGTATTATAAGCATGATGTAAAAATCCGTACACATGGTACGCACAACAATCGAATCAATCCTTAAGCATGGCATGATCTAAATTATTGTGCAAAGATTGAAATTAGAGGGAAAAAGATGTAGACCTTATATGTATAGAGCAGATCCTGCAAAGGGCATATTTGCATTCTCAACATATGTGGCCACCCTATTTTATTTACAAAATTATGCCAGGCAAGTAACAACACGCCCCTGCACTCCACATTGGGGATACCAACTATAAAAGTATCGGTCTATAAGAATACGCATTTGAAAAAAGTAAGTAAGAAATCTTCCCTCCCAACCATTGTGTGCAGGATACTGAGATAACATTCAAGGCACATATGCAACATAGATCAAATACATATAAAAGCATGGGCATAAACAAATAACTGTCAAACCCAAAACAGAGAATGGTCTTTGCCCTGAGCTGGGCAATCATTGGTATCATTGGTAAAAGGCATAAATATGAAGTAGATAATGAAATCTTTTTGGAGAAAAGAGTATCAACTCAGGATTACAATAGTCCTTTTCCTGAGCAAGGCATTACATAATAGAACAAGCTACTTAAATATAAGCAATTGATAGGATGGACCAAAAGCTTGCGCGCAGTGCGAGCATGAGAGGAAGGAATAACCAACACACACACACGAGGTGCACAAGGAAATTATTGCACCGGGCACTGAGTACATATTTGCGTGCCCACTATAAAAGGGAGACTGCGATCCCTAGATCGCAGCGGTAAGTAAATGACGATCTGTCACCAAAAGGGAAAAAACTGAAAAGGAAACCATAAATCTATCAGTTATAAATCATAACACCAAACTAACAGACGATACAAAGCATAGACCTGAGTTGTGGTTGCTATGAGAAACAGAATCCTGCTTAAAACTGCAAGAGTATGTGAAGGAAGGTCTTACAACGCACACACTTTTGCCGAGTACCAGATGGCATCCTATGGCAACCAATTATATCTTGGGATGAGGTATAGAATGGTGTTTGAAACTGAAGAGTCTGGAACAAGAACCTACAGTTTCCATATGCTACCTAATTTTTGGAATGTATAGTAATCTTTCTTAATGCAAGATCGTTCAAAAAAATTGAGTTTGTTATGTGTCTACTTTCTAAATACAGTTTGCTTCTTGCATATACTCATGCTTTTTGGCGTGTAAAGTTTTATACAAGAGTATTTGAAAAAAGGGTAAATTATGATATTTTCGTCGAGGTACATGGGTACGACATAAGTGATCTGGATCCTGCAAGGTGGAAAAGTTCTCAATGACGCAATATTCAGGTTTGGTCTGATCCATAAAAACTAAAGCTGCCAAACTGCGAAGTCATATCTTCTGGTCTTGTTGAAGTAAGTATATGCAAGTGCAGGTCGCATGGGATGAAACATCACCAAGTGAAAGGCATACCAGGGTTTCTTTCTGGGACATCGAGCCTATCATCGCTCCATTCTTCATCTATCCCACGACATTGTTCACAACAAAGCGTGCAAGACAACCTGGGATGATAGGTAACGATTGATCACATTCACCACTGGGAAACAGGAAAACTTTATAGCAGTGAAAGAAAATCCATATTTAATTGATATTCTTCATTACATGGATATCAAGGTGTAATCTTATCTCATTGCATTTCAACAACAGTACGCGAGATAATCACTTCAAGAAAAGGGAAATAACAAGTATAGGAAAGCAAATAAAATTAGGCAACATGTAGTGCAACAGTGCTTAACCATTCTCTCTTGGTACAGAACGAACACATGAAAATGGTGGAAGTAGACCAGAATTTATGTCCACAAAAAAACATGGTAAGCTAGACATTTGTTAAATGAACAGTTCCAATTCCTTGGAAGAAGAGAAATAAAATATCAAGCGGTCCAAAGGTGGAACCAAATCCTTTACTATTTCCTGGCTGCCACTAAACAATAATTGACCAAATAAATAAATATGGGTTGTTTCCAGAGGATGCCAGGGACATGAAGCGGAACCATGGCATTATTGTTCTACTAAAGACAAGCTAATTGGTAACATCGCAGATGTTTTAATCAAGAAATTAAGTGCACACTGCACATTGAGATTCTTGGTTACTTGTGTCTCACCAAGGGGTTTACGCTGTGCAAACTTGCTACTTAAGGCATAACCCTATCAGGAAAAGGATGCTACTATGTATACAAGAAAACATGGATGCAAATAAGACATAGATAATAACAAGTTTAATAGACCCAATCAGCCAGCACCGATGTTTCTACCATTCGAGCCATCATTTCAGATTAGAATCACTCTCATATATTTACACATGAGAAAGAATAGGGGTAACTTGTTCAGACCAAGCATATTGCAGTAGACAGCGTATGTTTGGGACTATTGATCTTGCTCCAACTGGCTAACTCCTTTTCGCAATAGTTGGATTAATTTCTCTATCTATGGCTCAACCTTTATGAACTCAAGCTGATATATTTAAACAACACAGAATTCAAGATTTCACTATGAGCTTTTACAAAACTCAATGAGATATAAAGATTTTCTATCAACTCACAGGAGATTTATTTGTATATAACAGAGCTACTTCTTGTGGGAAATGTAGATCAACTTCAGGATGACCACTCTCAAGAAATATATGAAGCCACTTTGAACACAATATTAGAGAAAGAAATGAAGAAGACACTAACCTGTGAGCCGAAAGCTACACCAAGCATAAATCTTCAGCAAAGCGAATAGATGCAGGTAACAAACAACGACAGTAGAGCAACAGTTTTAGACAAATCCTTCGAAACTTCGCCCAAAAACAGAGGGAGCCTTCATTTATCCAATAACATAGCCAGGCATGACACATAATGACAAATTTATGATAGACGCTACATATTATGAAGAGCACTCACATGCATATCTGTGGCTATAGGTCTTTCCGACCATCACATGCACCACACCTGCACATCTATCAAATGACCAACAATTTCGAGATGAGTTCAACAACAACACGGACCTAATAGTCCGCTGAAGCACCTTCCCATCACAATATACATAAAACTGCATCCAAGCTTTGAACTATTATTGAATATATGTAAACAAACATTGCTGTTATGAGTCTCCACCATGTTATGGCCTGTAAGTTCTGAAAACATTGTAGCAATTTAGAGAATACAAGAAAGAGGATGGATACCTTGCGTGGACAAAACGTTTCCACAATAGTCGAATGGGGGGAAATCTCTAGAAAACAGAAACTGCACATCGAAGAAAATAATTCGAATTAAAGAGAGGACATAACAATACGTTGATCGTCAGTGAAATCGATATAAGTACCCAACTTAATCGCATATAAATCTCTCTCATTATAACATCATGGTACCTTAACTTCAAAACTGCAACCAGCTAGATGCAGCCAAGGTATTACCTACATTTCTTAGCTAAGCTTTTCATCAAACACTTTGCACGCGCAAGTAAAAATAAATCTGGACAAACCAAGATGGTATGTTCTAGGGGCTTCGTCTCCACTTTAAGCTCAACCTCGAGGAAAGAGATAGGGGGGAGAGGAGAGAAATAACCTGTAGGTCTCTGAAAAAAATGAATAGGCGGAGGAGGGCCGGCCGTTCTGCTGTTGGCCGGCGTCTTTCCAGCCAAACCGAAGCCAAGCACTGCTGAGTTACGTCTCACCCACGAGCTGCTGCTGCGGAGGCACAATATCGGCAGCGAGGGGGAGGAGGGCGGAGGTGGAGGCTGGGTCCCCGCATCAGTCTCCGTCTTTCCTGCTAGCTTCCACACGTCGAGCTCCATCTCCTCCGGCCAAATCGCCCTGCTTCCTGTAGCCTTTCCTTGTTCGATCCATGGAGAAGATCAGCAGCTGGGGGTGAGCGGTGGAGGAGGCGGCGGCAGCCGAGCAGGATCCGCCTGGAGAGAACACGAAAGGGAGGGGATTAGACGCTCGGGGCTGGGCATCGATTGGGTGGAGATAGGGCTGGCTGCAAAACGGCGGCGGCCGACAAAGACGAGCCTTGCCGAGGTGAGGACGGACGCCTGCGGTGGTGCCTGCGGCTCCTTCCGAGATCCCATCCCCATCGATTCGGCTCCGTCCTGCTCGACAATAGCTCCCGCCGCGGCTCATCCAAGAAGCCAGAGCAGGAGCCGGCTGGCGCGGGTGGGTCGTGGCCGAGCGGGTCACGCCATGCTCCACCAGCGGCGCCGCTCCCCCGCGCTGCGCTGTGACGCGCTCCACTGCGTCGGCTTCACCGGGGGCGCCTCTCCGCGCGCTCGCGACGCGCTCCACCGTCGGCGGCTCCACCGGCAACGATGCTCCTCGGCGCTCACGACGTGCTCCACCTGCGGCGGCGTCGCTCCCGCTCTCAACCGACGGTGCAGGGAGAGAAGGAGAGGGAAGAGAGGTGTGCGGCGGCGGGGATGCGGGCGCGAGGAGAGAGGAGGAGAACGAGCGAGGCGGCCAGGGATTGGGTAGGTTTCCTACCGGAAGCGAGGGATTGGTGGAGCGCGACATCGGGCCGAGCGGGCTTTTTAGCGACCCATGGATAAAATGCGGGTTCACGGGAGGGCTTCACGCCCTGGACGTAACGGCCGGCTGAGATCGCTCCACATCAGCTCGATCGGACGGCCCAAAATCCAAAGCGCTGTGAGAGCTCCATGAGGGTGCAGCAATCATACCATGGGATGTAGAATGAAATATTTATGTGACATAGTCTAAGTATAAATAATCATCACTTGACCTTATCAACAAAATCACTTATGCTGTGTTTGGTTGCATAGAATTGGGGCGTGGAATTGGAATTTGGGCCAAATGGGCCAATTCCACCGTTTGGTGTGCGCTCGGAATCCTTGCATGGAAATGTAAGTAAATTCCGCGCTCCAATCCACTAGTGCAAAGAGCGGGCCAAAGATTCCGAGCTCCTTCGCTCGGAAACGCTCCACCCCTCTCCCTCCCTGTCTCTCTCCCGTCACCCGCCGCTGTTCGCCCGCCGCCGCCGCGTGGCCCCGTCGTCGCCGCGTTCCCCGGCTGCCGCCGCGTTCCCCCGCCGTCCTCTGGCTCCGCGTGGCCCCGCCGTCCTCCGAGCTCTGCGTCCCCGCTGCCGCCGCCAGGGGCCCTGCAGCCATCGTCGTCCTCCCCTGCAACCGGCGTCGGGGGCCCTGCAGCCGCTGCCGTCCTCCCCTGCAACCGGCGCTGCCGCCGGGGGCCCCTCAACCACCGCTGCTGGGGGTCCTGCAGCCGCCGCCATCCTCCCCTGCAACCGGCGCCGCCGCGGACCCGTGCCCCAACCACCGCCGCCGGGAGCCCTGCAGCCATCGTCGTCCTCCCCTGCAATCGGCGCCGGGGGCTTTGCAGCCGTCGCCGTCCTCCCCTGCAACCGGCGCCGCTGCTGGGGCCCCCCAACCACCGCCGCTGGGGGTGTGCAGCCGCCGCCGTCCTCCCCTGCAACCAGCGCCGCCGCGGCAGCCCTGTGCCCCAACCACCGCCAGCTCGATCCATGGCAAAGCATGCTGTGGAGTAAATTCCGCAAATTCTATACTTTGTTCATCCAAACAAGATTTGGAATTGGTTATAAAATTTGATCCTAACAACAATTTCCGAACACATCCAAACAATAGAATTGAATTAGAAGCCAATTAATTTCCATCTTGGATTTGGAATTTTAGTCCAATTCAATTCCACACTCAAATTCTATGCATCCAAACACATCATTAGACATTTGTAAAATCAGGTATGTGTATTTTCAGATAAAAAATAACTTTAAATATGTTCACGAGACATATAAAGAGCATATGCATATATTTTTATTTCTTAAACTACATTATATATATATCATGGTGTCATTATTTTTTTTAGAACACATACACAAGATTATTGTTTAGATCCTCTAGAAAGCAACTAGGTCTTAAAATGAATATAACTGGACACACCAATACCGAAAGTAAAAAAGCACGAGGTTCAAAGATAGAAAAAATAAGGTCCAACCAACTATCTAACATTAATAGGAACTAGAAAATAATTGGATGCACGCACTTTAGTAGTATTATTATATAAAACGTTTTAATTACATATTGGAACAAAAACAGTACATAGCCAAAGTTAATACAACACAAAATATGGCGTATAGTTTGGGCATAGGGAGTAGAGGGTGATAATATATTGACCCAAAGTTAGGCTCAAATAGTTGAACTACCTCCAGTCTGGGTTTGTAAAGAACACTTTCACTTATTGGCCTAACTAGATTTATTTGCCACAAAACTTATACCGTTGGAAAGATCTTTAAAATTGTATATGGAGTAGAATATAACTATATGACCTAGGGAGAACACTACAAGCCTGCTAATGTAAAAAGTTATTAATTACTAATTAAAATGTAACTCAATTTTGTAATGAAGGAGTCAACAGGAGATAAATTTCCAATTAAACAAAAAAATCATTACTATTAAACTAAAGATGATGCCCTCGCTGGCTAGTTTTCTCCTAAAAATGCATACAAACACTACTTCAATAATCTCCAGCTTCCTCCAAGTCAGGGACCAAAGATTGTTCCTCCACATGTTATAGCTTTGTGGAAGGAGAAACAGATGGCTACCACGGATCCAAACTTTTTTGCCTGGAGACTTCTCCGGAGTGCACTAGCCACAGGTAAAAGAGCAGGTAAGTACTCCAAACACATAAGTGAAAATTGCTCTTATTGTGGAAAACTAGAGGATGAAATGCACCTCTTTTCTTATGCCCTTTTGCTAAAGCAGCCTGGTACAGTCATCCTTGGTATATTAAAACTGAATTTTTAGCCCAACACCATTACTCGGTCCCACAAATGATCCAAGCCCTGCTTACTTCTCATCATCCACAAATAAGCATAAGCTCTATATATACGTTCTTGTGGTGTATTTGGAAAGCTCGAAACGATGCTCGTTTTTGCATGAAATTAAGTACCCCTTCTCAAGTTCATGCTGCAGCGATGGCGATCATGCAGGGCTCCAATATGGAATCAGAAGTTTCTTCTCAGATTGGCGATACAGCCCGCTCTTCAAACTCTAGGGTGCTGCAACATGCTTCTATGCAAGGACAGCAAAGACAGGGTCATGCCGACCAACAGATAGCACCCTCGTTGGGAAGAACAATCAATGACATATCCACCATCTCCTGTCCTATCATGTTCTTGGATGCAGCTTGGTATCCACATCCAGATGGAAGTCCGGTGGCTGCTGGCTTAGGTATTTACATGTAGTTTGGAGGCGATGGATGTTGCTCTCAGCTTTCCATCTCAGCCATATCCCCTCCAACAACATCTGCTATTCAGCTGAGGCATTCAGTCTGATGTTAGCATCCCGGGATTGCAGAAACACTTCACATCCAGCAGGCTACTTTCTTGACAGACTGTGCGACATTGGCGACTGCGGCAACGCCGCAAAACATGTTGTGTGTTCCTGGACACTGGTCCATCAGACCACAACTCGCTCAAATTGCTTCTTCAACGGCCTTTGATTCTTCTAGGATATATCATATCAGCGGAGGTTATAATTTCAGGGCTCATCATCAAGCCAAGTTGGCGCTGAAGATGCAGAATGCATCTTTTAGCTATAGGTGTTTAGATTCAGGCACAGACACTTTCCTAGATGCAGATATAGCTGCAGTTTCATGCATCATGCAATGCAAGATTGTACATGTACGTTGTTGTTAAATCAATGAAGGTTTATGTGTTCAAAAAAAAACACCACTGTCAACATCAGAAAAGCTTTACAGAAGGAGAGCTCCTAGGACAAAAAGATGGTACAAGGTATAGGAGCATTGTTGGAGCATTACAATACTTGACTCTCACCGGACCAGATATTGCATTCTCTGTCAATAAGGTATGCCTGCATGCACCAACTACTATACATTGGTCAGCTGTGATTTTTTTTAAGATATGTCAGTGGTATAGTGGGCCTTGGACTAACCTTTAGAAGATCACCCTCAACACTAGTAAGTGCTTTTTCAGATGATGATTGGGCAGGTTGTGTTGATGATAGGAGATCTACAGGAGGTTTTATTGTATTTTTTGGACCTAACTTAATTTCTTGGAGTGTTACTGTATCAAGATCAAGCACAGAAGCTGAATATAAATCTCTAGAAAATGCTACTGCTGAAGTTATATGGATTGAGTCTCTTCTGAAAGAACTTGGAATTCATAAGAAGCAGACATAATGTTTGTGGTGTTATAATATGGTTCAACCTATCTTCTGCAAATCCTATATTTCTTGCTAGAATGAAAAATATTGAAATTAATTTCCATTTTGCAAGAGAAAGTGTAGCGAGAAAACAGCTAGAGATCAGATTTATTTCAACCAAAAATCAAGTGGCAGATGGCTTCACTTAAGCATTACCAGCTCGACAGTTTGAAGAATTTAAACACAATCTCAACCTAAAGAACGGTTGAGATTGAGGAGGGATGTTAAAACACAATATTATGTACATTGTGTATGACACATTAGGAGATCTGGTAGTTAGTTGTTTTAGCCTAGATGTACAGGGCATGATCTGAACTATAAAGATCATGTCGATCTCATCTCTTTATCTCCTTATGATGTAATTCTCTCCTCGTACGTATTCTGCCATTGGCAGCCTATATAAACATGCAGCCGATGGGAGTTCCAACCATCGTTCCAACAATACCTCTAGCGATCATACGCCGCCACCCTGATCTCCTCCCACCGGCCACCACTGCTGCGGCTTCGACCAGATCCGGGCTCTTCGTCGCGAGCTCTCTCTCCTGCATCCTCTTCATCATCTCCAGTGCGACTCCATGGCCTCTGCGACCTCTCTGGATGTGATGGGTGTCAAACTGCCATTGCCTCCTACAGCGGGCAGCTTCGTGCTCCACCGCTCATGTCCTTTCGAGGCCACGGCGGCGGCTTCTCCGGCACGGCCTGCCGCCACCCGTGTCCTTGACAGGGAGCTTGCTGCAGCTGCGCTCGCTCACCGCGGCTCTGACCCGACAATCCAAGGCCGAATGGTCAGCGCAACCTCATGCGCCAGCCCAGCCCGAGGATGGCAATGGTGACCACTCCAACACCGCTGCCCTGTGGTGAAGACTCTTTCTCCGCGCATGCTTTCCTCCCCATGTTGGATGCGCCAACTCTGCCGGCCTTGTCCGACGACGAGCAAGATGCGCTGGTCCAGCAGACGCCACCCGCTGCTCTGACTTCGTCGCCCCTCTTCGCCATGCCACAGCTTTTCTCGTGGGCCGGATGATGAGGAGGAGCTGGCCCCCTTAACGCCATCAGCTACCACCAAGACATGCCCTGCAATTGTTGTGCACAAGGATGAAGGCAGTGAAGTTGTGGCCCAACGAACCCTCTTGGCTACCTCCAATGGACTTTATGTGGAGCTGGTAGACATTCGGCTGTCTTCTCGCGCCGTGTCTCCGCCCAGGGGTGAGCGCCTCCGTCCAGGGGTGAGCGGCCTTGGCTGGTTGTCTCTCGGCAGCGCCGCCCGTGGCATGGCAGGCAATTTGTCCAAAGCAACGACGCTATGGCTTGGCCGGCGCCGTGCGGATGCTCCGGGCAAGAACAAGCCAGTCTCCTCCGCTTCATTAGCAAGACCAAGGGGAAGTGTTCCAGATGGCTTTCCCCCTCCCACCGTGCCTCCAAGTGCAAGGACCAGATTCGTTGTTTCTCCTGCGAGGAGTCCGGCCACCGCGAACGCTTCTGTCCTCACCGTCGCAAATTTAAGTCCCCTTCTTCGCCTGTCTGCGCCAACACACTGGTTCCGACTACATCTTCTCCAACTTCTCCTGGTGCCCGTTCGTGGGCCAAGATTGTCGCCGCACCTTTTCCCTGCGATGGACGGAAGGGCCATGGCGTTGAGGTCGCTGGTGGTGGCCATCACGAGCGCCAAGATAGAGCCTCTTAGGGGCGCGACCGCCTACATGGGCCATGCGGCTCACGCATTACCTCCCCGTCCTCAGTTCAAGCGCGGGATTTGGGTGCCACCGTGCAGCCTCGCCGCCCCCGATGCTATCAATCGATGACATTGTTGTCACTATCGTGGGGCTTCACCACGCCTTCGCCGAGCAGGCTTCCTACCTCCTCAACGCCGCTCTCGAGAAGGCTCTGGAGCCCTTAATGGAAGAAGTTGCTGCCTTGCGCTCATGGCTTGGTCGCACCTCGTCGTTCGTGGAGCAGGCCGAAAAGCTTGCCACCAGACTCGACATCGCCTCACCAGTGTTTGCCCCCCTCTCCCGCTCTCCTGCTGAGGGTCCTTTCCCTCTTGTGACTGATAGGCCGCCGTCTGCTTCCATGGGGCCAACTGCAACATAAAGCCTGGTGCCTCTCCATGGAGAGGATGTTTCATGGAACGAGGGCACACCGATCACCAAGGATGCCTCCCCGACATTCACATCTGTCACGTTGCTAGTTCGCCACCTTCACCTGTGGGATCGCGGTGTTTGTTCGACCTGTCCTGTGGGTCACCCTTCCTAGTGCGTGACATCTCTGTGGAGTTTGAGCCTTCTCCTGCCTTTGTGAATGCCCGTGTCAGTGAGCCTGCCCTTACCATTTCTCTTGTCCACGCCGGCACCGAAGAAGACCAAATGTGTGATGCTTGCCTCCCCTCGCCGTAGTGGATGTACTGCGCAGAAGAAGAAGCTGCCGAAATTCAAATCCAAGGGGTGCCCCAAAGAAAAATAAGAAGTCTTATTATGTCGTGAAGACCATACCCGATGCCTAGTGTAGATCAGACTTGTTGGGTTCCTGTAGATCGGACTTGTTGGGTTCATGTGGGTGTTGCATCCCCGCCGTATTTGTTGTTGTTTTGTTGTTTTCGCTCTGCGTTAGGGGCAGAGCCGTAGTCCGGTCCAGTCCACGGCCTCTTAGTCGTTGGGTGCTTGTATCGGTTTTCGCCAGGTTTTCTGTAATTAACCTAGCAACTATCTTCTTAATTAATGGAACGCGCGAAGCTTTTACCTGGCATTTTTAAAAAAAAAACTTCGCCTCATAAAAGTTATCAGAGATTTGTCTAAATTGAGTTGTATCTAGACATTAAATAACAACTAGATACATTTAATATTTGACAAATCTGAGACAAGGTTTGATGACACGGAGGAAGTACTAAAATTTTCAGGATAATTTTCCCTTTAATTAATGGGATTTGCCAATTCTCAGCTAGCTGAGAACGAAGATCATGTTCAGTCTAGTTCTAAACCATTTGATGAACTTAATTCTCAGTTGACTAAGAAAAAGTCACATTTAATTAATTGTTCATTGTCCAAAATTACACTAGCTAGGTGACAGCAATGTGCAATACAATGTAATACCATCTTCGGAAGGTATTGGAGAAGATGCGTTGATTGAAGGAATGGAAAATCACTACTGAGTGACACTACGGGACTAGACGTGCTTGTCGACTGTCATCGACGGCAAAGGCCTAAATACACTTGGCAACTTCAGTGCCGAGTGCCACACTGTAACATCCCAACTTTTGAAGTCAATGAAGAATCTCAATCTCAAATTCCCAAATTTTAAAACCAACAAAAATTTGAATTAGTGTTGCATATGTGCATAGTGATCATGCATGAATGAGTTGATGATTGCCATGTTTGTTTGCTAGAGTGTTGCTAATAGAACAAATGGCAAAATTGCAAATCTTGGCCTAAGCCATTTCTACTTGGTGGAGATGGTTGGGAAACCTAAATAAACCAATAACAAATACTTTTGAACCAAAGAAACACAAATCAAATCAAAGGAAAATTCAAATTCAAGTTGCATGTGATAATGGTCAAATCTGCCACTATTAACATGTTACCCACTTTGAGCATTTGTATTAAGCAATTCTCAAACCAAACCCTCCCAACTCTTTGCACCTCATCCAAGACCTCATCAAGATGAACACTTTTTGTGTTGACCACCATAGTCGACTCTGTCTCAATTGCTTAATAAAAGCATGCCAAGTGGCAACATTGAAACAGAATCTAGATCATACCCTTTTTTGGAATTTTCAAAACTTGATCCATTTTGCAGACCAACACCACCACCGTGTGCCAAACATTATTTAAACCACTCCCAAGAAAAAGTTTGGCAAAATTTGAATTTGAAACTCATGCGACCATTTCATCGAACACATGGCAGGCACAAATCTGGTTTTGACACACATGCTATTATCCAATGGATTTTAGGCTAAACCAAGTTTGCTTTGTGATCATTACTGTACTTCTATGACTACTGGACCAAACCAAGTACTTGCCATTGATGATTAAAGCCACAAAGTGACCAGAACCTCACCATGCCGTGCACCATGCCGATCTTCAAGCCATTTCTCCTCTCTAATCCCTCCTCTAACTTTAACCGTGTCCAGGAGCATCTCCTTCTCCCCTGATCATCACCATGCCATCCATTGGCCACGGAGACGCTCACACTGGCCAGAAACGTACGTGTCCAGCGCGCCCATGCTTGCCAGAGCGTGCACGCTCACCACGCCCTAGACGCGCCAGAGCGCACGCGTGCCCCGTCGCCTCAGTCAACCCCTACGCCTCTACCTCTGCACACAGCTTCACCACGCCACCGTCTACCTCCTAGACATGCTCAATTGCTCGCGGAAGCCCTGTCGCCGTCGTCCTCGTCGAAGCTTTCCACCGGACCCGTGGCAGACCACGCAGTCGCCCGAGCGATCCCATCTGATTTTCTCTGCGGCAGCAAGCTATCGAGCACCGTCATGATGATAGCAAGCCCATGCCGTCCTCGCCTTGCCCCTTCGCGCACTGGATAGCCGTCGCCATGGCCAACCTCGAGCGCACCCCCGCAGCACACCTCGCCGCTATAAATAGAGCGCCTCCCCACACCATCTCTTCACACCAACTGCTTCCCCTCTCACCCCTGATCCTCCTCGACCACATCCCTCTCCACATTTCCGCCGGAGCCACCTCAATTGCTCACCGGAGGACCGCCAGTACCGTAGCAAAGGCGCTGTCGATTGGAGCCACCTCGAGCGACGCCACCAGTACCAGGAGACTCGCCCTCCTCGACAACGTACCCCTGTGTCAACGCCGACGACCGCCGGACCGCTAGTAAGCCGCCAACCCCCGAGCCTCGCCGCCAGAGACGCCGGATCTCGTCGGAGATGACGATGATCCACAGCCGTCAGATCCACTTCTAATCCTACGCCTCACACTCACGCGTACCGATTCGCTCGTTATGAGCCGCTGACAGGTGGACCCCTTGGTCAGACGGCCTGCTCGCGCGAGACGCGCAGTGGGCCAGCCCATTTCTTTTTCTCCCCTGGGCAAAGTCGTTTTCCCGCGCGAGCCCGTCTGTTTGAATTCGAATATTTCGTTTAGTTCAAATTTCAACACTGGTGCTATACTAAAAATTGAATAACTTCATATCTAGAAACCCAACTTGAGTGATTCCAATTTTGTATGAAAGCTTATGAAATGATCTAACAAACACCACTGGTTTCAGACCCTAGTTCTATGTAGATCAAGTGCAACAAAAATGACAAGTCAGTAACTTTTCCAACTTCAAAAAATTATTAAAAATCAACCATAATGAGTTTTGAGGTGATTTTAATTCTCATAAATCACATTTCAAAAACTCTAATTGTTTATGAAAAAATACGATATAGTTGTTGTAGATGATCATGGGCTAGAATCAAAAATTGGCTATGTAGTCAATACTAGCCCATTTAAATTATTTTCAAAGTTAGGCTTTTAAATCTATGAGGTGTAGCACCCCATTTAAATCATCTTCCCAAGTAAAATAAGGTAGGGTGATGACCTTAGCTACATTGCCTTATCCTTGCTTATTTGAGGATTTAAATCTTAGTATTTATAAATGAGAGGAAATTATTTTTCTCACACTAATGAAGTAAAACCCTAGGGATTAAGTGGAGTGATGCTTGTGATGATGATAGGTCATCTTGATTGAGCCATTAGGGCTAAGTAGCCTCCTTAAGTATTGATTGGTTTTTGTTACCTCGTATCCTTTTATAGACGCTAGTACCGAAAGCTACGAGAAGGAAGAAGAACACTTTGACCAGTACTCCAACCAAGGCAAGCTACCCTAATACAAGCTCTACCATGCCAAGTTACTAGTGCAAAATATCATGGCACTAGTATTGGTGTTTCAAGTCTTATTTATCCAAACCCAAGTTTTTACCATGCTTTACTCTTTACTTTATTTACCAAAGTTTTACTTATTGTATTTTTAGTCTAAGTATAGAGTATCACAAGAGGTGTCACACTTAGCTTAGCAAGCAAAACTATGGTAGCATCCCTCATGATTAGTTGCTAGTGCTAAACTAAAATTGGTTTACTCTAGATGGGAACTTGTGAAGCAAGTGATTTGTGAAAACCTTGGAATGATGATTCATTCTATTAAAAGCTTTGAAGGTGAAGGTGACTCTTGAATGACTTGGCGAATTTGATAAAAACTGATGGTTGGGTTTGGATGAGGTACCTTTCCAATTTTAGAGTACCCCCACAATACCTGATTATGGGTAAGGCTTTAGCTGGAAATTTATGTACCTTAGTATGGGTTCCCTCTAACAAGCGTCATAGAGGTTATGCCGAGGCTGCCTCCGTTGAAAGTGAAATGACGTAAAAAGAGTTGAATGTCCTACCCAAGCCCTGTGCAGATCCCGGGATCACGGTTTGTTATCACCGGGAGGCCAAGCTCATGGGGGAGGTGCCTATACTAGAGTATGTAAGTGAAAGGTTAATGGTTGATGATCAGCATACTGTGTTATGATGATTTAGGGCTATCCCTGACGGATGTAATCAAAATTTGTGGCACAAGAGTACAACCTCTGTAGAGTTTAAACTATTCGAATAGCCGCGTTTGCGGTCATGGACAGTTGGAAAGGCCATACTGTTCCTTCATCAGAACTTTTCCAAATGTGGCTCGTAACTTGGTTTTGAACTTGAATGGTGACTTGGTTTTGAATCACAACAAGAGTTGTGGGAATGACACTAATATTCCCACTTGAGTAAGTCTAGGAAATTACAGAGTCTTAACTAGTAAGTGCTTACGAAATAAAACTAGCTTTATGCAAATGAAACTAGAGCTTAGAACCTACTTAGAGCTGTTAATACTTCTTTTAGAATAGTTTGCGAGTACTTTAAAGTACTCATGGCTTTGTCCCTGGCTATTCAAATGGCCAGACTATGAAGAGGAGACCCCGTACCCGGAAGGTGATCAGCAGGACGTCTACGATAACTAGGACTACCTCCTGACGTCAAGCGTTGCCTGTGGAACAGATGAATCACCTACTACGTATCTTCTGCCATGTGTTATGTATTTGATCTCTAGATCAATTGTTGTAATGAACTGGATCATGTGATCCTTTGTTGTAAGACAATTATGGGTTGTAATAAATGATGTGCTATGACATGAACTTATTATGTCTCGCGAAAACAATCTTTCTGGGATTGCGATGTATGGTATAATAGGCATCTGGACTTAAAAATCCGGGTGTTGACACACACTCACCGCAGGAAATTGTTAAGGTGCCGATGGCAATCACATGTGCCGATGACTTTCTACTGGAGCTGTCGGCATAGGTCCCGAGCTGAGCAGGCCACGAAGAAGACTGTCAGCACAGGAAAGTTTGTGCCGACGGGTATCGTCGGCACATAAAAAGTCCGTCGGCACACGTGACGGAAAACCAACGACGTTACCGGGTAAGCGCTAAGCCGTTGGCACAAGCATTTTATTTCTTCCCCCCCCCCCCCCCCACGGATCGATATCGGCTTTTCGTTTTAGAGAAAATAAAGAAAATGATAGAGTTCAAAAAATAAAACCCTCCGAGATGGCCATGTGTTATGTCATCTAGTTTTAAGGAAAATTAACAAACATTAATTTTGATATATTTTGCAAAATAGCGTCATGTTTCCATAAAACGACTTTTCTAGTTGCATACGTCCTTCGATGAAAAACTTATGGGTATGCCTAATTGGGCTTACTGTTTGTGTCGGCCTGGTGCGTATTGTAAAGAAGCTCATGATGATGGAAGCCGAAGACCACAAGATGAAGCTTGTCGAATAGGGAAAGACCCACTATGGATCCGGCATATTTCCAGTTACGCAAGTCACGTATGTAAACCGACCCGATCTAGACTCATTGTGGGAATCTTTGATGTAAACCCTAGCTTGTTCTACTTTACGGCAGCTTTAGCTTCATAATCAATCTGTCGGATAAGCCTTGTTTGTCCGACCAATCGAAGAAACCACCAACGCACCACTTTTTTCCTGAAATCCTAAGTCCATATCCATCGACATTATCGAGGTAACCCCTCGTCACCGGCCAAAAGATTCCATTTTCCCCTCTCCCGCCACATTCATTTCTCTCTCCCGCCACCGCTACTCTCTCCCAGCCAGATAGATGTCGCCAACCGTAGCCATGACGCATGCAATCCCCAAAAAATGGCCAAGAAATCGGCTACCAAGCCACCGGGCAAGGAGGCAGCGAAGAAGGGGCCGAACGCGCCATTCGCGAAGCTGCACTAGGCGCCGGCGTAGAATGTGAAGCCGGAGTCGTAGATCAACAAATGTTGGCAGGAAGACTGCATGCGGCGTATTTTGTCGATGATGGAGCGGAGGGACTGGCGGGTGGTGGAGAAAGCGAGAAAGACAACGGCGTCGATTGCGCAGCAGAAGGCCGTGCTGGCCGCGTGTGTCACTGCGACCGCTGCGGGCCCATGTTGTTCGACGAGTGCGTACATACCAGGAGTGGCGTTCCCGTTGACCCCATGTTTCTTCGGCGACCCTGCAGCGGCGGCGCCCGGGTGTATGACAACCGCGCTTGACACCGCGGTACGAGGATGCTTTGGCACACGATGGCTTCAACCCGACTGTTGTGTTCCCCCAACATACACCGAGAAGGAGCATCACCAAGCCACGGTGCAGACGGCGTTGCATTCATTGGCCGCATGGGTCCGCTCCAATTCAAGGCCGCTGGTAGTCCGTTCGACGAAATGATGGCAGGCGGGCAAGAAGAGGCAGCGCGCGAGGAGGAGGACAACAATGAGATGATGAAGAGGACGATGGCGAGGAAGATGACGAGGAGAATGTTGGAGAGGCAGAGGAGGTCGTCGAGGTTGACGCGGCCGGTGTGATGAAGAGTTCGACGAGCGCAGTTCCACGACAAGGATTACTGCACGATGCCAATGAAAAGGAGCCAAAAGGCAATGGCGACACGATGGGCCATCATCCAGGCGTCGGTGTACTTGTTCCATGAATTCCATTCCGTGCTGGAGAACAAAGGGATATCGGCACAAACGTCATCGACTTGGTACTCCTATTTCTACCACCAGTTTATCGCGTATCTTTCTATCACGATCTGATAGTATTTTGCACTTTCTTTGATTAGTTCAACCACGCCATGCAGTTGTCCAGAAGAATTCAAAAGGGTTTAGGCATTTTGTGTTGCTACATTGCTATAGCACTGAAAACCTGCAATAAGTGGTCGTTGACGCGTCTTGCCTTGGCGAATGGGAAAGATGGCGCCATTGATCTAGATGAATGGCTCACAGCATCAACAGGGCACCCTATCGACAACAAGGCTGCCTTGCTGGATGCAGCGGCGATTGAGAAGACGCAGTCGTCGATCAACGAGTGCCTCGCCGAGGTCTCCTGGACCCTGCTCATCGACGACAAAAAGGTCGACGAAAGGTGGGCGACGCTGCTCAAGAGGCAAGAAGAGAAGATGGAGCTCAACAAACGTGACTTCTCCCTGTTGACCGTGTCGACGGTTGGAATGGATCCCAGGATGCTGGCGGCGCACAACTACTATAAAGTCATGCTCCTCGACGAGATCGACACCAAAATTGCGGCGGCCGAAGCAGCGGCAGCAACCCCACCTCTGGAGGCAGCGGCGGCACCAGCAGGCGCGTCTGCGACAACGTCGGCCAGTACACCTGCATCGGTATTAGCATCGCCGATGGCAGCCAAACCGGGCAGAGCACGACGAGGTCGTTGTGCTCGACGGGCCAGCATTGACTCGAGATGTGCCGTCGTCGTCGCCGAACTGCTTCTTCTAGTAATGTTCAATTCATACCCCGGTCTGTAATATGATCGCGTCCAGTACTTTGATCGTGGCTACTTTGATCGCGACTACTTTGGCGGGAACAATTTCTTTTAAATGTGAACTATTTGAATTTATGTTTGGGAGTGCTTTTAGGGGACGCGGCTGGGAACGGACACGTCCCAAATGTGGCATGAGGCGGCGGCGTCCCCCATTCGATCAATTTGGCCCCTTTTGACTGCCACTTTGAGGGACGCGACTAGAGATTCTCTTAGATGCCGTAGTTTGGAATTTGGAATTGATCTTACATCTCATAAGAGCTTCGAAGTAGTCACATCACACGGTGGTGTGCAACATGTGTATGACTGATATGCAAATTCAAAATACCTGAATTTTAGGAGGAATATTAGCTTTGGAATAAAGAATTCCAAAAAAGCCTACTTAACATAGATAAAGTTATATAAACTGATTTAACACAAATAATAATTGTTGCTTCCTATTTGCATTTAACAAGATGATCAATCTCAACTTTTCTAAGGATTGTGTATAATTGTATAGTCTTGATGCAAAGTTTGGATTTCAATAAAAAGAAGTGGTTGCCTCTCTGATAGCCCTCTTTCGAACCTTCTATATAATCGGGTTATTGATAACAATATCTGCAAAATCTCATTGAAAAAAGTTCTTTCATGGTCTCAAAGAAATTGGGAAGGATGGGTCAACCAATAAATTCGCATCAATTAAAAAAGACAAGAATTTGTCTTCTTTATTCAACATGATGCAAAGCTGAATTATTAATTCTGACGATTTTTTAAGACACATGGTATCCCATTAGAAACTCACACTTCAGTTTCAGGATACTTTTCACGCTTGTAAATACACTTTTGTTATATCTCAAAAAAGTGCTCGTGAAGCACAACTGGAAAACATATTTGCATTGACTTATTAAGAAGTTTGTGATATATAAAATTATCTTATCTTTGTGAGAATAAATAGAAATTCTAAATTAGTATATTTTCTGTGTGGAATTCTAAATTAGTGTACAATTGTAAATAAACCACGGAGTACATTTGAGAAGAGGTAACTCGTGCCACAAAACCATTACAAATAACCACTCATCCTTCTCGCGATTAACAAAAGAATAGGAGAGACACAACCGGTCCACTAAGTACAAATACAAGACCTCTACCTTTCTAACACCAAGAAGTCGCGAACTCTATCTTTTCACCTCATGCAAATCATTCTCCAATTTCCATAGAAATTTCCCTAAAAATCTAAGAGGCCACTAAGGGGAAAACTCATCGTGAATTGTAGACGTCGGCCTAAACCCGCTCCTTGGCGTCCAGGGATGGGACCAGCGATAAGTCCTAGAGATTACCGCGTGAGTCGCTGTTTCCGCCTCTACTGACGGCGGTGAAGCATATGCATCACCAACATATCTGCTGCCACCACCAGTACAATCAGCGCAATGTCCAATATCATCAGTTTCTCACTTATTTATACTAATGTATAGTATCATCAGTTCTCTCAACTAAGACCTTAATTATATATATTTATTCGATAGTTCATAGATTACAACATAATGGTGAAACTAAGCATAACATGTAGTTATCCATGTTATAAAATGTGTAAGTCCATAGTTGTCATGTTAAATCGAAATCACAATTTGCAACATATGTTAGATTTGTTTTTTACTTAACATAAGTATCGAACATGCATTCAAAACAAGGTCCCATTATATTCACATGAATTTCCCTTAGACCCAACAAAGTAATAAGGAGGACATAAAATTGTTTCACACATTAGTATTTGGCATGAAATGTGTTATAGTGCATTTGTATGTCACGTTCATATTGATGTTTTATTTGAATAACAGTTGGTAGAAAGCTCTAAAGTGTACATGTCCACAAATATCTATAAGCATGTTTCTAGATTTTGTTTACCGAGAAACTGAAGAGAAGAGGGCAATGGTTTGCTATTTCTAATTTTATCTCTTGAAATTATGAGGTTTCCTTGCCGATTATAAAATTTTGAAGTTTAATATCGTGACTAATTTTATCACTACGGTCTCTAATTTTGTACTCCCTCTGATCCATGAAGTTGTCAGGTTTTATTTCAAATTTGAAATAAAGTGGACTAAAATCTATCACTTATTACGGATCGAAGGTAGTAACCAATTTTATGACCCCATTCTACGTCGTGCTGCCCAGTATAAGTTATGTATACTCGAATGCCTAATAGTGGGTATCATCTTTCCAGCAGCTCCATCGACGACACACTAAGACGGTCCGTTTTGGTTCGCACGGACGTGCGGAGATCAAAACTCTAACCCAAATAAGCATTACCAGCTCGACAGTTTGAAGAATTAAACACAATCTCAACCTAAAGAACGGTTGAGATTGAGGAGGGATGTTAAAACACAATGTTATGTACATTGTGTATGACACATTAGGAGATGTGGTCGATGTAGATCATGTCGATCTCACTCTTTATCTCCTCACGATGTAATTATCTCCTTGTACGTATCCTGCTAGTGGCAGTCTATATAAACATGCAGTTGATGGGAGTTCCATCGTTCCAACAATACCTCTAGCAATTATACGCCGCCACCCTGATCTCCTCCCACCGGCCACCACTGCTGCGGAGTAAATTACATATAGGTACCACTTTTGGGGCAACGGTTGCGAGTTGGTACCATCTTTGGTAATTTTAACAAGTAAGTGCAACTTCTGGGGCAGCTTGTAACAAATAGAGCAACTCCGAAGTTAACAGTGAATTAAGCATGCGGACCCACTGCCAGGTATGACATGCACAGACGGCCGTCTCCCCGCGGCCGTTTAGGGCCCGAGCCGTTTTACGTGGACGTGCATGTGCATGGCTATAGCTGATCCGTTTAATGACAACATGGTTTTTAGTGGTGCATCTCCTCTTCGCGTTTGTTGTTTGCTATACGGAATGGAGACCTTGGTATTTATCGTTCTCATTTGGTATTTCTTGCTGCATGTAGAATACATGCATGGATCACTCCATCCTCTCTATGAATCTCGATCCAGAAAAGGGGCTCGACTGCAGCAACGTGATAAAAAGCTGGTGGCCGGATTGCTCGATTCTGTGCGCTCGACGAGGTAGCGGCAGCGCTGCAGCGGCCCAAAGATGATGAGCGCCTGGAATTACACGCGTGAAGCCCGCGTTGTCTGTCACTTCGACCACCAAGTACCGGGGTCATGGTGGCCAGCAACAGCAGGTACTTCGCAGGATGTATTCCCACAGCTGTTGCGGGCGCATTGCTGCCGGTTGAGGTGCTGGGGCAGACCGGGCGGTGCGCGCTGGAGTATCGCAGGAAGGGTATACTGAGCTTGATCTGGCCACCGGCACCATACCAGCGCGCCGCCGTAGTTCGCAGGTCGTGCGCGTACGTGCTCGCGTCGCTCTCAGAGCTGCTTCACACCACCCGCAAGCGCAGCAGTCGCTGCGTCATCAGGCCACGTATTCCTCGTCCTCGATCGACCTCTGCCCGCTCGACAGCTTCCTCCGCCTCGCCGACGTACATGGGAGCTTCCACGAGTTCCTCGTCGCCTTCGCCGTGCTGCAGGCCGAGACGCGCGCCGCGCTGCGCCGGGTGTGGCCTCCCCTGCCTCGCCGACGCCCACTGGAGTTTTCCGCGAGTCACTCGTCGCCCTCACCGCGCTGCAGGCCAAGACGCGCGCTGCACCGGGTGCGGCCTCCCTTGCCATGCCGACGCGCACAGGAGCTTGCCCCTGCCGTGCTGGGCTGGGCGTGGACTCCCCCGCCTCGCCACGCTACAGGTCGAGACGCGCACCACGCAGGCACGGAGGCGGCGGCGGCGCACACTGAACGGGCGCTGGTGCGGCGCGGGCGGCACAGGCGGTGGCGCACGGGGGCGCTGGTGCGGCGGCGCGCATGGACGCTGAACGTGCGTGTGCAGCATGCATGGAGGCTCTGCCGCTAAACGTGTGCGGGCTGCATGCATGGACGTGCATGGAGTTTTTTTTTTAATTCGTGCATGGCCAGAGCTGATCCGTATAATGTTTAACCGGGTCGGACCAAACGGCAGGAAGACAGCCGTTAGCTATCACAAGTGGGCTCACGTGATTAACTCAGTGTCAAGTTGCTCTATTTGTTACAAGCTGCCCCAGAAATTGCACTTACTTGTTAAAATTACCAAAGATGGTACCAACTCGCAACCGTTGCCCCAAAAGTGGTACCTATATGTAATTTACTCACTGCTGCGGCTTCGACCAGATCCGGGCTCTGCGTCGCGAGCTCTCTCTCATGCATCCTCTTCCTCATCTCTAGTGCGACTCCAAGCCCTCTGCGACCTCTCCGGATGTGATGGTGTCGAACTGCCATTGCCTCCTGCAGCGGGCAGCTGCGTGCTCCCCCGCTCGTTTCCTTTCGAGGCCGCGGAGGTGGCCTCTCCGGCACCGCCTGCCGCCACCCGTGTCCTCGCCAGGGAGCTTGCTGCAGCTGCGCTCGCTCGCTGCGGCTCTTACCCGACAATCCAAGGCCGGATGGTCAGCGCAACCTCACGCGCCTGCCCCAGCCCGAGGATGGCGATGGTGACCACTCCAACACCGCTGCCCTGTGGTGACCACTCTTTCTCCGCGCATGCTTTGCTCCCCATGTTGGATGCGCCAACTCTGTCGGCCTTGTCCGACAACGAGGAATATGCGCTGGTCCCGCAGACGCCATCCGCTGCTCCAACTTCGTTGCCCCTCTTCGCCGCGCCGCAGCTTTTCTCGTGGGCCGGACAATGAGGAGGAGCTGGCCCCCTTAACGCCATCAGCTGCCACCAAGACCTGCGCTGCAGTTGTTGTGGACGAGGACGAAGGCAGTGAAGTTGTGGCCCAGCGAACCATCTTGGCTGCCTCCAATGGTATTTCTGTGGAGCTAGCAGACATTCAGCTGTCTTCTCGCGCCGTGTCTCCACCCAGGGGTGAGCGCCTCCGCCCAGGGGTGAGCGGCCTTGGCTGGTTGTCTCTCGGCAGTGCCGCCCATGGCATGGCAGGCAATTTGTCTGAGGCAACGACGCTATGGCTTGGCTGGCGCCGTGCGGACGCTCCGGGCAAGAGCAAGCTAGTCTCCTCCACTTCATTAGCAAGACCAAGGGGAAGTGTTCCAGATGGCTTGCCCCCTCCCACCGTGCCTCCAAGGGCAAGGACCAGATGCGTTGTTTCACCTGCGACTAGTCCGACCACCGCGAACGCTTCTGTCCTCACCGTCGCAAATTGAAGCCCCCTTCTTCGCCTGTTTGCGCCAGCACGCTGGTTCCGACTACATCTTCTCCAACTACTCCTGGTGCCCGTTCGTGGGCCGAGATTGTCGCCGCACCTTTGTCCTGCGATGGCCGGAAAGGCCATGGCGTTGAGGTCGCTGGTGGTGGCCATCACGAACGCCTATATAGAGCCTCCGAGGGGCACGACCACCTGCATGGGCCGAGCGGCTCATGCATTAACTCCCCCGTCCTCAGTTCAAGCGCGGGATTTGGGCGCCACCGTGCAGCCTCGCCGCCCCCGATGCTGTCAATCGATGACATTGTTGTCACTATCGTGGGGCTTCACCACGCCTTCGCCGAGCAGGCTTCCCGCTTTCGCAATGACCTCAACCAGACTCGACATTGCCTCACCGGTGTTTGCCCCCTCTCCTGCTCTCCTGCTGAGGGGCCTTTCCCTCTTGTGACTGACAGGCCGCCGTCTGCTGCCATGGGGCCAACTGCAACACAAAGCCTGTTGCCTCTCCATGGAGAGGATGTTTCCTGGAACGAGGGCACACCGATCTCCAAGGATGCCTCCACAATATTCACATCTGTCACGCTGTCTAGTTCGCCACCTTCTCCTGTGGGATCGCGGTGTTTGTTCGACCTGTCCTGTGGCTCACCCTTCCTAGTGCGTGATATCCCTTCCTAATACGTTTGAGCCTTCGCCTGCCTTTGGGAATGCCCGTGTCAGTGAGCCTGTCCTTACCATTGCTCCTGTCCATGCCGGCACCGAAGAAGACCAAATGTGTGCTGCTTTCCTCCCCTCGCTGTAGTGGATGTATTGCGCAGTAGAAGATGAAGCTGCCCAAATTCAATTCCAAGGGTGCCCCAAAGAAAAATAAGAAGTCTTATGCTATCGTGAAGACCATACCCGATGCCTAGTGTAGATCGGACTTGTTGGGTTCGTGTAGATCAGACTTGTTGGGTTCATGCGGGTGTTGCATCCCCGCTGTAGTTGTAGTTGTTTTGTTGTTTTCGCTTTGCGTTTGGTGTAGAGCTGTAGTCCGGTCCAGTGCGCGGCCTCTTGGTCGTTGGGTGCATGTATTGGTTTCGTCAGGTTTTCTGTAATTAACCTAGCAACTATCTTCTTAATTAATGGAACGCGCAAAGCTTTTACCTGGCATTTCAAAAAAAAACTTCGCCTCATAATTTGTCTAAATTCAGATGTATCTAGACATTAAATAACAACTAGATACATTTAACATTTGAGAAATCTGAGACAAGGTTTGATGAGACGGAGGAAGTTGGTAGAACCAACAGCTCTACCGGGCCTAGCGCGTAGTTTGTAGGGGAAGGAGGGAGTGGCGGGCGGACGAGGCGGCGGACGCCGGCGGCAGGGTGTCGTCGTGCGCGGCTGAGAAGAGGAGGGCGGCGGCTAGTGTTAGGAGACCGACTCCTCAGGGAGTCGGCAATAATGAATATGATTATTGCTTGCCTGTTTGCATCATTACATCCAGTATATAAAGAGCTAAACCCTAAACTGATAATGGGCTAAGCCCCTAGTTGGGCCCATGGTTGGGCCCCCTCCTAACATAACCAATACCGGTCATAACATCTCTCCCCGCCTGTGCAAACAGCTCGTCCTCGAGCTGGTAGTCGGGGTAGTGCTGGCTGAACTCCTCGCGCTTCTCCCAAGTAGCCTCCTCCTCCGGAAGGCCTTCCCACTGCACCAGCAAGTACCAAATGCCGCGACGGAGCTGAGCACGTAACACCTTCGCCGGGCTCGAATAAGACGACCATCAGCGATCGGCGGTAACGCGAGTGGCGCTGCCGGCGGCGCCCCACTGTAAGGCTTCAGTAGACCCACATGAAAGACATCATGGATGCGGGAGCCCGCTGGCAGCTGAAGGCAATATGCAAGTGTGCCTATGCGCTCCAAGATGATGAAAGGGCCAGCGTAGCAAGGTCCAAGCTTGCGCCTCGCACGCGGATTGAGGGACTGGGTGGATCGATGAAGAAGGCGCAGCCACACCCAGTCTCCCACCGCATAGGCCATCTCGCGATGATGACCGTCGTAGTAGTGCTTGACGAGCTGCTGGGCCTGAACAAGACGTTGCCGCACCTCAGCAAGCATCTCGTCGCGGTCGCGGAGAAGCCCCCCCGCAGCCGCCGTCCGAGAGGTTGCTGGATCAACCGGCAAGATGGGCGGTGGCGGACGACCGTAGACCACCTCAAATGGCGTGGCGCGCAGGGCGGAATGGTAGGAGGTGTTGTAGCAATATTCCGCCCAAGCGAGCCAATCCACCCATGCACGAGGACGATCACCTGTAACACAACGTAAGTACATGGCGATCACCTTGTTAACCACCTCGGACTGACCGTCCGTATGAGGATGGAATGTTGTACTGAACCGGAGCTTGACGCCCGCCATCCGGAAAAGTTCACGCCAGACGTGCCCCGTGAACACCGGATCCCGATCACTGACGATCGACGCGGGGAAACCGTGGAGGCGGACGATGCCGTCGAAGAAGGCACGAGCAACGGACGCAGCGGTGTACGGATGTCCAAGCGCGATGAAGTGGGCGTACTTGGAGAAGCGGTCGACCACCGTGAGGATGACGGACTTGCCGCCCACCTTGGGGAGGCCCTCGATGAAGTCCATGGAGATGTCGGCCTATACCTGGGAGGACACCTCCAGTGGTTGCAGCATCCCCGCTGGTCGCAGCGTCTCCGTCTTGTTGCGCTGGCATATCTCGCAAGAACGCAGCCAATCCTGGACCAAGGCCCGATCCCCAGGGATGTAAAAGTCGGCGTGGAGACGGTGAAGGGTCTTCTGGACCCCCTCATGGCTGGAGGAGTGGGCCAGCAGGAGCACCTGGTGTCGAAGATCGTCGTGGTCGGGCACGAAAATCCGGCGCCCGTGCAAGTGTTGCCCATCCGCCCATCGCCATGGCGCCTCCAGCTGCTGTCGCAGAAGCTGGGCGTCAGGCGCCGTCGCAGTAGCCTGGCGGATGGTGTCGAAGAGGGCGGAGGAGGGGCCCGAACGGATGCACAACGACAGCCCCTCGGGTGTGTTGTCCTCGTCAACAGCATCGCGGCGAGAGAGAGTTTCGGCGACGGTGTTGAGGCGTCCCGGTCGATACTCGACGGAAATCAAAGCCGAACAGCTTGCTGATCCACTGATGATGCGGAACGGTCGAAAGCCTCTAATCCAACAAGTACTTGAAGTTGTAGTGGTCCGTGCGAATCTGGAACGCGCGCCCCCAAAGGTAGGGATGCCAATGGCGCATGGCCTGTACCAAGCCAATGATCTCCTGCTCGTACGCCGCAAGCTTGAGGTGGCGTGCGGCGAAAGGCCTGCTGAAGTAGGCAAGCGGGCCATCGCCTTGGTGAAGCACGGCACCGAACCCCACTCCGGAGGCGTCGCAGTCAACAATGAATGGTCGTGAGAAGTCCGGCATCTGGAGAACGGGGCCCTTCGTGAGGGCCCCCTTCAGGGCCTCGAATGCGGCGGTGGCCTCGTCATCCCAGGCAAAGGCGTCGCGGCGCAGAAGCCGCGTGAGAGGTGTCGCGATGAAGCCGAAGTCCCGGATGAATTTCCGGTAGTACCCGGCGAGACCTAGGAAGCCACGGAGAGCACGCGGCGAACGAGGAGGCGGCCACGCGGCGACGGCCGCCACCTTGTCGGCGTCCATGGCCACCCCCTCGGCGGAGATGACGTGGCCGAGGTAGGCGACCGATGTCGTCCCGAACGAGCACTTCGAGCGCTTAAGGTGAAGATGATGCGCGCGAAGCTCGTTGAAGACGATGGCGACGTGATGTAGGTGCTCCGCCCACGAGGCGTGATGACCCACAAGTATAGGGGATCGCAACAGTCTTCGAGGGAAGTAAAACCCAAATTTATTGATTCGACACAAGGGGAGGTAAAGAATACTTATAAGCCTTAACAACGAGTTGTCAATTCAGCTGCACCTGGAAAAGCACTAGCAACAGGGGTGATGTGAAAGTAGCAGTGGTATGAGAGCAATAGTAACAGTAACACAGCAGCAGTAATAGTAATATGAGAGCAATGGCACCGAAAACAGTTGACATGTAGAACAAGTATATGATGATGAAAGATGGACCGGGGTTCCCAGCTATCTACACTAGTGGTAACTCTCCAATAACAAGTGTTGGGTGAACAAATTACAGTCGGGCAATTGATAGGATTGATAAAGCATTAAGAAAGAACATCAATTCATTAATCATGTAGGCATGTTTTCCGTATATAGTCGTACGTGCTCGCAATGAGAAACTTGCACAACATCTTTTGTCCTACCAGCCGGTGGCAGCCGGGCCTCAAGGGAAACTACGGATATTAAGGTACTCCTTTTAATAGAGTACCGGAGCAAAGCATTAACACTCCGTGAAAACATGTGATCCTCACATCACTACCATCCCCTCCGGTTGTCCCGATTTCTGTCACTTCGGGGCCATTGGTTCCGGACAGTGACATGTGCATACAACTTGTAGATACAATCTAAGCAATAAGTATAGAGCTCAAATCTAGGATCATGGCACTCGGGCCCTAGTGACAAGCATTAAGCATAACAAGATTGCAGCAACAATAACTTCATAAACTTTGTAGATAGACAATCATAATGTAACAATCCATCGGATCCCGACAAACACAACACCGATTACATCGATGAATCTCAATCATGTAAGGCAGCTCATGAGATCATTGTATTGAAGTACATGGGGAGAGAATACCAACTAGCTACAGCTAGAACCCGTAGTCCATGGGGGAACTACTCACGGAGCATGATGGAGGCGATGGCGTTGATGGAGATGGCTTGGGGCACTTCCCCGCCCCGGCAGGGTGCCGGGAGAGACTTCGTCCCCGAATTGAGTTTCGCGATGGTGGCGGCGCCCGAGTCTTTGGAGTTTCGTCAAGTGGTACGTGTTTTAGGTCGAGGGGTTATATAGGCGAAGAGGCGGCGCAGGGTCGACAGGGTGGCCTCACCCTAGGCCGGCGCGGGGTCCGGCCCACGCGGCCCTATGGTGTGGGGCCCCCCGGCTCTCCTCCGACTCTTCTTCGGTGTTGGAGCCTTCCGGGAAAAATAGGAGGTTTGGCGTTGATTTCGTCCAATTCCGAGAATATTGCCCGAACAGCCTTTCTGGAACCAAAAACAGCAAAACAGAACTGGCACTGTGGCATCTCGTTAATAGGTTAGTTCCGGAAAATGCATGAAATCATCATAAAGTGCAAGCAAAACATGTAAGTATTGTCATAAAACAAGCATGGAACGACAGAAATTATGGATACGTCGGGGACGTATCAGCATCCCCAAGCTTAGTTCTGCTCGTCCCGAGCAGGTAAACGATAAAAAGAATAATTTCTGTAGTGGCATGCTACTTACATAACCTTGATCATACTATTACAAAGCATATGAAATGAATGAAGTGACTCAAGGCAATGATCTATAGTTGCTAACAAGTAGATAACATATAGCAAAACATTTCATGAAGAGTACTTTCAAGACAAGCATCAAAAATTCTTGCACAAGAGTTAACTCATAAAGCAATAAGTTCATAGTAAAGGCATCGAAGCAACACAAAGGAGGATATAAGTTTCAGCGGTTGCTTTCAACTTTCAACATGTATATCTCATGGATATTGTCAACATAGAGTAATATGATGAATGCAAATATGCAAGTATGTAAGAATCAATGCACAGTTAACACAAGTATTTGATTCTTGAGGTGGAGAGAAATAGGTGAACTGACTCAACATTAAAAGTAAAAGAATGGTCCTTCAAAGAGGAAAAGCATCGATTGCTATATTTGTGCTAGAGCTTTGATTTTGAAAACATATAGAGAGCATAAAAAGTAAAATTTTGAGAGGTGTATGTTGTTGTCAACGAATGGTAATGGGTACACTAACTACCTCGCCAACCCTTCAAGAGCGGCTCCCATTTTATTTTATTTTTGGGTGGCACTCCTTCCAACCTTTCTTTCACAAACCATGGCTAACCGAATCCTCGGGTGCCTGCCAACAATCTCATACCATGAAGGAGTGCCTTTTATTTTAGTTTTATTATGATGATGACACTCCCCCAACCTTTGCTTACACAAGCCATGGCTAACCGAATCCTTCGGGTGCCGTCCAACAATCACAAACCATGGAGGAGTGTCTATTTTTGTTAATTAATTTGGGATGGGAATCCCATTGCCAGCTCTTTTTGCAAAATTATTGGATAAGCGGATGTGCCACTAGTCCATATGAGAGTCCGTCAAAAGTAAATGACAAGGTTGAAAGCTAAACACCACATACTTCCTTATGAGCTATAAAACATTAACACAAATTGAGAAGCATTTTGAATTATTTAAAGGTAGCACTCAAGCAATTTACTTTGGAATGGCAGGAAATACCACATAGTAGGTAGGTATGGTGGACACAATTGGCATAGTGGTTGGCTCAAGGATTTTGGATGCATGAGAAGTATTCCCTCTCGATACAAGGCTTAGGCTAGCAAGGTTATTTGAAGCAAACACAAGTATGAACCGGTACAGCAAAACTTACATAAGAACATATTGCAAGCATTATAATACTCTACACTGTCTTCCTTGTTGCTCAAACACTTTTACCAGAAAATATCTAGACCTTAAGAGAGATCAATTATGCAAATCAATTTTAACAAGCTTTACGATAGTTCTCCACTAATAGGTTTAAACTACATGCAAAAACTTCTGATCTACTTGAGAGCTCAAAACAATTGCCAAGTATCAAATTATCCACGACATATGAGGCATTTTCCTTTTCCAACCAAATAAAGATAAGTATTGTAGCTTCCAACTTTTATCATTGAACATTAAAAGTAAACGAAGAACACATGTGTTCATATGAAAAAGCGGAGCGTGTATCTCTCCCAAACAAGGATAGCTAGGATCCGATCTTATTCAAACACAAACAAAAATAAAAACACACAGACGCTCCAAGTAAAACACATAAGATGTGACCGAATAAAAATATAGTTTCGGGGAGGAACCTGATAAGTTGATGAAGAAGGGGATGCCTTGGGCATCCCCAAGCTTAGACGCTTGAGTCTTCTTGAAATATGCAGGGATGAACCACGGGGCATCCCCAAGCTTAGACTTTTCACTCTTCTTGATCATATATCATCCTCCTCTCTTGACCCTTGAAAACTTCCTTCACACCAAACTCGAAACAACTCATTAGAGGGTTAGTGGACAATAAAAATTAACATGTTTAGAGGTGACACAATCATTCTTAACACTTCTGGACATTGCATAAAGCTACTGGACATTAATGGATCAAAGAAATTCATCCAACATAGCAAAAGAGGCAATGCGAAATAAAAGGCAGAATCTGTCAAAACAGAACAGTCCGTAAAGATGGATTTTATTAGGCCACCAGACTTGCTCAAACGAAAATGCTCAAATTGAATGAAAGTTGCGTACATATCTGAGGATCACTCACGTAAATTGGCATAATTTTCTGAGTTACCTACAGAGAATTAGACCCAGATTCGTGACAGCAAAGAAATCTGTTTCTGCGCAGTAATCCAAATCTAGTACTTACTTTACTATCAAAGACTTTACTTGGCACAACAAAACACAAAACTAAGATAAGGAGAGGTTGCTACAGTAGTAAACAACTTCCAAGACACAAATATAAAACAAAGTACTGTAGCAAAATAACACATGGGTTATCTCCCAAGAAGTTGCTTTCTTTATAGCCGTTAAGATGGGCTCAGCAGTTTTAATGATGCACTCGCAAGAAATAGTATTTGAAGCAAAAGAGAGCATCAAAAAGCAAATTCAAAACACATTTAAGTCTCACATGCTTCCTATGCATAGGAATCTTGTAAATAAACAAGTTCATGAAAAGCAAAGTAACAAGCATAGGAAGATAGAACAAGTGTAACTTCAAAATTTTAAGCACATAGAGAGGTGTATTAGTACCATGAAAATTTCTACCACCATATTTTCCTCTCTCATAATAATTTTCAGTAGCTTCATGAACAAACTCAACAATATAACTATCACATGCAGCATACTTTTCATGATTTCCAAACACATAATTTTTATCTAGTTCAAGAATAGTGGAATGAAAACTTTCAAACTTACTTTTATTAATAATATAACAAGGTAGTTGATCAATCTCAAGAGATATGGGACTCATAGAATAAGTCAAGAACTCTCCAATCCCATTTTCATTAGTAGTACAATTAATAGTATCAAGTAACATAGGACCATCATCTAGAGCTTTATCATAAACATTTGCCAAGCAAAATTCTTTAGTACCATGCATTTCGACATCAGGCACAAACAAAGCATTATCATAAGATTTATCAAAGTAGCATGGATTATCATATATAACAGTAGCATAATCATTCTCACAAGTATTACTCATAGGTACTATTTCAAGAGAATCCACAGGAACATAACATTCAACCTCTTCCGGTAAGCATGGAGGACAATCAAATAGTGTAAGAGATAAAGAGTTACTCTCATTAGAAGGTTGGCATGGGTAGCTAATCCATTCTTCCTCCTTTTGTTCGTCGCTCTCCTCTTCTTTTTCATCCAATGAGCATTCAGGTTCATCAATTTCTTCTTCCATCGGTTCCTGCAAATTGTGAGTGCATTCTTGTGCATTAATGTGTCTCTCTTTATAATCAAGGATATAAGGATTCCTAATGTAGCATTCTATGCAAGAATTAAGGATAGTAGAGACATAATCTTTAAGGCCCTTACAAACAACACAAGTTTCATAATTCTCAACCATGAAGGATTCTATCTCGGAGGCTCCCATAAATAAGACAAATTGTTCTACCTCTTCGAACCCATAATGAATATAGCAATTCCGATTATAGTTCTTAATTAAAAATTCCTCACTAAAGCCACATTGAAATTTAAGATGTTTAGTATCCTGTTGAGAGCAACAGTTTATATCATGGCATTTAAGCAAGATTTTAGCAATTGTATTCAATTTTTCTATCATAGCACTCATTATTTTACCAGTTCTTGATTCTCTATAACAATTATAACATTCTATAAGCTCCAAGTAGGTTGTTGGTTCTCCCATAACAGAAGTTTTTAATTTTTTGGTTTTTCAAATTTTTATGGATTTTTGGGTATATGAGGAAAGTAAAACAAAACTGAAATAAACTAGACAAAAGTAAACTAAGCAAACTAATACTAGACAGAAATAAACTAAGCACAAATAAACTAGACAAAAGTAAACTAGCAAAACAAAATAAAATAAAAGTAGAGAGAGAGGTAGAGTGTACTCCCCAGGTGGACTTATGAGTAGAGCTATGCCTCCCCGGCAACGGCGCCAGAAAATAGTCTTGATGACCCACAAGTATAGGGGATCGCAACAGTCTTCGAGGGAAGTAAAACCCAAATTTATTGATTCGACACAAGGGGAGGTAAAGAATACTTATAAGCCTTAACAACTGAGTTGTCAATTCAGCTGCACTGAAAAGCACTAGCAACAGGGGTGATGTGAAAGTAGCAGTGGTATGAGAGCAATAGTAACAGAACACGCAGCAGTAATAGTAATATGAGAGCAATGGCACCAGAAAACAGTTGACATGTAGAACAAGTATATGATGATGAAAGATGGACCGGGGTTCCCAGCTATCTACACTAGTGGTAACTCTCCAATAACAAGTGTTGGGTGAACAAATTACAGTCGGGCAATTGATAGGATTGATAAAGCATTAAGAAAGAACATCAATTCATTAATCATGTAGGCATGTTTTCCGTATATAGTCGTACGTGCTCGCAATGAGAAACTTGCACAACATCTTTTGTCCTACCAGCCGGTGGCAGCCGGGCCTCAAGGGAAACTACTGGATATTAAGGTACTCCTTTTAATAGAGTACCGGAGCAAAGCATTAACACTCCGTGAAAACATGTGATCCTCACATCACTACCATCCCCTCCGGTTGTCCCGATTCTGTCACTTCGGGGCCATTGGTTCCGGACAGTGACATGTGCATACAACTTGTAGATACAATCTAAGCAATAAGTATAGAGCTCAAATCTAGGATCATGGCACTCGGGCCCTAGTGACAAGCATTAAGCATAACAAGATTGCAGCAACAATAACTTCATAAACTTTGTAGATAGACAATCATAATGTAACAATCCATCGGATCCCGACAAACACAACACCGATTACATCAGATGAATCTCAATCATGTAAGGCAGCTCATGAGATCATTGTATTGAAGTACATGGGGGAGAGAATACCAACTAGCTACAGCTAGAACCCGTAGTCCATGGGGGAACTACTCACGGAGCATGATGGAGGCGATGGCGTTGATGGAGATGGCTTCCGGGGCACTTCCCCGCCCGGGGGTGCCGGGACAGAGACTTCTGTCCCCCGAATTGGAGTTTCGCGATGGTGGCGGCGCCCCTGGAGTCTTTCTGGAGTTTCGTCAAGTGGTACTGTGTTTTTAGGTCGAAAGGGGTTATATAGGCGAAGAGGCGGCGCAGGAGGGCTGACAGGGTGGCCTCACCCTAGGCCGGCGCGGCCAGGGTCTGGCCCACGCGGCCCTATGGTGTGGGGCCCCCCTGGCTCTCCTCCGACTCTTCTTCGGTGTTCTGGAGCCTTCCGGGAAAAATAGGAGGTTTGGCGTTGATTTCGTCCAATTCCGAGAATATTGCCCGAACAGCCTTTCTGGAACCAAAAACAAAACAGGAACGGCACTGTGGCATCTCGTTAATAGGTTAGTTCCGGAAAATGCATGAAATCATCATAAAGTGCAAGCAAAACATGTAAGTATTGTCATAAAACAAGCATGGAACGACAGAAATTATGGATACGTCGGGGACGTATCAAGGCGCTGTAGATCAAAATATCGTCAATGAAAACGAGCACAAACCGACGTAAATAGGGGTGGAGTACATCGTTCATCAGGGCCTGGAATGTCGCTGGCGCGTTGGTGAGGCCGAAGGGCATCACCACGAACTCGAAGTGGCCATGATGGGTCCGAAACACCGTCTTGGCGATGTTGTCCGGGTGCATGCACACCTGGTGATAGCCCGATCGTAAGTCGAGCTTGGTGAAGAAGCGCGCCCCATGGAGCTCGTCGACCACCGGAATGGGGAACTTGTCCTTCAGCGTAAGCGCGTTGAGGGTGCGGTAGTCGATGCAGAAGCGCCATGTGCCATCTGCTTGCGGACGAGCAGCACTAGCGCCGAGAACGGCCACGTAGAGATCCGGATGACACCCGCGGCGAGCATGAGGGTGCACTGTCGCTCAAGCTCATCCTTCTGCAGCTGAGGGTAGCGGTAAGGCCGCACGGCCACCGGCGCCGTGTCCGGGGCGAGGTGGATACGGTGATCGTACACCCAGGTCGGCGGAAGGCCTTGCGGCTCGTTGAACAGGTCGCCGTGCTGCTGCAGGAGGTGGGCCAACAGAGGGTGGTCGGAGTCGATGTCGGCCGTGGTGAGCTGAAGCTGCGGTGCCGGGGCGGCGCCCCCAACGCCCGTCCAACAGACGCGGCAGCCCTGGCGCCAGAAGTTCATCGTCAAGGCTGTGAAGTCCCACAATATGGGCCCGAGGGGCCGCAAGAAGTCCACACCGAGGATGAAGTCGAAACAGCCCAAGTCGATGTCGGCGCACGCGATGGTGAAGTGTTCTGTAATATCCCAGGTATTGGGGTTACAAAAATAGAGGAAACAGATGTGTGCATTGCATTCATGCATAGAAAATCTGGGGAATTTTTGCGCTTTAAAACAGTCACAGTAACTGAAGTTTCACTTGACCTTGGTGGAATTGAAGTAGCTCATCAAGTCAAGTGCTATAAACCTCAGTGTGACCTTTGTTAAAACCTGTTTTGGGTAGAGATGATTTGATCTAAGGGGTTAGATCAAATGGAACTAACACAACAACACTTCAATCAATGATCAATTGCTTGATCTTATAAAAGATCATAACATGGTATTCCTTGCCATAACATAAGAACATCTATTCAACTGGAAATCAAGTAACAATAAATGGAGAACCCATTCCCCACTTATCTTTTCCATGTCTTAAACTAACCCATGTTCTTACCATGAAGCTCATGGTAATTCTTGAACTAAATTCTTGAACTCAACACCAACACAAGCTTATCATTAAACCCTAGAGATGGGAGAAGCCTATAACCATCAAATAGATAATAATCAAACTCTAAGTTATTAACACTTAAAAGTTAAGAAACTACACTTGGGGTATAATTGAATTCACTTTAAAACTAATTACCAAATATGGTAAAACACAATGACCTAAGTGCATAAAAGTCACCCATTCTTATTTTAATAATAACTTATTAAATAAGTGGAATATCACAAAACAAAATTTGCTTACATTACGAATTATAGTTCAAACAATTTGAATAAAATAAAATATGAGTACTTTGAAACTCATATGATCATGCCTTGGTGAAATCAACAATCACCATTCAAAATTGGGGTATAATCCTTGTCTTTGATATTTTTATCCCAATTACAATATAAATACAATCACATATGATATAGTGACTCAACCACAAGCATAAAATCATTCACAAGATATTTAGTAACAAAATCCACTTAGCTATCTAAAAATAAATCACATGAGAGGATAATACCAAAGCCACATAGGATGAAAATATCTACATAGCTTGCATCCTAAGCAATGCCACCTCATGCTTAAAGGATTGCTATGGATGAGAGCATGACAACCAAGCACCTTACTCATCAAATTAAAACAAGAGTCATCCACCTATGTGTCAAGATATTAGAGCATGCCCAAGCCTATAAAAGGAACCCTCTACCACATCCATTTCATCATTTTGCACCATGATGCAAGAAGACCAACACATTGAGCCACTCCATAAAATAGTTAGGATCAAGATGAAGCAGCTAGGAGGTGGAGGCATGCCACAAGATGCAGGTTTATCAGAATTCCTGAAGAACAAGCTACAGAAGATAGCAAGGTAGAAATTCTAAGGAAGACCACATATTTAGATAATCACATCATCATTCCTTGAGTAGAACCTTAGATTATAATCCAAGTCCTTGTGGAGTGAGAGGGGTAATTGGTACAACCATATCTAAATATTTCTAGTAATAACTTAGGAAGCCAAACCTTGATCATTATAAATTGTGTAGTGATCATAAACCCTAAGAACTTGAAGTAGAAGATATAAGCTCATAAGTAAAGCTTAGAGTTAAAGGCTATAATATATATGGTGAGAAACCATTCATCATTATAACCAAAGTTAACTATAAAAAGAATTATAGCTACTATAGTTACTTTAACAATAGATTAAGAATATAACAGAAATCTATTGGTATAAGATAAAACCAATTCTCAAGTCCTTAGTAATTAAAGGAGAACATAAACAACTAAGCAAGTAACCATATTACCTTGGTTAGGGGAGATTAAACCCTAGCAAATGCAATATCATGTCATCCCAAGTCTATAAACTAGAATTATATCTCAAACCTAGTTTATACATCACTATGGTAATCATAATCTAAACCCAGGCCATAATTGAGATTCAAACCATGTGTTAATAGGTAAAGAGCATTTGAACCCTAATGGTTCATTAATCAAATTCTATGCTTCAATTATAAAACAAAAGAGCCACCTAATGCTAAGTCCTATAATTAAAACCATGTGTGGTTATCAAACCTTGATGGGAACAATACCTACCTTAGGTACTTTCAAAGATCAAGATAATAATAACCTTAAAAAAGGGTTACAATAGAAATTATAAAACCCTAACAAATAGGTGCTCACATAACATTATATGCAAGGAACTAAATTCTCAACTAAGAGATCAAACCCTAATGATATATTCTAAAACACTTATAGTAGAAATTCTCAACTCTAATAATTCAAAACAGATTTGATTACACAAGAAAAAGGAAATTAAAATGAGTGCATAAAATCATGCTTAATAAAAATTTGCAATGTAGCTCACATATATTAAATGTTTATCCCAAAAACAATGCAGTAAAGCATCCATCCTTTTAATAGTCCTAGTTGAAATATATAGAAACATCTGCAAACAGAATTGAAATTCAAATTAGAATTCAAATATGAATTGAAAACAGAAATTACAAAGAAGAAATAAAAGAGAAATAAAAAAAGGGCTTACCAGACTCACCTGGCCACGCAGCCCACCGAGCAGCCCATAAACGCAGCCCAGCAGCAGCTTGTAGAGCAGCCCAGCCCGGTCCAACTTACCTCTTCGTCCAAAATATCGGAGGGGAGGTCATCCTCATCCTCTTCGTGTGCATGGAGGACAGCACGACGGCGTGCTCCTCTTCTCGTCGTCGATGGCGACTCCTCCTCGCTCGGATGAGTGACGAGGCATGCTCCCGTGCCGTATAAAAGCCCCTGGACAAACCCTAGCTCGGATTTCTTCCCCTTCTGCTCCAATTTCTTCTCAAACCGAAACCCTAGTTCATCACGACCACCATTGTCGCCGACGACTGGAGCCTCCCCGAGCAACGTTGTAGCCACCATCATCATCACCATGCTTGACTCGTCCACCAGGCTGGAGGAATCGGGCCGTAGCCTCCCAGAGCGCCGTCATCGACCTCGTCTTCTCCGACGGCGGGAGCGGACGAATCCGGCGAACCAGACCACCCCTGGCCTCGCCGTCACGCTCATCATGCTCAGGGTGAGCCACCGGTGCTCAAGCACCTCTTAGCCTTCTCAATTACGCCCTCAGTCATGCCCGCATCGATAGCCTGCGAGCGCTGCCGCTCGGCCTCGCCGTCGAGCTTGCTCCGGTGACCATCTGGAGGCGGCGCTGGTACCAGTAGCTTTGTCTTAACGTGCTGAGTCGACTGGTGCGTGAAGCCAGTCCGCGCTAGCCCTGGAACGGCGGCGCCGTCGCCGTCCGATCGCCGGCAGTGAGCTTCCCTGGCCACGTCGCCTATTTTGACCAGTCAAAGCCACCGTGGCACTGACGTGGACCAATGGCCCACCAGTCAGTGTCTATGTGTAGACTAGCCCGGGTGTATTTAGTCATTTCATTTCAAATTCAAAATCCCATTAATATCTGAAACTTTTCAAATAATTATAGAAAAATCATATTAACTCAGAAAAATAAAAGTAAGACATCAAAATTCTTATAAAAGTAAATTCTATCCAATAAAAATATAATATGAAATTTTTATTTTAAATAAAAAATTAATTGTTTAATACCTATTAATTTAAGTCTTTTCTTTTAATTCTAAATGCAGTTAAAATTCAGAAACTAAGAAAACATTTCTAAAATAAATAAAAACCAGTAAGCAAATAAAGAAAACATGAAAACTAATTTTCTTTATTTGTTATCCTATTCCATCTTAATTAGTGGAAATTAAACACTGATTAATAATTACCTGAATTATTGAAATCTTTAAAAATAATAAAATGCCAAATCCAATTTTATGTTTATTTTAAAGTGATTAATAACTTCAACCTTATAATGAAGTTAATACCTTAAGAACTATATGGAAGAAAAGGAAACCCTAATTCCTTATTGAATGATATTACAACCATATCATTTCATGTGAAACCTAAAACCCTAATTCAATTAGGAACCCTAACTCCATTAATCAATATGAACCCTAATTTGATTCCAAACCTAAAACCCCAAGTAACATGTGATCATGTTATTTCATTAGTAATCATAGATTCATATTTAGCAACGCAATGCTTGTTCAAATCCACACAAAATATGGGAACCCTATCACTACTAATTAGCATCCCATGTGTTCATCCTAATCAAACTTAGTCCCTATCCAACCTAGATGATCAAACTAGGATCAACCAAGTCCAAACCCTAGTTTCTAATGCCAAAACCATCATCCTTATTCATTCATGCTTAGCATCACACCATTGTGATGAACTTCAGTAACAACTATGCCAAATATAGTGCATTACCTAACTATATTCCACTAAACCCTACTAAGTATTAGATACTTATGAACCATAATATCCAGGAGCCAACTATGCCCTAATTTAGTGGATCCAATAGTAAAACCCAGAAAACCTCAACCTTAATTGTAATACTTCTTATTACTTAAGAAGTATGTTCTTCAAAAGTTATTCTTTTGAAGAAAATAAGGAATCATCATCAATCCTGCCTAATAGGACCTATAGCCAATAGTCAGCTATCACCAGCAAGGTATACCAACCTTGATAGCAACTATTTATAATAAATTGCTCAAGATGTTTAGGCTTAATTCAACCATACAAGCCCTAGTAGCTGATGAATCCAACATTGTTGGGATCCATCTAATCCTTATTCCAGAAGCTACTTGGAACCATAGTCAACCATAGAACCCCACCAACCTAATTATCATACTTGTTCTTTATTAAAGAACATGTTCTTCAAAAGTTATTCTTTTGAATTATATAATAAGTAATAATCAACCATGTACTATAGGACTTAAAATTGACAACTGCTCTTTACTTATTATACAACTAGTATTCCTTGGTGTGTATAATTATTACTATGCATTTTACCACTTGCTGATGATTCTAAAACAACACAACCCTGAATAAGAACCTTGTTTGTGAATCACTCTAAAAATGCAACACACCCGAAACTAATCATTACAACTCACTAATCCTAAATCATCGGGGTTATGCCACGCTTAGAGAGATTGCATCTCATACTTACGCATTATTGCATCCTTGCCAATCTTTTAAACATCGTCCTTACCGGACGATGATGCTATTTCAGAATTGGAGTTATTGCGTATCGAAGACCTTGCCTGCATAATCTTGCAGTCAAGAAAGGCAAGTTCATCGCTTGCTCATGTCATTTGAGTATTTTACCAAATTACTTACAAAGTACTATGTTTATCACTATTGCATAAAAAGCAAAACCACTATTTTCATAACTATGAATATGATTATGTGGTGGGCAATGGAACCATGGATTGTGTTGATATGGTGGAGGTTCCATTGCAAGGGTTTATATCCATCTAGGATTAAACAACAAATGTCGTCCAGTGATTCTTGTGCCGTAATACCCGTGTTAACCATAAGATCTGGAGTGGGACGGAATAGTCAATTGTATTTCCACATCTTGTACATCGACGGATGCGCTTTACCGTAGACACTTGTATTCCAAGGGGGCAAGAGGTGGGCTGGGGAAGCCTAAAGTTCCCACGGCAGAGACCGTAGACACTTGTCGCCCGAGGAGCAAGCGGTGGGCTGGGGAAGCCTAAAGTCCCCACGGTATTGCGGTCTATGAGGGGTTGCATCTACCGGCGAAGGAGTTTGGTTCGATCCCAGATTATTGTCGTGGTCGGGGTCCATCCTTAATTTGTGTAAGAGGACCGGCGAGGACCCAGGGTCGGGGATGCAACAAAGGGTGGGTGTGCGAGGTAGCGGAGGAATATGATTGGCTATGACCTTACTCCTGGCCTCACACCAAAGGAAGTGTGGACGAGTGATGTCTACGGGAGCTTCTATTCTTGTAGACAGTGTTGGGCCTCCAAGAGCAGAGGTTTGTAGAACAGTGATGACCCACAAGTATAGGGGATCGCAACAGTCTTCGAGGGAAGTATTACCCAATTTATTGATTCGACACAAGGGGAGACAAAGAATACTTGGAAGCCTTAACAACGGAGTTGTCAATTCAGTTGCACCTGGAAACAGACTTGCTCGCAAGAGTTTATCAAGAGTAACAGTTTTATAGCGATAGTGAGTGAAATAACAACAACAGAGTAACAAAGACAAGCAGAGTGATTATAGTAAACACCAGGATTAAAATACGTAGGCACGGGGACGGATGACGGGCGTTGCATGGATGAGAGAAACTCATGTAACAATCATAGCAGGGCATTTGCAGATAATAATAAAACGGTATCCAAGTACTAATCAATCAATAGGCATGTGTTCCAATTATAGTCGTACGTGCTCGCAATGAGAAACTTGCACAACATCTTTTTTCCTACCAGCCGGTGGCAGCCGGGCCTCAAGGGAAACTATCGGATATTAAGGTACTCCTTTTAATAGAGTACCGGAGCAAAGCATTAACACTCCGTGAACACATGTGATCCTCACGCACGCATTCCCTCCGGTTGTCCCGATTTCTGTCACTTCGGGGCCATTGGTTCCGGACAGAACATGTGTATACAACTTGCAGGTAAGACCATAAACAATGAATATCATGATGAAATAATAACATGTTCAGATCTGAGATCATGGCACTCGGGCCCTAGTGACAAGCATTAAGCATAACAAGTTGCAACAATATCATAAAAGTACCAATTACGGACACTAGGCACTATGCCCTAACAATCTTATGCTATTACATGACCAATCTCATCCAATCCCTACCATCCCCTTCGCCTACAGCGGGGAATTACTCACACATGGATGGGGGAAACATTGCTGGTTGATGTAGAGGCGTTGGCGGTGATGGCGGTGATGATCTCCTCCAATTCCCCGTGAGTGCCAACGGAGACTTCTGGCTCCCGCGACGGAGTTTCGCGATGTGGCGGCGTTCTGGAGGGTTTCTGGCGACTTCAACTTCTCCCCGTGTTTTTAGGTCGAAACGAATAAGTAGTCCGAAGGAGGGCGTCGGAGGCCGGCCGAGGGGGCCACACCACCTGGCCGCGCGGGCCCCCCCGGCCGCGCCGCCAGTGGTGTGGGCTGATACGTCTCAACGTATCGATAATTTCTTGTGTTCCATGCCACATTATTGATGTTATCTACATGTTATATGCACACTTTATGTCATATTCGTGCATTTTCTGAACTAACCTATTAACAAGATGCCGAAGTGCCCTCCTTTTTCGCTGTTTTTGGTTTCAGAAATCCTAGTAACGAAATATTCTCGGAATCGGACGAAATCAACGCCAAAGTTCTTACCCGGAAGCCTCCAGAACACACGAGAACCACCAGGGAGGGGGCACAGGCCCACCAAACCCTAGGCCGGCGCGGCCAGGGGGGGGCCCGCGCCACCCTATGGTGTGGGCACCCCCTCGACCCTCTGGCGCCGCCTCTCCGCCTATAAGAAGCCCCTGGATCAGAAAACCCGAGACCAATTGACGAAACTCCAGAAAGACTCCAGGGGCGCCGCCACCGTCGCGAAACTCCAATTCGGGGACGAACTCTGTTCCGGCACCCTGCCGGACGGGGAAGTGCCCCCGAAGGCTTCTCCATCGACACCGCTGCCATCTCCACCGCCATCTTCATCACCGCTGCTGCTCCCATGAGGAGGGAGTAGTTCTCCATCGAGGCTCGGGGCTGTACCGGTAGCTATGTGGTTCATCTCTCTTCCATGTACTTCAATACAATGATCTCATTGAGATTCATATGAGTTTGTATCACTACTATCTATGTGCTACTCTAGTGATGTGTTATTAAAGTAGTTTTATTCCTCCTACACGTGTGTAAAGGTGACAGTGCGTGCACCGTGTTAGTACTTGGTTTATGCTATGATCTTGTAGATTGCGAAGTTAACTATTGCTATGATAATATTGATGTGATCTATTCCTCCTACATATGCATGAAGGTGACAGTGTGCATGCTATGTTAGTACTTGGTTTAGTCTTTTGATCTATCTTACACTAAAGGTTACTAAAATATGAGCATTATTGTGGAGCTTGTTAACTCCGGCATTGAGGGTTCGTGTAATCCTACGCAATGTGTTCATCATCCAACAAAAGTGTAGAGTATGCATTTATCTATTCTGTTATGTGATCAATGTTGAGAGTGTCCACTAGTGAAAGTGTAATCCCTAGGCCTTGTTCCTAAATACTGCTGCGTTACTACTGCTTGTTTTTGTTTTCTGTGTTACTACTGCTGCAATACTACCACCATCAACTACACGCAAGCTATTTTCTGGCACCGTTACTACTGCTCATACTTATTTATACCACCCGTATTTCACTATCTCTTCGCCGAACTAGTGCACCTATTAGGTGTGTTGGGGACACAAGAGACTTCTTGCTTTGTGGTTGCAGGGTTGCATGAGAGGGATATCTTTGACCTCTTCCTCCCTGAGTTCGATAAACCTTGGGTATCCACTTAAGGGAAACTTGCTGCTGTTCTACAAACCTCTGCACTTGGAGGCCCAACACTGTCTACAAGAATAGAAGCTCCCGTAGACATCAAGCACTTTTCCGGGCCGTTGCCGGGGAGGAAAGGTAAAAGGTACTCACACTCCGGACCTCGGCTACCAAGCTATTTTCCGTCATTGTAAGTACTCGAAGCTATTTCCTTTAGATCCTGCAATTGCATCTTTTTGTTTCTTGTTTACACTAGTTAGGCATAATGGAAAACAACAAAAAATTTAGTGAGCTTTTTAATCTTTTTCCTGATTTAGAATTGTTTGATGCGAAAATTAAAAAACCTATGGAACCTTATTTGCATGTTAGTAGCGATGTTATTAGTATGAATGCAATTACTGCTAATGCTATAAAGAAGTCTAAGCTTGGGGAAGCTAGTTTTTGTGGTCTTTTTAGCTTCCCATCTTTAGGGGAGAAAATTTGTTCTGATAATGCTTTATCTTCCATATGCGATAACTCTAATAATGCTTCTGATATTTTAAATCCACCTGCTGAAAGTATTCCGTATAAAATACCCATGAAAATTATTGAACGTGTTATGGACAACCACTATAAAGGGGATGGAACTGTCCATCCTAGAGATCATTTACTGTTTTTGCACGAATTATGTGGGTTATTCAAGTGTGCAGGTATCTCTATGGATGAAGTGAGGAAGAAGCTATTCTCTGTTTCGCTGTCTGGTAAAGCGGCGCATTGGTATAAATTGTTGGAGAATAGGCATTCTCTTGGTTGGGAGGAAATTGCATCTCTCTTTTATTCTAAATTTTATCCTCCGCATGAAGTGCATATTGATAGGAATTATATTTATAACTTTTATCCTCGTGATGGAGAGAGTATTTCTCAAGCGTGGGGGAGATTGAAATCACTAATGCTCAAATGTCCCATTCATGAGCTCCCCCGTAATGTTATTGTTAATAATTTTTATGCGAGGCTTTCAGGACAACACAAGGACTATCTGGACGCGTGTTCGGAGGGATCTTTCACAAGCAAGGAGGTTGAAGCTAGGTGGGATCTCCTTGATCGGATTGAGGACAACGCTGAAGGATGGGAGAACAATGAAGGTAAAGAGTCAGGTATAAATTATGATTATGAATGCATTGAAGCTTTTATGGATACCGATGAATTTCGAAATATGAGTGCTACTTATGGTCTTGACTCTCAAGTTGCTGCAAATCTTTATAAAGCCTTTGCTTCTCATTTCGAATTGCCTAAAAATAATTTTGATAAGTATCATGAACCTTTTAAAGAGGCTTGCATGAAGAATGAAATTGTTGTTAATTATTGCAATAAGCATGCTCAAACTCCTAAGAATGCTATTTCCTATAAGCATGTTAATTTTTGTGGAATACATAGACCTTGTGGAATTAATCAAATCAAAGATGAATATTGCATCCATCATGCTAATGAAAAAACTAGAAAGTGGTTTAGGGCTCTAGATGATCTTGATATTGATGATGTCCTGCATGGGTGTTTTTCTTATTGCATTGATAATAGCCATACAAATACTTACATACAAAATATTTTAGAAGATGACACCTTGCCAAAATATGATAGGACCGCTGTGTGTTTTCAACTAATTAATGAAAAGGAGGGATCCTCCCAAGTTTCTTCTATTGTTTCTGAAAGTAAATCAGGTTATGCGGACAAGCCACCCTTCAAGCCTCTCCCTCCTGAAGAAGGGAATGATGAGAAGGAAGAGAAGGAGAAGAAAAAGGGAACGAAGAAGAAGAAGAAGAAGAAGAAGAAGAAGAAGGAGAATAAAAAGAAAGAGGTAACATCATATCCCCGCGTATATGAGATAACAATAGGTAACCGTAAGTATGTTGCTCCTAATGATTATTGTGATAATGAATCTGAATATGATGATCTTCCTATGCCCTTTACATACATTAGCAATCATGATTTGAATGAGCACACTACTTTTGATATTGCAAATCTCTGGGAAATTAATTCTGAAAATGATGACAATGTGCCTCCGATCCCTAATGATTATTATAAAGAATGCTATGATATAGGTTCTAACTATCCTTATGAAACTTGTCATAGTCATGATTGGGTTACTAAAAACAATTCCCTTAATAGACAACTTGTTTACCATGTTCAAATTCTTGATAATAATCTTGCTCCAATTACTATTAATGAGAATAACTCTTCTTATGCCAAATTTAATGATACTTCTATGCATATGAACCATGATAAGAATGCTTTATGTGATAGTTATATTGTTGAGTTTGCTCATGTTGCTACTGAAAGTTATTATGAGAGAGGAAAATATGGTTGTAGAAATTTTCATGTTACTAAAATGCCTCTCTATGTGCTGAAATTTTTGAAGCTACACTTGTTTTATCTTCCTATGCTTGTTACTTTGCTCTTCATGAACTTGTTTATTTACAAGATTCCTATGCATAGGAAGCATGTTAGACTTAAATGTGTTTTGAATTTGCCTCTTGATGCTCTCTTTTGCTTCAAATACTATTTCTTGCGAGTGCATCATTAAAACTGCTGAGCCCATCTTAATGGCTAAAAAGAAAGAACTTCTTGGGAGATAACCCATGTGTTATTTTGCTACAGTACTTTGTTTTATATTTGTGTCTTGGAAGTTGTTTACTACTGTAGCAACCTCTCCTTATCTTAGTTTTGTGTTTTGTTGTGCCAAGTAAAGTCTTTGATAGTAAAGTAAGTACTAGATTTGGATTACTGCGCAGAAACAGATTTCTTTGCTGTCACGAATCTGGGTCTAATTCTCTGTAGGTAACTCAGAAAATTATGCCAATTTACGTGAGTGATCCTCAGATATGTACGCAACTTTCATTCAATTTGAGCATTTTCGTTTGAGCAAGTCTGGTGGCCTAATAAAATCCATCTTTACGGACTGTTCTGTTTTGACAGATTCTGCCTTTTATTTCGCATTGCCTCTTTTGCTATGTTGGATGAATTTCTTTGATCCATTAATGTCCAGTAGCTTTATGCAATGTCCAGAAGTGTTAAGAATGATTGTGTCACCTCTGAACATGTTAATTTTTATTGTCCACTAACCCTCTAATGAGTTGTTTCGAGTTTGGTGTGGAGGAAGTTTTCAAGGGTCAAGAGAGGAGGATGATATACCATGATCAAGGAGAGTGAAAGCTCTAAGCTTGGGGATGCACCGGTGGTTCACCCCTGCATATATCAAGAAGACTCAAGCGTCTAAGCTTGGGGATGCCCAAGGCATCCCCTTCTTCATCAACAAATTATCAGGTTCCTCCCCTGAAACTACATTTTTATTCGGCCACATCTTATGTGCTTTTTCTTGGAGCGTCGTTTTGTTTTTGTTTTTGTTTTGTTTGAATAAAATGGATCCTAGCATTCACTTTATGGGAGAGATACACACTCCGCTGTAGCATATGGACAAATATGTCCTTGGTTTCTACTCATAGTATTCATGGCGAAGTTTCTCCTTCGTTAAATTGTTATATGGTTGGAATTGGAAAATGATACATGTAGTAATTGCTATAAATGTTTTGGGTAATGTGATACTTGGCAATTGTTGTGCTCATGTTTAAGCTCTTGCATCATATGCTTTGCACCCATTAATGAAGAAATACATAGAGCATGCTAAAATTTGGTTTGCATATTTGGTTTCTCTAAGGTCTAGATAATTTCTAGTTTTGAGTTTGAACAACAAGGAAGACGGTATAGAGTATTATAATGCTTTCAATATGTCTTTTATGTGAGTTTTGCTGTACCGTTCATCCTTGTGTTTGTTTCAAATAAGCCTTGCTAGCCTAAACCTTGTATCGAGAGGGAATACTTCTCATGCATCCAAAATACTTGAGCCAAACACTATGCCATTTGTGTCCACCATACCTACCTACTACATGGTATTTTCCAGCCATTCCAAAGTAAATTGCTTGAGTGCTACCTTTAAAATTCCATCATTCACCTTTGCAATATATAGCTCATGGGACAAATAGCTTAAAAACTATTGTGGTATTGAATATGTAATTATGCACTTTATCTCTTAATAAGTTGCTTGTTGTGCGATAACCATGTTTACTGGGGAACGCCATCAACTCATTGTTGAATTTCATGTGAGTTGCTATGCATGTTCGTCTTGTCTGAAGTAAGGGCGATCTACACTGAGTTGAATGGTTTGAGCATGCATATTGTGAGAGAAGAACATTGGGCCGCTAACTAAAGCCATGTTCCATGGTGGAAGTTTCAGTTTTGGACAAATATCCTCAAATCTCTAATGAGAAAAGAATTAATTGTTGTTACATGCTTATGCATAAAAGAGGAGTCCATTATCTGTTGTCTATGTTGTCCCGGTATGGATGTCTAAGTTGAGAATAATCAATAGCGAGAAATCCAAATGCGAGCTTTCTCCTTAGACCTTTGTACAGGCGGCATAGAGGTACCCCTTTGTGAAACTTGGTTAAAGCATATGTATTGCGGTGATAATCCAGGTAGTCCAAGCTAATTAGGACAAGGTGCGGGCACTATTAGTACACTATGCATGAGGCTTGCAACTTATAAGATATAATTTACATGATGCATATGCTTTATTACTACCGTTGACAAAATTGTTTCATGTTTTCAAAATCAAAGCTCTAGCACAAATATAGCAATCGATGCTTTTCCTCTATGAGGACCATTCTTTTACTTTTATTGTTGAGTCAGTTCACCTATTTCTCTCCACCTCAAGAAGCAAACATTTGTGTGAACTGTGCATTGATTCTTACATACTTGCTTATTGCATTTGTTATATTGCTCTGCATTGACAACTATCTATGAGATATACATGTTACAAGTTGAAAGCAACCGCTGAAACTTAATCTTCTTCTGTGTTGCTTCAATACCTTTACTAAGAATTTATTGCTTTATGAGTAACTCTTATGCAAGACTTATTGATGCTTGTCTTGAAGTGCTATTCATGAAAAGTCTTTGCTTTATGATTCACTTGTTTACTCATGTCATACACATTGTTTTGATCGCTGCATTCTTTACATATGCTTTACAAATAGTATGATCAAGATTATGATGGCATGTCACTCCAGAAATTATCTTTGTTATCGTTTTACCTGCTCGGGACGAGCAGAACTAAGCTTGGGGATGCTGATACGTCTCCAACGTATCGATAATTTCTTGTGTTCCATGCCACATTATTGATGTTATCTACATGTTATATGCACACTTTATGTCATATTCGTGCATTTTCTGGAACTAACCTATTAACAAGATGCCGAAGTGCCTGTTTTCTGCTGTTTTTGGTTTCAGAAATCCTAGTAACGAAATATTCTCGGAATCGGACGAAATCAACGCCAAAGTTCCTATTTTACCCGGAAGCCTCCAGAACACACGAGAACCACCAGGGAGGGGGCACAGGCCCACCAAACCCTAGGCCGGCGCGGCCTAGGGGGGGCCCGCGCCACCCTATGGTGTGGGCACCCCTCGACCCTCTGGCGCCGCCTCTCCGCCTATAAGAAGCCCCTGGATCAGAAAACCCGAGACCAATTGACGAAACTCCAGAAAGACTCCAGGGGCGCCGCCACCGTCGCGAAACTCCAATTCGGGGACAGAACTCTGTTCCGGCACCCGCCGGACGGGGAAGTGCCCCCGGAAGGCTTCTCCATCGACACCGCTGCCATCTCCACCGCCATCTTCATCACCGCTGCTGCTCCCATGAGGAGGGAGTAGTTCTCCATCGAGGCTCGGGGCTGTACCGGTAGCTATGTGGTTCATCTCTCTTCCATGTACTTCAATACAATGATCTCATTGAGATTCATATGAGTTTGTATCACTACTATCTATGTGCTACTCTAGTGATGTGTTATTAAAGTAGTTTTATTCCTCCTACACGTGTGTAAAGGTGACAGTGCGTGCACCGTGTTAGTACTTGGTTTATGCTATGATCATGATCTCTTGTAGATTGCGAAGTTAACTATTGCTATGATAATATTGATGTGATCTATTCCTCCTACATATGCATGAAGGTGACAGTGTGCATGCTATGTTAGTACTTGGTTTAGTCTGTTGATCTATCTTACACTAAAGGTTACTAAAATATGAGCATTATTGTGGAGCTTGTTAACTCCGGCATTGAGGGTTCGTGTAATCCTACGCAATGTGTTCATCATCCAACAAAAGTGTAGAGTATGCATTTATCTATTCTGTTATGTGATCAATGTTGAGAGTGTCCACTAGTGAAAGTGTAATCCCTAGGCCTTGTTCCTAAATACTGCTGCGTTACTACTGCTTGTTTACTGTTTTACTGTGTTACTACCGCTGCAATACTACCACCATCAACTACACGCCAGCAAGCTATTTTCTGGCACCGTTACTACTGCTCATACTTATTTATACCACCTGTATTTCACTATCTCTTCGCCGAACTAGTGCACCTATTAGGTGTGTTGGGGACACAAGAGACTTCTTGCTTTGTGGTTGCAGGGTTGCATGAGAGGGATATCTTTGACCTCTTCCTCCCGAGTTCGATAAACCTTGGGTATCCACTTAAGGGAAACTTGCTGCTGTTCTACAAACCTCTGCACTTGGAGGCCCAACACTGTCTACAAGAATAGAAGCTCCCGTAGACATCAGGGCCCTCGGGCCTCCACTTCAATTGCCCTTCTGGCTCCGTTAGTTTCCTGGGAAAATAGGGCCTTGTGCATAAATTCCGAGGTTTTTCCCGAAAGTTGGATTTCTGCACAAAAACGAGACACCAGCAATTCTGCTGAAAACAGCGTTAGTCCGTGTTAGTTGCATCCAAAATACACAAATTAGAGGCCAAACAATAGCAAAAGTGTTCGGGAAAGTAGATACGTTTTGGACGTATCAACTCCCCCAAGCTTAGCTTATTGCTTGTCCTCAAGCAATTCAGTTAACAACTGAGCGATAAAAGAACTTTCATGAACACATTTGCTCATATGATGTATATATTCTCATGATATGGCTAATACTTGAGCAGTTCATAATAAGGTACATGCAAATAAGATCATCTAACAGCTATATCAATCATGAAGAGGTACCAACAATTAATAATAAGCATCATGAATCATGTATATAAGCAGGATTGCAATGTTCATAAGAGAGTATGATAAAGTGGTATCTCGCTGCCCGTATTTGATTGGCAAAACATAAATGCCCGGGCACCTCTGGAGTTCATAGAAAGACTAGAAGTAGTGATTGTCAAAGATAAAAGCATCAAAGTTATACCACAATCAATCATATTTTGAGACAAGCATATTATACTAAGAATGACAGTTGTGCTCTCAAGAAAGTGCTCAAAGAAAGGATGGAGACACAACATAAAAGTAAAAGATTGACCCTTCGCAGAGGGAAGCAGGGATTAACATGCGCTAGAGCTTTTCATTTTTATAAATCAGGAGTAAAATTATTTTGAGAGGTGTTTGTTGTTGTCAACGAATGGTAATGGGTACACTAACTACCTCGCCAACCGGACTTTCAAGAGCGGCTCCCATGAATTATTGCATATTTATTTGGCACTCCTTCCAACCTTTCTTGCACAAACCATGGCTAACCGAATCCTCGGGTGCCTGCCAACAATCTCATACCATGAAGGAGTGCCTTTTTAGTTTAGTTTTATTATGATGATGACACTCCCCCAACCTTTGCTTACACAAGCCATGGCTAACCGAATCCTTCGGGTGCCGTCCATCAATCACAAACCATGGAGGAGTGTCTATTTAAGTTTAATTAATTCGGGACTGGGAATCCCATTGCCAGCTCTTTTTGCAAAATTATTGGATAAGCGGATGTGCCACTATTCCATATGAGAGTCCGTCAAAAGTAAATGACAAGGTTGAAAGCTAAACACCACATACTTCCTCATGAGCTATGAAACATTAACACAAATTAAGAAGCATTTTGAAGGTTTTAAAGGTAGCGCATGAGAATTTACTTGGAATGGTTTGAAATGCCATGCATAGGTATTTATGGTGGACACTCTGGAATAACTTGGTTTTCATGTGTTTGGAGGCACGAGCAGCGTTCCCGCTCAGTACAAGTGTAGGCTAGCAAAAGACTAGGGAGCGACAAATCAAGAGAGCAGTAACTGTCATAATCATGCTTGCGGCAAAATAAATTAACAGAGGCATAAAAGTGATACAAGAACTTTGAAGCAATGTAAATCATTTGGGCTTAATTGACTCTTGTTCAGTCATATGCATGCGTGAGCATGTGCCAAGTCGATATAAATGAATTATTCAGAGGAGGATACCACAATGCCATACTTACTTATGAATAAAACAATGCAAGCAAACATCCATGACATGCTACTCATATTAATAGATTGGAGCAAAACATGAGAGATCATAAACTACTAGACTTTCTCAAATAACATATACCTCACATGAACCAACTAAGAATGCTCACATGGATGAGTATATGTACAAAAATGAAAACAAATAGAGTTCATACCAGCCTCTCACCACAATCAGATTGTCGTAGATCGTCATTATTGCCTTTTCACTTGTGTAGCTTGGATAATATGAAATGAAAACCACGCTCCAGCCACCGAAGACCATTGAACTCATGATGAAATTTACAAACCAAAGAAGAACAGCAAATATTTTTGGTGTTTTCAAATTGCAAATAAGAACAAGAGGAAACAAGCAAACAAAGCAAAATCTTTTTGGGTTTTCTTATAGCAAACTAGCAATAGCAAATAAAGCGAAACAAATGCAAGAAACCAAAGCAAACAAATGGTGAAGAGAAACAACAGAAATATTTTTGGTCTTTTTGTGTTTTGGAAAGGAACAAAGCAAAAACAAGAAATAGCAAACTAAAAGAAACACAGAAAAGCGAGATGACAGAAATCTGCCAAAACCTGACAGCAGTACAGAAATCGATTTTTACAAAAATCTTAAGTTGCTCAGTTCAAAAAGTGTTCAACTAATGAAAGTTAGATAACAACCTGGGGAACTTGCACAAAAATTTTCAACTCAAAATAACGTTCTGGCTGTGCGCACGAATTTTTACGGTAACAGCCCAGAATCTGTTTTCAGGCAGCACTTCCCCAAATATCATCTTCCTCTCATTAGAAAACCACTCAAAGAGACTAAACAAGTATATACAAGTATCCAGAAATCATAATATGCAAAGAATGAGTGATGCCGGTATACCTCCCCCCAAGCTTAGGCTTTTGACTCCTCTTGATCACATTATATCACCTTTCTCTCTTGACCCTTGAAAACTTCTGCCACACCAAACTTCTCATAAACTCCATTAGAGGGGTTAGTACTCAAAAACTTGAATCCACCTTGGTCCTGTAGTGACACATTGCAAGAACTCAATAAAACATTAGCTACAGCTCTCCACGTCTAGAAAGCCTTGCTTAAAGTCCACAAGAGACAATGCAAAAAACAGAGACAGAATCTGCCAAAACAGAATAGCCAGTAAAGACGAATTTTAAACAGGTACTTCCGTTGCTCAAATCAGAAAACTCAAAACTAACGAAAGTTGCATACATATCTGAGGAACACGCACGTAAATTGGCATATTTTTATGAGTTACCTACAGAGAAAACAGCCCAGATTCGTGACAGATAGAAATATGTTTCTGCGCAGAAATCCAAATCTAGCATCAACCTTCTATTAGAGACTTTACTTGGCACAATAATGCAATAAAGTAAAGATACAAAAGTATTGCTACAGTAAGTAAAACAAGTGGAAGAAGAAAGAAATGTTGTTTACCTCCTCTATGCATATAAAAAGTATTTGTTAACAAGGTTGATCAAGTCTTGCCACCAAATAAATTTTACATAGCATAAGAAGAAATAAACCTCAAATCAATCATGTTACCTTGAATTGTATTGATATGGATCCAATCACAAGAGTTTGATATTCTTCCTTAGGCTCATATATAGGACAATCGATGGTTCCCACTTTGATAGTTCTCACATGAGAGATAGTATTAACTCCGCACGCTTTTTCAATCCTCTTGGGGAAATAGACGGTGTGTTCCTTATCATCAACATTGAAAGTAACCTTTCCTTTATTGCAATCAATAACAGCCCTGCGGTGTTAAGAAAAGGTCTCCCAAGAATAATAGACATATTATCATCTTCAGGCATTTCCAATACAACAAAATCAGTTAATATCAAGCAGTTAGTAGTAACTTGAACAGGGACATTCTCACATATACCAACAGGAATAGCAGTAGATTTATCAGCCATTTGCAAAGATATATCAGTAGGTATCAACTTATCTAAGTAAAGTCTCTTATAAAGAGAAAAGGGCATAACACTAACACCGGCTCCCAAGTCACATAGAGCAGTTTTGACATAATTATTCTTAATAGAACAAGGAATAGTAGGTATACCTGGGTCGCCCAACTTCTTTGGAATTTTGCCATTGAAAGAGTAATTAGCAAGCATAGTAGAAATTTCCTCATTGGGGATTTTCCTTTTGTTAGTAACAATATCTTTCATATACTTTGAATAAGGAGGCAATTTAATAGCATCAGTTAAAGGGATTTGCAAGAATAAAGGTTTCATCCAATCACAGAATTTATTATAGTGTTCTTCTTCCTTTGATTTTAGTTTCTTAGCAGGAAAAGGCATTGGCTTTTGCACCCAAGGTTCTCTTTCATTACCATGTTTCTCAGCAATAAAATCTTCTTTAGTATACTTTTTATTTTTAGCATGCTTTTCAGGTTCTTCTTCAACCTCTTCTTTATCAGGAGTATCATTCTTATCATTATCTTCACTATTATCATGTTCATTACCACTTTCAGTTTCAGCATCAGAAATAGAAATACTATTAGGATCATTAACAGGTTCAGAGGATTCTACAACATTTTTATGTTTCTTCTTCTTTTTCTTCTTAGAATGAGCACTAGGTTCAATGCGTTGAGAATCTTGTTCAATTCTTTTGGGATGCCCTTCAGGATATAGAGGATCCTGGGTAGAGACACCACCTCTAGTTGTCACTTCATAAGCATGTTTTTCTTTAGCATTATTTCCTAACAAGTCATTTTGCACTTTAGTGAGTTGATCAATTTGAGTTTGAACCATATGAAAATGTTTAACAAGCATCTTAACATCATTGGAGGTTCTCTCCACAATATCATGCAATTGACTAATAGCTTGAGAATTTTCCATTAGATGATTCTCTACTCTCATATTAAAATTTTCTTGCTTAACAATATAATTATCAAACTCATCTAAGCATTGCGCAGGAGGTTTTGAATACGGAATATCTTCCCTAGTAAAGCGTTGAAGGGAATTTACCTCAATCATGGATGAAGGGGGAATTATCTCACATATATCTTCTATGGGAGGTAGATTCTTCACATCTTCAGATTTAATACCTTTCTCCTTGAGAGACTTCTTGGCTTCCCTCATATCTTCATCATTCAATTTAATTAAACCCCTCTTCTTCACTATTGGCGTTGGAGTTGGTTCAGGCGTAGTCCAATCATCATAATTCCGGCCTATTTTAGCCAATAATTCTTCAGCGTCGTCTGGAGTTCTTTTCCTGAAAACACAACCAGCACAACTATCCAGGTATGCCCTAGACTCAATGGTTAGTCCACTATAAAATATATCAAGTAAATCATGCTTTTCTAAATCATGGTCAGGCAAAGCTCTAATAAGAGAGCAAAATCTCGCCCAAGCCTCAGGCAATTTCTCCTCATCTCCCTGATCAAAATTATAAACTCTCTGCAAAGCAGCATGTTGAGCACTAGCAGGAAAGTATTTGCGGAAGAAAACCTCAAGCAATTCTTTCGGACTTTTAATAGAATTAGGTGGCAAATTATTATACCAAGTTTTAGCGTCATCCTTCAATGAGAATGGAAATATTTTAGCAACAAAGTAAGTACGCTTCTTAACATCATCAGAAAACAAGCTACTCAAAGTGGATAACTCAGTCATGTGTTCAACAGCACTTTCTTTTTCAGTACCACAAAAAGGTGTTTTCTCAACAATAGCTATATGAGATAGATCAATAGAAAAATCATAATCTTTATCCCTAATGTTTATAGGAGATGTGGCAAATTTAGGATCAGGAGACAGTTTATATCTAACAGCATGTTCTGCAAGCAACTTTTTAATTTTTCTTCCATCAGTAGTAGCATGGCATTTTTCAATAAAATCATCATCAAGCTCCACATAATCTTCATCAAAATCATCACTAGAGTATTCAAGTTCAGGTGAATTAACAGGTGTAGTAGCATTAGGAGTTTCAGTATTTTCAATTTGTCTAGATTTAGCAATTGTAGCATCTAGAAAAGATCCCAATGAACCACTATCATCAAGCACAGCAGAAACATTATCAATATTATGAGAGTGTTCAGATTCAGCAGATGTATCCGCATGCGAAGCATGTGGCGGTGAAACAAGTTTATCAATCACAGATGGTGAATCAAGTGTAGCGGAGGTACTCAGAATTGTACCTTTTCTTGTAGTGGATGGTAATATGGCGATCTTAGTATCGCGAGGTTTACCCATGATGGAGGATTTGCAGCGGACAATATCAATCCAAGTGAACTTCCAAATAAAGCTATGTTCCCCGGCAACGGCGCCAGAAAATAGTCTTGATGACCCACAAGTATAGGGGAGTCTTCGAGGGAAGTATTACCCAATTTATTGATTCGACACAAGGGGAGACAAAGAATACTTGGAAGCCTTAACAACGGAGTTGTCAATTCAGCTGCACCTGGAAACAGACTTGCTCGCAAGAGTTTATCGTAGTAACAGTTTTATAGCGCATAGTGAAATAATAGCAACAGAGTAACAAAGACAGCAGTAGTGATTATAGTAAAAAAGAGGATTAAAATACTGTAGGCACGGGGACGGATGACGGGCGTTGCATGGATGAGAGAAACTCATGTAACAATCATAGCAGGGCATTTGCAGATAATAATAAAACGGTATCCAAGTACTAATCAATCAATAGGCATGTGTTCCAATTATAGTCGTACGTGCTCGCAATGAGAAACTTGCACAACATCTTTTGTCCTACCAGCCGGTGGCAGCCGGGCCTCAAGGGAAACTACTGGATATTAAGGTACTCCTTTTAATAGAGTACCGGAGCAAAGCATTAACACTCCGTGAACACATGTGATCCTCACGTTACTGCCATTCCCTCCGGTTGTCCCGATTTCTGTCACTTCGGGGCCATTGGTTCCGGACAGCAACATGTGTATACAACTTGCAGGTAAGACCATAAACAATGAATATCATGATGAAATAATAACATGTTCAGATCTGAGATCATGGCACTCGGGCCCTAGTGACAAGCATTAAGCATAACAAGTTGCAACAATATCATAAAAGTACCAATTACGGACACTAGGCACTATGCCCTAACAATCTTATGCTATTACATGACCAATCTCATCCAATCCCTACCATCCCCTTCAGCCTACGGGGGAATTACTCACACATGGATGGGGGAAACATTGCTGGTTGATGTAGAGGCGTTGGCGGTGATGGCGGTGATGATCTCCTCCAATTCCCCGTCCCGGCGGAGTGCCAGAACGGAGACTTCTGGCTCCCGCGACGGAGTTTCGCGATGTGGCGGCGTTCTGGAGGGTTTCTGGCGACTTCGACTTCTCCCCGTGTGTTTTTAGGTCGAAACGAATAAGTAGTCCGAAGGAGGGCGTCGGAGGCCGGCCGAGGGGGCCACACCACCTGGCCGCGCCCCCCGGGCCGCGCCGCTGTGTGGTGGGGCCTCGGGCCTCCACTTCAATTGCCCTTCTGGCTCCGTTAGTTTCCTGGGAAAATAGGGCCTTCGCATAAATTCCGAGGTTTTTCCCGAAAGTTGGATTTCTGCACAAAAACGAGACACCAGAGCAGTTCTGCTGAAAACAGCGTTAGTCCGTGTTAGTTGCATCCAAAATACACAAATTAGAGGCCAAACAATAGCAAAAGTGTTCGGGAAAGTAGATACGTTTTGGACGTATCAACAAGCAAGTTTCCCTTAAGTGGATACCCAAGGTTTATCGAACTCAGGGAGGAAGAGGTCAAAGATATCCCTCTCATGCAACCCTGCAACCACAAAGCAAGAAGTCTCTTGTGTCCCCAACACACCTAATAGGTGCACTAGTTCGGCGAAGAGATAGTGAAATACAGGTGGTATGAATAAGTAGTAGCAACGACACCAGAAAAGTGCTTTGCCCAGACAGTAAACAAGCAGTAGTAACGCAGCAGTAGTAACGCAGAAAACAAGAAACAAGCAGCGACAGTATTTAGGAACAAGGCCTAGGGAATAGACTTTCACTAGTGGACACTCTCAACATTAATCACATAACAGAATAGATAAATGCATACTCTACACTTTTGTTGGATGATGAACACATTGCGTAGGATTACACGAACCCTCAATGCCGGAGTTAACAAGCTCCACAATAATGCTCATATTTTAGTAACCTTTAGTGTAAGATAGATCAAAAGACTAAACCAAGTACTAGCATAGCATGCACACTGTCACCTTCATGCATATGTAGGAGGAATAGATCACATCAATATTATCATAGCAATAGTTAACTTCGCAATCTACAAGAGATCATGATCATAGCATAAACCAAGTACTAACACGGTGCACACACTGTCACCTTTGCACACGTGCAGGAGGAATAAAACTACTTTAATAACACAACACTAGAGTAGCACATAGATAAATTGTGATACAAACACATTGCAATCATAAAGAGATATAAATAAGCACCTCACTATGCCATTCAACAGTGAATAAGTATTCTGTGAAATATAGCCTAAGAGACCCACACGGTGCACACACTGTCACCTTTACACACGTGGGACAAGGAGTCTCCGGAGATCACATAAGTAAAACTCACTTGACTAGCATAATGACATCTAGATTACAAGCATCATCATATGAATCTCAATCATGTAAGGCAGCTCATGAGATTATTGTATTGAAGCACATAGGAGAGAGATGAACCACATAGCTACCGGTACAGCCCCGAGCCTCGATGGAGAACTACTCCCTCCTCATGGGAGCAGCAGCGGTGATGAAGATGGCGGTGGAGATGGCAGTGTCGATGGAGAAGCCTTCCGGGGCACTTCCCCGTCCGGCAGTGCCGGAACAGAGACTCCTGTCCCCGGATCTTGGCTTCGCGATGGCGGCGCTCTCGGAAGGTTTTCCGTATCGTGGTTCTTCGCATCGGTTTTCGATCCAGGGGCTTTATATAGGCGAAGAGGCGGCCCAGGAGGGTCGAAGGGGTGGCCACACCATAGGGCGGCGCGGCCAGGCCCTGGCCGCGCCGGCCTATGGTCCTGGTGGCCTGTGGCCCCCCTCTGGTCCTTCTCGGGTGTTCTGGATGCTCCCGGTGAAAATAGGGACCTGGGTCTTGATTTCGTCCGATTCTGAGAATATTTCGTTACTAGGATTTCTGAAACCAAAAACAGCAGAAAACAAAGAACTGGCACTTCGGCATCTTGTTAATAGGTTAGTTCCAGAAAATGCACGAATATGACATAAAGTGTGCATAAAACATGTAGGTATCATCAATAATATAGCATGGAACATAAGAAATTATCGATACGTCGGAGACGTATCAACGAGCCTGCAACTCGGTTGGCAAAAAGGATAAGATCTCTTATGGGTAAAGCAACACACCTCTGCAGAGTGTAATGAATCGTGACCTGTCACTCCCTGTTCCGGGATATGGAACTGCGAACGCTGCCGGAAAGAAACTCCATGAAGTTCTAGTAAACCGGTGAAGGCTGACGGACATAGTTCTTAGGAATAAAAGCAACCTTTTGAAGAAATGGTTATGAAAACTTGCATTGGTATTAGACTTTCTGGTCTAATGATGTAGCTAGTGCATTAAACACCTCTTTCCTATAATGAATTTGTTGAGTACGCTCGTACTCATACCACTCTTAAATCCCCTCCTTAGATATGGAGGCATTGAAGGAGGATCTACAGTGCAACTCGAAGACCGAGGAGTCAACAACTACTTCAAGGGACATGAACTGGCAGAAGAGTCAGACACCACATCCAACAAGGAGAAAACCTAGATTAGCAATACAGAGGAACTAGTTTCCTAAACCTAGCTCCTATTTTAGCTAGAATCTATTCATAGCCCCTATAGCTAGTCAAAACCTCTACAAGTAGAGTTAGTGATAAGATTAGACTACGAGTCGTTCTCCTGGAGTTTATTTGCAGTTTTACCTCATTGTAAAGTAGGAGGCTGTGTTGATCTTCTATAATAGAGTCTGTATGTAATTCTATAGACATGCCTTGGACTCGCATATGTTTCCGTTGTACCACTCTGAGCGATATAGTACTAGTGGAACGGTGTTTCATTGGTGTTATATCAGACTTGCATACTACACCATGCAGTGGTGCTGGGTCACCACATGTTCCTAGCCGATGGAGATCGGCACGTGCTGCGCCACGCCGTGACAGTGAAGGCGGTCGCCGTTGGCTACGGTGACGCGGACGTGATCGTCGCCCTTCGGCTGGAGGCCCAAGCGACGCATGGTGGCTTCCGGCAGAAAAATATGTGTGGAGCCGGTGTCGAGTAGGGCCACCAGCTGCTCGCCGTGTATCGTCACCGGTAGGAGCATCGTCTGCGGATGCCCGCCAACGCATGTAGCGAGACCACGCACGCCGTGGCCGGCGCGGCGTCGAGGGCGGTCTCCGGTGCTGTGTCGACGCATGTGTTCGCGTCGCCATCGTCCACCGTCTCCAAGTAGAAGAGGTGCGGGCAGACATGACCTGGTGCGTAGGGCTCGTCGCAGTTGGAGCATAGGCCGAGGCGACGACGATCCAACTGCTCCGCCGGGTGAGGCGTTGGAAGGGGCGACGGCGCAGGAGGGCCCGCGGGCGCGTGGCCGGCGGGGGCCGGCGGGGCGGTGGGCGTCGGGCGGCCGGGGAGGGGGCCTGGGCTCGCGCTCGTACGCCCGAGCGTAGTGCATCGCCGTCTGCAGGTCGTGGGGTCCGAAGTTCCACGTCCACCCGTATGTGATCCGGGAGTCCGCCGACGAAGAGCTCCGCGCGCTGTTGCCCGTGACGCCCGGGGCGTGGCGTGCGAGGGCCTGAAAGCGATCGGCGAAGTCCTGAACCGTGGACGTGAAGGGAGGCGACCCAGCTCCGCGAGGCGGCTCCCGTTGGCGGTCCAAAGCGAAGGAGGCATAGCTCGGTCCCAAGGAGGCATGCAGCCCTCGTCCTGCTCGAGGGAGTAGTACCACGTCTGGGCGGCGCCCCGGAGGTGATACGAGGCAAGCCAGGTGCAATCCAACGCCAGGGTGCGCTGCCCGCGGAAGAACTGCTCACACTGGCTAAGCCAGTTTAGGGGGTCCTCCGACCCATCGTACGTGGCGAAGTCGACCTTGGTGTAGCGGGGCGGTGGGCCGGTAACCCCGGAGGCCGTGCGCGGGGGCGCCGCATGGGGCGTGGGGCGCCGGAGGAGGGCAGCGGCGGCTCGGCGGCGGTGGTGTAGACGGGCTGAGTCGACGACGCGTCGAGCCACGACGGACGGGGGACGACGCGGAATGGGGACCCGGGGGACGGCGGGCGGCACTGGCTGGGGGGAGGTGGGCCACGCGGCCGGGCTGGGCCGGTGCCGGCGGAGGCTGCAGCGGGACGCCCGTGAAGGGCGGAACCCATGGTGCGGGTGCCGGCACGGTGAAGACGGCCGGCTGCGGCGGCGTCGGGGGCCCCTGAGAACCGATCAAGAAGAGGCAGATGCCTTGAACCGCGGTGACGAGGTCGTTGACGACCCCGCTCATCTGCTCAGGCGTGTAGATGACAGGCGCCAGCGGCGGAGCCCGCCGTCGTGGCAGCCGCTGGAGAACCCTCCGTGGTGGTGGCGGCCGAAGGAACGGGCGGAGGCGCGGACGACCTGGTGGTGGGCGGTGGAGACGACATGATCGCAGCCGAGCTATCTGATACCAAATTGGTAGAACCAACAGCTCTACCGGGCCTAGGGCCTAGTTTGTAGGGTAAGGAGGGAGTGGCGTGCGGATGAGGCGGCGGACGCCGGCGGCAGGGCGCCATCGTGCGCGGCTGAGAAGAGGAGGGCGACGATTAGGGTTAGGAGACCGACTCCTCAGGGAGTCGGCAATAATGAATATGATTATTGCTTGATTGTTTGCATCGTTACATCCAGTATATAAAGAGCTAAACCCTAAACTGATAATGGGCTAAGCCCCTAGTTGGGCCCATGGTTGGGCCCCTCCTAACATAACCAATACCGGTCATAACAGAAGTACTAAAATTTCCAGACCAATTTTTCCTTTAATTAATGTGATTTGCTAATTCTCAGCTAGCTGAGAACGAAGTTCCAAGTTCTAAACCGTTTGATGAAGTTAATTCTCGGTTGACTAAGAAATAGTCATATTTAATTAATTGTTCATTGTCCAAATATTACACTAGCTAGGTGACAACAATGTGCAATACAATGTAATACCATCTCGGAAGGTATTGGAGAAGATGCGTTGATCGAAGGAATGGAAAATCACTACTGAGTGACACTACGGGACTAGACGTGCTTGTCCAATGTCATCGACGTTCGGCAAAGGCCTAAATACACTTGGCAACTTCAGTGCCGAGTGCCACACTCACCACAGGAAATTGTTAAGGTGCCGATGGCTATGACATGTGCCGAGGACTTTCTATTGGAGCTGTCGGCATATGCCCCGAACTGAGCAGGCCACGAAGAAGACAGTCGGCACACCAAAGCCATCAGCACAGGAAAGTTTGTGCCGACAGCTAGCTGAGAACGACGACGACGACGTTACCGGGTAAGCCCTAAGCCGAGAAAAGAAAGAAAAATGATAGAGTTCAAAAAATGAAAAACTTCGAGATGGCCATGTGTTATGGCATCTAGTTTTAAGAAAAATTAACAAATATTAATTTTGATATATTTTGCAGAATAGCGTCATGTTTCCGTAAAACGACTTTTCTGGTTGCATTCGTCCTTTGATGAAAAACTTTTTTATATGAAAATGTATCTACGGAAAATGTTACATCCAAATTTAACACCTATGGTCCTTTAGACAATTTTTTGATTCGTCAAATTCACAACGGAAACAGGACTTTTTCAGTTTTTAGATTTTGGGCAAAAAAATAATTAAAAATAAATTCAAGTTCATTATTAAAAAGGTCATGATTCAGATATTCGACTCGAGTCTATGACTCAAGTACAATCTTGGTGGCTACTTATGGGTATGCCTAATTGGACTTACGGTCAGCCTGGTGCGTATTGTAAAGAAGCTCATGATGAGGGAAGTCGAGATGAAGCTTGTCGAATAGGGAAAGGCCCACTATGGATCCGGCATATTTCTAGTTAGGCAAGTCACGTATGTAAGTAAACCGACCCAAACTAGACTCTGCGATGTAGCCTCCTATATAAAGGATAGGAGGAGCCAGCGGGAGATCATAGAATCTTTGATGTAAACTCTAGCTTGTTCTAGTTTACGGCAGCTTTAGCTTCATAATCAATCTGTCGGATAAGCCTTGTTTGTCCGACCAATCAAAGAAACCACCAACGCACCAGTTTTTCCCTGAAACCCTAAGTCCATATCCATGGACATTATCGAGGTAACCCCTCGTCACCGGCCAAAAGATTTCATTTGCCCCTCTCTCGCCACATTCATGTCTCTCTCCCACCACCGCTACTCTCTCCTAGCCAGATAAATGTCGCCAATCGTAGCCATGACGCATGCAATCCCCCAAAAAATGGCCAAGAAATCGGCTACGAAGCCTCCGGGCAAGGAGGCAGCGAAGAAGGGGCCGAAGGCGCCATTTGCGAAGCCGCGCCAGGCGCCGGCGTAAAATGTGAAGCCGGAGTCATGGATCAACGAGTGTTGGCAGGAAGACTGCCTGCGGCGTATTTTGTCGATGATGGAGCGGAGGGACTGGCGGGTGGTGGAGAAAGCGAGAAAGACAACGGCGTCGGTTGCGCAGCAGAAGGCTGTGCTGGCCGTGTGTGTCACTGCGACCGATGTGGGACCATGTTGTTCGACGAGTGCGTGCATACCAGGAGTGGCGTTCCCGTTGACCTCCGGTTTCTTCGGTGAGCCCGCAGCGGCGGCACCCGGGTATGTGACACCGCGGTACAAGGATGCTTTGGCGCACGATGGCTTCAACCCGAATGTTGTGTTCCCCCAACATACGTCAAGAAGGAGCGTCACCAAGCCACGGTGCGGACGGCGTTGCATTCACTGGCCGCATGGGTCCGCTCCAATTCGAGGCGGCTGGTAGTCCGTTCGACGAAATGATGGTAGGTGGGGAAGAAGAGGCAGCGCACGAGGAGGAGGACGAGGAGGAGGACAACAATGAGATGATGAAGAGGACGATAGTAAGGAAGACGAGGAGGAGAATTTTGGAGAGGCATAGGAGGTCGTCGAGGTTGATGCGGCCGGTGTGAAGAAGAATTGGAAGATTAGTGCCTATGCAACTCGTGGGCGATGATGACGCGTAAAGCACACGCCCGTTGGGAACCCCAAGTGGAAGGTGTGATGCGTACAGCAGCAAGTTTCCCTCAGTAAGAAACCAAGGTTTAATCGAACCAGTAGGAGTCAAGAAGCACGTCGAAGGTTGATGGCGGCGGGATGTAGTGCGGCGTAACACCAGGGATTCTGGCGCCAACGTGGAACCTGCACAACACAACCAAAGTACTTTTCCCCAATGAAACAGTGAGGTTGTCAATCTCACCGGCTTGTTGTAACAAAGGATTAGATGTATAGTGTGGATGATGATTGTTTGCAGAAAACAGTTGACGAGGCGGTTCCTCGGCAATGCCCACAATGAGGGGCTTGGGTTTTTAGAGAAAGGCGATGACGGAAGTTACGGGAGCGAGGCGGTACACGATGTACCCAGGTTCACGTCCCCACCGTGGAGGATCGCTACGTCCTGCTAGCAATCCATTATATGAATATATGTACAGGGTGCCGCCATAGGCGGAGTTGTTGGATCTAGTCTAGTTCTAATCCGCGGGTTGCGGTTTCTAGACGTGTCACCTCTATGATTATGTTTCTGATTATGCGTGTCCCTAAGGGGTGCCCCTGCCTGGCTTTATATATCAGCCAAACTAGGGTTTACAAGAATCCTAGTAGGATTCATATTGGAGCCTTCTTTCCTTGTAGTCCAAGTTGAGGCGCGTGCAGGTCCAGCTTGTCGAGTCCTCGTGCTGGTCCACCTTCATAGTTTGCACCGGGTATGGCAATGTCGAGTACCCGAAGGGTTATGCCCACGTCAGTAGCCCCCGAGTGTCTGGCCGAAGTGAAGCTTCGGGCAGAGACTAAAGTTGTCTTCGCCGAATGTCTTGATCATCTGTTGAATCTTGTGCTTGATGTAGAGTCGAAGTTGCTTTCTGTCGGGTGCGCGAAGCGCTCCCGATGGGAGTAGCCCCCGAGTCTATGGGCGGGTGCTTGCAGCCACGCATAGACTCAAGTTGTACTACTCGAAGATCTTGATTGTTGATGCCGATGTCTTCAACTTTATTCTTCTTTGTTGGCGAGGTTGCCATATTTTTTATCGGGTGCGCGACTAGCGCTCCCGATGGGAGTAGCCCCCGAGCCTGTAGATAAATATGAAATAGTTATGTATAGGGTGTAAAAAATGCTAAGTCAAACACCGTAGACTTTTTCAAGTTCCGAGAACTTGATGCCGATGACTCTGGTGATGCCATAGATAGAGGAGTTGATGATTCAGATGATATCCCAGAGGAGCCGATGATTGAGATGATGGCCCTGAGGAGACGATGATTGAGATGATGGCCCAGAGGAGCCGATGATTGGGGTGATGGCCCAGAGGAGCCGATGATTCGGATGATGGCCCTGAGGAGCCGATGATTTAGATGATGGCCCTGAGGAGCCGATGATTTAGATGATGGCCCAGAGGAGCCGATGATTGGGGTGATGGCCCAGAGGAGCCGATGATTTTATCGGGTGCGCATCCAGCGCTCCCGATGGAAGTAGCCCCCGAGTTTGGGCACTGATGCTTGTAACCGTGAGTAGACTCAAGTCGAGCAACCCGATGTTTACAGTTTTCTTCAGGTGCCGTTGACACATTGTTGTATATTTCAAGGGGCAATCCTCAATGCACCTTTGAGCATCGTTGATGCCATTGTTTGTAAGTTTTTCGGTAGGTACATATATATGCACTTTTACCGTGTCAATGCCGTTGGCAAATTTTGAAGGAGCAAATCTTAATTGCCCGTTAGATGTATGTATACTAGTTGGTCAGCAAATCATTATGAGTGATTAGCTCGTGTTGCAGGTTTTGCTAAACCTGTTGTATGCGCAACTTTGCTTTCAACCGATTGTAAGTTTCGACAGTCACTCCCGAATATTTCGGGTGCAATGATTCTGCCGATGAGCCCGTTGTTTTTTGATATTTCCATAAGTAAAATATCGAACGTGGGTTGTGTTTATATTTTCCAAACTCTTGCTTTGTACGGCACTCGCAGAGGCATCTGAAGCAGAGGGAAGGATTAATGTCCTTCTTTTTCTCATGATCCTTGCTATCTGTGGCACTCTTTGAGGCATCTATAGCAAAGGAAAAGAGCAAGGTCGTTGCTTCATGATCCTTTGCTATTTGCGACACTCTTTGAGGCATCTACAGCAAAGGAAAAGAGCAAGGTCTTCGTTGCTTCATGATCCTTTGCTATTTGCGGCACTCTTTGAGGCATCTATAGCAAAGGAAAGAGCAAGGTCTTCGTTGCTTCATGATCCTTGCTATTTACGGCACTCTTTGAGGCATCTATAGCAAAGGAAAAGAGCAAGGTCTTCGTTGCTTCATGATCCTTTGCTATTTGCGGCACTCTTTGAGGCATCTATAGCAAAGGAAAAGAGCAAGGTCTTCGTTGCTTCATGATCCTTTGCTATTTGCGGCACTCTTTGAGGCATCTATAGCAAAGGAAAAGAGCAAGGTCTTCGTTGCTTCATGATCCTTTGCTATTTGCGGCACTCTTTGAGGCATCTATAGCAAAGGAAAAGAGCAAGGTCCCCGAAATAATCTTCAAGGGACCGTGAGCCCAGTCGAATCTTCAGGGACTGTGAGCACAGTCAAATCTTCAAGGGACCGTGAGCCCAGTCGAATCTTCAAGGGACTGTGAGCACAATCAAATCTTCAAGGGACCGTGAGCCCAGTCGAATCTTCAAGGCACTCGTATTTTCAGAGGCTTTTATATGGCAATTTCAGGTATAATGAGTCTTCATATCTTCTTGAACTCCAGCGAACCGGCGCTCCCGATGGGAGTAATAGTCTTCATATCTTCTTGGGTTCCAGCGAACCGGCGCTCCCGATGGGAGTAACCGCAATAGCTCGAAGATATTCCAGGAGCCCCCGAGTAATTCCAGCGCTCCCGATGGGATCGCATCGGGTCGATATTAAATAAGATGATATCCATTGAATATTCCAGATGATGAATCCACCAACCCGAGAGTGCATCGGGAGAAGATATATCCAGAGCCGAAGAAGATAAGTCCATCGAGTAATCATAGATGATGGAGAAAATAAATCCACTGATTCGGGGAAAATAAATCCACCGAGTAATCGAGAGTACTGGAGGTAACGATGTAATGGCGCCTCCCCAATCATCGGGTGTGGCGAAAGAAAGAGGAACACTTAGTTCTGCAGGCGCAGTCGAAATAGTTGCACGGCCAAAGATAGTCCGTGCGGCGGGCGCAGCCGAAATAATTGCGCCATCCAAGATAATTCACGCGGCGGGCGCAGCCGAGATAATCCCGCCATCCAAGATAATTCACGCCGGCGGGCGCAGCCGAAATAATCCCGCCATCCAAGATAATTCACGCCGGCGGGCGCAGCCGAAATAATCCCGCCATCCAAGATAATTCATGCCGGCGGGCGCAGCCGAAATAATCCCTCCATCCAAGATAATTCATGCCGGCGGGCGCAGCCGAAATAATCCCGCGGCCAGAAATAGCCCGTGCGGCAGGCGCAGCCGAAATAATTCCGCGGCCAGAGATAGCCCATGCGGTAGGTGCAGTCGAAGAAATTCCGCCATCCAAGATAGTCCATGTGGCGCCTGGCTGACGTGGCCGATGAAGAGGACGCGGTCGACATAGCCGATCCGCTGTGGGCGAGCATCCGAATATATCGGGTCCGTAATGTCGGGTCCGCGGCAGGCGAGCCCCCGAGTAAGAAGAGTGCGCGATGGCGGGCGCGGTCAGCCGAGCAGGGCAGTCGACGGGCGAGCTCCCGAATATATCAAGTCCGTGATGCAACGAGCGAGCCCCGAGCGTGGCGACTATGCGCGGTGAAGCAGTCGAAACTTGTTCCGATCTGCAGTCATATTACAGCGCAAAAAACGGTGCACAAATAATAGTACGAGCCAAAGAATATTTGGCGAAATAAATTTGAAAAAGTAGTTAACTGGAAATATAGCACCTGGTAATTTTTGCGTCGGATGGTGAGTTTGTGACGGCGAGGTTGAGCCACTTCTGGCAGAAAGAAGTCAACGATTTGGTCGGGGTTGACGAAGTTGTCCAGCACTCCTCCAAAATAATTCCACGTTTGAAGAACCATAATACTTCGAGCACCAGGATGACTGTCGGATGGACGTGGTTGAATGGGTGCATCGTACGATTCTTGGGCGTGGCCACTTGAGAGTTAGTGTAATCAGCCGAAGCCTCTAGCGTCTAGCCAGCAGTCCGCGCAGCCAGCAGTCCGCGCAGGCTGTCCTTTTGTGTAGTCATGGCAGGCAGTCGGCGACTCCTGTTTTTTCTTTCGCTTCACGTGACCTTGATTGCTTCTAGTCCTCCAAGCGTACAGTTTCTGATATTCTCCTTGTCTTCATCGTATTGGAACTTGGAGTGTCCATTACGATCTCTGCACCCGAAGTAACAGGACATGAACTACCATTGTGCAATGGATTTTTTTCTTCTTCTTCTTCCTTTTACGTGACACGTACGGAACCAGCAGCTCTTGATTGTTTTGTTGTGCGATTAACAAGTAGTAGTATTGCTTTTTGATTAGCCGACGTCCAAACTGATTTGTTGCAACAATCTGGCTCCTTGCGCAAGATTCGGCAGCGCTATTTTCCTGGCGGACCAGATGCGATCTGGCCGCTGATGTTGTTGAGCTTGATGATGACGGAGATGGATCCCGCCCAGATGACAAAATCCAGTCGCCGCTATTCCCATAGACGGCGCCAATTGACGAGGCGGTTCCTCGGCAATGCCCACCATGAGGGGCTTGGGTTTTTAGAGAAAGGCGACGACGGAAGTTCCGGGAGCGAGGCGGTACACGATGTACCCAGGTTCACGTCCCCACGGTGGAGGATCGCTACGTCCTGCTAGCAATCCATTATATGAATATATGTACAGGGTGCCGCCATAGGCGGAGTTGTTGGATCTAGTCTAGTTCTAATCCGCGGGTTGCGGTTTCTAGACGTGTCACCTCTATGATTATGTTTCTGATTATGCGTATCCCTAAGGGGTGCCCCTGCCTGGCTTTATATATCAGCCAAACTAGGGTTTACAAGAGTCCTAGTAGGATTCATATTGGAGCATTCTTTCCTTGTAGTTCAAGTTGAGGCGCGTGCAGGTCCAGCTTGTCGAGTCCTCGTGCTGGTCCACCTTCATAGTTTGCACCGGGTATGGCAATGTCGAGTACCCGAAGGGTTATGCCCACGTCAACAGTAGAACAAGTATTGCAGTAGATTGTATTCGATGTAAAAGAATGTACCGGGGTCCATAGTTCACTAGATGTGTCTCTCCCATAAGATAAATAGCATGTTGGGTGAACAAATTACAGTTGGGCAATTGACAAATAGAGAGGACATGACCATGCACATACATGATATGATGAGTATAGTGAGATTTAATTGGGCATTACGACAAAGTACATAGACCGCTATCCAGCATGCATCTATGCCTAAAAAGTCCACCTTCAGGTTATCATCCGAACCCCTTCCAGTATTAAGTTGCAAACAACAGACAATTGCATTAAGTATGGTGCGTAATGTAATCAATAACTACATCCTCGGACATAGCATCAATGTTTTATCCCTAGTGGCAACAACACATCCACAACCTTAGAACTTTCTGTCACTGTTCTCAGATTTAATGGAGGCATGAACCCACTATCGAGCATAAATACTCCCTCTTGGAGTTAAGAGTAAAAACTTGGCCAGAGCCTCTACTAATAACGGAGAGCATGCAAGATCATAAACAACACATAGGTAATAGATTGATAATCAACATAACATAGTATTCTCTATCCATCGGATCCCAACAAACACAACATATAGTATTACAGATAGATGATCTTGATCATGTTAGGCAGCTCACAAGATCCGACAATGAAGCACATGAGGAGAAGATGACCATCTAGCTACTGCTATGGACCCATAGTCCAGGGGTGAACTACTCACTCATCACTCCGGAGGCGACCATGGCGGTGAAGAGTCCTCCGGGAGATGATTCCCCTCTCCGGCAGGGTGTCGGAGGCGATCTCCTGAATCCCCCGAGATGGGATTGGCGGCGGCGTCTCTGTAAGGTTTTCCGTATCGTGGCTCTCGGTACTGGGGGTTTCGCGACGAAGACTATATGTAGGCGGAAGGGCAGGTCAAGAGGCGACGCGAGGGGCCCACACAATAGGGCCGCGCGACCAGGAGGTGGGCCGCGCCGCCCTGGCGTGTCGCCGCCTCGTCGCCTCAGTTCGTTCTTCGGTCTTCGGAAGCTTCGTGGAAAAATAGTCCCCTGGGCGTTGATTTCGTCCAATTCCGAGAATATTTCCTTACTAGGATTTCTGAAACCAAAAACAGCAGAAAACAGCAACTGGCTCTTCGGCATCTCGTTAATAGGTTAGTGCCGGAAAATGCATAAATATGACATAAAGTATTCCTAAAACATGTAGATATCATCAATAATGTGGCATGGAACATAAGAAATTATCGATACGTCGGAGACGTATCAGCATCCCCAAGCTTAGTTCTGCTCGTCCCGAGCAGGTGAACGATAACAAAGATAATTTCTGGAGTGACATGCCATCATAACCTTGATCATACTATTGTAAGCATATGTAATGAATGCAGCGATCAAAACAATGGTAATGACATGAGTAAACAAATGAATCATAAAGCAAAGACTTTTAATGAATAGTACTTTCAAGACAAGTATCAATAAGTCTTGCATAAGAGTTAACTCATAAAGCAATAAATCAAAGTAAAGGTATTGAAGCAACACAAAGGAAGATTAAGTTTCAGCGGTTGCTTTCAACTTATAACATGTATATCTCATGGATATTGTCAATGTAAAGTAATATAACAAGTGCAATATGCAAGTATGTAGGAATCAATGCACAGTTCACACAAGTGTTTGCTTCTTGAGGTGGAGAGAGATAGGTGAACTGACTCAACATAAAAGTAAAAGAAAGGCCCTTCGCAGAGGGAAGCATTGATTGCTATATTTGTGCTAGAGCTTTGGTTTTGAAAACAAGAAACAATTTTGTCAACGGTAGTAATAAAGCATATGTGTCATGTAAATTATATCTTACAAGTTGTAAGCCTCATGCATAGTATAATAATAGTGCCCGCACCTTGTCCTAATTAGCTTGGATTACCGGGATTGTCATCACAATACACATGTTTTAACCAAGTGTCACAAAGGGGTACCTCTATGCCGCCTGTACAAAGGTCTAAGGAGAAAGCTCGCATTGGATTTCTCGCTTTTGATTATTCTCAACTTAGACATCCATACCGGGACAACATAGACAACAGATAATGGACTCCTCTTTAATGCATAAGCATGTAGCAACAATTAATGTTCTCATATGAGATTGAGGATATATGTCCAAAACTGAAACTTCCACCATGATTCATGGCTTTAGTTAGCGGCCCAATGTTTTTCTCTAACATTATGCATGCTCTAACCATTAAATGAGTGGTAAATCTCCCTTACTTCAGACAAGACGGACATGCATAGCAACTCACATGATATTCAACAAAGAGTAGTTGATGGCGTCCCCAGGAACATGGTTATCGCACAACAAGCAACTTAATAAGAGATAAATTGCATAAGTACATATTCAATACCACAATAGTTTTTAAGCTATTTGTCCCATGAGCTATATATTGCAAAGGTAAAGAATGGAAATTTTAAAGGTAGCACTCAAGCAATTTACTTTGGAATGGCGGAGAAATACCATGTAGTAGGTAGGTATGGTGGACACAAATGGCATAGTGGTTGGCTCAAGGATTTTGGATGCATGAGAAGTATTCCCTCTCGATACACGGTTTAGGCTAGCAAGGTTATTTGAAACAAACACAAGGATGAACCGGTGCAACAAAACTCACATAAAAGACATATTGTAAACATTATAAGACTCTACACCGTCTTCCTTGTTGTTCAAACTCAATACTAGAAATTATCTAGACTTTAGAGAGACCAAATATGCAAACCAAATTTTAGCAAGCTCTTTGTATTTCTTCATTAATGGGTGCAAAGTATATGATGCAAGAGCTTAAACATGAGCACAACGATTGCCAAGTATCAAATTATTCAAGACATTTTAGAATTACTACATGTAGCATTTCCCGATTCCAACCATATAACAATTTAACGAAGAAGATTCAACCTTCGCCATGAATACTATGAGTAAAGCCTAAGGACATATTTGTCCATATGCAACAGCGGAGCGTGTCTCTCTCCCACACAATGAATGCTAGGATCCATTTTATTCAAACAAAAACAAAAAAATAAACAAACCGACGCTCCAAGTAAAGCACATAAGATGTGATGGAATAAAAATATAGTTTCAGGAGGAACCTGATAATGTTGTCGATGAAGAAGGGGATGCCTTGGGCATCCCCAAGCTTAGACGCTTGAGTCTTCTTAAAATATGCAGGGGTGAACCACCGGGGCATCCCCAAGCTTAGAGCTTTCACTCTCCTTGATCATATTGTATCATCCTCCTCTCTTGATCCTTGAAAACTTCCTCCACACCAAACTCGAAACAACTCATTAGAGGGTTAGTGCATAATAAAATTCACATGTTCAGAGGTGACACAATCATTCTTAACACTTCTGGACATTGCACAAAGCTACTGGACATTAATGGAACAAACAAATTCATCCATCATAGCAAGAGGCAATGCGAAATAAAAGGCAGAATCTGTCAAAACAGAACAGTCCGTAAAGATGGATTTTATTGAGGCACCAGACTTGCTCAAATGAAAATTCTAAAATTGAATGAAAGTTGCGTACATATCTGAGGATCACTCACGTAAATTGGCATAATTTTCTGAGCTACCTACAGAGAGGCAGGTCGAAATTCGTGACAGCAAAGAAATCTGTTTCAGCGCAGTAATCCAAATCTAGTATGAACCTTACTATCAACGACTTTACTTGGCACAACAATGCACAAAACTAAGATAAGGAGAGGTTGCTACAGTAGTCAACAACTTCCAAGACTCAAATATAAAATAAAAATACTGTAGTAAAAACATAGGTTGTCTCCCATAAGCGCTTTTCTTTAACGTCTTTCAGCTAGGCGCATAAAGTGTGTATCAAGTATTATCAAGAGACGAAGTATCAACATCATAACTTGTTCTAATAATAGAATCAAAAGGTAACTTCATTCTCTTTCTAGGGATGTGTTCCATACCTTTCTTGAGAGGAAATTGATATTTAATATTACCTTCCTTCATATCAATGATAGCTCCAACAGTTCGAAGAAAAGGTCTTCCCAATATAATGGGACAAGATGCATTGCATTCAATATCTAAGACAACAAAATCAACGGGGACAAGGTTATTGTTAACGGTAATGCGAACATTATCAACTCTCCCCAAAGGTTTCTTTATAGCATTATCAACAAGATTAACATCCAAATAATAATTTTTCAATGGTGGCAAGTCAAGCATATCATAAATTTTCTTAGGCATAACGGATACTTGCACCAAGATCACATAAAGCATTACAATCAAAGTCATTGACCTTCATCTTAATAGAAGCTTCACGTTCTAGTTTCTCTTCTCTAGCTTTTATGAGAGCATTTGTAATATGTTTTGTGAAAGCCAAGTTTATAGCACTAGCATTAGGACTCTTAGCAAGTTTTTGTAAGAACTTTATAACTTCAGAGATGTGGCAATCATCAAAATCCAAACCATTATAATCTAAAGCAATGGGATCATCATCCCCAATGTTGGAAAAAATTTCAGCAGTTTTATCACAGGCAGTTTCAGCAGTTTCCGGCAGTTTTGCAGGCTTTGCATTAGAAGTGGAAACATTGCCAACACCAATTATTTTACCATTATTAGTAGGAGGTGCAGCAACATGTGGAGCATTAGCATTGCTAGTGGTGGTAATAGTCCAAACTTTAGCTACATTTTTCTCTTTAGCTAGTTTTTCATTTTCTTCTCTTTCCCACCTAGCATGCAATTCAGCCATTAATATTATATTCTCATTAATTCTAACTTGGATGGCATTTGTTGTAGTAACAATTTTATTTTCAATATCCTTATTAGGCATAACTTTCGATTTCAAAAGATCAACATCACAGGCAAGACTATCAACCTTAGAAGCGAGAATATCAATTTTATTAAGCTTTTACTCAACAGATTTGTTAAAAGCAGTTTGTGTACTAATAAATTCTTTAAGCATAGCTTCAAGTCCAGGGGTGTGTTCCTATTATTGTTGTAAGAATTCCCATAAGAATTACCATAACCATTACCATTATTATAAGGATATGGCCTTTAGTTATTATTAGAATTGTCCCGATAAGCATTGTTGTTGAAACTAGATGATACCCTGCGCGTTGCTGCAGAAATTTGTAGGTTAAACTATTTAATATGAGAAGCTCAAATATACCCAACAAAATAAATTCTAATATAAATAGTTTTTATTTTACTTATTTCCAAAATAAAAACGTGCAAGCTCATTAAGCAAAGCTCGGACAATAGCAAGAGTGAGCAATGTCCATGTGAACAAAAAAACATTACTCCAAATGTTGGAATAAAAAATTACAGAGCACGTGGCATATCTAGTTAGCAATCTACGCTTTTTTATTAAAATAACAAAATTGTATAAATGAATGTATCGTTTGAAATCATTGCATTACATATTAATCGTCCACAAATGGAGCAGGCAAAAAACAGTATATCACTTTTAATATCCTAGAATTAGTTGTTAACCATTGTCCCTGACTTTACAAATAATGGGAAGTGTTGACTCATGAACAGTAAGGAAAAAACTACAAATTTAATATTTCAAGCTAAAATGGATGTAAAATATTGGAGCGATTACACATCAAAAGACGACTAAAAGTAGGCAACCCCACCCATAGTAGTTTGAGACATAGAAAGCGTAAATAATTATATGATGTTGGATGAACGAATGCATGCCAGGAAATAGAAAGTATTTCAACAATGGTGACAAATAGATCATAGTATTAAAATTGAAAGGATTAGGAATGACATACCTTTCATGCAATATCGAAGTGATACTAACAATACATTTAACGAAATAAACCTCAAGGCTTCCATCGTTGGTTATAGTTTCAGGTAAACATACTGCCTCCATTTACATCTTTAACCGCAGTGGATAAGTGAGAGACTTTTCCATCCAGAACTACATACCTGACATAGTGGACAATTTATAAAAGAGGTCTGCCAAATCTAATATGTAATCATCAAGGTCAATGGAAATGGCTATATAGATAAACAAACTTTGTTAGTACAGTGCTAAAATTTAGTAGTAAAATATGTATGTGTGTGAATCACCAGTATCTGCAGTGACAAACAAATGAAGGCGTACTGAATATCTTCGAAGAAAACAGTGAAAATAACTCAGTAAGAGCACCTTACCTGCTCCTTACTATCTTTAGTAATTCAGATCAAAGCTACCATCCGGCCGGGCGAAGACCTTAGCCAAGTTCAGACCAAAGAGCAAGAGCAAGGACTGGGTTTAAAGACATGGGCGCTGAAGTGATTGATCATGGTTTGTTGTCACCAGTGTACTTCAGACCCCTGACCCGGTGGTTTATGTAACGGTTTTGCTTCTACGGAGTTGAGCTGGGGAGTATGGCCTCCTTCATATTTAAAAAAGGAAATATATTTTCAAAAACACCAAAGTGCCCAAACTTGAGGATGTCAAGGCCAGCAGATCTGCAACCACTACAACAAAGTTACACGGCGGGACCTGCTCGACCTTTTTGTGTCGCAATAGAGAAATGATGGGATAATTTGCCCTAGTTTCTTCTTTTTGTCTGGCACAATATTATTCATTTCCATCTGATACAGCAGGCACAACAACAATTACCGTCCCTATGAGGCATTTTGTCGAGCACTGCGTGGGCAATGCAGCGGCATGCACGACTTGCAAAAGGTCTCGAGGACCATCTGGAAACACTAGTAGACAACAGGCCTTTTGTTCCGGGTGGTTAGGGCCTTTTGTCGAGGGCGGCTAGCCGCGACAACAAAGGCGCGACAAAAGGTCCACCTTTTGTCGCGGGTCGCTTACGACCCGCGACATAAGGTCCACCACGTGGCAGCTGCGGGGCGCGCAGGGCACAGGCCCTTTTGTCGCGGGCGGTGTTACCACCCGCGACAAAAGGCCCTATACGTGGCGCACGCACAACGCTGCTGCTTTAGGGTTTGAGGGGTGCAGCACCCCTCCCCCCCGCCACCGACCGCCTGTTATATCATTTTTTTCGTTCGAAAATAAAAGTTGCATATATTTGTACGCTACTAGAAATTGTACACGTTCATTCAATATATATATATATATAGATCGATCAAACAAATGTTGGAAGCAAAAGTCGATTCCTCTTTACATGTAGCCCTTACATATATATATACATTTAGCTCACGATCGACAAGCGGTACTAACGACCGTCTATTTGGAGGTAGAGCATCTATTTGGACTAAACAAGCCTTTGTTGTTTAGTACATCTTTAATCAAAAGTCCCGCCAGTTCCTCCGCGATTCCTAGTGCGTGTTCCTTTGGTTGGAGTCTGTCCCGCATGTATTCGACCTATATACGAAAATGAGATGAGTATGACTATATCAGTCTTGATAACGAAATATTGACGATAATAAATAAAGTTGTGAGTGTTATTGCTTACATTGAATTTATTGTTGTTCTGCTTCTCAGTGGTTAACATGCGAATGGACTCGCAAACGTAGTATCCACATAGATTCGTCCCTTGTGGCTGCTGGGGGCACGGTACAGGAGTAAATGTTAGCTTCTCTGCCCAGGTACCGTCCTTACGATGTCTCTTGAAAGCGGTCCAAGCCCTGCCAAGCAAAAGAATGATTGAATGAGTGGATAATTAATTGATATCTCACGAAAGATAAAGCGCGGCGATGAAGGAAATTACACTTGGAGCAACTTCTGCAAGTCCTGGAACCCGTCCACGCCTCTACTCAGTGGGTCTTTTACCTCAACTATTCCCTTATCAGGTTGAATGTCTAGTAGAATCCAGTGGAAGCTGCACATGTTATGCATATACGTCAGGAATTACACTTAACATCGAGTAAGAAAAATTGAATGTGCATAAAGATCATTAAGACTCTCACTCGTAGTTGTAAGGAAACAATATTGAATCACAGAAATATTGCTCCCCCAAAAACCTTAGTAGGTTTCCCCCCGTTTCGGGCATTAAACTTTACCGTTTGAACATGTACTTTATCTGGGTCAACAAACCCAATATTGATAATATTATTACTTTTGCATTCACTGATCTTCAGTCTGCATAAGAGAACACATAAGATATAATGAGTATATATATGCAATGAAAACGAACATGAACTGAATGAAAATGAACTTATATGTAGTTAACAACTTACAAGCAATAGCAACTCATGAGAGATTTGTCGAGGGCATCTAGATTGAATAACTGCCAGAGTTCATTCATCTCAATATGGATCTCCTCGTTTCGGTAGTAATATTCCCATGGTATACTCGCCACGATGAACCTTATGTTCTCCTTGCATGCATCAAGGTACCACTGATGCAAATTCCGCATATGCGTTGGCAGTTTATGCAGCTGCTCTCTGCTGACCAAGTCGGCCCCGTAGACAAATTTAGGAGCTATATCAGCAGTGGGTACTGCAGCATCTGCTGCAGACAGCAATTCCTCCACGGTAACGTCACAGGCAGCCGCTAGCTTTGCAGCTTCTTCCATATCGAAACCACCCTGTTCCTGGTACAGCTTGGGAACATTAAGCACTTTGAGTGCTGGGATCGATTGTTTGGGCTGAGCACCGAGGAGGGGAACTTCCTTTCTCTTTTTGCCTTTTGTCGTTTGCTTGGCCTTGAGGGGTGCACTTGTTGAAGTTGACTTATTCTCAGTTGCACTTCTAGCTGATGATTTGCTCGTGCCAGCAATGTCCTTCTCCTTAGCCTTTTCAGCCTTCTTTTTGTCAATTACCTTCGCAAGAGTGCGTGTATAGTCATCCTTCTTCTCGTGTAAGTCATACTGCGATGGTGTGTTCAGAAAACTAGTAGCATATGCTATTTGCTTCTCTGTGTATGGCTCTGGCGCTGGAGGTTTTGGCTTATGAAAAAAATCATAATTGATTTTCTTAACAATGGCATCATTTTCCTCCGGGGTACGATCGTAAGGACGGGGGGGAGGAACCTTTGGTACTTTTGGGAGGGGCGACCTCTTGGGGACAGGACTCTTGAAACGCTTCCGGCTGGGTGCATTCCGAGTCTTAGTGGGCGGAGGCGGCGGCGCTGGAGATGGAGATGGACTACCGATGTCGTGGTCGACGTCGTACCCATGGGGTGATGGTGGCGACATGTGATCAGTAGTATAGGGGATGTGTCTTCGAGGGACCCAAATTTAATTGATTGATTCGACAAGGGGAGGTAAAGAATACTTATAAGCCTTAACAACTGAGTTGTCAATTCAGCTGCACCTGGAAAAGCACTAGCAACAGGGGTGATGTGAAAGTAGCAGTGATATGAGAGCAGTAGTAACAGTAACACAGCAGCAGTAATAGTAATATGAGAGCAATGGCACCAGAAAACAGTTGACATATAGAACGAGTATATGATGATGAAAGATGGACCGGGGTTCCCAGCGATCTACACTAGTGGTAACTCTCCAATAACAAGTGTTGGGTGAACAAATTACGTCGGGCAATTGATAGGATTGAAATAGCATTAAGACAGAATATCAAGATCATTAATCATGTAGGCATGTTTTTATATAGTCATACGTGCTCGCAATGAGAAACTTGCACAACATCTTTTGTCCTACCAGCCGGTGGCAGCCGGGCCTCAAGGGAAACTACTGGATATTAAGGTACTCCTTTTAATAGAGCACCAAAGCATTAACACTCCGTGAAAACATGTGATCCTCACATCACTACCATCCCCTCCGGTTGTCCCGATTTCTGTCACTTCGGGGCCTTTGGTTCCGGACAGTGACATGTGCATACAACTTGTAGATACAATCTAAGCAATAAGTATAGAGCTCAAATCTAAGATCATGCCACTCGGGCCCTAGTGACAAGCATTAAGCATAACAAGATTGCAGCAACAATAACTTCATAAACTTTGTAGATAGACAATCATAATGTAACAATCCATCGGATCCCGACAAACACAACACCGATTACATCAGATGAATCTCAATGAGATCATTGTATTGAAGTACATGGGGGAGAGAATACCAACTAGCTACAGCTAGAACCCGTAGTCCATGGGGGAACTACTCACGGAGCATGATGGAGGCGATGGCGTTGATGGAGATGGCTTCCGGGGCACTTCCCCGTCCAGGTGCCGGACAGAGTTCTGTCCCCGAATTGGAGTTTTGCGACGGTGGCGGCGCCCCTGGAGTCTTTCTGGAGTTTCGTCAATTGGTACCGTTTTTAGGTCGAAAGGGCTTTTATAGGCGAAGAGGCGACGCTAGGGGGCACCGGGGGCGCCACACCCTAGGCCGGCGCGGCCTAGGCCTGGCCCGCGCCGCCATGTGGTGTGGTGGCCCCCGGCCCCTCTCCGACTCTTCTTCGGTGTTCGGAGCCTTCCGGAGAAAATAGGAGATTTGGCGTTGATTTCGTCCAATTCCGAGAATATTGCCCGAACAGCCTTTCTGGAACCAAAAACAGCAGAAACAGGAACTGGCACTGTGGCATCTTGTTAATAGGTTAGTTCCGGAAAACGCATGAAATCATCATAAAGTGCAAGCAAAACATGTAAGTATTGTCATAAAACAAGCATGGAACGACAGAAATTATGGATACGTCGGGGACGTATCAGCATCCCCAAGCTTAGTTCCTGCTCGTCCCGAGCAGGTAAACGATAAAAAGAATAATTTCTGTAGTGACATGCTACTTACATAACCTTGATCATACTATTACAAAGCATATGAAATGAATGAAGTGACTCAAGGCAATGATCTATAGTTGCTAACAAGTAGATAACATATAGCAAAACTTTTCATGAATAGTACTTTCAAGACAAGCATCAAAATTCTTGCACAAGAGTTAACTCATAAAGCAATAAGTTCATAGTAAAGGCATCGAAGCAACACAAAGGAGGATATAAGTTTCAGCGGTTGCTTTCAACTTTCAACATGTATATCTCATGGATATTGTCAACATAGAGTAATATGATGAATGCAAATATGCAAGTATGTAAGAATCAATGCACAGTTAACACAAGTATTTGCTTCTTGAGGTGGAGAGAAATAGGTGAACTGACTCAACATTAAAAGTAAAAGAATGGTCCTTCAAAGAGGAAAAGCATCGATTGCTATATTTGTGCTAGAGCTTTGATTTTGAAAACATATAGAGAGCATAAAAAGTAAAATTTTGAGAGGTGTTTGTTGTTGTCAACGAATGGTAATGGGTACACTAACTACCTCGCCAACCGGACTTTTAAGAGCGGCTCCCATTTTATTTTATTTTTGGGTGGCACTCCTTCCAACCTTTCTTTCACAAACCATGGCTAACCGAATCCTCGGGTGCCTGCCAACAATCTCATACCATGAAGGAGTGCCTTTTTATTTTAGTTTTATTATGATGACACACCCCCCAACCTTTGCTTACACAAGCCATGGCTAACCGAATCCTTCGGGTGCCGTCCAACAATCACAAACCATGGAGGAGTGTCTATTTAAGTTTAATTAATTCGGGACTGGGAATCCCATTGCCAGCTCTTTTTGCAAAATTATTGGATAAGCGGATGTGCCACTAGTCCATATGAGAGTCCGTCAAAAGTAAATGACAAGGTTGAAACCTAAACACCACATACTTCCTCATGAGCTATAAAACATTAACACAAATTGAGAAGCATTTTGAATTATTTAAAGGTAGCACTCAAGCAATTTACTTTGGAATGGCAGGAAATACCACATAGTAGGTAGGTATGGTGGACACAATTGGCATAGTGGTTGGCTCAAGGATTTTGGATGCATGAGAAGTATTCCCTCTCGATACAAGGCTTAGGCTAGCAAGGTTATTTGAAGCAAACACAAGTATGAACCGGTACAGCAAAACTTACATAATAACATATTGCAAGCATTATAATACTCTACACTGTCTTCCTTGTTGCTCAAACACTTTTACCAGAAAATATCTAGACCTTAAGAGAGATCAATTATGCAAATCAATTTTAACAAGCTTTACGGTAGTTCTCCACTAATAGGTTTAAACTACATGCAAAAACTTATGATCTACTTGAGAGCTCAAAACAATTGCCAAGTATCAAATTATCCACGACATATGAGGCATTTTCCTTTTCCAACCAAATAAAGATAAGTATTGTAGCTTCCAACTTTTATCATTGAACATTAAAAGTAAAACGAAGAACACATGTGTTCATATGAAAAAGCGGAGCGTGTCTCTCTCCCAAACAAGGATAGCTAGGATCCGATCTTATTCAAACAAAACAAAACGAAAATAAACACACAGACGCTCCAAGTAAAGCACATATGATGTGACCGAATAAAAATATAGTTTCAGGGGAGGAACCTGATAAGTTGATGAAGAAGGGGATGCCTTGGGCATCCCCAAGATTAGACGCTTGAGTCTTCTTGAAATATGCAGGGATGAACTACGGGGGCATCCCCAAGCTTAGACTTTTCACTCTTCTCGATCATATATCATCCTCCTCTCTTGACCCTTGAAAACTTCCTTCACACCAAACTCGAAACAACTCATTAGAGGGTTAGTGGACAATAAAAATTAACATGTTCAGAGGTGACACAATTATTCTTAACACTTCTCGACATTGCATAAAGCTACTGGACATTAATGGATCAAAGAAATTCATCCAACATAGCAAAAGAGGCAATGCGAAATAAAAGGCAGAATCTGTCAAAACAGAACAGTCCGTAAAGATGGATTTTATTAGGCCACCAGACTTGCTCAAACGAAAATGCTCAAATTGAATGAAAGTTGCGTACATATCTGAGGATCACTCACGTAAATTGGCATAATTTTCTGAGTTACCTACAGAGAATTAGACCCAGATTTGTGACTGCAAAGAAATCTGTTTCTGCGCAGTAATCCAAATCTAGTACTTACTTTACTATCAAAGACTTTACTTGGCACAACAAAACACAAAACTAAGATAAGGAGAGGTTGCTACAGTAGTAAACAACTTCCAAGACACAAATGTAAAACAAAGTACTGTAGCAAAATAACACATGGGTTATCTCCCAAGAAGTTCTTTTCTTTATAGCCATTAAGATGGGCTCAGCAGTTTTAAATGATGCACTCGCAAGAAATAGTATTTGAAGCAAAAGAGAGCATCAAGAGGCAAATCCAAAACACATTTAAGTCTAACATGCTTCCTATGCAAAGGAATCTTGTACACAAATAAATTCATGAAGAACAAAGTAACAAACATAGGAAGATAAAACAAGAATAACTTCAAAAATTTCAGCATATAGAGAGGTGTATTAGTACCATGAAAATTTCTACAACCATATTTTCCTCTCTCATAATAATTTTCAGTAGCTTCATGAACAAACTCAACAATATAACTATCACATGCAGCATACTCTTCATGATTTCCAAACACATAATTTTTATCAAGTTCAAGAATAGTGGAATTAAAACTTTCAAACTTACTTTTATTAATAATATAACAAGGTAGTTGATCAATCTCAATAGATATGGGACTCATAGAATAAGTCAAGAACTCTCCAATCCCATTTTCATTAGTAGTACAATTAATATTATCAAGTAACATAGGACCATCATCTAGAGCTTTATCATAGACATTTGCCAAACAAAATTCTTTAGTACCATGCATTTCGACATCAGGCACAAACAAAGCATTATCATAAGATTTATCAAAGTAGCATGGATTATCATATATAACAGTAGCATAATTATTTTCACAAGTTTTACTCATAGGCAATACTTCAAGAGAATCCACAGGAACATAACATTCAACCTCTTCCGGTAAGCATGGAGGGCAATCAAATAGTGTAAGAGATAAAGAGTTACTCTCATTAGAAGGTTGGCATGGGTAGCTAATCCATTCTTCCTCCTTTTGTTCATCACTCTCCTCTTCTTTTTCATCCAATGAGCATTCAGGTTCATCAATTTCCTCCTCTTTTTCATCCAATGAGCTTTCAGGTTCATCAACTTCTTCTTCCATCGGTTCCTGCAAATTGTGAGTGCATTCTTGTGCATTAATGTGTCTCTCTTTATAATCAAGGATATAAGGATTCCTACTGTAGCATTCTATGCAAGAATTAAGGATAGTAGAGACATAATCTTTAAGGCCCTTACAAACAACACAAGTTTCATAATTCTCAACCATGAAGGATTCTATCTCGGAGGCTCCCATAAATAAGACAAATTGTTCTACCTCTTCGAACCCATAATGAATATAGCAATTCCGATTATAGTTCTTAATTAAAAATTCCTCACTAAAGCCACATTGAAATTTAAGATGTTTAGTATCCTGTTGAGAGCAACAGTTTATATCATGGCGTTCAAGCAAGATTTTAGCAATTGTATTCAGTTTTTCTATCATAGCACTCATTATTTTACCAGTTCTTGATTCTCTATAACAATTATAACATTCTATAAGCTCCAAGTAGGTTGTAGGTTCTCCCATAACAGCAGTTTTTAATTTTTTGGTTTTTCAAATTTTTATGGATTTTTGGATATATAGGAAAAGTAAAACAAAACTGAAATAAACTAGACAAAAGTAAACTAAGCAAACTAATACTAGACAGAAATAAACTAAGCACAAATAAACTAGACAAAAGTAAACTAAGCAAAACAAAATAAAGTAAAACAAAAACAGAGAGAGAGGTAGAGTGTACTCCCCAGGTGAACTTATGAGTAGAGCTATGCCTCCCCGCAACGGCGCGCCAGAAAATAGTCTTGATGACCCACAAGTATAGGGGATCGCAACAGTCTTCGAGGGAAGTAAAACCCAAATTTATTGATTCGACACAAGGGGAGGTAAAGAATACTTATAAGCCTTAACAACTGAGTTGTCAATTCAGCTGCACCTGGAAAAGCACTAGCAACAGGAGTGATGTGAAAGTAGCAGTGATATGAGAGCAGTAGTAACAGTAACACAGCAGCAGTAATAGTAATATGAGAGCAATGGCACCAGAAAACAGTTGACATATAGAACGAGTATATGATGATGAAAGATGGACCGGGGTTCCCAGCGATCTACACTAGTGGTAACTCTCCAATAACAAGTGTTGGGTGAACAAATTACAGTCGGGCAATTGATAGGATTGAAATAGCATTAAGACAGAATATCAAGATCATTAATCATGTAGGCATGTTTTCCATATATAGTCGTACGTGCTCGCAATGAGAAACTTGCACAACATCTTTTGTCCTACCAGCCGGTGGCAGCCGGGCCTCAAGGGAAACTACTGGATATTAAGGTACTCCTTTTAATAGAGCACCGGAGCAAAGCATTAACACTCCGTGAAAACATGTGATCCTCACATCACTACCATCCCCTCCGGTTGTCCCGATTTCTGTCACTTCGGGGCCTTTGGTTCCGGACAGTGACATGTGCATTCAACTTGTAGATACAATCTAAGCAATAAGTATAGAGCTCAAATCTAAGATCATGCCACTCGGGCCCTAGTGACAAGCATTAAGCATAACAAGATTGCAGCAACAATAACTTCATAAACTTTGTAGATAGACAATCATAATGTAACAATCCATCGGATCCCGACAAACACAACATCGATTACATCAGATGAATCTCAATGAGATCATTTTATTGAAGTACATGGGGGAGAGAATACCAACTAGCTACAGCTAGAACCCGTAGTCCATGGGGGAACTACTCACGGAGCATGATGGAGGCGATGGCGTTGATGGAGATGGCTTCCGGGGGCACTTCCCCGTCCCGGCAGGTGCCGGGACAGTTCTGTCCCCCGAATTGGAGTTTTGCGACGGTGGCGGCGCCCCTGGAGTCTTTCTGGAGTTTCGTCAATTGGTACTGCGTTTTTAGGTCGAAAGGGCTTTTATAGGCGAAGAGGCGACGCAGGGGGGCACCTGGGGGCGCCACACCCTAGGCCGGCGCGGCCTAGGCCTCGCCCGCGCCGCCATGTGGTGTGGTGGCCCCCTGGCCCCTCTCCGACTCTTCTTCGGTGTTCTGGAGCCTTCCGGAGAAAATAGGAGATTTGGCGTTGATTTCGTCCATTCCCGAATATTGCCCGAACAGCCTTTCGGAACCAAAAACAGCAGAAAACAGGAACTGGCACTGTGGCATCTTGTTAATAGGTTAGTTCCGGAAAACGCATGAAATCATCATAAAGTGCAAGCAAAACATGTAAGTATTTTCATAAAACAAGCATGGAACGACAGAAATTATGGATACGTCGGGGACGTATCAGCGACATGTGATCAGTAGGAGGAGGTGATGGTGGCCTGCGATCATCTGGAGGAGGTGATGGTGACCTGCTCGGACGACTGGTACTAGGGGCTACCCAGCCTGGCAGCTTGATGTTCTTCTTTTCCCAGAGAATGATTTCTCCCAGCACCTCTCTGAGTGTAAGCCCCCCATCACCTCCAGGGATATCGAGCTCCAATGTCTCCCACGACGGGACAACTGAATCCACCCCGACACGAGCATAGCCAGCTGGAATCGGATTGCCATGCCATGTTGCCGGCTCACCTTCAGGTCCAAATGCCGGTAAGACATAGCCGACCGCCACCTTAACAGAAACCTTCCTGAACACCTCATGGAGATCACAAGGTGTTTGCTCCTTGATTCCATCCAAGGGGTCGCCAGGACCGGCATCTATCATCATCCGTGTAGAAGGGGCCTCCGAGTCGGCCACGCTGCTGTCTCGTCGCTGAGATATGTCAGCGGTATTATCTGGCGGGCGCTGTCCTTTTAGTTCATTTATCTCCCGCTGCTGCTGCTGAAGCTCCCGCTGCTGCTGGTCAAGTCGGCGTTGGAACTCGGCCATCCGGTCATTCTGCACCTCCAGCTGGCGTTGTTTAGCTCTCGCTCGGCTTCTATAAGTCTCCGCGTCGGCCGGAAACCCAAGCGACCATGGAACACTAGGGCCGAAGCCTCTTGTTCGTCCTCCCTTCTCAGGATTACCGAGGACAAGCGTCAGCAAGTCTTTCTCTCTATCGGGAGCAAACTTTAGTTTTCCCGCCTTTATATCTGCCGTCACTTCAATCCATTTTTGCCTGGGTACCCTAACCCTGGTGTCACTTTCAACAATGTTCCCTGTCTTCATGTCATACTCACAGCCATGCGCGAGGAACCAATTTCGAGCCCTAGTGTCCCATCCTTCTCGCGTGGGTTCTGGAGTGATCCCCTTCAGCTCCATCTCAGCCTCTTGTGCATCCCACTTAGGCATGGCCCCTCCGTAGCCCCCTCGCCCCGTAGGATGCGTCGGTAACCTTTTGTCACGGTTGGTGGCTGCAACCGGGACTAAAGCTGTCGGCAGGATAAGGAAGCGTGGGTGGACGCACTGCTCGATGAGATAAAGCATGTAGCGCACGACGCCCTGTCGAAGGAACAAGACAAAGTAGAAGCGGTGTCGTGCCTATAAAAGGAGCATCAATACGCCTTGCCAAGCAGATCAACAAGCCAAGCACAGTTTCATTCCCATGGATGAAGGAAAGGGTTGGGAAATCTCCCGTGGCGCAGCTTCTCGAAGATGTCGTTGGTGCACACGCCCTACGGCATCTTCGGAAGCTGCTCCTCGGAAAAATTTCCCTGCAAGCCCGTGAAAGAATACATTATATGAAAGAATACTCCGTCTCCTCTAACAGTGTTGGGGAAAGGGTTCTCATTATTACATAAATGTAGAGATTGTCTTGGGAACTATATATGAAGAATACATTATTACATCGCCATCTAGTGTTGTGATCTTCTACGCCGTAGCCATGGAGAATCTTCATCATTTAGTAAGATGCTTGGGTCAATTTTCACCGTGAAGGGCGGAATTTCTTTAAACCTATTATAATCTTCTGACATGTCTGTCTTGTCATCCACTCCCACGATGTTTCTTTTCCCCGAAAGAACTATGTGGCGCTTTGGCTCCTCGGTTGATGTATTCTTTTGTTGATTTCTTTTTCTTGATTTGCTAGACATGTCCTTCACGTAGAAAACTTGAGCCACCTCGCTGGCTAGGACAAATGGCTCGTCAAGGTACGCAAGATTGTTGGGATCCACTGTTATCATACCGTACTTATCATCAATATGTATACCGCTGAGCTTCACCCATTTGCACCGAAACAAAGGGACCTTAAAAGTGGGACCATAGTCAAGTTCCCATATCTCCTCTATGTATCCATAATATGTGGTGGTCTGCCCATTCTCGTCTTTTGCATCGAAGCGGACACCGCTGTTTTGGTTGGTGCTCTTTTTATCTTGGTCGATCGTGTAAAATGTATTCCCATTTATCTCGTACCCTTGGAATGTACATATGTTTGAAGATGGTAACCTGGCCAACAAGAACAGCTGCTCCACAACAGATGGGTCATTAATGAGATGTCTTTGCAACCAACTGCCGAAGGTATTCATGTGTTGACATGTAATCAAGGACTCGGGCTGCCCCGGGTTTATTTCTCGTAAAGCATTCTTATGTTTCTCGATGTACGGAGCCACCAAGATGGAATTGTATAGAACTGTGTAGTGTGCTTGATTGAAAGAAATCTTGTCCCTGCACACCATTGATTTCCTTCCTAGTGTGCCTTTTCCAGTCAGCCTCCCCTCATACCGAGATTCAGGAACACCAATCGGCTTAAGGTCAGGAAGAAAGTCAACACAAAACTCAATGACCTCCTCAGTTCCGTAGCCCTTTGAGATACTTCCTTCCGGCCTAGCTCGGTTATGAACATATTTCTTTAAGACTCCCATGAACCTCTCGAATGGGAACATATTGTGTAGAAATACAGGACCGAGAATTCTAATCTCTTCAACTAGGTGAACGAGGAGGTGCGTCATAATATTGAAGAAGGATGGTGGGAACAACAACTCGAAGCTGACAAGACATTGGACCACATCTTCCTGTAATCCTGACAAAGTTTCTGGATCCATTACCTTCTGAGAAATTGCGTTGAGGAATGCACATATCTTCACAATGGCTAGTCGAACATTTTCTGGTAGAAGTCCCCTCAATGCAACCGGAAGCAATTGTGTCATAAGCACGTGACAGTCATGGGACTTCAGGTTTTGGAATTTTTTCTCCTTCATATTTACTATCCCCTTTATATTCGACGAGAAACCAGACGGAACCTTGATACTGAATAGGGCTTCAAAAAAGATCTCCTTCTCTTGTTTGGTAAGAGCGTAGCTGGCAGGCCCTACAAACTGCCCTGGATGTTTGCCGTTTCGTCCTTTATGAAGTTCCTGGTCCTCCCGTGCTTCTGGTGTATCTTTTGTCTTTCCATACACGCCCAGAAAACCTAGAATATTCACACAAAGATTCTTGGTCAGGTGCATCACGTCGATTGCAGAGCGGACTTCCAGGACTTTCCAGTATTCTAGCTCCCAAAAAATAGATTTCTTCTTCCACATGGGCGCGTGTCCGTCGGCGTCTTTCGGAACAGGTCGACTGCCTGGACCCTTTCCAAAGATAACATTTAAATCCTTGACCATGTCAAATATATCAGCACCACTACGGGGGATAGGCTTCGGACGGCGGTCTGCCTCGCCATCGAAATGCTTTCCTTTTTTCCTTAAGGGATGCTTGCGCGGAAGGTAACGACGATTGAACGGGTACACAACTTTTCTGCTTTTTCCCAAATATTTACTTTCAGTCTCATCTAAACAGTGTGTGCATGCATTGTATCCTTTGTTCGTCTGTCCTGAAATGTTACTGAGAGCAGGCCAATCATTGATGGTTACGAATAGCAACCCTCGTAGGTCAAATTCTTGCTCGGTGTGCTCATCCCACACACGTACACCTGGTTTGGCCCACAACTCCAAAAGTTCATCGACTAATGGCCTTAGGTACACATCAATGTCGTTGCCCGGTTGCTTTGGGCCTTGGATAAGCACTGGCATCATAATGAACTTCCGCTTCATGCACAACCAAGGAGGAAGGTTGTAGATACATAGAGTCACGGGCCAGGTGCTGTGACTGCAGCTCTGCTCCCCAAAAGGATTCATGCCATCTGTACTTAGACCAAAGTATAAGTTCCTTGCCTCACCTGCAAAATCCGGGAACTCTCTCCCGATGTTTCTCCACTGCCGACCATCAGCGGGGTGCCTCAACATCGCGTCTTTCTTACGTTCTTCCATGTGCCATCGCAACAACTTGGCATGCTCTTTGTTTCTGAACAAATGTTTCAACCGTGGTATTATTGGAGCATACCACATCACCTTCGCAGGAACCCTCTTCCTGGGTGGCTCGCCCTCAACATCACCAGGGTCATCTTTTCTGATCTTATACCGCAATGCACCACATATCGGACATTTATTCAAATTCTCGTACTTCTCACCGCGGTAGAGGATACAGTCATTAATGCATGCATGTATCTTCTGCACATCTAATCCTAGAGGGCAGACAAGCTTCTTTGCTTCATATGTACTGACGGGCAACTCATTATTTCTTGGAAACAACTTCTTTAATATTATCATCAATTTCTCAAATCCCGAGTCAGTCACACCGACCTCTGCCTTCCATTTCAGCAATTCCAATATGCTACCCAGCTTTCTATGCCCATCTTCACAACCTGGGTACAACAATTTGTGGTGGTCCTCTAACATCTTGTCGAACTGCAACCTCTCCTTATCCGTGCCACAGTCTCTTCTTGCATCAGAAATGGCCCGACGAAGATCATCGTCAACAGGATCATCTGATGCCTGTTCTTCACCTCCTTCTTCTTCATTGTCGTCCATTGCGGTATCAAAGCATTCAGAGAACATAGATCGGTACTGGTCATCATTATCTTCTTCCTCATCGCCGTCTTCCATCATAACCCCTTCTTCTCCGTGCTTGGTCCAAACATTATAGCTGGACATGAATCCAAACCGAAGCAGGTGGCTCTTAATGTCTCTTGAGCAAGAGTAATCCTTCTCGTTCTTACATTTTAGACATGGACAGCACATAAAACCTTGCTTCGACTTGTTGGCCTCGGCCACAAGCAGGAAAGAATTCACGCCCTCTCTGAAAGCGGGAGCACATCGGTTACCGTACATCCATGGATGACTCATCTGCATCATAAGTACAATTATATATGTATCAGATGCAATCACCTTGCTAAAATTAGTATTGTACGGACTATGCATATATATAGTCGAGAAAATAGTTGCTAACCTTTTAGGATCAAAAAGAGGAGAAATCTTATCAAATAAAACCAAGTGGCATCCCTCTCACAAGCATTCCATCAAACACCTCTTGTGCACATGTAGAAAAAATGAGCTAGCATACACCTCCACCTTCACCACCAAGGAAAATATGAGGTGGGGGGGGTGGCTGCTTCTATATATAGGCATGGCCCTATTGTCGCGGGCCGTATTACGACCCGCGACAAAAGGGGTGCCGTCAGGAGGCGCCAGCCCTCAGACCCCTTTTGTCGCGGGTCGTAATACGGCCCGTGACAAAAGGCCGCGACAAAAGGCCCTGACGGCTCCACATGGTTTCGGGGCGACGTGGCCAGGCCATTTGTCGCGGGTGCAGGCGCGCCCGCGACAAAAGGCTCCCACGGAAGCCCTGTTTTCCACTAGTGAAAATAGACAATGGGTATTGCACAGATAACTAACAACAAATAAAGATGGACAACAGAATCTGAGGCACGCCAAACAACATAATGAAGGAAACTGCACTGTTCGGGTCATTTTTCTTCCAAAAGTGGCGCCAACTGCCTGTCCAGTGTCCACGATGTTGCCCGGCCAGCATGCAGCAAGGGCCAAGGGGACCTGCCGGAAAGAGGGAGAGAGGTTCTCGAGGAGGGTAGCTGTTGCCACGCCACGCTGAGATGCCAAAAGATGCCGTGCTGCCGTGGAGCATATGGATTTTGGCAGCAGCAGCACGAGGAAGTTAGGGGAGGGAAGTATTGTCCTGGGAGGTGATCTGCTCATTGCAGGCTGAACAGTATTGGGCAAGACGGATGTGCCATTTTATAGCGTGCGATCACGTTGGCGGAAGGAGACTTGAAGAAGGAAGGGGAACGGGAGGAGTAGTAACGCATGGAGGTAATCATTGGGGCATTATGTTAATGAGAAGGTGAAGAGTAGCGTTTATTTCCATGAGAACCGCATGCTCGCGTGCAGCTACGGGAGAAGGAAGGGGAAAATAAACCGAACTGGAACATCGTGCATAGGAAGCTATATTTTTGTTGGTGTGTCTGACGTGGCCTGTTAGTGGGACATGATGATGTGGCATAGCTGCATGTTTAGGGAAATAGGTTAGTGGGGATGATCTTTTTAGTTGTATAGGATTATTATTTTTAATGAAATTTACATCAACATGTTCTTCTTGAGCAACCAATAAAGCTAATGAAACATTATTAGCATCAACATTAGTCCTATCATTCACAAGCATAGACATAATAGCATCAATCTTATCACTCAAGGAGGAGGTTTCTTCGATAGAATTTACCTTCTTACCTTGTGGAGCTCTTTCCGTGTGCCATTCAGAGTAATTAATCATCATATTATCAAGAAGCTTTGTTGCTTCACCAAGAGTGATGGACATAAAGGTACCTCCAGCAGCTGAATCCAATAGGTTCCGCGAAGAAAAGTTCAGTCCTGCATAAAAGGTTTGGATGATCATCCAAGTAGTCAGTCCATGGGTTGGGCAATTTTTAACCAAAGATTTCATTCTTTCCCAAGCTTGTGCAACATGCTCATTATCTAATTGTTTAAAATTCATTATACTACTCCTCAAAGATATAATTTTAGCAGGGGGATAATATCTACCAATAAAAGCATCCTTGCATTTAGTCCATGAATCAATACTATTCTTAGGCAGAGATAGCAACCAATCTTTAGCTCTTGCTCTTAAAGAGAAAGGAAACAATTTTAATTTTATAATGTCACCATCTACATCTTTATACTTTTGCATTTCACACAATTGAACAAAATTATTGAGATGGGCAGCAGCATCATCAGAACTAACACCAGAAAATTGCTCTCGCATAACAAGATTCAGTAAAGCAGGTTTAATTTCAAAGAATTCTGCTGTAGTAGCAGGTGGAGCAATAGGTGTGCATAAGAAATCATTATTATTTGTGGTTGTGAATTCACACAACTTAGTATTCTCAACAGTACCCAATTTAGCAGTAGTAAATAAAGCAAACTAGATAAAATAAATGCAAGTAACTAATTTTTTTTGTTTTTTTTTGATATAGAGTGCAAGACAGTAAATAAAGTAAATCTAGCAACTAATTTTTTTGTGTTTTGATATAATGCAGCAAACAAGAAAGTAAATAAAATAAAGCAAGACAAAAACAAAGTAAAGAGATTGGATTGTGGAGACTCCCCTTGCAGCGTGTCTTGATCTCCCCGGCAACGGCGCCGAAATTTACTTGCTGGCGTGTAGTTGACGTGGGAGTTAGAAATCTTTGTGGTGTAACTTCTTCAGTTCCCCGGCAACGGCGCCGTAAATTTACTTGGCGTGTAGTTGACGTGGGAGTTAGAAATCTTTGTGGTGTAACTTTTCTTCAGTCCCCGGCAACGGCGCCAGAAATTTAGCTTGATGACGCGTAAAGCACACGCCCGTTGGGAACCCCAAGTGGAAGGTGTGATGCGTACAGCAGAAAGTTTCCCTCAGTAAGAAACCAAGGTTTAATCGAACCAGTAGGAGTCAAGAAGCACGTCGAAGGTTGATGGCGGCGGGATGTAGTGCGGCGTAACACCAGGGATTCCGGCGCCAACGTGGAACCTGCACAACACAACCAAAGTACTTTGCCCCAACGAAACAGTGAGGTTGTCAATCTCATCGGCTTGCTGTAACAAAGGGTTAGATGTATAGTGTGGATGATGATTGTTTGCAGAAAACAGTAGAACAAGTATTGCAGTAGATTGTATTCGATGTAAAAGAATGGACCGGGGTCCACAGTTCACTAGAGGTGTCTCTCCCATAAGATAAATAGCATGTTGGGTGAACAAATTACAGTTGGGCAATTGACAAATAGAGAGGGCATGACCATGCACATACATGATATGATGAGTATAGTGAGATTTAATTGGGCATTACGACAAAGTACATAGACCGCTATCCAGCATGCATCTATGCCTAAAAGTCCACCTTCAGTTTATCATCCGAACCCCTTCCAGTATTAAGTTGCAAACAACAAACAATTGCATTAAGTATGGTACGTAATGTAATCAATAACTACATCCTCGAACATAGTATCAATGTTTTATCCCTAGTGGCAACAGCACATCCACAACCTTAGAACTTTCTGTCACTGTCCCAGATTTAATGGAGGCATGAACCCACTATCAAGCATAAATACTCCTCTTGGAGTTAAGAGTAAAAACTTGGCCAGAGCCTCTACTAATAACGGAGAGCATGCAAGATCATAAACAACACATAGGTAATAGATTGATAATCAACATAACATAGTATTCTCTATCCATTGGATCCCAACAAACACAACATATAGCATTACAGATAGATGATCTTGATCATGTTAGGCAGCTCACAAGATCCGACAATGAAGCACATGAGGAGAAGACGACCATCTAGCTACTGCTATGGACCCATAGTCCAGGGGTGAACTACTCACTCATCACTCCGGAGGCGACCATGGCGGTGAAGAGTCCTCCGGGAGATGATTCCCCTCTCCGGCAGGGTGCCGGAGGCGATCTCATGAATCCCCCGAGATGGGATTGGCGGCGGCGGCGTCTCTGTAAGGTTTTCCGTATCGTGGCTCTCGGTACTGGGGGTTTCGCGATGAAGACTATATGTAGGCGGAAGGGCAGGTCAAGAGGCGACGCGAGGGGCCCACACAACAGGGCCGCGCGGCCAGGAGGTGGGCCGCGCCGCCCTGGCGTGTCGCCGCCTCGTCGCCTCACTTCGTTTCCCTTTCGGTCTTCTGGAAGCTTCGTGGAAAAATAGGCCCCTGGGCGTTGATTTCGTCCAATTCCGAGAATATTTCCTTACTAGGATTTCTGAAACCAAAAACAGCAGAAAACAGCAAGTGGTTCTTCGGCATCTCGTTAATAGGTTAGTGCTGGAAAATGCATAAATATGACATAAAGTATGCATAAAACATGTAGATATTATCAATAATGTGGCATGGAACATAAGAAATTATCGATACGTCGGAGACGTATCAGGCGACGGTGAGCAATTACCGATCATCGGCGCCAACCAAACATACAGAAAGTACTGGGCGCGGATCAAGGAAGAGTTCGACGAGCGCAGTTCCTCGACAAGGATTACTGCACGATGCCAATGAGGAGGAGCCAAAAGACAATGTCGACACGCTGGGCCATCATCCAGGCGTCTGTATACTTGTTCCATGAATTCCATTCCGAGCTCGAGAACAAAGGGATAGCGGCACAAACGTCGTCAACTTGGTACGCCTATTTCTACCAACAGTTTATCGCGTATCTTTCTATCACGATTTGATAGTCTTTTGCACTTTATTTGATTAGTTCAACCACGCCATGCAGTTGTCCAGAAAAATTCAAAAGGGTTTAGGCTTTTTGTGTTGCTGCATTGCTATAGCAATCTGAAAACCTGCGAGAAGTGGAAGTTGACGCGTCTTGCCTTGGCGAATGGGAAAGATGGCGCCATTGATCTAGATGTGCCGCTCGCAACATCAACAGGGCACCCTATCGGCAACAAGCCTGCCATGCTGGACGCAGCGGCGATTGAGAAGACGCAGTCGTCGATCAACAAGTGCCTCGCCGAGGTCTCAAGAGGCAAGAAGAGGAGATGAAGCTCAACGCACAACTACTACAAATTCATGATCCTCGACGAGATCGACACCAAAATTGCAGCGGACGAAGCAGCGGCAGCAACCCCACCTCTGGAGGCAGCGGCGGCACCAGCAGGCGCGTCTACGACAACGTCGGCCAGTACACCTGCATTGGAAATAGTATCACCATCGCCAACGGAGCAGCCAGACCGGGCAGAGCATGACGAGATCGTCGTGCTCGACGGGCCAGCATCGACTCAGGATGTGTCGTCATCGTTGTCGAACTGGTTCTTCTAGTTATGTTCAATTCGTACCCGATCTATAATATGATCGCGTCCAGTATTTTGATCGCGGCGACTTTGGCGGAAACAATTTCTTTTAAACGTGAACTATTTGAATTTATGTTTAGGAGTGGTTTTAGGAGACGCGGCTGGGAACGGACGCGTTCCAAATGTGGCACGAGGCGGCGACGTCCCCCATTCGATCAATTTGGCCCCTTTTGAGTGCCGCCTTGAGGGATGCGACTGGAGATGCTCTTAGATGTCGTAGTTTGGAATTCTGAATTGATCTTACACCTCATAAGAGCTTCGAAGTGGTCACATCACACGGTGGTGTGTAACATGTGTATGACTTATATGCAAATTCAAAATACCTGAATTTTAGGATGAATATTACCTTTGGAATAAAGAAATCCAAAAAAGCCTACTTAACATAGATAAAGTTATATAAACTGATTTAACACCAATAATAATTGTTGCTTCCTATTTGCATTTAACAAGATGATCAATCTCAACTTTTCTACGGATTGTGTATAATTGTATAGTCTTGATGCAAAGTTTGGATTTCAATAAAATGAAGTGGTTGCCTCTCTGATAACCCTCTTTCAAACCTTCTATAAAATCGGGTTATTGATTTACTGAGAGGTGTTGAACAATATCTGCAAAATCTCATTGAAAAAAGTTCTTTCATGGTCTCAAAGAAAATGGGAAGGATGGGTCAACCCATAAATTCGCATCAATTAAAAAACACAAGAATTTGTCTTCTTTATTCCACAAGATGCAAAGCTGAATTATTTTGACGATGTTTTAAGACACATGGTATCCCATTAGGAACTCACACTTCAGTTTCAGGATACTTTTCATGCTTGTAAATACACTTTTGTTATATCTCAAAAAAGTGCTCATGAAGCACAACTGGAAAGCATATTTGCATTAACTTATTAAGAAGTTTATGATATATAAAATTATCTTATCTTTGTGAGAATAAATAGAAATTCTAAATTAGTATATTTTCTGTGTGGAATTCTAAATTAGTATACATTTGTAAATAAACCACGGAGTACATTTGAGAAGAGGTAACTCGTGCCACAAAAACATTATAAATAACCACCCATCCTTCAAGCGATTAACAAACGAATAGGAGAGACACAGCCGGTCCACTAAGTACAAATACAAGACCTCTACCTTTCTAACACCAAGAAGTCGCGAACTCTATCTTTTCACCTCATGCAAATCATTCTCCAATTTTCCGTAGAAATTTCCCTAAAACTCTAAGAGGCCACGGAGGGGAAACTCATCGTGAATTGTAGACGTCGGCCTAGACCCGCTCATTGGCGTCCAGGGATGGGACCAGCGATAAGTTCTAGAGATTAGCGCGTGAGTCGCCGTTTCCGCATCTACTGATGGCGGTGAAACAGATGCGTCACCACCATATCTACTGTCACCATCGGTGCAATCAGCGCAGTGTCCAATATCATCAGTTTCTCACTTATTTATACTAATGTACAGTATCGTCAGTTCTCTCAACTAAGACTTAATTATATATATTTAGTCGATAGTTCATAGATTACAACATAATGGCGAAACTAAGCATAACATGTAGTTATCCATGTTACAAAATGTGTAAGTCCATAGTTTTCATGTTAAATCGAAATCACAATTTGCAACATATGTTGGATTTGTTTTTTACTTAACATAAGTATCGAACATGCATTCAAAACTAGGTCCCATTATATTCACATGAATTTCCCTTAGACCCAACAAAGTAATAAGGAGGACATGAAATTGTTTCACACATTAGTACTTGGCATGAAATGTGTTAAGTGCATTTGTATGTCACGTTCATATTGATGTTTTATTTGAGTAACAGTTGGTAGAAAGCTCTAAAGTGTACATGTCGACAAATATCTATAAGCATGTTTCTAGATTTTGTTTACCGAGAAACTGAAGAGAAGACCGCAAAGGTTTGCTATTTCTAATTTTATCTCTTGAAATTATGAGGTTTCCTTGCTTATTATAAAATTTTAAAGTTTAATATCGTGACTAATTTTATACTCGAATGCCTAATAGTGGGTATCATCTTTCCAGCAACATCATCGACGACACACTAAGACGGTCTGTTTTGGTCCGCACGGACGTGCGGAGATCAAAACTCTAGCCCAAATAAGCATTGAATGATCCTCAACACATACCACAAAAGAATATCCTCAAGTTTCAAAGTCTAACATGTCCATTAAGATGATCAAGTTCATAATAAAACCTAAATCTAAATTGATAATGGAAAAAAGCTAGGTATGGATTTGCTGAAAATAAGTTGGGAATCGGAGGAGAAATGTATCTTGGATCGAATTGAGTGGGATGAATTATATAAAAAAGAACAGAATCAAAGATCCAAGGGGGTTGGTTTTGAGTTGGGAGGACTGTATCACCCTACCATTTAATAAAGGTAAGATACATGTGTATCGTGCTATTCCCGGGATCACCGATAGCACACACATTATAAAATATAGTAATCATTGCAATAGCATCAAATTACTACATCGTTGATCCAGAGGTAAAGTAAAAGCTTACAAATTGCATAGTTACATGGACTAGCTCAAGTAATATATTTAAAACAAACACAGCGGACGGTAAATCATCAATGAGCCTTCATTATCTTCATGTGTCACATGCAGTCATGTTGGAAGGTAGACTCGAGATCCTACCAATTACTTCTCCTCAGAAAATTATGCACGTTTCAATATGCAGCCCCACGAATGGAGGTCAGTACAATGATGTACTGGCAAATGCCACTTATTTGGTGGCAGTTGTGAAAAGACTAGCTACATGATATTTGGCTAGTGCAGTCTTGGGCTAATTTGCATAAAGCCAATTTTATCCTATATTTTATTTAAACAAAAAAATTTATAAAACTTGTAAATATATCATAAACAGTACCATGGTTACATCTCTCATGTACTTTTATACAACTGTTTCTCAAATTTTAACACATTCAGAAAAGATGCTGATATTCTTCCATACATTTCTTGTCTAGGAGCTCAAATTGTTCATAACTGGGGACACGGCTAAGAAATTAGGTTTAACTCTCGAAAGGTTGTGCACTTTTACCTTATGACCCACCCTTCCCAAGAGAAGAATGAGACAAGATCTTTCAGAAGGAGAATTCAACCATACTAGCTAGACCCGTTTCCAATCGGCTGCATAGCAACAAGTTGAACCCTCACAACGTAATTAATCCTGGCAAAGCCCATAATATCATAAGGTTGCACTGGAAGCTATCTAAAACATGGAAGACTTGGAAATCTCTTTAATCCTGGGTGGCCAACCACAAGTGGAACTTACATGCTTAAAACCCTTACAGGTAGTAAACCCCCACACGATCCCCTGGTGAAAACCAGGTGTGCAGTCAAAAGCGGCCACTCTACAACTGCGAACTCTTAGATGCCCCACTTCACACTAGTTAAACTTCTAGGGAACGTGGTCCTGAGCAGCCGCCCACCAATCAACCATTCCACCCAGGTGTTTCATTAAGGTTGTTAATTTTAAATTTTCGAACAATCACAACCAATTAACGAAACAACATTTGGCATTTGATGTTGCAAAGCAGAAATAAAGCATCCTACAAATATGTTTAGGAGTAGCTACACACTACTAGGGTTTGCTAAGCATAGTATAACAATTTACTTTTGAAATCTAAATCCTACCATGCATACTAGTTTAAAACACTAATGCATAAATAAATAAAATAGATATGATTTGAATGTCACTTGCCTCTTTCGTAGTCAAAATGTGTTCACTTCTCTCAAAAAAAATACGTCGCTCTTCACACAAACTATAAGATAAAATATAACACAACATAAATACACCATTCAGCAACAACAAAATCAAGCAAGGAAACAATTTAGAAACATTTGTTATTCATTTTATTTTATTCTTTATTTATCTTAGTGCTCAAAGGATAGAGGAGAATATGGCATGAGGCATGGCTTGCAAGATATGAATTTGAGATATTGAATGGATGGGTCAAATACTTGAAAAGAAAATGATTATCTAAGTTAAGTGCTCAGAAAAAAATGATTGATAAAACCTATGGTCACTAGTTGTTTACTACACAAGAATGGGTAATTGGAATGATCCATGTGATAAAATCACATGAGTCTCAAATGGCGCAACTCAAAATATTATTTAGTAAAGTGTGACAACACTTACTAAGATATTATGAGTTACACATAGGCTTGGCTATGAACTAATGGTATATAGAATTACTCAAATTACTCATTTGTAAGTTGAATAGTTTTAAACTAAGTCAAGGAGTGAATGAGAATAAATTTGGATAGACACGATATTGGTTCAAGGTAAAGTGTCTAGTGGTATTGGTGTGTGGATGTGATCATAAGTTTCACCTTCACAAAAGAATCATGTTAAGAAAGGATTATAGAAATATATAATGAATATATACTCGATGCAGTAGAGTGTGTCAACACAACATTTGCACATAGGAAAGTCTATAGTTAAGATTATCACCATTTACTCAAATAACTCAATTGTTATTTGAATACTATGGACTAGGATAATATGATTTGGAGAGATGTGAACATGGAGCGTGATGAATGTGTTCAACTAAACTAAATAGAATTTCTACTGGATATGGAGTTTCAGTGTTATTTATTTGTCAAAGGAATCGACTTAAAACGATTTATAGATTTTAAGTTGTGCCAAAAATTACTCAAATCCTCATATTTGAATTTGAATACTTGCAAAGTGATTAGAATATTTTGGATAGTGGTACTATTGGATGGAGTACTGTAAAACAAGGCTTATACAATTGGGTTCACTCCAAAATTATTTTTAGAACTCAAGTTATGATCATAATAGTGATTTGAATGAATTTGTACGCACCACGTTTGTGCGCATAACAACTTTGATTTCTTCTGGTTCCATGATGTTCTACATGTTCTAAGGATTCCAAAGACTACAAATTTATAAATTTGGACTAGTATATTAGATGATGTGATTTTTATAGTGTGAAAGAGTTAATTTTCTATTTGAATTATGATACGAAATTTACAGTATTATTGCTTAAAAGTGTTCTACGGGTTATAAGCTTTCCAACGATATAAAATATAAATTTTGGATGTATAGATGTTTTTATATTGAATTTCTAAGTTGGAGATGCAATCCGACATTTATATTCAAATTTAAAATCGAGTTTGACTAAATTTGAGTGCTGAGTGTACCGACACGTGCCATGTTCTGATTCGACCGTACCTCTTCGTTTAAGTGATCTGACGCGGATCCTCGGATCTTGATCGGACGGCTGAAATTGAATCTTCAGTTTCTAACTAATTTTCATTGCTTCGGATAACTTTGAAATAGATCTGTGGTTGAGAGATAAATCGGTACAGCCAAATCTAAAAACTTCCAACAAGAAACTTGTAGAGAATGATCGGATCTACCTTCTCAACAAAGTAATTTAGATTTCGTCGAACGGGAGCGAACGAAATTAGAATTCCCTTTGTCAGACCTGACGCCTTGCGATGCGAAATTCTCCGTGTATGGTGGACGAAAAGGTACGAGATGGGCCGAGATTTAAAGATCTCGACGAGATCTACAACTTCCGAAGCGATTTGAGGTGGTTTTGGTGGTTAAAACAACGAGTTAAGATTCGTTGCTTTAGGGTTTCAAGAGGAGCAAAGGGAAAATGAATCTGCAGCATGCTGAAGGGTTTATACAGACCATAGGTTGGTGGAAAAGGTGGGTCTCGAAGTTAGGAACACGTAGAAACAAACGGAGATCAAATCGGAATTGTAGAACTCTAGATATTAGGATTTGAGTGGAGGCATGTTTACCAAAACGAAAATCGGGCTTTCCCATACAGGTGTACGCTATTCCCTGGTTGACTTTGTTGCACTTGTGACGAGATTTTCTTCGGTAATTATAGGTCCATTTTTCATAAAACATGATTTCCTACGCACCATACAAAAACAGAAGGAATTGCACATCTTTGCAATAATTAGTTATTAGTGGCACATTTAGAGAGGTGTTTAGTCAATTTCTTGAATTTGCAAAGGGTTTTAACGTGAGGAAAAATGGCATATTTCACATCCATCACCGAGCAAGGGAACGTGGCCATGGAGGAAGACCAAGCACGACCACGAGGCGGGGTTATCGGTGTGCAAGTCTAAGAAGCCACACAACCTCCTCCCCGTCGGCGTGGATGTCGTGCGGGCGCTCGACAACAACATGACTAGTTGCGAGGAGTGGGATGACATCCATTCCGTGGAAGATGGCACCTCAACTTTCGGAGGGTGCCCATACCAGTGGTCCGGTGGAAGGACCTAGAGCGGCGCCGGAAAACGCTCGCCCGCGGGCTTCTGCCTCCAGATTTACTCGACTTGCTGATGTGGGACACATTTGGCAAACTGGAATGGGATCCTCAGTGGTGATCCGGGTTCCTTGTAGACAATGAGTTCAGCTACGGTTATGTGCCATTGCCAGATGTGAATATGGAGGACAAGGAGGATCCGCCAGCGGCCGAGTACGGCGACGAGGTTTCGGGCGAGGAGGAATAGGGCGACACCGGAAACTTCATTGGCTATCTCGTTTGCTTGGCTAAGAAGGCCAAGAAAGAGGGCACAGTGGACCAGCTCTGTGTCATGCCAGACTGGGTGGACAAGGAGGTGGACCTGGAGCACTTGAACCTGATGACCCACAAGCATAGGGGGTGTATCGTAGTACTTTCGATAAATAAGAGTGTCGAACCCAACGAGGAGCAGAAGGTGTTGACAAGCAGTTTCGATGAAGGATTCACTGTAAATGCTCACAGACATGTTTTCAGGAGGTTTTGATATAGCAGATAAATAAAATACAAGTAAGTAAAATGCGAGAATAATAATTGCAGCAAGTGGCCCAATCCTTTTTAGCACAAAGGACAAGCCGGTTTGTTTACTTATGATGACCAAACGTTCTTGAGGACACACGGGAATTTAGTCTAGTTCTTTCGCTTCATATAGTTGATTAATCTTCATTGTTTTGATAAGTGTTGTGTGGGTGAACCTATGCTAATGCACCGCCCTTCCTAGGACTAATACATACTTGTGATTAAACCCTTGCAAGCATCCGCAAATACAAGAACGTAATTAAGATAAATTTAACCACAGCCTTAAACTCTGAGATCCTGCTATCCCTCATGCATCGATATACCAACGGGGGTTCAGGTTGCTGTCACTCCGGCAACCCCACAATTAGCAAACGAATACAAGATGCATTCCCCTAGGCCCATAAAGGTGAAGTGTCATGTAGTCGACGTTCACATGACACCACTAGAAGAATAACACCACAACTTAAATATCAAACCATTAAATATTACTCAACATAGTTCACTACTAACATTTAGACTTCACCCAAGTCCTCAAGAACTAAACGAACTACTCACAAGACATCATATGGAACATGATCAGAGGTGATATGATGATGGATAACAATCTGAACATAAACCTTGATTCAACGGTTTCACTCAATAGCATCAATAACAAGGAGTAATCAACACCGGGAGAGTTTCCCCTATGAAATACTCAAGATTCAACCCTAGATGTTACAGCGGAGACGAGGTGCAGCGGTGGAGATGACGGTGTCGGTGGTGGAGATGATGATGATGATCCCAATGAAGTCCAGCTCGATGACGGTGACGATGGCGACGATTTTCCCCTTCCGGGAGGGAATTTCCCGGATTTCTGCCTGCCGGAGAGCTCTTTTCTCTCTGGTGTTTTCCGCCTCGAGGAGGCGGTGATGACTATCCACGATGTTCCCCCGCACCTTAGGGTTTCTGGGAGATAAAGTACGCGAAAGGGTGATGGCTAAGGGGGTCGTGGGCCCCCTCCCCACGTGGCGGCGCGCCAGCCTTGGTGGCCGCGCCGACCCATGGGGAGGGCCCATGGCGGCCCTCCTCAGCCTCCCCTTTTGGCTGGCTCCGTCATCTGGGAAAATAGGAGCTTCGGTATGTTTTCCGTCAATTGTTGATCTTCAAAAATATTGTATCATGACGGTGCTTTTTCCAGCAGAATTCTGACTCCGGTGAGTAATTCTCCAATAATCATGAAACATGCAAAATAGGTGAAATAACATAAGTATCATCTCTAAATATGAAATATATCAATGAATAACAGTAAATTATGATATAAAATAGTGATGCAAAATGGACGTATCAGAACCTCATGAGGGGAGCCCTAAGGGCCGAACGAGGCCATGTGGCACAGCCAAGGCCTTAGCCTCGCCACCCAGGCTCTTTCCCCCTGGAGAATCGCTAGCCGTCCGTCTTGATCTCCAAATCGATTTTTTGACCTAAAAATTGTTGGAGATATGCCCGAGAGGCAATAATAAAATAGTTATTGTTATATCTCCGTGTTCATGATAAATGTTTACACTCCATGCTATAATTGTATTAACCGGAAACATTGATACATGTGTGTTGTGTAAACAACAAGAGTCCCTAGTAAGCCTCTCATTTAACTAGCTTGTTGATTAATAGATGATCACGGTTTCCTGATCATGAACATATGATGTTATTAATAACAAAAACATATCATTAGGTGAATGATGTGATGGACACACCCATAGTAAGCATAGAATGAGATCAAGTCATTAAGTTCAACTTGCTATAAGATTTCGATACATAGTTACCTAGTCCTTCGACCATGATATCATGTAAATCACTTACACCGGAAGGATGCTTTGATTACATCAAACGCCATTGCGTAAATGGGTGGATATAAAGATGAGAATAAGTAATCGGAAAGTGTGAGTTGAGGCATATGGATAAAGAGTGGGATTTTTCCATCCCGATGACGGATAGATATACTCTGGGCCCTCTCGGTGGAATGTCGTATGATTAGCTTGCAAGCATGTGACTAGGTCACAAGAGATGACATACCACGGTACGAGTAAAGAGTACTTGTCGGTAACGAGGTTGAACTAGGTATGGAGATACCGATGATCGAACCTCGGACAAGTAAACTATCGCGTGACAAAGGAAATCGGTATCGTATGGAAATGGTTCTTTCGATCATGAAGTCATCATTGAATATGTGGGAGCTATTATGGATCTCCAGGTCCCGCTATTAGTTATTTATCGGAGAGGAGTCTCGATCATGTCCACATAGTTCTCGAACCGTAGGGTGACACACTTAAGGTTTGATGTCGTTTTAAGTAGATATGGAATATGGAATGGAGTTCGAATGTTGTTCGGAGTCTCGGATGGGATCCAGGACATCACGAGGAGTTCCGGAATGGTCCGGAGAATAAAATTCATATATAGGAAGTCACTTTCCAAGTTTGGAAATGATCCGGATCATTTATGGAAGGCGCTAGAATGTTCTAGAACCTTCCGGAAAAAATCACCATGGAAGGTGGAGTCTGATACGTCTCCAACGTATCTATAATTTCTTATGTTCCATGCTAGTTTTATGACAATACCTACATGTTTTATTCACACTTTATAATGTTTTTATGCATTTTCTGGGACTAACCTATTAACAAGATGCCATAGTGCCAGTTCCTGTTTTCTGCTGTTTTTGATTTCAGAAAAGTTGGTTTACAAATATTCTCGGAATTGGACGAAACAAAATCCCACGGCCCTATTTTCCACGGAGAGTTCCAGAAGTCCGAACAAGAGTCGAGGAAGGGAAGCAGGGGGCCCACACCATAGGGCGGCGCGGCTGTGGGGCCCCCCGCGCCGACCTGTGGGGAGGGAGCCCCCTGGCTCCCCCGATGCTTCCCCTTCGCCTATTTATTCCTTCGTCTCGGAAAACCCTAGTACCGAGAGCCAAATTACGAGAACAGTTCTAGAGACGCCGCCGCAGTCAACCCCATCTCCGGGGGGTCGAAGATCTCCTCCGCACCCCCGGAGAGGGGAATCATCACCGGAGGGCTCTACATCACCATGCCCGCCTCCGGATTGATGCGTGAGTAGTTCATCCTTGGACTATGGGTCCATAGCAGTAGCTAGATGGTTGTCTTCTCATATTATGCCATCATGTTTAGATCTTGTGAGCTGCCTATCATGATCAAGATCATCTATTTGTAATGCTACATGTTGTGTTTGTTGGGATCCGATGAATATGGAATACTATGTCAAGTTGATTATTGATCTATCATCTATGTGTTATTTATGATCTTGCATGCTCTCCGTTGCTAGTAGAGGCTCTGGCCAAGTTGATACTTGTAACTCCAAGAGGGGGTATTTATGCTAGATAGTGGGTTCATGCCTCCATTGAATCTGGGACAGTGACAAAAAGTTCTAAGGTTGTGGATGTCGTTGCCACTAGGGATAAAACATCAATGCTTTGTCTAAGGATATTTGTATTGTTTACATTACGCACGTACTTAATGCAATTGTCTGTTGTTTGCAACTTAATACTGGAAGGGGTGCGGATGCTAACCCGAAGGTGGACTTTTTAGGTATAGATGCATGCTGGATGGCGGTCTATGTTCTTTGTCGTAATGCCCTAAGTAAATCTCATAGAGTCATCATGATATGTATGTGCATTGTTATGCCCTCTCTATTTGTCAATTGCCCAACTGTAATTTGTTTTTGTTGCGGTCAGAAACCCACCGTCGAGCAACGACTGGCAACACCGTAGAGCCGGGAACAACTCAGGGTTGCGGCTGGCCCTAGTCCCTCAGAGCGACGGCCCGCAAAGCCTTCTGGTCACACGTCCGATGCTGTCGCAAGGGCGTGCCACCTGACCTATACCTGGTCAGGAAGGTGTTGGATGATGCCTCGCTTAGTTTCCTGTAGGGCACACACGTAAACGTTAAATACGAGCCTCGATCGGCTCTGAGGTTATCCTGTGAATCGGCTCAAAGCCGATCCACCCATGATTCGTACAAGGTGTCCGAATATATGGTGGTCCTGCTTGATCAAGATAAAGTTAAAGCGATCTACGACGATTTAGGGTTTTCACCGTATAATCGGATCATCCTACTCACGATTGGGCCTCGCGCTCGCGTACGGTGATCGTAAGCCGATCCTAGACAGGGCCTAAAAACCAACACGAGGTTGATCCTCGGAACATCCTGTCTAGGGCCAGCAAACTACACCCTACACGCCGCTGGATCCTCCAACCCTTTGTAAGGCCTAACTATTGCGGATATTAAACTAATCCTTGAAGAACAAGGAGCAACCGTAACGGATCGGATCTACTAAACAACGATCAAGCGGGGTGCCGCCCCTACACCTAAGATAGGTGTAAGGGCGGCTAGATGCATAAGGGTTGCACTACGACAGCATATGATACGAAGAACAATGCTAACCCTAACACATCTAAGATAACTACGTTGCTCGCCATCAAAAAGGCTTCAGCACGAGCAACGCATGAACAACGTAGATAGGCTTGTGCTGCCTAGATCGCAAGATGCGATCTAGGCAGCATGGTGCTTACCGGAGAAACCCTCGAGACAAAGGAGTTGGCGATGCGCCGAGATTGATTGTGTTGAACGTTGGTTGTTGTTTATTCCATAAACCCTAGATACATATTTATAGTCCAGGGGACTTTCTAATTTAGGCGTGCACCAAACCGTGCACGGGTAAAACTCTAACCTCTTAAACTAAGATGCAATCTAATATGTTACAGATACACGGGCAATTTAGCCCAACTTGGTACAACAGGCCGATTCATGTACTTCTTCCATGTATATTCTTCAAATCCATCTTCAATCGCGGCCCACATCTGATCCGGTCAAATTCTGGTGATAACACATGCCCCCCTGGTTTTGGAAATGACATTTCCAAAATCATTACGCCTTTCTTTCGTCGGGTCATGTCATGGCGCCTTGCCTCCTTGACTTTATCACCAATCTAAAGAATTCATTTTAAACTGAAGGAATGTCTTCACTTAACTTTGCCGATAGCTAGAGTCAAGCACTCCCCGAAAGAGCCGATGGTACCACATCAGCCTCTACAATAAAACGGGAGCAGGGCCAACCTAACTGCCCTTCCAAACGGTAACCTGCGCCCTTCGTCTGAGAAACTTAGATCCCCAAATCGCCGCCCCGGCAGTTCCACGAATCTCAGATCTCAGCTGCGCTGTCCCAATTCCTCAGCGCACCCAATGGCGGAATCACCCAACGCTGACGCCATGGTCTCCGGTCTGAAGGTAATCCTCGACAGCCCTCTTGTCATGTGCACCAATGTTAGGAGTGAACAGCAAACCCCTGAATTAATGCTCTATTCCGCTATCAATTTTAGGTCTCAGACATCCTGCTGCCACATCCTTCTTTCGCAAATTCTATGTGCCTCGGTCCTCGCTCTTCCGAGAGTCCTGCTCTCTTAATTTCCTGCGAAGCTAACAGAATCCCCTTCGTGAACCAGAACTTAGATCTGACCTCATGGGCCGACTGTCTGCGAGCCTGGCCTAATCCTCCCGAGGGTTGGGTGGTATGGTACAATAGAGTATCCAAAACCCATTATGCAACCTGGGAAGCCATAGGAATAGCCGATGCCCTGTCATTATCATTATCTCCTCTTGAGAAGAATGAAAATATTCTGAAAACCATCGGCTATTTCTGGTCTGACGCACTGAACTGCTTCATGTTCGGCCATGGCCCTATGACACCAACCCTGCTGGATGTAGCCATGATCACAGGCCTAGACATCGCATCCCCAAGCCCTTCTGCATTCAAACTGCCGAGAGTCCCTTTCACCCTTTCTTCTAAAAAAGAGTGTACCAGCTGGGGAGCCTACCTCAAACGTTATATGAAGAACAAAGGTCCTGTGACAGAGAGAGAACATACGGCCTTCCTGAACTTCTGGTTAGAGCATTTTATCTTCTGTGGCCCATCCCTTGCCCCTACCAAGAATTACCTCTCCCTGGCCTATGAACTGGCTAAAGGCACCCAACTCGGCCTAGGCAAATTGTTTCTTGGAGAGGTCTATCGATCTCTTCAACTGATGTCTGTCAAACTGTTCTCTCAAAAGACAGTTAAAACTGGCGGTCCCTGGTGGTTTATTCAGCTATGGGCGCAGCTATACTTTCAGACCCAGATCCCCGACTTCCCACCTTTGACCTCCTGCACCTTTCCGGATGCCAACGGAAAGGATATCCGATGCACCAGCTATGGCCAAGCTTTGTATGGTCTCCCAGGCAGCAGGCTGATCCCTAAGGAAGCAGCAGGGTGGTTCAAGATCTTCTTTCAAGGTTTAGACAACCCCCTGTTCTTTCCTTATACTGAACCGGAGAATTTTGAAAATCCAGTCTCCTTTCGATTGGATAATTTTGCCGATGACGCCAGCACCCAGCATCTGTATTCCATCATGATTCGTCCTTGCTTCCTCCCTGTCGGCATGAGTACCTCAAACCGGATCATCAAACCTGGCTATGAGTGTTATCAACCGGTAGTGGCAGCCCGACAGCTCGGTCTGGGGCAGGTGCCTCCACACTTCTTCTTGCATCATCTGACAGCAAGCAGAGCTGAACTGCCTGACATCCTTACGGGCCAAAGGTGTTATACCTTCTTTGATGCTTTGGCCATTCTCATTCCCCACGACTGATGGCGTGTATTTCACACGTTCGTTGGGCAACCCCAAGAGGAAGTTATGATGCGCACAGCAGCAAATTTTCCCTCAGAAAGAAACCAAGGTTTATCGAACCAGGAGGAGCCAAGAAGCACGTTGAAGGTTGATGGCGGCGGGATGTAGTGCGGCGCAACACCAGGGATTCCGGCGCCAACGTGGAACCTGCACAACACAACCAACGTACTTTGCCCCAACGAAACAGTGAGGTTGTCAATCTCACCGGCTTGCTGTAACAAAGGATTAACCGTATTGTGTGGAAGATGATTGTTTGCAGAGAAAATAGTAAAACAAGTATTGCAGCAGATTTGTATTTCAGTATTAAAGAATGGACCGGGGTCTACAGTTCACTAGAGGTGTCTCTCCCATAAGATAAAAGCATGTTGGGTGAACAAATTACAGTCGGGCAATTGACAAATAGAGAGGGCATAATAATGCACATACATGACATGATAAGTATAGTGAGATTTAATTGGGCATTACGACAAAGTACATAGACCGCCATCCAACTGCATCTATGCCTAAAAAGTCCACCTTCAGGTTATCGTCCGAACCCCTTCCGGTATTAAGTTGCAAAGCAACAGACAATTGCATTAAGTATGGTGCGTAATGTAATCAACAACTACATCCTCGGACATAGCGCCAATGGTTTATCCCTAGTGGCAACAACACAACACAACCTTAGAACTTTCTGTCACTGTCCCAGGTGTCAATGCAGGCATGAACCCACTATCGAGCATAAATACTCCCTCTTGGAGTTAAAAGCAAAAACTTGGCCAGAGCCTCTACTAGTAACGGAGAGCATGCAAGATCATAAACAACACATATGTAATAACTTGATAATTAACATGACATGGTATTCTCTATCCATCGGATCCCGACAAACACAACATATAGAATTACGATAGATGATCTTGATCATGTTAGGCAACTCACAAGATCCAACAATGAAGCACAATGAGGAGAAGACAACCATCTAGCTGCTATGGTCCAGGGGTGAACTACTCACTCATCACTCCGGAGGCAACCATGGCGGTGTAGAGTCCTCCGGGAGATGAATCCCCTCTCCGGCAGGGTGCCGGAGATCTCCAGAATCCCCGAGATGGGATCGGCGGCGGCGCTCTCAAGGTTTTCCGTATCGTGGTTTTTCGCCTCGGGGTTTCACGACGGAGACTTTAAGTAGGCGGAAGGGCAGAGTCGGGGCCGACGAGGGACCACAGGGCGGCGCGGGCCCCCCTTGGCCGCGCCGCCATGTGGTTTGGCCACCTCGTGGCCCCACTTCGTATGCTCTTCGGTCTTCTGGAAGGTTCGTGGCAAAATAGGCCCCTGGGTCTTTGTTTCGTCCAATTCCGAGAATATTTCGTTACTAGGATTTCTGAAACCAAAACAGCAGAAAATAGGAACTGGCACTTCGCATCTTGTTAATAGGTTAGTTCCAGAAAATGCACGAATATGACATAAAGTGTGCATAAAACATGTAGGTATCATCAATAATATGGCATAGAACATAAGAAATTATCGATACGTCGGAGACGTATCAAGCATCCCCAAGCTTAGTTCTGCTCGTCCCGAGCAGGTAAAACGATAACAAAGATAATTTCTGAAGTGAGATGCCATCATAACCTTGATCATACTATTTGTAAACATATGTAGTGGATGCAGCGATCAAAACAATGGTAATGACATGAGTAAACAAGTGAATCATAAAGCAAAGACTTTTCATGAATAGTACTTCAAGACAAGTATTAATAAGTCTTGCATAAGAGTTAACTCATAAAGCAATAAATCAAAGTAAAGGTATTGAAGCAACACAAAGGAAGATTAAGTTTGAGCGGTTGCTTTCAACTTGTAACATGTATATCTCATGGATAATTGTCAACATAGAGTAATATAACAAGTACAATATGCAAGTATGTAGGAATCAATGCACAGTTCACACAAGTGTTTGCTTCTTGAGGTGGAGAGAGATAGGTAAACTGACTCAACATAAAAGTAAAAAGAATGGTCCTTCAAAGAGGAAAGCATCGATTGCTATATTTGTGCTAGAGCTTTTATTTTGAAAACATGAAACAATTTTGTCAACGGTAGTAATAAAGCATATGAGTTATGTACATTATATCTTACAAGTTGCAAGCCTCATGCATAGTATACTAATAGTGCCCGCACCTTGTCCTAATTAGCTTGGACTACCGGATCTTTGCAATGCACATGTTTTAACCAAGTGTCACAATGGGGTACCTCCATGCCGCCTGTACAAAGGTCTAAGGAGAAAGCTCGCATTTTGGATTTCTCGCTTTTGATTATTCTCAACTTAGACATCCATACCGGGACAACATGGACAACAGATAATGGACTCCTCTTTAATGCATAAGCATGTGGCAACAATTATTATTCTCATATGAGATTGAGGATATATGTCCAAACTGAAACTTCCACCATGAATCATGGCTTTAGTTAGCGGCCCAAAGTTCTTCTCTAACAATATGCATGCTCCAACCATAAAGGTGGTAGATCTCTCTTACTTCAGACAAGACGGACATGCATAGCAACTCACATGATATTCAACAAGGAATAGTTGATGGCGTCCCCAGAAGCATGGTTATCGCACAACAAGCAACTTAATAAGAGATAAAGTGCATAAGTACATATTCAATACCACAATAGTTTTTAAACTATTTGTCCCATGAGCTATATATTGCAAAGGTGAATGATGGAATTTTAAAGGTAGCACTCAAGCAATTTACTTTGGAATGGCGGATAAATACCATGTAGTAGGTAGGTATGGTGGACACAAATGGCATAGTGATTGGCTCAAGTATTTGGGATGCATGAGAAGTATTCCTCTCGATACAAGGTTTAGGCTAGCAAGGTTATTTGAATCAAACACAAGGATGAACGGTACAGCAAAACTCACATAAAAGACATATGGTAAACATTATAGGACTCCATA